>JBBMJY010000024.1:14118420-14187277 GCA_037833715.1 Toxotes lorentzi | reverse complement strand
CCCCCCCCCCCCCCCCCCCCCCCCCCCCCCCCCCCCCCCCCCCCCCCCCCCCCCCCCCCCCCCCCCCCCACAACAATGTGGATTCCCCACATTGTTCCCTGCTCTGGAAACAGTGGTGGGATATCCCCAGAGGCATGAGTATTTGCTTTAACAGAGGGGGGAAACCAGCTGTTAGCTCCAGACTGGGAGCAGAGTCTAATTGAAAGGTGTCCATCCATATACTCAGAGACAGAGCCAGGGACAAGGGGCCAGGAAAGCCAGGGGAGCCAGAGGGGCCCGAGATGCAAACCTCCATGGCTAAGTCACCTTCACCTTTGCTTTAAGTCCGGAAGGGGCTTATCACAACCTACAACTTTAAGTTAGTCAGTTTGCTGCTGATAAGCTGTAGAGTAGAAATGTGAGCTGAATGTGACTGTGTCAAACGACTTTATGTTTGATGAAACACACAGATGTGGATGGAGGGAGTGAGGGGTAGGGAGAGAGGGAGTAAGATAAAGAAGAGAGAGAGGGAGGGAGGGAGGGCGATGGAGAGAAGGAGGGTGGGAGAGGGGAGTGACTGAGAAAGAAAGAAAGAAAGATAGAGGGAGAAGCCTTTACTCATTAAGACTTACCTGTTGCAGTTGCAGTTGCAGCTTCACAGAGACAACATAACCACAGAATATGCTTTATATTTAGTATCATCTGTTGAAAAAATCAAAAAGATGCATTAGGAAACAACTCACACAAGGTCTTATGTGGTTTCTTTTATTTTTTTTTTGCGTGCGTCCACATTTTCTTGAAGGATGCATGCTTGTTGAGTTAGACTAAATAAATGTGTTTAAGATCATTTATGGGTGTCAGAAAAATTCAGTGCAGTAAACATCTGTTCTTCATCTAAATATTGCAAAATATCAAATATCCGATATTTGTGCAGCCTTTTCATAAGGCTTTTTTTCCTAGATAATTATAGATCTATGCCTCTTTAAAATATACTTTGAAAAACACCTGACAGAACGTTCAACAACTTTCAATTGTTTCTGTTAAAAATAAGATTTTGAGGCAAAAATTACATTTAACAACCCGGGCTACTGTTGTGCAGTAAATCTGTGGGTGGCTGAAAGGTAAAACTTCCTGTGGGGTCGAACTGCAGAGTTTTTGGAGCCAGGAGAGCAGGAGTAGTGAGCCCCCACCCCCGGGCTTACTAGCACCCCACTGTTTAAACACAAGTGGTGGGTCACAGCGGGAGCTGAGAACTGCTTTTCTCTATAAAAAATAAATAAATAAACAAAAAAGAAAATTAAAAAAAAAAATGGAGAAAAAAAATTGAATTTGAGAAAAGATCAGCATCTAGAATATTTCAGGGTGGGTAGTAGAGTCTGTGATTGTGACTTGCTGCCAGTTCTCTGACACAAGTCTATCCCGAGTCAACGGACCCACCCTAATGGAAACTAAATGAAATAAGACTCTGCGGAGACAGTAAGAGCAAAAAGTCCAGGTTTAATGATTTTACATCTCCGACTGCATACTTGAATTTGATTTATGTAAAATAACCTAGTGTTTGAAATGTTTGCAGAATAATGTGCAAGTGTACACTACACACAATTGCAGAGGGTTTTCTAGGAAACCGAAAAAAAAGAGTCATTCAAAGAAAGATCAGTGCTTTAAGCATCACACAGGCGTAAGTGGCCCTTTATGCGCAGCTCGGAGATGCTCCCTGCCATGAAACACAGATATCTGCTACTGGGAGCTAAAATACCTATACTGTCATCCAGTAAGGAATTGATTGAAACTTTTAGGTTTGGTTTGGTGCCGTTTCTATAACTTTTTCTTTCTTCCCAGGAACACCTGTTGCTCGTCGATGCTCAGCGGGAATCGAGACAGGCTAACATAGTATTGATCATTCTCATTTCAAATTATTACACGTGAAAAAATGTGGAGTAATTTCCAGTTCCAAGGGCTTATTTCGGAAATTCAACAGCGCTCACTCCGTAACGGGACACGCCAGTGTGGGTTATCTGAGGACAACACGGCATCACTGGGTGCGTTCGTAAGAAAACAGTTGCAGACTGAGAAGTTGACTTAAAAGATTGATCAGTTTTATATGTTAGACATTTGCACGATATCATAATAAAATCTTACATACAGAGAAAACTATATAACAAAAATTGCATTAAGAGTCAATTCTTTAGTGAAATTGTCTCAATTCATACGTAAGTTCAGATAAATAACAGGAAATACTTACGTTTAAAGATGACTTATTCCATAAAATGTACATGTATCGATATATGCCCTTAAATCCAGTTAGTCCCAGTGCGTAACATGCGTGCGTAAAAAGTGCCCAAATATGTCCTCTCCAAATCGGCGCAACAGCACTTATCTCCCCGGTGCGCCTATCTCTTCTCCTTGATGCTCCAGAGTTGCAGGGTCCCACTCCGGGATGATCCTGGTTCTGAACAGAGCAACAGAAGCCGTGAAGTGCTGGCAAGCAACAAGTTCAATTTTGCCTAACGCACACTGTTATTTCGTCAGTGTTAGAGAGGAGGGGCAGAGTGCCCATCTGAAAAGTGAATGAGACACCTTGGGGAGGAGGGGAAAAAACACTTAATTTGGCCCTGTGCCCCGAGAGGTGCATCCTTATCCAATTGGACTGTTGCGACACTAGGCGGGATCTTGTTTCCAGGTAACACATTAGTCATTTTAGAGCGAGCGCATTTCACATGCGCAGTGCCAAATCTGATGTTTTCATAATTAGTTTATAAAAGTAATCATATGCATGCCAGATATAAAACTTTATCGTAGGTGCGTCATGTCTATATCGCTTACTCTATAAGCAGTGGATATAATCAACCACCTCTGATGATGAAGTCTCACACTGATGCCATGTGGAGAGCGCGCCAGTCATGTCAGGGTGCGCGATGGAAACAGGGTGGTGCAGACATGTCTCTGGTGGAATTTGAGTCACAATATACACTTGGTTTCAACAACACATTACTGTGAACGTTGTGAGGGAGTTCTTCCCATCCATCCAACTGAATCACTTTAGACACTTCATAGGGTCCCGCACCAAACAAACAAACCAAAAAAAGTACCAATCAGGTTTTACCGTTACGGTAAGTTCAGTAGTAGGCTATTATTCTAGACAAAGATTTTAAATAAAGTGTGCATGATAGGTTAAGGAGAAACTGCAGAAACTTCGTGTTCATCTACAGAAATAGATCATCTCAAGTGGAAATGGGTTATCTCTGATTAACATGACTGCCTGACTGAAGTGGCCGGGAGTCAGCAAACAGTGGTTAGCTGAAACCTCTGTGCTTGGCTTTTTCCACAGGGGGGAGAGGCTGGACCACACTTTATCAACTCCTGCCTAATAATCACCATGATTGGCTACTGCTAGATAGGCAGGTAATCTGTTGTCTGGCAGTGATTATAACTCCCAGCAGTGTGGGATAAGACTTGTCTTTTCAGGTTGATCTTGACAGAACAACTGAATCTTCAGATTTGTTTCCTGTCTTTGAATGGTGCAAACATGCTCATTTTTATATTCTGTTTTGTTTTGTTTATTGTCATTATTTGGATAATATGCACCTTTTATGCATATTTGTTCATAGCATCCCAAGATAATATATTGTTCCTGGTTGAAATGCAATGTAATCAGTCTCCTTTAAAAATCCATTTTTAGAACTTCAGTGTTCTGCATAAGGACTGTTCAAGCCAATGAAACTTATTTAACCTTCCAAGTAAAATTCTTCAAAATTACACTTCAGTACTATATATTTAGTGATCCCTAGAAGATTTTAAAAGTTTAAAGCAAGAAGTGTGTGCAGTTTTGCTATCATTCATTTTGCTTTCAAATAATAAACACTACAACAGAGTGATTTTATAGCAAGACTGCACAGCAAAAGCGAATTGCAATGCACTGTGTCAAGGGGAGAGTTGGTGTCGTCAGTCTTCCTTAATGACAGCCTCTGAAAGACATATGCTTCTGCATGTGAATCAAAACTGACGGGTCTGGTTGCTGACTCTATTGGGGCGGTCTGATTGTTCAAATCATGGTGTTGTCTTCTGAAGTCAGCCGAGTGCTGGAGCAGAGGTGATGAGCCTCTGACAGAGAAATCTGGCCATCAAACCCTGAGAGCCCTTGTAAAAAAAAAAAAAAAAAAAAAAAAAAAAAAGTCATAGGTGTCGTTTCCATACCTGTGTGCACTGTAATCATCTCAGGGCTTAGCAACAGTTACCCACAGTACATATTTCCTCTGCAAGGCCGGACTGGTCTGGACAGCCGGGCCCTGAGAAAGAGAAGAGGCGAGCACGAAAAGGAAGGCTGGAGTTGTCAATTTTAAGTAATTTCCTATCTCACATGTACAACCTGCCACTTTGTGTGACATTAAATCCTTATTGGAGTTATTATTAGACAGAAAAATGACAAATATAAGATGTATTCTGATGGTTTGAGCAGTTTGAGACATGTTGGAGCTTGCAGAGGAAACAAAGGTGCACGTACAGCAATCAATAATAGACTGAAAACGACAGATTAGAAGCTGATGATACAGCTCCAGGAAATATGTTTCATACCTTAACTAAACAACCTGACACAGAACTCAAACTGCATAATTAACAGCTACTCAGTTATAAAGTTACAGGAATCAGTTCATCATTTTACTGCTTTACCTTCTTGGCTGAGTCATCGTTAAGTTAAAAGTTGCAAGTCACTTACTGCTGTGTAAAATGTCTCTACTGTACGTGCATCCATGGAAGTCCTCTTGCCTTTCAGTGGCCATAAATCAATGAGTCAAAGAGCCAATCAAAGAGTGTTTGATCCTGGTGATCCGCTGTGCAGGCCCCAAGATGACCCGCATATCACATGACCTATAAAGGTGGTCTACCTCCGGCCCCATGCCACCTCAGACAGGATAAAAGCGGTGTTAAATTTCTCCAACCCCAAGGGATCCATCCTAGTGAAACTCAAATTTTTGAAGGCCAAAGCTGCTCTGATTTGAATGTGTCTTATTGATAACATACAGTACAGTTTCCCGGTCATGTCAGGATTTCTGTGTGATTCTGTAAAAGGAAAACAATCTAATATCTAGAGGGATAAACAGAGTAAAGAAAATTTGGAATCACCTGATATGTTTGGCAGTTTGTTTGCTCCTGTACAAACAAACAAAAGAAAAACACTCATCAACTGGCACACACAGAGATTACACAATTACTCCCCTGATCATTGCTAGGAGAAAAATAAATTAATAAATAATGATATAAGTTGTACGATTTAAGTGTCAAACAAAAGCCAAAGCAGTGACACAGAGCAAAAAAAAAAAAACAGCTTGGGATTTCCCAAGACACAGGGAAACAAGCTTGTGGTGTGTCTGTTTTTGTGAGTGAACCCCCCCTCATTTAAAGCAGAAAATGTGGGAAACTGAAGTTGCCTCTGGACAGATTTGAACCTTGATCCTTTGGAGCCCAGTGTGGAGGCCCAGACCTCCAAAGCTGATCCCTTTAGCATTGTGGTGAGAGGCCAAAAGAGATAAGTGACAGCACAGGAACTCATTTTAATCTTGTGTCTTCAGAGCAAAATCAGGACAATGTATGTCTCGCTTGCCTTTTTTTGTGATATTTTCTGAGCAGAAAGTAATAAAAGGGAAGCTTACAAACAAAGTAATTGTGCACAAGAGCCTAACTCATATTGGATAATTAAGGCCGACAGTGATTTTTGAGTCTGAGAAAAAGGAAACATACACACAGAAAAAAAATATATTGTTGTATACATTTCTGCCATTGAATCCTAAAATGTGGTTATTATTGTGACAAAGACATGTAGTGTACTATTCAACATGACATAAAGACAAATATTACAAAAAGATTTCAAATACTGAACTTGAATTGGAGGGGAAAAGTGTCAAAATACTTAAAATGGCACAGAATTGATTTCTCTGTTGCTATTTCTTTCCATATTTGTGACAACATAGAGATCAATATCAATATATCTCTTATAAATCATATCAGCATGGTAATATATCAGTCAGTTTCTAATACAGGTCGTTACTGTCCTGGTGGTCTGTGAAATGGTGTATACAACTTTGTCATGCACATTTTAAAGGAAAATGTTGGACACATCTGCAAATGCGAACTAGTAACTGACCTTGATAGCCAAGTCTAACATGTTTTAGATGAAATACTTTAAACGAGGGAGTGAGCTTTTTTTTTTTTTTTTATAGAAACACAACCAGACAGCAACAGCAGAGTGCCACTCTTCTTCCCAGCCAACCACACCCACTCGTTTCAGAAGACTTCCGAACAACATAAAAACAAAAGAAAAGAAAAACGAAAAAGCTGCACACTGCCATTGTGACTGCACAAGTGCCACAGCCGTCTGGAGCCCTCGATACCAGGTGTCAATCAACAGACAGGTGTCAGTCATGGAGGTGACAGCTGGTTGACTGTCAGTAGGTCTGCGGGATATTACAGAGATACTTAGGTTTTCTCCTGTGAGAGACTTCAACCTCATCTCTCTTTACATTTTACATTTCTCTATTCTTCAGACGTTGTTCTTGGCAAACTCCAAATTCTACGAAACCAGATTAAGGCTCCAGTAGGTTAAATCCAAGTGTGGAGCAGCTTGAAGCATGGCAAGTGTCTCCATCTGCCTCTCTAATTCAATTCAACATGCACAGGTAAGTACAGGCAAAATGTAACAGAGATCTATATTAATCATCGCCTGGGAAGTGACAGGTAGATTTAACAGCTGAGGTGCTGTGGTGAAGCTGTAACATGTCATAAGACCACAAGGCCTGTGTGATCCTGCATGCAATGCACGTAAACACATTTTTCCTGTGAAAATGGCAAAAAAATGTTTCCATTGATTACAAGATTTCATCAGACTGTGATTCAACCACCAAGCCTATATCTTAGGCGCAAGTTCAAACAGTGATTGTTTGAGAAGCCCAGCAGACTGGAACTTTATGAATCACTGCATCTGCCACCTTCTAGCAGACTACATAAACCTGAAAGGATGGCAAAGGAACAAAGACGGAGGAAGAGAGAGAGAGAGAGTGAGTGAGAGAGAGAGAGAGAGAGAGAGAGAGAGAGAGACGAGGAACAGAGAAAATGGTTTGATAACCAGAAACAGACCGTTCCCACGTCATAGATCTTTGGCAATTGCAGTTAACATAATGCAGCATTGTGGGAACCATTTAATTCTCCAAACTCATCCCTTCTGCTGTAATCAGCCTATACATGACCTCTGGGGAGTCGGGATTTCAATATTTCAAATTAAATTTGGGTAAGTGACATACTTGACAGCTTAGCACCAAGGTATTTAAAAATGTGTGATCTATGATGTGCTCATACTATGTGAAAATTCATTGACTCCCTATGGTAAAACTCCCAGAGGAGTCATGCGTCTCACTGTACTTCAACCACAGAAGGAATGGGTGTGTGAGACAGTCAGTTATTAAGCCAGGCAGCAATTAGGCCTACACGAGAGAAGGCAATGTGGACAGCTCATCGATCCTTTGGTCTCTGACCAAGAGGAAGTCAAGATAATAACATAATGCATTCCCAGCCATGAGAGAAAATCAAGTCAACTGTAGAAAGTCATTTTGGTTTCTTTGGTTCCAATTACAATTTTAAAGGATGTTTTGGTAAAACTGCAATAAAAGTCAGTTTTGGTCATCCATTTAAAATGCTTGGGTGGCATACACGGCATTTAAAATTGCTTATCGGTTACTGTACATTACTGTACATTTCTAAAGTGGCACCCAGTCATGCAGAAACATGAAACATCTATATGACACTGGAGCTAAGACGAGCCAAAACACTTGCAAACACTCCAATTCATCTTAACAAGCAAGAATGAGTCAGGTCCCAACCTCCTCATACTAAAAGGGTCATGAAGTGCTTGAAGATGCTAAACGTTATTAGCCTAGTTTTAGCTACAAGTTTTATCTACCCATGTCTAAAGGGTGAAAGAAGACAAAAATATATTCATGTAACACCTGGTTGCAACTTTGGATGCAAGCTGCTTCATGATGTGAAAAAAAAGAGAAAGTCTCCCTCGAGCACACGCTGCAGCAGGTTGTCATTATTACACACTCAATCTTCAACTACCATCCTCCTAAAAGCTGCAGAACATTTGGTTTAATTCAAATAATGAGGCCAATCAGTTCACACCAGCATCGGAAAGAGAGACCACTCGTTATTTGTGATGATCAAAAGGCTCTTTTAATGACTGGGTTGAAACAAAGCGGATACTCTTAGCCACTGGCAAAATGTGTAGGTCAGTGCAGAGAGGCCTCTATGACTGGAAGACAACTTACACATTCAGTTCAAAGTGATCAAGCAGGAAGGCTCACTGCTGGGTTTGAATTGCCCTGAAATATATTCCCTTAGTTTCAAACAGCCTGCCCACTGCTTTACTTCCCTGTGTGTGCCACACAGGGAAGTAAAGCAGTGGGCAGAAACCAACGGCAATGCCCACTGTGAGCAAAAGCAGCTACAGGTATTGGAGTCTGACACAACTGGACCAATAAAACCAATTACATTTCTGAGTAAGAAAAAAACGTGCGTATAAAACTTGTTTACTGCTGTACTGCTCATCAGTCAACGCAATTTTACGGAATCACAAACTGCGGTTCATTCACACAGCAGGGGGGCTGTAGTGTAATAAAATCGGAAGCTTAGGCCTACACCGATTGGACCAACATGTTCGAAGGGTGAGAAAACTCTTTGCATTACTCAGTACGGAGCACTTGATGATAGCATTCAGCAAAATAAAGATGTCATCCTCAGTTTTCAAGCATTGCTTGTGTCAGGCCAAGTTGTTTCAGACATTACAGTGTAAGGCGGTGAGCAGCGAGAGCACAGCACGTCCTGACAGCTAACAAAGACCACTCTGTCTCACTGCAGCTCTGTGGCGGGAAAGCAGGAAGAGTCCTGTCATTTCCCTGGATGATGGGAATCCTACAGGTGCACGGAGTAAGTGAATGACGATGATAAGCGAGTGACTGGATGTTTAATTTCGGGCCAGCACAGCCATCATCGCTCTCTCACAAACAGAATTAACCCTTTGTGCTGCGTGAGCTGGTGTATATAGACTATTGATCCAGACTGCCCTTGCTAGAAAGCCATGAGGTTGCCACTATGCGGTTTTATTCCAAAATGCTATCTAATGAAAAGGAAATCAATGGATTAATCTCAACATAACTCAACAGTATGCAAAATGAACATATTATCTACAAGTGACAATAGAATTATAACATACCAGTCAAAGAAGTTTAACATTAACTAACAAAGGAAGTGTTAATTGTTCACAACGCAGTTGAATGTTACCAAAACAGCCAGCAAGCAAAAGTATCAGATTTCATTTTTCTCAAATAGCTCATGAAAGATCATTCAGGCTTTTTTTCCCCCTGGCAAACAGTTACACCTTCGCTTTCATGCCAATAGCCAGTCAGCAAACTATTTCGTAGTATGAAATACCTCAGATGTTATATTCTCAATAGGAATTCTTCAGGCATTTTCCCCTTGATGTCTGACTAACCCTGCAAGACAGAGAACGTCATGTGTAAAATCAACAACACATCATGGCTTTAGCTAAAGTTATCTGAAGAATCTAATTCACAGAAAGGGGAGTCATCATCGCAAAGTTTTTTTGTATCTTGTACGATTTCGAAAAATGCACAAAAAGGCAAAAAGAAGCATTGCAATGTAAAATGTTTATTTCAGTTAGACTGACAGCAACATCCCTTATCTTGTGAGACATTTCACAACAGGTCTTTACCATGAAGACTTGAGAAACATTTACAATATTTCACATTATAATCAAGATATTACCATCTCCATCATGTCTTTTTAATACATTTCCAGGAAACATTATTTAATATATAAAATCAAATAAAAAAATATGTATATTCTTACATCAACTGGTTGACTGAGTTAAGTGAAACCACTCACTGAAATATTCAGTATTGTTTCCTCATCTGTCTCATTTGGTCTCATCCTCCATAGCAGGTTGTCATGCACTCATCTGTAAATTATCCTCAGTCACGGATCTGGTCTTCCTTGTATAAAATGCCTTATTGACAGGATGTACAGAGAAGAGAGTGTGACATTCCTGTGGGGATTACTAAACCAGTAAGCGTGTGTTGTGTGATTATCCTGGCGGCCCCCCGTGGTCCTCAGCAGACATATAGGTATCATCAAAATTATATAAGACAGCAGGAAGGTCCAGAAGTCAAAGGTAGAATGGTCAGACCAAGACCCTGCGTAGGTCTCTCCTAGGTTCATTACTGTCAGTGTGAAGACACACTGTGATGACCTCAGGACCTAAAGCTGGTAGCAGAGGCAAAGGAAGAGGTGAGGAGGTGAAAACAACATAACCCTATTAACCCTCCGCAAAACAACCCTCAGGTAGTTTGGGCCTCAGAACATCTACAGAATAAAAGGGCAGATGTAAACAAGGAAAAAGGGGGAGGTCAAATTATCTTTTGCAAAATGCTAGTTTAGAAAGTGGAAATGAAAGAGAATGCGCATAGTTTATTTTCATAATGAAAAGAGGGAGGAAAACATCAGCATGACATGATGAATAAGCAGCAACAAAGCAGCTTCGGTTCCTTGGTGGTGACACCCTGTTTTCTGGGTGTAGCCTGTTGTCCCTCAGTAGTTGTTACTCTTTCTCCGGTCTCACACAGAGCCAAGCCGAGGGGCTTGGCAGCTAAATTCGAGCTCAGGGCGAAGTCAAAATGAGAATGAGAAATTGCTTCCATACTCCTGGTCGGCATTCTCTGCCATGCTCTCCATGTCATTAGCAGCAACGGCATCAGTTCCTGAGGAAGCACTGGAGGGCGTTAAGTGCCTGTTATCACATGACCACTAGGGCATGTGGCCAAAGTCTGCACAGCAGCATCGAGTGGAGCTCGCGGTCTGGAGCATTTGGGAAAAGATGGCGTCATTAATTGTTCATCTTTTGATTTACTGATGATAAGAAACAAGCAGCGAGTCTCTCATGAGAGCTGCGGCAGGTAATTGTCACAGTTAAAGCAAACCAGATGACAGCAACACGCTCTTGCTTTCTGAAAAACGATTTCACAATCTGGGACAAAATCTGGCTTCAAATCTGGGGACACCTCCAGGACACTGTTGCCTGGCTGTCACTGTTTTGGTTGTGTGTATCGAGGTGAGGGTTGACTAACTTGCCACATGGCTGGACAGGGATCAAGAAAACCTATACGTCAAAGAAGCCTTAGATTTAAGGCTTTAATCGTGTTAATGAGTCGTGGGTATCATCTGTTCGTTGAAGGCGATGGTGGACACAAGACAGGGAGAAAGAGAGACAGAAGGAAATAGAGAGCAGACAGTGGGATGACGTTAGAGGTGATACATAGTTTGCATAAAGAAAACAAACATCACATTTTAAATTAAATATCTCATCCCTCATAAAATACAGGAGATACAGTTCAATACATTGATATAAACCAGGACGGAATTACAATATAATGTATTAAGAAGGTCATGATGTTTGTTTAGCGAAAGAAAACAACATGTGAGCAACAAATGAAATCTGATAGAAGCCAAAGGCGAGGGTGCATATGAAAGAAGAAGTGCGTGTTTTTACTGGAACTCAAAAGCTACTGCTGTCATTGCTTAGCTGGACCGAGCGACACTCCACACTGCCATCATTTTCAGTGTTGTTTATTTGCCAGCCAACACCCAAATGTAAGCTGTGGGAGGATGTTATGAGGTTGTTGGATTTAAAAGAAGTGTCACGTCAACCAATGTAGCAGAGGTTATCCACTCATATGTGCCATATACTGACCGACAACATGACGGCAACTCAAAACTGCTATTACTATTCCAGCACATCAACACCACATCTGTAGGTGTAAGTTTCTGTTGTGTTAATAATACTTATTTGAGTCCTGTTTTTTGCAGCAGTAGCATACAAATAGGATGCAATGTTAGTCTGAGCGCTTTTGTAGTCCTAAAAGGAAGCAGAAGCCAAAAACCTGTAGTCATTCTAACGCAGTGCGTCAATATGAGAAAACATGCAGCTGTTGAATGTGGAAAGGACCTCACAACATTGTATGTTTGAGCCGGATATTCAAGAGACACCTCTGAAAATCCAAACACTAACAGAAGCTGATTAATCGGTGGGATTTTGTCAGACCCACCAGTGAGTCCATCTTCATAAACTCATGTTGTCAAGATGATCACAGCCATAGAAATGTATGTATGTAATTCTACTCATGATCCCAGGGGAAGATCAGCAGTGTTTAAGAAGTGAAATACCATTGAAAGAATATGAAGTTTCTTTTTGCAAAGTACTTTTTGCAAAGTACATTTTTAAAAACCCCAAATATGTTTTTCACATTTAACCCCTCCTATTAATTAAGAGGAGACAGCAACTATTCTTTAACATCTGTAGACCAGCTCCACATCTAAGACCAGTGCTGTGGTCAGAAGCAGCAGGAGGAGTTCTGTATGATCCTAATGAGTAACGCAATCAATATTATAAGATGATGGAGAAAACCAGATTACCAAATTATTATGCAAAAATGTGCATGTGTGGGAAATATGCATGACTGGGTTTTGTCTGTAAAACCCAAACCTGGTGACGACAAAATGATGATTCAACCATCTTTAATGGGAGAAGTGGGAGGAATGGGGGATAAAAATTCAGTAGGGCACCCCACATCGTTTACTGCAATGGTTTTGCCGGAACTGAAAAAAAAAACAACGGTCATGAATAAAATTTGAGGGAAAAGAGAAGAATGTTTCATAGGCCCATAAAACTAAGCTTGAAATAATTTTCTTGCATTGTTGTTAATTTCTGGTTTTGGGGCCACATGGAACAGCTTATTCTAACTAAAAGAAGACTGAAGAGATTGTGTGTCATGTTCACACCAACTAATATGTGCTACTTGAATCATATAATCTACATTTTCCCATCTAAACTCCTCCAAAGATATGTTTTGTCTTTGTGTTGCTACTGTACATGAAGAGAAGCTCCGCAAAATGGCTTCATGAGCTAAAACATGTAAGTAATCTAGGGGAAGCTGTGGCAAGTACAGCTATGACACCAAATATGGTGTTACATTGGTCGCCTTGGCTCGTATGACTAACCTGTGATTTTATTCCTGCTCAGAAGGTTATGGGCTCGGAGTGTGAAGCAGCCTGCGCTTCCGTCTGGGTTGTTTGTCTTCATCATCAGAAAAAGTCCGGTCCACAGAGATGCCATGACACACCAGATTACGACCTGCATACAATATATAACAGCATATAACTACCTCTGATAATGTGGGTCTTTACATCATTACATTGCTGATGCTATTTTGAACAAGCACACCTTTAATCAATGATGCCATTAATATATCTATGAAGGCGACTGATCTGAAAACCTAATCATGTCTGTAGTAAATCAAAGGTAGTAAATGCTAATTACATTTCTTCACAATGACCTCTGACTGTTGGATCTCCCAAAAAAAAAAAAAAAGGCCTCTAAATGCCTGCACGCTGATGTCTTGTCCCAAATTTTTGGGATTACTCGAGTGGTTTCACTACCAAAGCCCCAAATTCTCCACCTTCATCGCTTCATCCGATTCTCCATCAGTGTCATTTGTGGCACATTTGTGGCAGTTTCAGGGCATATTGCCTCAGATGACCTTTGTTAACCCCAGACAACCGCGCACCTAAAGCCCTGAGATCTTCATCAGGAATAGAGATCTGGCATTCCACACAAGCCCAGTCACACTCAGATGCATTAGTTTATATCAAGACAGACATACAAACACACCTGTTTGCCCTTTAACACTGCTGCTAGCCTGTCCGAATTCAAAGATCAACAGATTGAGCAGTTGTGTTAGATAAAAACAAACACTTTGAAGACTTGATCTGAACTGATCAAGAGATAAAACTTAGAAAAATAATAATATTGTAGATATTCATGGTAAAACGAAGAAAGAGTGTATAGAGTCTGGTATTACAGTCCATCTCACTGAAGAAGAAAAAGAAGCACTTTCATTTCTTTCCCATTACTCCTTTCCTTCTCTGACACTCCTTCATTCCTTAGGCCACACTGCCTCTCTCCTGTCCTTTCATTCTCCCTCCACCGTCTCTTTTATCTTTTGTCACCCCCTTGTGAGTGATATGCTTCTTAGTTTGTGAATATCAAATGCTAAACCTGGAGGGAACAGGTCAGAGAGAGAGTTTTTCCTTTGTCTCCACTTCTGCTCTGTCATTACTCGTCTCTCTTATCAGGCCTCGACAATAGGAAAACACAGCCCGGAGGCACGAGGGTTAACTGGGGCCTGCACATGCCAGAGGGGTAATGCGTAGCCCACTATAGCTTGGGTTGATTTCTAAATGCAAATAAAACATCAATTTGCTACTTCGCGCGCAGTTTCTGCTCTGCTTTGCAATACCCGGATGGGTGGGGACTCCAAACGCAACAAATGTCAGTGAGGTCTCAAATTCACCAGAGTTTACTTAAGTTACTTGTGTGTTTACTGAATTTTTAAACACAAAAGACCTTCGTGACTCTTAATTTACGCTTCATGTCCTCAGATCATTGTGAAGGTGGCTATGAATGAAATGGTTGCTGGGGTTACCAGACTGAGGCTGCACAATATAAACAAGAAGGACTAACAATGCATTAGACATCTATTAGCATATTTTAACAGTCATTGAGATGAATATATGGCTTCTTTCCACCACAGTGCTTGTGGCCAAGAGAGAAACGCCTAGAGACTGATTTGTTGAACAGCTGACTTAGTATAAATATAACACACACACACACAAGCCGGGATACACACCCATAACCCTTAAGAAGTACAGACTATCAAGAGAAGAGGGAGATAAATTCATCAAGGCACTGAGGTAAGAGGTAAGTGCCGGGTGACTTTCACAGACAAGCTGAAAACACAAGAAAGCAATGTAAAACCCTTCTGGACCACAAACACAAAGTGTGCGAGCCAAGACCCATACTGCGCAATCTATAACCTCCATCCATCTTCAGTGAAGCCAGGATTTGGTGTGCATACACATGTGTGCATTTGAGTGAGGGAAAGTGCAGAGAGAGTGCCAAACAACAAGAACCTGCTGAAGTCACTACAACACCAGTGTGTTTTGCAAATGTATTATCCTCTCGGGGTGGCTTGAGTTTGGCTCTGAACACTAACGCAGCCATTGAAAGAGCGATCAGTGGGTTATCCCAGCAGACTGCAGCACTGTAGGAGAGGAGGAGTGGGGGGCTGGGTGACTCAGCAGATGTGACATCGCGCCCGCTCTGCATGATGCAGGAAGGAGAAGACCACCTCATGGTCGGCCGTGCTGAAACAATCACAGCAGACTTCTCTGGGTGGGTTAATGACTCACTGAAAAGTGTTTCCCAGAACCCAGCTACCCGAGGGTATACTCCCTGCTTGTGTGTGCTTTTAAGTTTACATTCAAACCCCCCAGCTTACATGATCAATTACATTCAACTGTCAAGTTTATTGGACAGTAAAATCAGTCTGAGGAGAGCTTAAAACTTTAGAGTTTCGCTTAGAGTCTGCATCATTACTGAGTCACGCCGTGACCCATGACATCACAGGGAGTACTGGGAATGGGCGAAAATTTGCCATGTTCAATACTTGCACACCCTGTTCCATCAAAACATGGGTGCATGCATAAGTGCTGCAAATGGAGCATAATGGAGCACAAGCTGTTGCAGGTGTTTAACAGTAAATCCAGATAAACATGGCCCACGAGCCAAGAATGAGTTATATCAAGATAAGAGGCCTCTGTTTTAAATGATGTTTAAAATATGTTCCTGAAACTTCACACATCTTAATGTGTTGAGCGTCTTTATCTCCATCCTCCACCCCATCTGACTCACACATGCATTATCTGGCAGCTTTGTGTTTACCCTTTAATATGCAGCATTACAATCATAACCCCCTTACCTAAACCCTGATGATCCTTGGGGATTACGTTTCGATCAAACTCAAACTTTGTGCGTATCAACACACAAACACACAGCTAACTGCCAGGTCTCATTATGTTACACACTGCACTGGTTATGCTCTGCCTTACCTCCCGAAAGCCTCTGTTATTTCGTTCTGAGTAATTAGAGGGCGAGGAGGAGGTGTTTCTGCCTGGTTATTATCATCGGTATTGCTGTTGCAATATATCATGATGCAGGCAAAGATGAAAACACTTTCATTTGTAATGCCCAATTATTCATTCTGAATTGGCAGAGAATATTTTATTTAAGGGCCTTAGGGGCATCCTTCTAATGACATTCACCACCGCGCACACACACAGACACAAACACCTGTGATGAGGATAGTTGGCTCCAGAGATGGATGGATGCTTTGAGATGTCTCCTCTCCTCTGTCCTGACTGCCATCTTCACCCTGAGTTGCATCATTGTCACTGGAAGAAATTACACAAGTTTGCGAGGAGAAGAGAAAATGTTTCATGTAGACGTATCAGTGTGTGGGGGAGAGAGTGGAAAAACAAAGAAGAAAAATTGAGTTACATGGGTGAATATGCTTTAGAAAATACAGCATCTCATTTTACAGTTCTGGCAGAACCTTTAGGTAATCGTCTTTCAATATTTAATATTATTGACCACAAGGGACAGTGGCAAAGCCAGACATCTGAACAGAAATTATGAGCAAAATCTTCCATCCAAACTCTGTGGCCTGCAGTGACGGCTAGGGGAAGGGTATAACACAGGCTTGTTTAAAAAAATATATATATATTAGCCATTGCAGATCTGCAGAAGCCAGAGCTGTGGCAAACCAGATCTGACAGCACTGTGCTGACCTGCTTGGAAACAAAACATGCAAGTGTGCAACTAAAGCAATGAATATGTTAATTTATTCTACGTTTGATCAAAGGCTAAATTAACTGGCACACAATGAAGTGAAGTGCATCTCATGAAATGTTAATCCTTAGTAGTCTGACATGTGCCTATGAGAAAACATGACTAGAAACGCATCAATTAGCCGACTGACGGAAAGTTAATCAGCAACTATTTTGACAATTGATTACTCCTCCTATCAGCTTTCAATCAATTTCAATTTAATTAGTGACAAACAATTTGATGGTTCAGACAAAATAAGACATCTGATATTTCCAGAGTTTTCTTATGCTCTATAGACCGATTAATGACTCAATTAATTGGGAAAATATTCTGCAGATTAATCGATAGTCATGATAATAAAGGTTGCTTTTGGGATGCTTCTTAATCCAAAATCATGTGGGTTGAAATGTAAATTTGTCAAATACACTCTGCCTTGTGAACATTTGACATAAATCCCCCAATGCAATGGACAAATCAGTTCTGTATACATTTGAAATAGGTAAACTCTGCATAGAAAAAAAACATATTTCATCACAGAATCAGATGAAGCCAAGTGGAATCTGTCTGCTGACCTTTGGCTCCTGTCCTCATCTCTCTGCTGGTCGGCGGTCTGCTGGAGCTGGCGGACGGTGTCCTGCAGGCCTCTGATCTTTGCCTTCTTCTCGTTCAGCACCATGACAAAACGTGAGTACAGCTGCCTCTCTAGCATCTCCTTATCCTGAATCTGCTGCTCCAGTCTGTGAGGAAAACACACCAGTGTGTGATATGTCAAACAATAAGACAAAAAGGATTTTGAAAAGAAGTCAAGCAGCAGTGCATTTAAGCACCTGAAGTTGGTTCCCAGAAATCATCAAGCTAGTTTGCAAAAAACTGGGTGGAACCCCTCAATACTACTAAATGGGCGACCGATGATGATGTCATACTGGGTGATTGTTGTGGATATAAACATCTGGCGATGTGGCGTTAAAAGCAAAGGGAGCTTTGCATGCAAACAAGAGGATCAACAAACAAATACCAGCGCTGAGGATCTTAGGAAAATAATTAGATTGTGTGTTTTCTCTCCATAACATATTCTTTCATAAAGACACGTTTTAATCCACCAGCTCGGCTGCTTTCCTCCTTATCCTTACTCTCTGAGTACTCGCTGGTGCTCCTGTTTCAGTCTACGGTTCTCCTCCAGCAGCTGACCGTTTTCTGTCTCGAGATCTGTGTTGCGCTTTAGGGACTGGCCAATCATCTCCTGGTTCAGCTCTAGAGAGTCCGGAGCCAGCTGGAGCTCCACAGAGCCCAAGTGCACCTGAAGGACAGCGGGAAAGAGGAGTAGAAAAATAAAAAAGAAGGAAGAACGAAAATGAGAGAGCAAAATCAAATCCCACTGGACTGTTACAAATTATGTCAGTCTCAACTTCATATTTAACGTAATGCATTTGTCTCTGCAGGCTGAATGGCTTCATTATTCGTAAACAGTTGAGGAGCTCATGAATGTGGAAGGACCTCACAACATTGACAGGTGACAGTTAAGGTTAAACACTGTGCAGAGTAAACATAACCGTGTGCTCCCCTTTGAGCAAGCCGGACTGGGAGGAGATGACGCGACAAATTTGTGACTCGTGATCTCCTGGCTGCCCCAGGAGCACCTGGGGATCCTCTAGGAAAAGCTATTAGCAGGGAAAAGCAAATCCAACATCATAATCCTGACATGAGTAACAGGCCAGATTTAAGGAAATAACCATCATCTAAAGCAGCTTCCAGCATCTGCTTACAGTGAAAAATGAGCAAACACTCGCACCTCACCGTTATCCCAGGAAGCTGTGCCATATAGAAGTGCAACAAAACATTGCATCACATTTTCTTTGAAGTGAGAGACCTTTTGAGATCATTACGTGTTTTCTTCTGTCTGGGAGAAATACAGGATTAATTCACTGGTCAGCAAGGGAACACACAGTTTCCTCTCTGTTGATTTTTGTCGGTGGCTCTTTGGAATCACATGCAGGCTTCAGAGGTCATAAAACATTCCTCATTTGGTTGGTTGGTGGCACTTTTGGCACTTAGTCACAGAGCAGAGGTGGGGCATTGCAGCTGGCTACAGAAAAAAATGCAGAAATTTTCTAACATTTAGTTGATGTGTCAAATTGTCTAAATTCCCCTGTAGCCCTCCAACTTTAAACTGGCAAAATAGGAATCAAATCACAGCAAACGGCAATAATTAAATACAGAACACTCCGAGGCACAGAAACAGTGTTTGACCCGGGGCGAGTGTTTGCTCATCAAAGCTGCCTCACGAAGCACATTTTCAAAAGGCAGCACAATCTTTGTTTGCTTGTTGCCTCGGAGATTCTCCTATTTGCAAACACACACACACACACACACTGACACACACACAGACAGAAAGGTACTGCTCATGATGCTCTGGGAAACCAGAAGGTGATGAGGTGCTAAATCTTCACTGGGTTGTGCTGAGCTCGCAGACCCACTATAATAAAGCCATCATCTTCAAAAGCTCTCATAAAATACTTGTCATTTTTGTCCAGGTTGATGTTGTCCTGGCAGGCCACACAGCTGTTTTCCCCTCCACTTGGTGAACCTGAATATGTTTCAGTGAGTGGACATTCGCTTCACGTCGTTCCCACAGCTTCGCTGCCTTAGCCTACTTGTCTATCTTTCTTAATCCTCTGTTCTTCGGAAATCTCTTTCCCCCAATGCCAAATTTTGTTCTCTCTCTTCTTCTCCTCTATGTCTCCCCCTCCCTCTCACTTTGTGTTTAAAAATTAATACAGACTGACAGATAATTCTGCAAAAAACCTCTCAGATCTTTCGCAATTTCAGAGCTTATTCTATGTAAATGATGCCAATACCTACCCTGATCCCAACAACAAAATCAGTGATTGAACAAAACTCATCTTAATAGGATCAGGACACAGAGACCACCCAGGATCTAAAGGAGGATGAGGTTCCCAGGAACTCATAAAAATCTAGAGCAACATCAGGATGTCACAGTGATCCATTGCAGGCTCCTCTCAGGGATTTAGAGGGAGTTTGTGTGACACTGAGTGTCATAAGTCAACGGCTGTGATTCAGTGTTTGTGCCAGATGGTCCACCACTAATAACAAACGGTGAGGCTAGTGTAGGTAAATGGACTGCATTTATTTAGCGCTTTTCTGGTCTTATCAAGCTTTTACATTCACCCATTCACACACAC
This sequence comes from Toxotes lorentzi, assembly GCA_037833715.1. Classification (NCBI taxonomy): domain Eukaryota; kingdom Metazoa; phylum Chordata; class Actinopteri; family Toxotidae; genus Toxotes; species Toxotes lorentzi. The sequence continues at coordinate 14,167,252 of JBBMJY010000024.1, read as the reverse complement.
ACATTCATACCGCACTTTTTACTTAAGCATACAGGGCTTTAACTAACACACGCATTCACACCAATGGTCACATCGGGGGCAGCTTGGGGTTGAGTATCTTGCCCATGTGGACCGGAGGAGCCAGGGATCAAACCACCGATCTTATGATGAGTGGACGACCCACTCTACCACAGCCTCCCCTGTAAAAATGGGTGATGTTTCATGACCGCTTCAAAGATACACCAACTTGCACGCTATGATAGGCCACACGTTACTATCTGTGAGCACACATGCAGAGGTGCACAGTTTGTGTGGAGTGACAGTTGTGAAGGCTTTGATCTTTCTCTCTATCTCTCTCTGCTGTGCTACCAGAGGAAAAATCATTTGCCAATAAATCAGCCACGTGAGAAAGGATAATGTGAAGGCTTCGGACACTGACACGCTGAGTACACTAATATCACTAATACACTACGTTCACTGTACGAGTCTCACTCCATAAAAATGACTGGAACTTTGTCAAACGTTGTCATCAAAGTTTTACCCACTGACACTGTTCAAGACCATAAATCTTCCTGACCATCATGTTAACATGGTATTACTAGTTTAAGACACCAGATACAGAGATCTAAACTGCTGGAAGCACAACCCTTATTTACCAGATTAACACTGAAAACAGCACTCAGCTGCTGTTTATTTCGTCTTCTCCTTCCTTTAAATACCAAAGGTTGTGTGTTTCACTGTCTTTGCTTTCAGGGTTTCTGAGAAGGCCTACTGCTATAAACATGCAAATTCCACATCACCAAAAGTTTACCTTTAGCTTACTACGTTGCATGGAAAGAGGAAGGATGCACTAAACAAGATATAAATCAGAAAATGTAGAAAAGCAGCAGGCTCATTTTTACTTATTAGTGATAGACGCAGTGAATGTTTTTGTTTTTACTGATCAACATTCCTTTGTTGAAAAGACAGAAAAAGATCGTGAAGCCGTGTTTATTTTCTTGAGGTTTGGCTTCTCTCCTGAGACAGAGAAAAAGTTAAAGGTCAGTCTGAACACTGTTGCCAACCTCTGCCAAGGTGTGGGAGGTCAGACTGTTTGACTGTGATGCGCAACCCACTGCCACATTTTTCTACTGTGTTCCTCAACTAAAACAACCCTAAAGTAAGTAAATGGTTCTTCGCAGTTATTTCAGACTCTAGCAGCTTTAGACACGTGACTTTTATGAATGAGCTCATTTTTGACAATCCAAAAAAACTGAGGCTAAGTTCTTGACCTTGCATACCCTGAAAAATCCACTGTCTATAACACTGTCTGCACCCACATTTAGTCAAATATGTGAATGTAAAATCCTCTTCTCTGGATGAATTTTCCTACTTTAGAATGTGGTCCAGTGTGTGTGTGTGGTCTGTTTGTTTGTAGACCATAAGGTCAAATCCGTGGAGAGGGGGGGGGTGTAGGTGTGGAGGACAAAGCCAAAAGAACACAGTCCCAGTGAAAATGATACCACAACACACTGTGGGCACAGAGGACACAAGGCTTTCCTTATCACACCAACCAACACGCTGCTGGAGACCTAACCGGCTGTAGGTTTGTTCCCAGGGATCAGAGGACAATAACCCCTTTTAATCAATACCCAGTAATCAATAAAACTGACATTAATGAAATTCAGAGGATGAAAAATTAGTATTCATTTAAGTTCTTTGCTAACAAAGAGTCTGGCTTTTATTAAAATTTGCACAATGTCATGCAAGACCAGGACCATGCCTACATGGGCCCTAATTCAAAACATGATAAAAAAAATAATGTCAGTGATCAAACCCTTTTTTTTCCTCTTTCTTTCTCTCTATCTGAAAATAACTATTATGTCCAAGAGAACAGGGAAGTGAGTGGGTGAGCACTATGTGCATGATGACAAAGAGACAGTGTTCACGGGTGGGCATGGGTGCTCAGAATGGGAAGTGTGGGCATCGAGTAGAGATCAGCTTGTCCAATCAACTCCCTCATCCGCCGTGCAGAGGCGTGAGGCCAGATAAAGAGCAGGAAGTGAGGGGCGACAGCAGAAAGTCCATCCCTGATAACACAAATGTTCTCATAAACAGCGGACATTGTGCCAGTACTGACCTGAGGGCAGAAAGGGTGGGGGTGGGGCCTTAAAATACCACATTTCGCTTAGATATCTGCTGAGATTACTGGGTTTGCAGCAAGGCAGGAATGCATTATTGAGGTTATTTCACATTAATAATGTAAACATAAGCCAGAGACAAACTACAAAGTGAGTGAAAAACTAGTGTGAGGTGGAATTTGCTGCTGGTGGCAGCAGGAGAGATGCGGCGGTGGATCAGACTCTTCGATGTGGTCAGGATTTAAATCTGGCTTCCAGTTGTACCACAATTTCCCAGACACTAAAAGCAGAACAAAAACTTAAATACATCTGCAAAAGCCAAACATGTAACCAATATGTCTTCATTTTTGCTTTTTAGTGTTTGGATGATTGCTGATTTTAGTTTGTTTTCCGAAACCACAATAAAAGCACTTGGGCCACTTCAAGGAATTGAACATTTGCATCACCAACAATGAGTTTAGAGGGAATTTCTCTTCTGGTCTGTTGTTAACATTAAATAAAACTAATGCAATTAAAAGGATAAGTCTCTACATGTAGACAGATGGTGCTCTTTGACATAGGCATACAGATGAAACAGTGAAAAGTGTTCTCTGTTAGTCCATTAATAAAGTCGCTGATTGAAAAATAAATTGATCTACAACTATTTTGACAACTGACGGTTAGTTGAGGTTAACTGATTAAGTAATTAATTAAGCAAAATGCTTAAGCTTCCTCAATGTCAGGACTTTCTGTCATTGTGAATGGATTATCTGTTAGTTTTGGACATTTAGGCTGATAACGCAAGTTTGCAGACATAAGCTTGGCCTTTAGGAAACTGTGTTTGGTATTTTTCACTATTTTATTATATTTTATATATGAAACAATTAATCCATAAACAATGGTACTGTCACAACTGCTCCAATACAGCAATGAGTGGCCTCACAACCGATTGAAAATCAGAGGGCTGGCAATACGTCTGTTTTGTAAAACTGGAAGGAAACCCTGCTGAAAGGATCCTTTCATTTGTCTCCACTTTTCTAGTTCTTTGACAACGTATTATTATGGTGAATTTTATACACAGTGAACCAAACATCGGCATTTAAAAACACAAGAGGGGTTTTCTGTTAGATACGTGGTTTGATGATGTTCGGTATAGGATAAAAAAACTACAGAAAGGAAAAATGAAAATAAAAACAGCTTCAAGATGTGCCACAAAGCAGATCCCAAAGCACAGTGGAAAAGATGCAAAATATAAAAGAGAAGAAAAAAAAGACACAAAACAGCTAAAAACAGTCCCAAGTAATAATTCAAACCCTAAAAAAATATGTTTACATAAAGCCAGGGAAGACAAAAACAAGCCAATGACTAACGAACTGTAAAAGTTACTAAAAAAACATAACATCAGTACCTGATATAATGTTCAATCAGCACAACTGAATTTTATTTCCAGTCCTGAAAACTACAGATTAGAAAGGATCATGTGCATGATTCAAAATATTTGTAAATGTTGACAAATTCAGGCTGTGAGTGTACAAACACACTCATAAGTTCATATCGTAAAATTTCACACTTCAGAATTTGGGATGATTTAACCAGAATGAGAGAATACGGACAACTCCAGTGAAATTTCTGGCTGGAGTCCCGCTGCACAGCTGGAGTCCCCAGTGAACAATAACACAAGTTCTATTTGACAAACATAAAACATGGACTCATCAGTGTCACATTCATCCACACAGACTCATCCAGAATCCTGCAGCTTTATTTACCACAACTGTCAAGAACTGCAGTCCCCAGTCTCCCCGGATCGAAGCTGGTCTGAAGTAAGAACTAAGCTGTAAGTGATACCCAAAGACAAGAGTGACAGTTTTAATAAAATGATGGGGAGCCTCTGAATAACTGATCAAACATCTGTGTGACCACCTCATTGTTTGTCACAGCTGTACATCATGTATTTCAAAAAATTCGGCGCTTCTTATCAATCAAAACCAGATGCACTGAAGGCAATAACTGACTGATATAAAATAAAGCAAGCCATGCTAAAGACTAAAGTATCAAAGTACAACTGTGTAATCAACTTATGTCTGCAAATGTACAATTAAGCCTGAATAAAAACACTAAACTGGAAAAAAGTTGTTTTGTCTCATTTTTGGAAGCCAAATTGGGGTAATCTTAAACAGACATGGTCCAAAGTTTCTGTGTTGCAATGTGTCAGAACTGGATTTTTATTTTCCACCAATGACAGATTGGTACTTAAATAGGCATTAAGGAGGAGATAATGTCTGACTTAGCCATGTAAAACACCTGCTTAGTAGTAGTTTAACAACAAACACCCAAATTACATTCATCATTACAACTTCTGGGGTCATATTCATAAAATATTAATGTCAAGTTAAGTTCACCACCTGTTTCGTCTCTACCCTCCTTTCTTCTATTCCCAAAGGAAACTTGCCTCATTTTTTTGGTCATTTCTGCACCCTCAAATTATCTGGCGGGGAAAACATGTTAAAAAAAATAAAGGCAAACGAGAGAGAGCAAGAAAAAAAAAGGATAAAAAGAAACAGGTGTTAGACAAGAGTGGTAGTTTGCACTATATGTGTGTCTACCACACACAGTGATGATTACTGTCAGAGCAACAATGTGAGCATGGATTAAATTTTTAGAAAGTTCACTTGGGGCTGGACAGATTTGTCAATCATTTTGTGTGGTCTAGTTGCTCCTTTTGGCAACAGTTTTTTCCTGTGCTAAAAAAAAAAAAAAAAAAAAATGCAGAACAGAAAAAACCTACACAAATAAGAGAGCTCACATATGTCATGTCAAAACCAGCGAAACAGTTTAATTAAGGAATACAAAAGTCGATTTAAAAAAAAAAAGTCTTGATTAACTAATATTACCACTAGTGTTGTCCCCCGTGGTATCCCAAGTAGTATTAAATTGTTGTTAATTTTATTCTGAGTCTGAAAGAGACAGCATCCACACATTATTTCAGTATGGGATGTAGTCCTTGCATAACTGATTTGTCCAGAATGTCACCTAATGACACCTGGCAGCGTCGTCTAAAACCAATAGAATGTCTGCACATGTCCGGACAGGGACACTTGTACAAATAGGCACACTTGTAGACATGGCCCACACTCATAGAGACAAAGAAAGCCAGGGGGAGCTGGAGGAAAACAAAAAAAAAAAACCCAAAAAACGAAAAAGGCTCTAATCAACTGTTGTTGAACATTGTTAGATGAGAACGGCCCTGTCCATAAACCAAGGTTTTATGGTTTCTACAGTGTTCCTAACCCCCTGGCCTTCTCCCTCTGGTCTCGTCTACCTGCACAGCAGTGCCAGGACTCCGAGTGAAATGCTCCTTGGAGGGAACAGCATCCTCTCACAATTTGGAAGAATAACACAAAAGTCCACTAAAAGCAGCATGACCTGTACTCCATCAAACCCGTCACCCACTGCGTAGGAACCGCCTTAGCACAGTATACAATACATGCCTCTGTACGTTTTAACTGTAATTTAACTGTGGGGAAGTGATTGTTTACATTAATCCAAGCCAATTCCACCTTTCCATTTAACCGTCAATCAACAAACCTTTTTTTCTCTTCACGTTTACAAACTGTAGCCATTAGACAAGTACGTCATACTGTCGTTATCGAACGACTGGCAACAAACTGAATGATTCCTATCTGTGGCTTTTTCCACCACAGCCTGCAGGCAGCCAACCCTTTCTAATTCTGCTATAATGTTGGAACACAGTAAACCTTATCTTTTTTACAGCCCCCTGTAAAAAATGAGACTTCCTTTCTATTTTGTTGTATGTCGTTAGATGCGTTTATCCCCAGGGAGCAGTGACAAGAGGTAAGTGCATGATGTTGTGGAATTCGAGGGTGAACCACTGACATATCTACATAATTAAGAATGACAGCTTTCTAAAACTAATCTTCAAGCATATTCCTTAACAGATTCCTTGCCTTTCAAACCGCCCACTTCAGTTCATGAGTCCGCTATCCTTCTGTTAGACAGTTTAACACTTCATGTACAATGTGTCCCTGAAGTTCTAGCAATTATCCAAGTACAGAGCCACATTGTCAGAGGTTTCGGTTCCAGTCCAACCTTGAGCTTTATGTCGGGAAGAGAAGACATCGATGTACTCCATCTACAGGCAAGATAAACACTAACTGCTGCAATTTTTGCATTTGCGCCACCTGCAGGCAATGTTTGTGGAGTCACATTGTTTCGGGTACTGGTGGAACAATGAAAAACAATCCAGAACGTTGTCTTTTGAGAAATAAGTTAATGAAATTTGAGAAAGATTGAACGTTTGTCGCCAAAAAGTTAATACAGTGACATGCATTACAGTTATCTTTCGTACACAGCAAAGATAACTCAGGTAAACTGTAGAAATAAGGCAATCATATAAGTCGTCTCCAAGTAACGTGCATTTGCATGCATTGGATTGGGCAACGCGCCAGATGATGCTGCATTATGATGCAGCAAAAGCTGAGCCAGGTTCAACTTTTTTTTTTTTCTAGACAACCGTGCATCTTTAATGTCCTCTGCGTTGGCATGACAGCTGTGCCAATTCAGCAGCCCCCAGTGAAATAAATGAGGGGGCTGCATTTTCTTTATGCGATGTGACTGTCCTGTCTGACAGAAGACAGCCTTATAGCTGCTGCTTGTGCAACTTTGTTTAAAGCTCTTTATATTAAATTCTAAACCCAAAAAATGTCAAGGTTTTGTTAGCCCAACCATATTGAATTTCCTTCCTTTTACTGGTAACAGTGGCCATTTCACAACACTCATTACATAATAATAAAAATGTAGCCGAAGCTCTTGCTCACCGAGATGCCGTTACAGATCTTCTGAAATGAGAGATGACAGTGATCTGGAGTGAGGTGGAAAGAATACACCTCCTCGCCTCCTCCTCCTTCTCTTCCCTCTTCACTTCTTGTTAGTGCTTGAAGAAGATCCTCAACATATTTTTCTCTAGTGACTCCCAAATCATTGGCTTCCTTTGTCACTTCGTCTTCTGAAACTGAACACAAAGGTGTCGATGAAACCTTCTGTTTTCTCTTAAAGGCATTTCTCTCATTTTTGTGTCATTAAAGTTAAAGTCATACAGCTGAGAGGAACCGGACAGAGGGCAAAGAGGTGACAGCTAACTGCAAGAGCAAAACTATAAACATAAATTACATAGTAATGCACGGATGCATGTGAAAGCCGATTTGAAGAGAAGCATGTGGAGAAACCAGGGGGAATGTCATCAGCTGTTGCACAGCTGCTCACAAGAGGTTGAGGGTCCCAATTAACACATCAAACACAGAAACACTGACGACCCAGAAGCCCGTACATAGCTGTCACAACCCCATCTCTGCCTGTCAACTCTGCAGATGGACGGCAATAGAAAACTAGGGAGCAGTTATTTTCCAGGTGTCCTTGCACAGAATCCATACTCATGTGCATATGTAGCCACACAGACACACACACACACACTGAACACTGACTTGCACATACAAAGACTAGCCTTGTAGAGTTTAATCTACTTTATACACCTGTAAGCTGCAGAACAGGAGTGAAGGAGGGATGATTAAACAAGGTCACTACTGTCCCTCTGGTTATGGGACCAGCAGTTGCAATATTATGAGTCGGGGGTTCAGCCAGGTGCCTACACAAATTGTAGAGCGGGATGAATGGTAGACCTGGTGACAAACCTCTGTAGTAATTGGTCAAAAGAAGTAAGTCTTTGTGGTACATCTGAGCCTAAATTTGTGGACAAAGTCACAGCAAACATGTTGTGTTTTTCTGTTGTTGTGTCTTGATGTGCTTTTGCAATTTACCTTCTCCGATCCATGCTGAGCTGCCATCAGTGAGAGCTAGTGTGAATCCAGCACCCAGGTCTACTGCCCAGTCCACTCGCAGGAAGTAGGGCGTACCTGGATCAGTGTTTATTGTGATCTGGCGGACTGTACCGCTCATGTCTCTCGTGTGGGCTTCAGACCTTGAGAAAATCAAAGATGGGATAGGAATTCAGAAACTCTTAAAGAGAAGCTATTATGATTCTATTTTCCAGAAATGAGCTCTCTGCATTGTGTTCAGGATATTTTCCTGTTAGCATTTTCTCCTGGGGCCTCCTGCTGTGACAGCCCCCCTATCAGTCCATTCTGATGTTGTAAGATTGTGCTAATCATCTAGTTGCATCAATGCACCTCATTGTTTGACTACATGGATTTGGTAATAAAAGTGCCTGTGAGTGTCTTCAGTGAGGGGGGGGGGTCCCTGAGTCAGTGCAACCACATGGAGATTAAAAGGTTTTGGCAGGTTTTTGTGTGGGAGTGTGGGCTCCCTGACCACCAACAAGGTAATTGCATACTGTTAAAGAGAAATAGGGGAATATTACCGAAAAGTCCCAGTTGTTTAATGTGTACACATATCCAAAGATATGCAGTGCAGATATTTCTTAAAGTGAGGACATCCTAACACAGCCAAACTAGTTCAGTTTTCACAACCAGATTAATCTGTAAACATCCACTCAAGGACTGATAAAGGTTGATAGCTCTCAAACTATCAAGCCTTACTGGTGTCATTAAAGTTACACAGTACACTTAGATTATGTCATTATACATTATTATTAGATGAAACACTACCATGCATTTCTTTATTCCTCACCTCACACTAATGTGGATAAACTGGGAAAAATGGTGATGCAGTGGGCCAGGGTCATACCCCGTCTCGTACTGTATGACAAGATGTGACTCTTTTCTGAAATAATTGCCAAGGTACCAAAAACGTGGATGGCAACAAGTTTCAGACCCACACTATATATAACATCACTGACAATGTGTCTCCTTAGTGGTTTATGTGGTCACCATGGACCACCACAATGTATTTGTCTCTCATCTCCTTAGAGTGAACATGCTGCCTTGACATAATCTGGAATAATAATTGTAACTCCACTGCCAGTTTTGATGACACTTTTAAACCACTGGGTGAAAAATAACATAGGAACAGAAGCCGAACAATGAAAGTGGATAATGTGGATAAACTGGGAGAAATGTGACATTTCCAGAAGAGCCATCGTGTTTGAAAATAGGAAGCAAAGGCCAATGATAGCCCTGCAAGTCATGTGTCCAATCACATGCAAGGGACTGCACTGATGTGAGTGAACTGTCAATCATCTATTGCTACAACCCAAAACACCTCAAGGTAATTCATCCATGGCCTTGCCAGACCACAATTATTTGCCAATACTACACTGTTTGATGAGTGTGCTGAGAAAGCTTCTTTGGTAATGTCACCCTGCCCTCAGGCAATGTCATGTCTTTGGCGACCTGACTCACCTCTGCAGTTAAATTTCAGTTTCCTGCCAGAAACAGCCTACGTTCAAAGGATTAGTTACAACAGATGTTGATCTAAGGATTATAATGTGATCCGTGTGACTGTTCTTGTCATGTTGGTTTACAGGCTACACATCGTTTTTTCTTCTCAAAGGGCTTGAGAAACTTTTACTTGATTACGGATGTCCAGGCCAGAACATGTGATTACTGCTTCCACGTGAAGTGAGAGGTGAGTTGGACATCTTCTCTGCTTAAATACAGGGCTAAGGGTGTGGAGACGGAGGGAAAAGGACAGCTTAATTGGCAGTTAGCCAAGCTGGACATGTTTGAAAAAATGAAAATGAGCACCTTCGGACACTGTGCTATAAGTTATGATGTGACACCACGTTTTTTTTTTTTTGGTATTCTTTCTTTGTATTGCCCATCGTGGATGTTGACAGAGCAGTTGGTCAAGGTTATTTAAAATGAGACATACACATGTGCCCTCTCCATGCACACACACACACACAAGTGTATGAATATATGCACATGCACAAAGATCCTTGCAGCAGATTGAAGCTGACCCTTTGTGCTTCAAGAAGGGGTGTGGCTAAATGAAGGGGCTGAACAAGATGAGGGGGCTGAAGGGTTCAACTTTAACCTCATAAAGTGAGCCCAGCTATTCATTAGTTACTGTAACATCTGTTCTGCAGGGACGATGACCCTGTGGTAATGACAGAAGGACACTCCAATTAAATAAACAGCGCTGTCTGTCAGGAATGGAGAGCCGAGCTAAGGCTTCAAAGTTAATCCTGAAGTCTTCCTGTTAGCATCTGGTCAGTGGCTCGATCAGCAGACACAATCACTGGAATGCTTAAATCATTGACCGAAGCTCCCCTGCAGCTTTGGCACACAGCCAGCATCCTCTTTTCTTACGCCCTCTGTAATTTTTTTTGCTCAACCTTTTCATTGTCATTTCTTCTGCACTGCCACATATGAAAACTGCAAGACATAACTCTGTGTGCAGGACTCAGTAGGCAAATGAGTCACAAAGAGAGCCTCTAATTATGCATCTTGTGTCTTAAATGAGGAGTTCATACGGAGTAGAAATAGCCAAGGCAGTTAACTGTCTCTTTAATGGGTCCTGACAATTAGGTCAGACCTCTCGCTTTCCTTTCACTGGACTTTCACCTCATGCTTTCTCCAATTTAAGATGAAAAGGACAACTCTTTGGCTGACCATCAGTCAGGGACTTAAACAGCGCTGCCCTAAAAAGCAGCATGCTGTGCCCTAGCCTTTTGGTCTTCATTCCCTATAGGTGCTTGCTATTTTAAACCCTTTGGCAAACAGAAACAGTATCAGCAAATGTAACACGCATAACAATAAATCAAGGCCTAAAGGCTATATCTTGTATGTCAAAATGTGTCTGAACTGGCTTGAACCATGATCATGTCAGAGGCAGAATTAGTGAAGTGTCACCATAACGTGCCTGATGCACGTCTCAACATAAAAACCAGGTGATGCAGTGGGTCAGGGTCATACCCCGTCTCGTACTGTATAACAAGCTGTGCCTTCTGTTGCATGCAGAAACTACATTTTATCAACTTTCAGAAAAATAACATAGAAATAGAAGCCGAACAATGAAAGATCTTCTGCTGGCAGCATAATTTATCTAAAGAAGTTATACAGTCCTGCAAGCCGCTCTCCTCTACTGGAGTTCTTATTCACAGAAAATGTATGTTAAATAGTGTACTGTGATAAGTCATACATTTTATTTAAATTCAACTGAAGTCGCGCAAGGAATAAATAGTACTTCAGTCAATAACATATTTCAGAAGAAAAACTGTAGCACTGATTGTGTGCAAAGAGAAAGCGATCTGCAGTCTACTGGAACAAACAGTGAGCCACAGCCAAATAGCTATCACACCAACTTCAGCTCTGCATTCAGCTGCACAATAACAAGTCATTCTCACATCTCCAATATTCACATAGGAATAACTTACAGTTGTGAAAACCTAAGCCATGCTCAGGCACAAATGTATGGCAATTCTCAGTGAAGATTAGGGCTGTGTAAACGTATATAGACCGTGGAACAATACAACCAGTGAAAGCACAACACTGTGTCCATCCAAGAATAATAACACTGTATAATTGGCCTTACTTCCATTACCATATTTGAGGGTCAAAACTGCATAGAAACCACGTGGCCATCGCCACTGCAGTCACTTCCATTGTCACTTTCCTTACAATCAAAACTCAAAACGAACATCTACCATTACTTGAAGAAAGTTTTCTGTTACGCAAATGTGCAAAAGAGTTTGCCCTGATGTTCTCTCTAATACAAACAGATAAAGACTGCGCACACTGAGGCTGCATCAAGCATTGGTTTGACTGCAGTCATCAGGCATGTATGTACCGTACTGTAGCCTAAATTGGTCAGTGTACTGTAAACTTATAAAACTTAATCACATTAAGAGGAATGTGACTCAGTTTAAAGTTTACACTTGCTCATCTCCTGCTCTTAGAAACCAGAATCTCCCTGCGACGACATGGTCTCTTTTTTTCCACCAAGTGTTCATCCGCACTGTTGTAGTAAAATATGCAAAACATTATTTATGTGTGGTTTACAATCTGACAGATTTCTTCTTACATGAAGAGCTCTCTAGGAGTGTCTCGAAAGGAAGGGTCGAGGGGGATATGAAACATGGTTTAAATGCAATCAAGATGCGTGACTGGTTGGAGGGAGGGGACTTCATTGTGAAAACTTTGAGAGACAAGTGGACCACAAAAATGTCAGTCTTACATCACCAAGAGAGAATAGGATATGTTAGGCTATCTGCCTACAAATACCAGTCAAATTTTTCTATAAAACTAAAACTGAGGATTATTTTTTGTAACAGTTAATTGTCTACAAATTGTCTACAAAACGTTAAAAATAAATACAAATTTACATCTCAAGTTACCAGTGCTGACATTTTAAGGACTGTAACCATAAAGTTACAGTCATTTTTTAGTTGATGCCACAGTCAGTTTTTTTTTTTTTTTTTTTTTTTTTTTTTTTTATGAAGTAGTTTTAGGGCACCACACATGATTTATGATACAGATATTCACTTCCCTCTCCTTGCCGTAATCCCTCAGGTTTTATTATTACTGACAGCCTAAAATAATAGCATAACAACTTCATGGGTAACTATTTCTAGCTTCACCAATGCACCACGGTGGAACCAAGAATGGCTGTGTTATCGGATCAGGAAATACTTCTGCGATAAGGCGCCGAGTCTTTAACGGGCTGCATGAATAGTATTGTGATTTTCAGACAGTCGAACTAAATTCCCTGTAGTTTCGGTGTGGATAAAAACCCTTAACGCACAGCTTTTCCTCAGCAGACTTACGGTATTGAGTGGCCTAACTACTTCGATGTCCAAACGAAGTAATTTTTGTATGAAACTGAAGTCATTGCTGCTGCCTCTCCTCAGTGTCAGACAGACGTTTCAACCTTCAACTCTCGTTTTCTCAGCCAATCAGCAAACGAGGTTGTGCGTAGATACGTTACGTAAACCTCTTTGGTTACGTTACGTAAGTTCCAGAGAGCAGGAAGTGTGATGTGGCTCTGACTCCCAACAAAAATGGTAAGTTTGTTTTTATTAAAAGATTGCCTTTTCTGGTTTTACTCTTCTTTTAAGCGGCGTTTATAACGTGCATTCTACGTCTTATTTGTATTTGCACCACACTGTGACAACAACTAAAGTTAGGACTGGACGCAAAGCAGGACGTATAGTAAATTCTAAACTACCCAGCTAGCATTGACTAGCTGAGGTAGGCTAACAGTTTAGCCAATCTAGCTAAGACATTATCTTTCTGTTCGTAATTATCATTATATTAGAGATGTATTTCATCACACAGGATGCGGTTGTGTGTCAGCGTGAGTCGTTTGATCACAAAGGCTAAAGGTTTCACTAATTAATGAGTACAGTGAACGCAAGCATCGCAATGTTTTCGTGTGTCTGCCACGTAGCTACACCATAGTTCAGAGATCGTGTGTGCGCGTGTGTGTGAGAGAGAGAGAGAGAGAGAGAGTGAGTGTGAATGTGAATATTGTTGATTGGCATTGCGAGGTTGTTTACAAACTGAGAAGCTTGAGGGCAAGCAAACAAATTACAAGAAGTTTTATTTATATTTCGAGCAAAGCATGTAGCAACAACAAACACAACCAGGGAAGATGGATAATGGCTGCAGACAGAAATCATATAACATCATAGTGAATAAAATAATTATGCATAGTGTTTAAATCTATAATGCTTAATGGTCATAATGTTATCATTTGCCCACATAAGATAATGGAAATTTTACAGTACTAATTTAGGAGTGTAATTAAACTAACAAAAAAAAGACATAAATTAGTGGTGCACACCTTAATGTCCTTGCAGATTTTTCTTAAATCATAAAAATTTCAAATTAATGTAGAGGACAAATGTGTCACCATGTCAGTAATCAAATATTTGAAAAGTAAATTCTGGATTTTAAGAGTTAGCGGTGCATATGAGATCATCCTATGGTATCTTTGGAGTGTAATTAACTATTTAAATGGCTGATTAAATCTATGAGCATCCTTGTCTTTGTTTTTGAGATGTCCTAAACTCATATGACAGGTTTGTTAAATGAATAGCCATTTTAATTTATACTCGCATACATGCACTTAAACAGGATAATTCTGACTAGTCTATCGAAAAACATGCTGTCTGGTGATGAGTGATTTGACAGTCACGTGACACTAACTTGGTCTAAACGGCAAGCCCACACCACCAGAATGAACAGCTGTTACAACAGCATTCCTCACTACAAATGGCACAACATCAGTGTTACAGAAGTGTAACTACAGGGGTTTTCAGGGGTTCTAAATTTTGACTTATTGTTGATAAGGTGCATTAGTTCATGTCTGTACTAAATATGTCATTTTTTTTTCCAACTTGCAGTCAGCCATTTTTAACTTCCAGTCGCTGCTAACAGTGATTCTCCTCCTGATCTGTACCTGTGCCTACATCAGAGCGCTGGCTCCCAGCTTGCTAGACAAGAACAAGACCGGGTATGATCATATACTATTTGAAACATAACAATGAAGCTGCCAGTGAAGTCTTAAAATACCTGTCTTTGTTTCTCTGAATCGACCACAGTGTCATCTCAAACCGCATAAACAAATCATCTGAGCTTTATTACATGCATCATCAGTGATCATGCTGTGTTGCTTCCATCAGCACTTACACATACAAGTGAACCACCAAGCAGCACTTTAAGCGATTTATAGAAACCCTTGTTCACTCTTTGTATTTGTTCATGTAGTCAATCAAGAATCAAGAGTCTTTGATTGTCATTATGCGAGCATAACGAAGTTTTGCAGAGATTTCCGGCTTAAAGGCACACATATAAATAACACAAAAAGTTTAAAAAAAAAACACTTATGAAAAATATAAACACAAAGTAAAGTACAGTATGTCATGTATGTTAAATGATTACTATGATATTGTAAGGTACTGTAATGTACAGTTTTCTTGTCAAATGAGCAAGGTCAAAATTTAACAGCATGTTTTGGCTTGTAGTCTAATTACCATTTCCACTGTAGAAAGAAAAAAAAATCTTGGCATGCAAAGAGGCAGTTAAAATGAAAAGATGGCCTTCAAAATAAAGCACTAAGTCTAAGACTGTGGGTGGAATAAGGACACTGAAAATGATCATGTCCTAATGTAATACACTCAGTGCTTGCCACTGCATCATGGTACAGCAATCACTGACAATGCTGAGGCAATTACAAGACACGCAAATGATTTGTGTTTTATGGAAGTGCTGTGTATACTGCTCCATCCCTCGAGGTCCTGTCACCATTACCTTTTTCCATTTTAACAGTTGATTCCAAATTCAATTTCAACTTACAGTAGAGCAGTCATATTATAATTCATCCCTCTGTAACTGTCCCTACTAAGGACACTTGCTTGTTTTTTCAGCTAATAAGAAGCTCCTCTTTGAGGCGAGTAAAGTAGCAGAAAGCCTTGATTTTTTTTCATCATTACTAGATCATTATTATTCTTGGATGGACAAGCTCTATGATTCAGTATTAATAAGTCTGGCACAGTCCAGGAACAGCCACACACACACACACACACCACTGGAGCAGGGAGGGGCATCCTCTTCAGACACACACATGAGACTGAGAGTGACAGATGGGATGATTTAATAGTTTTCCCTCTTGATTGATTTGTTGACTAAGGCATGAGCCATTGTTTGCGTTGATTTGGTGCCACACATTATGCAAATCATTCTTGTGTGGAAGGGATAGGCCCGACATCTGACGAGAATAACGCCCCCAGGCAAATTTTAAAGCGTGTACATGATAACAGAAGAAGAAGCCTGGATTGTAGACAATGTAACGTTTACACCTGGTAAAAGAAAATTTTACTACGGGATGCTGACACCATCTGGTCAGTATGAAAGTTAAGAAAGCTGGCTTTTTAACATGAACAGAGACTTGCAGACACACTCACACAGGCCAGTGTGGAATGCCACATTTGCCTCAGCTGTCACTGGAGATAAAAAGACTTCTCTGCTGCCCCCCTCTCTTCCACTGTGCACATGGAGCTGGACATCTGATGGCTTCCTGGGTTTTGTGGAAACATGATCACAGTTCTCTTGTAAAGTAGCGACAGAGGTCTGACTAGAAGTTTCTGTAAGCAGTACTTTGATATATCAACACAGCGCCCAACCTCTTTTTTTAACTTTAAATATCAGAACAACTGAGTAATTTCCTTCGTTATGGTTTAATGCAACTGAAACACATTTATGTTTTACAAACCAGTAAAATAAATGAAGGCAAAAATTGTCCCTGCTTCTGATTTTTGTTATTATTTTATCTTTTAGGCTTCTAGGAATTTTCTGGAAGTGTGCCAGAATAGGTGAGTCTGTCATTGCCTTTTGTCATATCCTTTCTCTGAGTGTCAGTGAAATATTGCTTAACAATGTCATTGCATTATTTCTTTTCTCCAGGTGAGCGGAAGAGCCCCTGGGTGGCTTGCTGCTGTGTCATCATGGCTTTTAGTATATTGTTTCTACAGTAGCAGTCCAAGGAAAACCACAAATGGAAACATTGGGGAAATGAACAGACAACAAGGCATGGACAATACGATCCTAGAAGAACAACAGGACCTCCAGTGGTTGCCACTCAGATAATGTAAAAACGGAGACCCGTCACCACTCAACCTTAGCCACGGAGAGACATAATGTGTCTGTGCGGGAGGAAGGGTGACCTGATAGCCCCAGGGTGTGTCTAGATTCCTCCACAGACCCCCTGGTCTGTCCTTGTGTTTGCTTATGTGGACCGTTTACACCAGATGTATATGTGTGTGTGTTTGGGAGGGGATGGGGGGGGTGTTATCTGCCATTGAGTGTAAAGGAAAAACATCACAATATGTGATCGAATGATACATTTCAAAACATTTCAAACTGATTTTTTTTCCCCCCTTTGAGTTTGTCACAATTGCATCGACCCCCCCGAAAAGTTTGTTGCATCTAAAAATGCTGATCATATTCCACATCAAACAAAATGGGATTACAGCTCTTCAGATGTCAAATCGCCCTACATGTATTTGTCACAGAGAGCTACTGATGCTTTTAAAGTCAGTCAGTTTGTCGCTATTTATTAAAGAACATTTTGGAAATGTGGTTTGAAAAGACTGATTTTTTTTTTTTTTCATTTTAACTCATTTTGATTAGTGTTTGCTGTTGACATCTGTTTGTTAAGTTGTAATAATGCCGCACTGTAAGGTGAAGTTTCATTAATAATGACTTCAAACATGGAAAATATACACGTTGATGAGAACCTTTTGTCAATCTTCTCTCTTTAAGAACTCCATTACACACTGTACAAGCAGTAAAGTCAGTGTTCTTAGATAAAAAGAAACTGTGACTTTAAGAATTGCTGCACTCGATCACATCTGAAGTGTAGTGCTCAGGATTCAGCTTGGAGTAAGATGGACAGTGAAGAGTTTACGATAACCTCTTCTATAACCTTGCAGTCAACACTCATCTTCACAGGTTCTACTGCAAAGAGCTGTCAGCTGATTGTGCTGCACAACATGACATTGCCAGATATCTGTCTAGTAGTTACTTCCAGATATTTAGTAGTTAGCTGAATTAGAATGGAAAGCTGTTTTTTTTCTCATTCCTACAAAGAGAACCTTTAAAGTACTAGACAAAATTCAGGAGACTGGAGGATGTCCAGAGTGTTTTTTGGAAAAATTACAGCCATGTGTAATTGTTGGTTTTAGATGACAAATCCTCTCAATTTCATCTTTCAGCTTTGGCTGCAAAAAGAATAACATACTGTGCCAATATTACTCCAAATACTGCATGTAACAAGCTGAAATTATATGATTCTTATGAAATGTGACAGGTTTTAACTTTAGAACAGAGTTTCTGATTTAATTTAGATTGTCAGCTGCAAAATTTGATCAGTTTATGAAGTCCTGACAAATGCTGACATGAAATCACAACAATAATATCATGATTTTGTAAAGAAAAAAAAATTCCGTCCTGTGTTAATGACTTACGGAGGGGTGAAAAAGTTTTTGCTTTCTAAAGTTCCTTTTTTTTTTTTCATCTGTCAAACCAGTGTCACTTGACTCTCAGGGCTTCCGTAGTTTTGCCATTAAGATAAGAAAATTATTAAAATAAAAAAGAAAGGAGTAAATCAAAGTCACAGAGCTATAGTATATACTTATGCTGTAAGTGATAGGTGATAAAAAACAATCCCACACATGTACCACAGACATTTCTTCTCTTGTGTGTGGTACAGAGGATTAAAATAAAGGACGACACTTGTTGACACACTCACCTTTGATACTCGGATCACTGATGAGTGTCCAGAGCCCAACACCCCCACGCACAGTCCCTTGTTAGGGAACATGGATCCCTTATTGGTGCGCATCCGTTTTGGCACTCCCCAGTTGAGATAAACCATCAAGTGAGGCCTGCCGGTAAAGGCATGATTATCAGGCAGTGACGCAGATACAGGAGACACAGAGGAGCAGGAAGCTCTCAGTCATCTGCTTCTATCTTTGGGGAGCAGAGATACCGGTGGACTGGAGGGACATCACTGGGTCAATGAACAGAGCTAATGTCTTAGGCGATGATGAAAGGAAAACGATATGGGAGACCTGAGGTCACTTAACTCCAGCGGATGATAGCAGCAACTATCAATAACATGGAAAAAGACAGTGATTGCTCAGGTTATTCACACAAAATACTAACATCATGAGAAGAACATTAAGAAAAATCCTTGAGTATATTGAGAAAGTAAACAGATGTTTGGCAACTGCAGACTCCTAAGCCTGGCTGAGAGGCCGTTTGGGGACAAAATCAAACTCAAAAGCATTTGTTTTTTACTTTTTGGGTCAAAGTGATTATTCTTAAACTCTCTTAAATGGTGGGCACAGTTGCTAAACAATAACAAAGAAGAATATCTGGCAGCAACTCAGTGACTGGACGCCTAAAACAACATTTGGGCTGTTCCCGCTGTTTCTAAAGTGGCTGAATGCATGTCCTGATTTCTGTGTTTGAGTTGGCTAATCAAAATTTACTCAAGTGGATGCCACATGGCAAAAGGACACAAGGAAATAGACCTTTCTTTTTCCATTGAGTGTGTCAGAAGTCTGTTTTACCCGTAATCTGTTGAGCATGATTACCTCCATCCTCGAAGTTTTTGTTTATTTCTCCAATCGGGGCGAGGTTGGTTACAAAACCGTCTGACTAACACTAACACTTAGCAGAGTGTTAATGGAGCTGGAGAAGTGACGTAGTAAAGAAGTGTCTAACACTTGATTTTACTGTAGCCCGTACCGTCAATAAGTTTAAGATAATGAAAACCAGGGCCAATGAATTCAAAATGTGATTTATACTACAGATTTCAAGTATGTCTTTATTTTTACTAATGTTATTTTACCTTCTACAATTATAAAGGAACTCTCCAGTCTATGCGATATTTTTTTAAACTTCATATTTTTATATTTGATGACTTTAATGCCAGCAAGTGAGTAAATCAATTTTCCACCCACTTTCAATCCTTGTGGAGTGGAGAGGTGTTTAAAACAGCATTTAGATCTCGATTTCGGAAAATAAAACTTACAGACAGCATGATTAACCTTATAAATAAAATATGAAAATTCAGAGAAAAAAAGATTTTATCTTTTTGGCATTTGGTGTTTTATCATCTTTCATTAATGAGGCCCACTTGACACTCACCAGAGAGCCTTTGTCTCTGAACCCTCTTGGCTTTTCTTTTATAGGGATTAGAAGACCAGCCAAGGACATGACAGCATGAGGTGGCATGAAATTTAGACATGTAATCCAACACACCTCATTCAGTACAGTGCGGCGTTTCATGCATCATTAATTTACATGAATAATCATGGCAAACGTAAGCTGTGTCATTGCCTTTCTGCAAAGAGGTGTACGCAATTGATGCAGATAGTCAGGAGTCATGTCGACCTCACTGATTGGAACAATACTGAGCTCATTCGGTTTAATTTCCAGGTTGTTATGTTTTGGTTTTTTTCCCCAATGACTGTGAAAATTATTCACAGATGATCAATGAGGACATTTACGTTGCCTCTGAATATTTCATTGCATTTGTCAAATTTTCCTCTGCAGATAAGTGAAAGATTTGTAATGTTCCCACTGCAGCTCTACACTGTAAAATGTAATAACATCTGCAATAACTCATATCCAAAGCCTTATACATCACCATCCATAAATCTCCAGCAGAAGAGTACTCAAACCATATTACTCTCACTCCCTTGTCTTCTTCCTCCTTTGATCATACAGGAGAGTTTCTTGCAGTCGTGCTGAGGACTTCAAAGGAAATCAGGCCATCTCCTGCTGAGTGAACCAGAAGTGTCCAAACAGACCTTGAACCTTTAAATTTCCAGTGGAGCCTGTTTCAATCACTTCACAGACTCTGCTTGTGGAGGGAATGAAAGATGAATGGAGGGAAATTAAATGCAAAAGAGATGTTTGGATGGTGAGAATGGGAAAGAGATAATGACAGGGAGTCATACAATACATGAATAGAGTGGATTAGTTCTTATTATACCACTGGTGTGTCTCAGTGATCAATCTCCCAGTGATCCCAAAGTTTCCTCTTTGGTTAGTTTATTTAAAAGCTTGTGGCTTCTTGGTTTACTGACACCTAGGAGGTCAAGTTCTCTCTTGTGGCCGCTTGTGGTTTCAGCCACAAACCCAAACCCCTCTTTAGACATAGAGGATTACAAAGGCTACAGTGTGATGGATTAAAAATGCTTGGCATCACATTCATACTGTAAAAAGCCTTTGTTCTGTCCTCACTTCCTCATTAGGAACGTGCAACCTTTGTTTTTTGCCCATGAGGGAACAAACGACAAGAATAATGTTGCCAGCTGAAAGACACCAATATCCTCCAAGTAGGGCAAGTCTGGGTCAGGAGTAAGCCTGAAGATATTGTGAGTGAATGACCCTATAATGGACAATGGACAGTTTATACAGTCGCACTGTACATTAGCTTATGTAGTCTCATCCTGGGACCCAGGCCTTCTAGGTCACTCTAACTCCTTCCACATGTAATCTCTTACCAGAAATTTTATGGTAACAAGAGAAAATTTTAAATGTAGTCCTGTTAGATAGCTCCCTGTGGCCACAGAAACTGGAGCGCTGCATGTTTCCTTTGAAGGTGGCATTCGCAGTTTGTTCAGAGGACATCCCACTCCGTGCTCATTAGCCCGAGGCAGGAGATGTCTCTGCCTAACAAGGCAGTTCCACAAAGCTGGAGAGTCCAAGGTCAGTGCCAGTGGAGATTTGTCAGTGGTGGAAATAGAAATGAAGTTACTGTGATCTGAGGTAAGAATGACACTGAATAAAAATTCAGGCACTTTGAAATATGACTTCATGTCTAAGCAAATGAGACGATGTCTCAATTTGTGTCCACACTTTTCGATGACTGCAGATAGCAGTGGAGGCATAGTAAAAGGCTTAGAGCCAGGGGCCCTGCTATTTTGCATGCTGCCACATTTCTATGGTTTACTGATCATCAACTGTGTTGGTCAGTTGCTTTTCAGGGTAGTGGAAACATAATTTCTCTCTTATCCTGTGTGTAAGAAGGCAGGTTAGAAACATACACACCAGAAGTTACAAATACAAATTGTGTACTTTGTTTTTCTACCGTAGCTGAGCAAAGCTATAATTTTCTCTTTTTTTTCCATACACAGCTCTCAAAATGTACAACAATGCACCAGCACATCTGATGTACTTAGACTGTCAATAAAATGTAAAATCCAACTTTGTCTCTGGCATTTAGAAAAACACTACCTCATTGCAGCCTCACAACATAAAAATGAGAGAGAATTTATAAAGTCATGTAGCTGTATCTCTCAAATTGTCAAGGAAAAACACCATATGACAGGAGAAGCTGATGCTGCCGGGACGTGTTTTGGCTGAAATTTGGCTAAATGTTATCAGTCATCATTTAAGCAACCTTGGGTTTGTACTTGTCGGTGAACATAGTCACAGTTTCTTGGGAAGTGTTCGATGAACACACCTGCATTTGATAAATGAACCCATGTGAAAGTGTGGCAACCTTAAGAATTTGGCTTTCTTCATTTTCTTCTTAACAACTGACTGCCATTATTTATTTGTTTTTTGTTTTCTGGATTTTTTGCGTTCTGGATTATTATTGTGCTCATTACCTGGATCAGTTGTGACACTATCTTACATATCTGTTTTATATCTCAGTTATCTGACTTTTATCAGCTGTCTACACAGAACAGGAATCTCCTTACTTCATGCGTTCAGAACAAAGTGAAGCAAACTGTCTGTGGGACATGAAAATGTTTAAACTTAGTTATAATAAAGTCATAATAACCTACTTCATGGATGCACAAAGAAGGAAAAAAAGAATATGTTGCTAGCTAGCAACAGCTAACGTCTGTAATGTCTATGTTTCTGAAGAACAAACAAAAGACTGTGTTTCTGTGGCGCATAAACAGACTGCAAAAACACTAGTGGTAAAATTTGTGCGAATAAATCAAGATGAAAATCGCTTTGCTTTCAGTCTGAACTCTCCTTAATATCACCCAGAGCCTCATAATTTTGGGCCTTGTAGGAGTTTTGCAACTTTGTGACAATGTTATTTTGTTTATCATTCAGAAAACCACTCTAAATTGCGTGATCCCCCCCATGTAAGGATTCTGCTTGCTTTTCAGAATTCCTGTGAGTTTGTAGTATGAAGTGTTTCTGACTACCAGAGTGTTTAAGGTCCTCTATCACTTCCAGGAAGACCGAAGAGTGTTTCCATTTTGGCAGCTGAGATGGTTGCACAAGTCCAGCAGGCGGGTTTCCAGACATGAACTGAGGACTACTTCATCTCTCAGAGCTGCCATAGGAACTGTGCAGTTGATGGAACAACACACATTTAACAGCTTGCAATACAGATGAGTGAAGCCTGCTGTACAGTATTACCAGACATCAGCAGTGCAGAACCAGTCACTGTACAAGTGTGAGAGCTCTCACACAACTCACACACACTACACATACTCAAATATAGCTGTAAGGTCTTATATAGATAGGTGTGTGGCCTTCCTAATCAAGTCCAATCAGTATAATCAAACACAGCTGGACTCCAGTGAAGGTGTAGAACCATATAATACGAGTTAAATATATGAGGGTCACAGCAAAGGGTCTGAATACTTATGGCCGTGTGATATTTCAGTTTTTCTTTTTTTAATAAATCTGCAAAAATTTCAACAATTTTGTGTTTCTCTGTCAATATGGGGTGCTGTGTTAACATTAATGAGGGAAAAAAAATGAACTGAATGGCTGCAATATAACAAAGAGTGAAAAATTTAAGGGGGTCTGAATACTTTCCGTACCCACTGGATGTGGTCAACCTATACATCCAGACTCCTGTTGGCACACCCACACATGAAAGCACACAGATTGCTTCATTGTGCCCTCAGTCAGGGATTCACCTCTGGAAAACCAACAATCTCCACAAATGGAGATGTCCTTTAAACAATACTGAAAAAGATAGAGACTGTAAGCATTGAAACTGAGGTTTAATATATAGCAGTGGGTTAAACATGCATTCAAATTATTCCTAAATCCACTCAATCAATCATGCAAAACCTTTTTTATAGGGTGAAATCATATAAGCTGCCCTGCTCTTTCAGATATTAACAGGGAGTGGTCTGGTTTGAAAAGAAAAGGCTCATTCAGGAGACGTGAGTCAAAACAATATTGTTTCAATACATTGGATTAGTATTTTTTCATTTTTACTCATAGCATTTTGCCTCTGTTGGCACAATGTCATGTCACAGTCATATGGTCATTCTCTGCATATTTTTATCATTTAACATCACATTTAATATCTTCATCACTGTTAAATTAACTTTCATTTTCAGTCTAAACTCTAAATGACAAAGAGGGGCAATCTAGGCCTGTGTCAAGTGGAAATTAGATTATGATAATTTAATACCGGTAATCACCATTTTCAAGACGCTTAATAAATACTGGCCTACGCACTTCAGAAATCTCACTAAATGAATTCTAGCACAGTTACTAACTATTAAAAATTAGGGATCTCACAGTTCAGTGTTGAAAGCAATTAGACTTTTCCTTGTTCCACAAGAAGACTCTGTAAACATCTTTGATTTATCATGACTCTCCCACATAACCATAACTCAGTTTACTGCTCTATAATCCTCTTTGCAGGGACACATTGCTCTCGGTACTCTACTGCTCTGATTTTGAGTGACTTGTAGCGTTTCATCTCTTTTACTGGTCCCCATAAAAACACAGGCAGCATAACAGTTGGTGTTGGACTGTTGTCCTACACTAATGTTGGAGTAAAGCGTGGCTGTCTACAACCCACATTTGTAGACGTCACCAGGCGCATCCTGGCACAGTGACACAAATGACAGCAGTGCTACTCACAGAGCTGCAGTGAGGCTCATCTGGCCTATGTAAACATGCCAACTAGCTTGAAATCATTAGTTTGAAATTTCTGTCAGATGCCTATCTGAGAGCCCCACTCATGGGTGTAACCTCAAATTGAAAAATAATACCACAAATAATGTGTTATATTTAAAATTGTGCACAATGCAGCAAGGCCTGCTGGGATATAGAGCATAAACATCAGCCCTACAACAGATGAAAACTTAAACAGAAATGTTTCTAATTAGTCTACAAGTGTATCATCATGCACTAGTTCAGTTTACAGTAAATGTTCTTTGGCTGAATGATGGAAACTGCAGTGGCGCAACAATACAGTGACGCTGTACAGGGCCACAAACATATTTTCACACTCATCCAGCCACAGGATTTGGTGCTTTGCAATGAAAATAACACTCCTCTATGTTGAGTAACAACAGTTGCGCTTTGCTGAAGCTGTTTGTCTTCTGTAGAAGAATTGTGTAAAAGGTCTGAATAACCTGTTATGAGGCTGCTGCCGAGAACACAGGGGAAGGACTCATATGCAGACACCACTAAAGTTACAGATAATGATAATGTCCTATTATTAAACTCTGAATCACTTACAGAGAATCCGTGGCCAGGAAAACAATAAACTGAAAATCCTCCACAAGTGTCAGCACTGTCACAGTCCAAAGCAAGAGGGCACCGTTCTAAATCTCTCTCTTCACCTGAGATACACTGATGAAGACACTGGAGCTGTGCATGGTGGTGGGTGTCGGGGTTGAAGGCACTAGAATGAGGCGAAGACAAACTGAGGAGAATCAGGGCCGAAGTTTCTTAGGCAGACAATCGACTCATTAACCACTTGCGAGTCACTGGTAGTAGGCCCCTGGAAGGAGATGAAAATAAAATACCACAAGCTGTCAACATTGTGTTTGTCTGCCCAACTTCACAAGTTGAAGTAGTGAAATGAAAAGAAAGCTTCAGGTTTGAGTAATTAAACTATGAGCAGGATTGTGTCACATGGTGATGAAGTGGCTCGAATACAGAGGGCACAGTTTTGCTGTAACTTATTGGCTGTGAATTTTACGCATTAAGTGCAGCAGTGTGCCACTTGGACGCTGTTACTGTTTTTCTTTGTTTGTTTTTCTCTTTCCAAACTTTTGATACTAAAGTTGCATCTGTGGATATTTTTTTTTTCCAATCATTAGATTCTTCATTGACAAAAATGTCTTTCAGTCATATCATAATTTATCATTAAAATAGAAACATGAACATTTTTACAGCCTACTCACAATTGAGAACCATTATTTAGTTCTTCTCATTCCTAATCAGAACACTACAATACAGTACATCTAAGTGGAACTTCAGTACACACAATACTGTGTCAAGTGTTGGGAATCCATGCACTAAAAGGGGTTTCCAAATATCATTTACACACTGACAGCTTTATTTCCTCAAATTGTTTATCTATGCAGAAAAAAAAATTACCCACAAAATGAATCTTCTCCGCAGGACCTTTCACCACGTGCCTGTCAGATAACACAAGCAAGAGGATGATTAATCAGCCAGAATGTAAACGTGTATTTATTTATTTATTTCCTTAACATAATCGTCCGGCACATACTATGCAGAGTGACCTCTCTTCACTTCCTCTCTTCATTCTGAAACATGTTCATACAGTGGAAAATACAAAAGCATGAGCAGGTCACAGCTGCTAGGAGACAAAGAAACTTGTGTACATAGAAGATGTTGGCGTGTCCCATTTATCCCCATGTTCAGAGGAGGTTAATAGTGTTAAAGCAATCCAATATTTTTTTAGGCATAAGAATAAGCATTACTAAATTATGATTACTGAAGCCTATCAGGTTCAGAGAAACATGTTTGTACATCGCTCCTCTGGGAACTGATGCTTTTTCTACAAATTAGAAGAGACTGAGTGAACTGCATGGGTCACAGGTCAGTCTTTGTGTGTTTCAATATCCTAAGCAACACTGACACAGAATGGCTTGTGCGGAAAATATGATAAAGATGTAGCCGTTTTAAATACTGATGCAAACAAACCTAGATAATAGTACTGACAAAACACAGGTAAAAAAAAAAGAAAAGAAAATCTCACAGAGGCCATCTGTACTTATAAGGAAACAGTGGCGGAGACTGAATGAACTCTTAGTTAATGCGTCATGCAAATTATATGGCCACCACAAGATAAGTCACCCTCAGACATGGTGTACTTGGTCTGAGAGATTTGTTCAGTTCCACACTGTTAACAACTTAATTTGTTTTTGTCTTTTATTCCAGTTGCTCTGTCTAATCTGCTAACCACCATTATTGTTTTTTCCTGCCCATGGGTGCAACTGGTATGTGATGCAGTGACGAAAAAGAGGTTCGAATTGCTGAGCAAGGAGGAAAATCCACAGCAAAATGGTTGATCACAACATGTCACAGTGGTCTATAAGATATACGCTGTTTGACTCCACAAACTCACGTATGTTTTGATGTTTCCAACAGACTGGCTGTCAGTCATCGTTTTTGTCTATAAAGCCAGGAGGTAACATTTGAGGAGTAAAAAATATTTCTGCCCAAATGAGACAAGGTTTTCAGATGTTGGAACTGAGAGTGCTACAAAGGCCCCTCTGTCCCCCTCCTGGTCTCTCAGACATGACTCAGGCTGAGAGAGGGAGATGATGTCTTGTAGTAACAGGCCTCCCTGCTCTTGGCCTTGACGCCACAACAGCAACAGTAAGGGAAAAAAGATCTGTGTCTTTAGTTATATAGAAATACCAGCAATGCCTCCCATCTTATTGTCTCTTATCATAGATAAGAGACAATAAGATGATTAATGTGGTTGATCAATTTCACAGTGTAACTTTCTAGAAATAACCTTAAAAGCCAAATTTGAGAAACACATGAAAACCCCCCCAATTTGCTACAATGTTGCTTGACAGTTGAAACAAACAGTGCCACATGCAGATGTATTATTCCCTCTCTTAACTGCTCCCATTCTTAAAACTTTTGCACTCACGATAACTGGTGAAAATAATCGCCTATGGTTTACAGAGAGCTCAGGGAACGGTTTGTGTTCATTCCAAACACTCGCAGGGCGATGTTAGGTTCCTCTCTTTGAAATATCCCTCTCTTCTTTTTCTGTTGGCTGAAGTCGTGAGAATGTTTAGGTTCAGATTAAGGAGTCTGTTCATTAGTCATTTCCTTTTTCACCTTTGACTGGCCGAATACAAACCTTTTCATTTAGGGTTGTCACTGTGTGTCTCTCACAAGCTGCTCAGTTTACGCTGCATGATCAACACCAGTACAAAACCATTAAAAAAAAAAACTTTTTTTGAGAACATCAAGTACAGCAGCTGTGGCCATTGGTACTTACCAATAGGAGGTACCTATCACAGTGGTAAGTATCTAGAGACATAAATTCAGAACAGTGGTAGAGGCTGTGCACCAGGATTACAGCCAGGAGAGTCCCTCTCCCACACACACATGCACCACCCCACACACTCCCTTGTTCTGTGATCTGAAGTGTGCATCAAGGGATGGTAACAAGGTCCATATGTGGTCACTTCCTCCCTCTGCTGCCCTATAGTGAGGGGGTAGTATTAACACCACCACAGAATCTATTGATTTACTCTCCAAAGGAAGAAGAAAGACACAAAGAGAGAAAGAGAGACTTACAATCCTACTTGGGTAATAACATTCTTTGACATAGGGATGTGCTTGAAGCAGCAGTTCTGGAAGGTTTTTACTTCCCCTCACAGATCATGCATTTGGCCACTGGCCACATTTGGTGAGGCCAATCCAAATTAAGTCTGTATGTCTTACTGAGCAAAGCAAAGACACCCAGCGCTGATGAAGCTGCGCTATGTTTTTAATGGTTTTCAAGAGAAAGGACAGTTCGACAATGTGATAACAGAAAATAAAAATGCCAACCAGAGGCACCTCATGATCTTTCCAAGATGGTGAATTTACAGCATTTTGCATAATTGTGGTTCTTCTTGTTCCAGACAGTACAGTGTCCAAACAGGCTTGTTGCAGAATCATGTATGAAAGTTTCAAATTTTAGCTTCTTACAAAAGAGTTGAAACAAAGGCTCACTCAGAATGGTGATTGCATCATGTGGGCCCCAGTGGTGAGAAATTAATTTGTCATCGGGATGAATGTGCTGCTTTTGAAGTTTGAGGGGAAATACATTTTCCCAGATGACCCAGATATTGAGTTATCAGTAAGATTTAGATGATGGCTCACTGGCTCTGCGTGTGTCCATATGTGATGCTGAAAAACAGAACCCACAGCAGGGAAATATTAACCCATGGAGTTTTGGCGTAAGAAAACTGCAATAACTCTTTCAAGAAACAGACAGTTGCCATGCGTTCACAGACACTTCTTCTATAGCCTTGGCTTTCTGTTGTTTAAAGCTGTTGGCAAATGCCTCCTGTGAATGACCTTTGGATGGCAAGTTGGTACAAAATACTGTGAATCTTCTATGTGAGACACAGTCGTCTGCCAGAAAAATGAATGCATTGTTTGTTACAACACTGATAAATGATTGTGCACAACACCCACAATCCATTTGTTGATATTTTTCCCATCCAGGCCATTTGGATCTAATTAAAGGCAACATGTAAACAGTTCTTGTAATCTAGGAGACTCCGACGCAAACAGATGATTTATTGTTAATAATAAAATCACAGCGTATTAAACTGGAGGGGGATAAGCCAATGATCAGCACTCTGCATCAACTGTCCCCCATACAGAACATTAATTACATTTCAAACCAATAGCAATGCTCAGTTTCCCATGGATGCATACAAAGGGTAGTGTGAATTATTGACATATGTTAGAGGATTAGTGACACATTCTTCAAAACAACTGTTATGTTTGTTTATTACCGTCTGAAGAAGGTTCCGGTCATTCTCTGTTCGTAGCAGACAAATCACTTTTGCACAATCCCCAAATGTGCCATATTTTGTGGTCTTTGATGCGTCATTGTGGGAATCTGTCACTGGTTGTTATGTCACATGACAACAAAAACAACACCCATTTTCTTTGCCAGAGGTAGATGGCAAAATGGGATTCCCCAAGTACCATTGCACTTCTAGAAATATTAAGAAACTTTCAGAGTTTTCTGGCTGGAGAGACATTTCTCAAGGGGCAATAATTCACAACACTCAAATAAATATCAGCTGGAAAGTTCAAATTGAATAAATTTCCCTCACTGGAGTCTATAGACTCTGCATTTTCAGTCCTATTGCTTAGATAAATGTCTGTTTAAGGACAGTGTGATTATTATATATCTATGTTAATGCACAGGTTGCTTTGAGGAGAAAGACAAGCATTAAAATTGTGACATTAATCTTTAAACATTTGCTTTTTTTTCTATCAAAATGCCAGCCTTCAAATCAGCTTTTGAACCTTCGGTACAAGGAGGCAACATCAGTGAAGGCAAACATCTATAAATGTTACTTTTCTTTGTAAAAAAAAAAAAAAAATTATGATGACTGAAACGTTAAACTTGTAGACCAACTGTTATGGTCACCTCTGATCCCAGAAAAAAAACAACCTGGAGCCACTTTTATAAGAGTTTGAATCTGTTGGCTTTTATTTCCATAAAGTGAAAACTCATGTACCTAAAATCTGCCCATATCATCAACTGTCTCTCTCAGCAGAAGCTGTTTGTGGCTGCAGGGAGGATAAGAAGGATAAGTGGTTTCTTCCAAGGTGGCATTTGGCCATTTGAATCAAACAAAGGCATGCCAACAGTGATAATGGCAACTATGGCAAATAACCAGTGGTTTTCAATGTAAAACATTAGTGCCTTAAATGGCATCCCATAAAACCTTAAAATGAACACAAAAAGATCAGCTTTTATGCCTAAATGACATGCATTGTTGTAATAATCAGGGTACGTCACATGTTGAATTCAGCTTTGACTAGAACCAGCAGAGGCCCCAGAGAATGTGCCAAGACCAGAGCCAAGGCCTCACTGACCAGGTCTGTCAGTCCTGGTCCAGCACAACAGGCGTAATGAGGAACACATGGTCTGACAAGAAAGAGCCAAGTCAGATCGTGGGTCGGCATGTGAGCCACAGAGACATACTCTCATTAAAACTTTTGAATACACTGCGTTGGTAAGAGAACTTTGTTCACATTCAGAGCATAAAAGATGATGTACAGTATAGAAATTAAGACTCTTTGCTCCTCCCTCTGTATTCTGTCTTCTACCTCCATCTAGTGGTTACAAGTAAAGAAAGTTCTTCAGTGGCTTTATTTGCCCTGTTGCTCTGTTCACAAAGTATCTCTTCATCTCTAACACAGAGAATAGATATTTTTCAGCTGTTTTATAGATATTTACAAGCAGTAACGTCCAAGTCTGACAACCACCGTAGACAAATTGACTATTATTGAAGCAAGCAATTAAATTGTCTTCTGTTATCATTTATTAAATGTTCATTGTCATCAGGTTTCATTTTGAGATATTTGTATAATCACGATCAGCAAACATGATTACTGGTACGTAGACTCTTGGCTTCTGTTTGCTAAATATTTACAAAGTGTGTTTCACAGCCACAGATGGAATCTATGCTTCGTGGCATAGATGATCTCAGCCATGGATTTCTTTGCTGTAATTGAATATACCGAGCTGTCAGGCTTATAATCTGACAGTGAAAATAAAATACACATCATGAAACACTGTCTTCACTCCAACTTTGTCAGAGGAGTTACTTCTCTCCAACTACCACCAGAGGGCAGCGTGCTTCTGTTGCCTAAAAGGAGGGGGCAACCAGGTGAGTCTTTCTCAAGGTCAGAAATACACATCCCAATGATCATTTGGGGATGTAATGGAGTTCTCTAAATGAACAGCAAGACAGAGTAGAAGATCAGTTCATGACAAGGCAACACTTCAGCAGAGTAAATGAAAGGCAGGTTATGCAAACGTCTTGAAGAGTTGTGATACTGAAGAAGAGTCTCAGCTGTGCTGAAATTACAAACTAGTTCACTTCAAATCAGTTTGACCAGCAATGAGAAGGGTTATGATTACTCTTCTGTTTTGAGTGAGTTGCTCACTAACACATCGACCACACTGCTTATAATTTGCTTTCTCAATTCCAATCACATCAGCTGAGACTAAGGATGCCGTTGGCAGTGGAAGAAAACATCACTATTAATAAGCCCCTCACCGGCACACCGGTACACCCACACACACACACAGCTAGCATACACTGTGTCAGGGAATGACAGAGAGAAGGGTTGGTCTGTCTTCAGCAGAGACTGCAGTGGTTGCACCATTTGCTCACATGCTGGCAGATGCATGCTCTCTCACACACACACACACACACACACACACGCACACACACACACTCACACTCACACAGAAACCATCTCTGAACTCATCCACGAGAAAAGGATCTGAGCTGTGGAGGAGCTGAGTTAGCCGCACAGGCACACATGCACAGATAACCACACACACACTGAACGCCTGAGCCCCCATTGGTCGGCGTCTCTCCACCCCACCGCTGGAGTCTCTGAGGGGTCTGCTGCAGCACTCTGCTCCAGGGGCCTGGAAACGCTGGAGTGAGCCATTTTTTTTCCTTACTTCTATTTTTGGGCTGGAGGTCCACAGCCTCCCTCATTTTCCACTGTTTCTCAACATACTGGTTCCCAGTGTAGGCTGCTTGTACAGCTTCAATCCCTTCTCTGCAGATAGAAATGGCAGTAAGGCCTGTAGCTCAGACAAGCAATATGATACCACTGAGAATCTGTGCAATAAGCCAGTGAGGAAGGACGCATAAATCGTGCCTCCGCTGCAGGGCCCAGGGGCAGCAACCTAGTGCTCAGCCAGCCATGTAGACTCAGGCCACAGCTAAAAGAATTTGGAAAGGACCCTTCCTGCAGCCCATCCCCCCATACAAGAAGACATGATTTAACTAGTCTCCACCCAAACGAGTAAGGAATCCATGACCAGTCAAACCCAAAGATCCTGTTTTACATGTAGTACGTTGTAGTGAAACTGAAAATGCTGTTTATGTGTGATTGGTAACACTGTAATGATCAGTGTACAAATTATAAGGCCTATGATTCTGCACTTGATTTACAATAATGTAAATCAATCACCTAATGATGGTAGGAAAAAAAATACATATATATACACACACACACATATATATATATATATAGAGAGAGAGAGAGAGAGAGAGAGAGAGAGAGAGAGAGAGAGAGAGAGAGATTGTGACCCAAAATTTGAAGAGGACAATCCACTCTAATTTGACTCACATCACATATTACAAAGGAGCTCCCTCTACTTATCACAGGGGTGTTACACCTGCTGGAGAACACTGTAGAATAAAGGCAGGGAATGACAGGTGGGTTGTTTATTCTGCCGTTAATTATTAAACATAGGTACACAAGCAGAACTACAGGCCACAAGCAGAACTAAATTATATTTAAATGTGCACAGCAGAGCTGAGCTACACTATACAGATTTTACAGGTGTGTTGCTTTAAGGGCACCAAGGCAATGTAATGGATCTTTTTTGTAGTTTTTGTTATTGTTGTGAATACTTACACATAAAATAATAATTAAAAACAAGCTGTAACATAGAAAAAAGCAGCAAATTGTAGGTCTGCAGGCACAACCTGGAGATGATCAATCAGTCTCATCAGGGAGAGCTCCTCAACCTCAGTTCTGGAGTAAAACACATGAGTATCTGCCCACATTCATAAAATAGAGGGAGGTCCCTAATTCCACAATAGCCTATAGGGCTTCAGATTCATGTAGGAACCTGTCAGAGGGAAGAAGCATGTTTATGAATGAACAAGCTGCTTCTCTGCCCGAGTTCAGTGTGTAGTCTGTTTACCAGTGGGATGAATAAGGAGACCTGTGTGGTGTGGAAACATCCATCATCGCATTTTAATCATGTTGTGTGCGTCCTTACGCATTTCCTTGTTGTTATGGGTGCATTTCAAAAAGCTTTAATAAACTTTTTAAAAACAACAACAACAACAACTACTACAAAGATTTTGGACGAAACGAGTCCATTTGCAGTTAGGGCTATTGGCTATTAGAAAGTTTTCACACTGACAACTGTTAGGTTATACAGATGATTGACACTATATAGATTTGATGTTTGGATTTTACGCAGTGGTTTCTGTATCTCCGCGGCCTCAGAGATGGGTATCTGGCATATTGATAGTGGTGAATGCCAGCGGGCATTAGAACAGCAAGCGGCCATCTGCCAGCCTAGCGAACTAGCAACCCCACCAGCTGCAGTCGCAAAACGCCCTACAAAGCAGGACATGCATGCAGCTTCTGACGTCTGCGGCCACACTGCGCTACAAAGCCCAGAAAAACCAGGAGCGGAAACAATGAGAATCAAGCTTATAGACGCCGCATAGGTCCACGACCAGCAAGTTTTTTTGAGAGGAGGCTGCTGTTAAGTGCACATCAGTTCATTTCGGATGACCGGTTTGTGCGATTATTTTTCCACGGTTAAAAAATATACATAAAAAGACTCATGCAGGGGCACTTTAATACCCCGACATGGCGACGGCAAGAAAAGGGAGAGAGCTTTTTACTATTTTGGAAACTAGCGCGGACACAGAAAGTACCACCGTGTGCGACAGTCAAGACTCTCCGCTTAATCTTTCAGCCGATGTGAAGTGGTTCGAAATTCCGTACAGAAAGCCAGACTCGGACGAGGAAGACGAAGTGCGGGAGGAGGAGGAGGAGGACGGCGGCGAGGGGGAGAATGGATTCACGAGCACAGCAGCCGCGGCGGAGACTGCAGACGCGGCCAGCTTCATCGCAGGAGGAGGCTGCAACATAATTTTGGTCACTGGTAGTAATGGGATCAAGCACGACGAGGAGGAGTACGCAGAGGACTGTTATTATTCTACCTCCACTAACTGCTCTGATACCACCTCAAACGATTCGGATATTGATTTCTCCGATTTGGAGGAGGAGGAGCGCAGGAGTTTTTTCAGCTTTGAAGATGACTTGAACGAGGACTGCACTTCTCCCGACTTCTGGGGTGAACCTGACCAGGTAATTTCAATCGAACCTTTCTCCGCTGTCAGCGGCCCTCAGCACTCGCTGGGGGATGATGCTGACACCCGTGACTATTTCCGGATACTCTTCCCAGATTCTCTTTTTGAACACATGGTAGAACAAACAAACAATTACGCCCTCTATCGGCAAAGGAGGAGTGGAAAATCAGACCCCCACTGGCACCCTACTGATGTCAGAGAGATGAAAGCGTATGTAGGACTGAACATTCTTATGGGCATCAATCAGCTTCCAGACACGGGCATGTACTGGGCCAGTGACATTTTCATAGGCAATGCAGGCTTTAAAAAAACAATGACAGCCAGGCGCTTTGAAAAACTCACCCAGTATCTCCAACTGTGTGACCGTGAGTCTGAGCCTGTGCGAGGGGAACGTGGGTACGATGGTCTCTTCAAAATCAGGCCTCTCCTTGATGTGGTGGAGAACACCATGTGGGATGCATACATGCCCAATCGCTGTTTGACCATAGACAAGTGTGCCATTGTCATGAAAGGACGTTTCTCCCCCACCCAGTATATGCCCTCCAAGCCCCTGAGGAAGGGGCTGACGGTGTGGATGCTGTGTGACTCGCGCTCAGGCTACTGCCACCGGGCCAAGATCTACGTAGGCAAGCCCAGTGAAGACGAGGCAGCGGCCACCCTGGGCTACAGGGTGGTGACCTCCCTAGTGCGTGGCCTGGAGGGTCAGTACCACCATCTCTTCATGGACAGCTTCTTCACCTCAGTGCCCCTCCTCCAGAGGTTGCTGAGGGATGGACTGTACGCCTGCGGGCCCACCCAAGCGGGGCGCAAAGGTTACCCAGAGGTCCTCCGCCCCCGTAATGTCGGAAAGCTGTCCCAGGGTGAGTTCTATCAGTGCCAGCGCGGCAACCTGGTTGCTACGGTAACACGGGATATCAAGATGGTTAGCTGCCTCTCTACCAATTCTGCTCCAGGGATTGTGGGTATCAGTCCAGGTCGGCAGCAGCGCGAGACAGATGGGGAGGGGGAGAGCGACAGCATGAACAGCTCAGGTTTGTCTTTCGGAGTACCCCGACCTCTGCCCTTGCTGTTGTACCAGGAGAACATGAGGGGAGTGGACCTGTGTTACCAGCTGAGGGAATGCTACCAGGTTGGCAGGCCATGTAAGAAGTGGTGGCGCTACTTCCTGTGGTTCTACGTCAATCTGTGCATCGTCAACGCCTACATCATCCTGAGGGAGAGCCGAGGGGGAACTCCACCGGCGGGCTTCAACGGAAAGCAGTTCACCCAGCGGCACTTCCGGGTACGCCTCGCGCAGCAGCTGATTGGAGACTACCAAGGGGCAAGGGGCATGGAGCGGGCAGCACGCAAGAGACACGCAGATTCACCCATAGAGTACGGACACCGCCTGGAGCGCATGTCAGAGCGATCTCGTCGCTGCAGGAACTGCACTAACAAGGGACTGCGACATGAAAGTGTGTTCGGCTGCAAGATATGCAATGTCCACCTATGCAGGGGAGGGTGCTTCTCTGAGTTTCATAAATAAAATTGAAGTGTTTTGTTTGTTTGTTTGTTTGTTTGTTTGTTTGTTTGTTTGTTTGTTTGTTTTTATATCCTTTGTGTAATCAAACAATTTGTGTCAAGGGATTTTTTAAACAGTAAAACAATTTGTAATTCCAAAGGTTACCACTACAAGTGCACAATATAGTCACACACTTTATGTAGAGCTAGTTTTAGGATAGAAATATTATTGCACGTATAATAGAGAAAATAAACGGAGAAACTGTAGATTATTTGAATAAGTATAGAATGTTTTGGCAACTTGCCTTCTGTAACACTGACGGAACTGCCTTGTGTCACTTTTTTATACGTTTAAAGTATCTTAAGGATTTTATATGAAAAAGAAGAAATCAAACTTTTCTGCACTTACAATAGACCAGAAAATGTTTACTATGGGAAGTTTATCTCTCTCCTTTTCCAAAATAAAAACTTCATCATGATGAACTTAACTGAATCGCCTCTCTCTTTGCACCATATTAAAGCATGGGCAACATCACCATAGTTCATGTTAAAGAGGAAAAACTGTGTTAATGAAATCTGAGCATTAAATGAATTTGCACTGATCTAAAGTAGGTTTAGCTTCGGTTGCTCTTGTTCCTTCACCCACATGAAAATCTGTATGTCTCCGGGCCTTCAAAGGGACAGCTTGGAGCAATTAGAGAGTAGAAAAAGCCCCTCAGCACTCTCCAGCCAACAGACCCAGTGATGCCATTTCTTTCTCCAACCGCACTACAGACACAGAGCCATCTGTGGCCCTGTTACACAGAGTCCAAACCCAAAAAGTGGTACTTGTCACTGACATGATTGGAAAATGGAAGAAAGATGACAGAAACACACTTTTTAAAGGATAAGAATATTTGTGAGTGATGTGTTGAGAGTAAGCTGAAAGGGTAAGGACACTCCTTTGAGGATGTGCTGGATAAAAGATGTTCCTGCTATCCAAAGAGAGGAGGATGATTGAATTAAGAAATGTTTGTGGCTTTTGTTAAACAAACTGTTGTGTACTTTCATCAGAGCTTTTCTGTCCACTGTGTTTTCAGGCTAGCAAGGGTGGTATGTAGGCAGAGATAGGCTGCTTCAGCAGGTCAGACTAGCCGTCTCCTGTGTCTCCTTCTGAGGTCTCTCTCCTTCCTCTCTATCCCTGTCTTAACACCCTGTCTGTCTATCTCTTTCTCTCTCTTCCTCCCTCTCCCTCCTCAGGCTCTGCCATGCCATCCTACACATTCATACACACACAAATGACACACACAGACAGACACACACACACATACCCTCCCTTCCCCTTCACTCCACTCCCTCGCTCTCCCTCAGCCGTTCCCCAGCTGGGAGAGGGTTAGTCAACTGGACGCCCATC
Source organism: Toxotes lorentzi (assembly GCA_037833715.1). Taxonomy (NCBI): domain Eukaryota; kingdom Metazoa; phylum Chordata; class Actinopteri; family Toxotidae; genus Toxotes; species Toxotes lorentzi. Next base: position 14,129,940 of record JBBMJY010000024.1, on the reverse strand, counting down.
CCGCTGATCTGCGGGAGCCCCGTGGGGAGTTACCATGGCAACTGTGGCCGATGAAGACAGGGAGTCGCCAGCAGGCCCGCATGGTTGTCATGGTAGTGGCTCTGGCTACGGAGGTGGGGGGTGCCAGAGGCCACACCTCCCTACTCCAAAACCAGGCAAGGCTGTGGTGTGTGTCTATGTGTGTGTCTGTCTGTGTGAGCGTGTGTGTGTGTACAGGGAGCTGGCTGGCTGACAGCCTGCGCACTGTACACGGAGCCAGACTGGTTACCAGGCAGGCTCTGCAACAGCACAGCCAAGACCGTGACTGCAGCCAAAAATGAACCAAACTGCTGCTCTGGAGACGTCTTCATGCAGGTGTAGGATTCAGGGATTAGAGGAATCTGTCACACGGTGTTCTGCATCACACCAAACCATGCTCAGCTTTTCTATTCTGTTTCACGGAACATGAGACACACTGCTGCTTTGCAAATATCCTCATGCAGATGTAAAAGGACGGATTAGCTAAATCTGTACTGTGTGCTGTGCTACATGAAACCACACTGAAAATTTCTGTTCCGTTCAACTCAGTCATACAATACTAAGACATATATTCTCCATTTCTCCAACATTTGCTGTCAGTAGCTGTCAGTCTTCCTTTTCTTGAGCAGTGATTATACTGTCGAAGTTATAACAGTTACTTACACTAATTTATATTTAAAAGCTGTTGGGGGCATTTTTGACATTTTATTACGTTTACGTATAATTACGTTTTATGTGTTTCCACTTAAATATTGATATGTGCTCTAACATACTTAAGTGACACATGATGACAAGTCAATTGTGAGCTGAAATATGAGTTTAATTTTCAATCCCCACAAGAGCAGTGCAGAGGACATGCACACCAGACCAGTGGAATCTGAAGCCTTTGTTGGTTACTCTTGAGCTTTTGTATTATTGATGTTGAGAGTAGAACATTGTTGGTTTTCTTGTCTGTTTTGTGGGATGAACATGAAATCATCAGGCCGTCTTTGTGCTGAGTCAGAACCAAACACTGTTCTCTCTCTCCGTCACTCTGGGTAGGTGGGTGTGCTGTGTGTGGTGTCACAACAGCCAGATCTAATGTTTCCAGGATGGATCCCAACCATAAAATGCTCAGCTCTCAACATGTTTCCCCTCCTGGGCAGCAAACGATCTCAGAGCCTCTGTCAAGAACATGAGCCTGGTTTCACTTAAGAACCGCTGGTTGGGCAACACATGTACTGTTAGAGTCATGAATGTGCCTTTGTTCAATACTTTCCTCTGTTGCAAAATGAGTCCGTGGACGAGGATGAGCGTTTCCCTAACATCTAATTCTCAGCTCTTACTGATTCATTGTTTGACTCTCTGCTGCAGTGAATGAATGTTTGTGATGACATGATGAATGACTTCTCAACTGTAAACTGTTCATACCTCTTCTCATAGTGTCTCATAGAGAAGAAACTTCAACAAGTTTATCTCATTTTCATTTTATTCAACTTTTAATATGCACCAGTGCAGCGGTGGTAAATCTACTCTAGTGTACTGAAACACAGTTTTTATGTACTTGTACTTTTTCAGTTTATGCTAGTTTGTACATCTTCTACAAAACAGATCACAGGGAAATGTTTTTATTCCTCTACATTTGACAGGTGCAGTAACTAGTCATAAGTCTTGGATTAAGATTTTGCATAAAAACCTATAAACACATAGTAAAAGAGAATACATGGTTAAAGATTAATCAGTGGTGTCCAGCCCTTTTGGCTTGGGAACCTTTTCAAAAAAGCGGTGTTGAGATGGGACTCCTTGTCACGTGTCTAAACTTCTCACATGGTTTCATTTAAATAACAGTTAGAGTTGTGTTGCAGAACTTTGTTTATTCTCCTTTCCCATGTCATTAATCATCTAATGAGTCTTTGGAGGGCTCTGGTCCTGGAACTGTAAATAAAGTAGTTTAAAAAATAAATAAATAAAAAGTTACACCTCAAGCTGCAACAGTAAAACATTACTCATGTATTGAAGTATATTATATATTATAAATTAACAATTTAATAATGTAATATATGAACAAAATGTCAGTCACAGGAGAACATTTTCAGGAATGAGTACTTGTGATATTATAAGTGTTGATTTAATTGAAGGGCTTTTACTTTTAATGGAGTAACATTGTGGTATTAGTAATTTCACTTGAGTTTAGAATCTGAGTGCTTGGATTTAAGTGCTCAAACACTCTCAAATGAATCAGCTGTTACTAGTGAGCAACTTAGTGACACACATCTCCATCTAGTGGACATGAGAACATACAGTGAGTAAATTGTCAGGTACTTTAGGTAGAACTTCCCCTAGAAACATCCACTTAGTTAAAAGCAGCTACACTGAACAGGCAGATTTATTCCGTGTTGTTATTTTGAGTCCTGTTACTCCTTGTAACACACAACACGCACATTACTGTCTCTTGATCAAATGCAGCCTTTTAACCAGGAAGCTTTCTAAACCAGATGGATCTCTTAGGTTTTTGTTGATGTGGTTTTGGTAAACCCAAAAGAATGACCAGAGGAAGTTTGATCTCCAGGTCTCTTGCTAGCGGGACGTCAAGAGTGACCTGTAACCAAAGAAGCACAACTTTTAATAGTGTTTTTAGCTTATACAGACCAAATAGTACCAAAAAAAATTAAACATGTTCAAATGAATGACTAAAGTTTACATTAATTCCATAATAATTCAATAAAAAACAGACAAAGAAATCTCATTGAAGTCTTGTTTCCCACTTTTCTTTGGACAGTACTTTGCTCTGTCACTGAAAGCACTGACCTACACCTGTCTGAGCAGATAACACTACAGGACAGGTTGGTTTGTAACATGTGTGCGGACAAGCCATGAGGACTCACCCCTTCAACCCCTCCTCCCCCTCTTTCATCCTCTGTCTCACCCCGTCGTATAGAGCCACTGCGTGGTGCTATTGTCACAATGTTGGAAATGTTTTTGCAACCACTCTGTGTCCAAGCCAAGAGCATTTTTCAAAAAAGAAATCGATGACACCTTAAAATGGCCCTCAAGTCAAAAGAAGTTTCTCTCTATGCATCGACTCACGTCAGTAGAAAACTAAAACTAGGTCTCATGTTTGCTGAAAGGTATCAACATTAGCACTGCCTCGTGCAGAGTTACACCAAGATCCAATTACTTGACAAACTGACAGTGAAATAATATAAGTAGAATAAATATAAGTACCTTGAGTCTGTACTCGAGCTTCATCATGCAGCAGTTGAAGAAGGTTGGGGGAAGCTGTGGGGGGACGCTCAGAACTTTGGTCATAGTTCGACTGGTCCCAGCTGGAACTGAGTCTCCCATCCCAAAGAAGATGTCATTTGTGTGCACCGTCCTCTTTGACTGAGCGACAAAGGTCTGCTTCTCACATAGGTAGAATTTGGGGGTTACTGTTCGTGCTGAGTCGTTGACTACTTCTGCAGAGACTGCCAGTGCCTCACCTATTTATATTTAAGAGGAAAAAACAAAAATCATGTTTCAGGTCATCCAAAACCACTTAGCAGATATCAGGTTACTCTTAATGAAAACTGTTTACCTTGCTTCACTCCCATTTTTTCTGAGGTAACATTCGTAGTAACCTTTCCAGAGCCAAAAAATGAAATCCTGGTCACACACTGTTGCTCCTAACAAAATAAAGACATAAGCTGTCAGTGAACCAAATTTCTCAAGACCAGCTGACACCAGCTGCATAGCTGATTATTACAATAATCGATTTTATAGCTGATCATGAAAGTGCTTTTACAAATTTAACTGGACACAAGTGGAAACCGGAAAGTAAAAGAGAAAACTCATTCAACAGAAAATCAGTTCTGTACCTTAAGTCCGATGATTATCATTTCTGATTTGGAGGCAAAGGGGAAATCAGACTTGGTCAGGAAAGGGAACTCAGTCTTGGTTTTGTGGACAAGCCAGATTGACTGAGTCAGCTGTGCTCGCAGACTATATGTAATCTTGCCCCATTTCCCCTCATAAGATGAGGGCATGTCTCTGTGAGGAAATAATCCACATAAATAAGGGAAATTACTTCATTTCACCAGCTGGTAAGGAGGTGTTTATGTTAAATATATACTACATGTTACAGGTAAATTGGGATTAGCAAACGCACATGCTGGGAATCGCAAAGGTGAACGGATATACATTTCTCCCAGCGCCAATGATTTCTGACCCTTGGAAAAAGAAACATTTTTGTGTTAAATTTGCATTCATCCTCTACAAAACATTAATCAATTCAGAGGCTTTGAGCCATTCTTTTTAGCACAAGAGAGAGGAATCCGTACGAACCATCTCCTTTGTTTTTATCCTGAAGAATAATGTGTTCAAAATAAAAGTATTTCTTCTTATCGCTGTGAACCACTGTGGTTTGTCCTTCTTGTTCGTACCATGTTACCTCAGCTTTTCCTTTGGCTCTGACCAGAAAACACTGCACTTTGGTTTCCTTGCTGGTCACCACTATCACCTTTCCAGAGATAATGTCCCCGGGAGAGAAGCTGCCTCGTTCGTTCACCTTGTTGTATTCCACCGAGAGATGCTTTACTGTCATGATAAGACGACATAAAATGACCTTCCCCAAGCTTGTGCAGTGAAAGTACAAGGAAGATCTGCCTTTAGTGCTAAATAGAGCCTATACATTTACAAAAAGCGGGTTTAAATGGATCCATAGTGCAACCTTAAATTGATGTACAAGGATGCCGGCAAGGCTTGCATATCCACTGTAGCAGGGGACTTCTCGAGAACCTGTATCTGTGTTACACATGATCACGTGATCAAGAGCTGCAGGTGTCACTTTCACCCAGGTAACTCAAGCCAGCAGCCTTGCTCACCAAACTAGGTTAAATAAATTGAGACTGACATTGCGGATGCACTAAGACAAGCCAGTCTGTAAATTCATTGTTATTCCTCAGTGAAATCTGGAATGAAAACAGTGTCTAAACCACTTTACATCACTGCATAATGCATTACATTACACTTCCAAAATTACAGCATTCCTTCATGTCTTTGTTCATTGACAGCAAAATATGTCAGTTATACAACATACATTATAAAACAACAAGTGTAAACATGAGCTCAATATTGCTACTGACTCAAATAACATGATATAGTGTTAATGTAAATTAGGGGAATGATACAGAACTTTCACATGGCAGGAATACAATATTGCTGACTCAGGCAGGCATTAAGGATCCTTAATGAGTCCACATTAAAGACATGCACAGGATCGTTTAGAGCATATTTCCTTCCAGTATTGGCATATTTATGCACCAGACAGTGTCTCGCTCTTTAGAGGATGGATCGGCATGCATAAAAGAATCACAACAGGTAGTTTTATTTCAGAAGTTCCTACTTCAAGAAATGACAGAAAGGTGGTGCTAACAGACTCAGGATAATACGGAGCCCCTCTGGTGACACTGGATTAAAAAAAAAAAAAAAAAGCGTAGCCACGAGATAATAACGCTATCTCGTGGCCACGAGATAATAATGCGTGGCTACGAGATAGCATTATTATCTCGCATTGTTTTATCCAATGTCACCAGATGGGCTCCATAGGATAGCAACCTATTCCAATTTATTATTTATTTCTGTTAGTGAGAACAGAAATAATTATTCATTTATTCAATATTACTCTTTATTTACACAAGATAAAATTGGCTTTTGATGTATTATTTTTCACATCCAGCCTCCTCAGGTTTACTCATCAAGTTGTCAGTACATCATTAGTGCATAAATAGAGATTATATAACAACAAATTTAACACATATAAAGACAATTTTATCACATAATACACTTAATTTCAGGTACAATAACGTAGTTTACATTAAAATGGATACAAGCACATGTGAAACATGTTTTTGGTTTTTTTTTACCATGGTTTGCTAAGCCTCCTGCTGTTACACTCCTATGAGTCATATCATAGAGCAGGAACAAGCAGCCCCTACAGTCGCTTAGGATGGAGGATGTGCTGTTGAATACATATATACATTATTTCTGTGTTTTGCTTCAGTTTCTCTGTTCCATCTGTTCTGGGCAATGGAGGGAAGAAAGTGAGGGCATTTACAATCAGGATGTGAAGGGTGTGCTCAAGATCATCTCAGAGTCAATAGCTAAGAACATCCTACATACCACGCGTCAAGGTTACGCCCTCAGCCAGGACATTACCATAAAAACTCCCTTGTCCTTGGATCATCTGACTCTCATCTGAAATCCTTCTTCAGTGGACGGTCAGAGTCGGAAAGATTTTAATCCTCCTGTCTCCTTAAATGAAGTGGATGATGATGTTCAGGGAATGACGGACGAAAAAGAATACAGCCAAGTCCCCTGGAATATTTTGATGAGACTGTTCAGTCGACCAGCAAACAGGGCCCGAGAGGAGGACAAGGATGTGAGACCAGAGGGAATCAGAAGCATTGTCCTATCGCTGTCTCAGCCTGTGTCTTAGTGCCAGTTAGATTTTGACCTTGTAAAGTGATGTTCACAAATAATTCAAAAGTTTGTAGTTGTAAATTGGCCCCTGTAAACGTACTGGACTGTAACCTTGCTACTGATACGTGTTCACAGATTTTATTCACACAGTCTCGTTTTTTTTTTTTTTGTTGTTGTTTTTTTCAACAAATACAAATCTTATTTTCAAATGCACAAACTTGAATTTCTCATGCAGATTTACGTAACAGGTTTAAGGACAGGTACGTCTCATCATGACTGATCGGGTAGAACCTGGGCAGAGCAACTGAGAAGACAAGAAAATAAGGGACAGACAGAGCACCTGGAACATACAGCTGAAACAGGCAGGTACTTAGAATTCAGTGCTATTTTTATCAGGGTGAGTAGTGGGGGGGTACATTGCGTATGCTCCATAAGGAGGTGGTGGGTCCACAGATTGGGGTGCTGCTTGTTGTGGTGCGATGTGCTTAGTTGGTTGGTTTGGTTCCCCATATGGTTCGAATCCAAACGCCACAGAAGCAGGTGGTTGTTTTACTACAGGAACCTCTGGAAGGACAACTATCGGGAGTTTGACCTTTGGGTCCAAAGCACATTTGATGTCCAGGTGGATCTGTTAAAAAAAAAAAAAAAAAGTGGTGTTACGTTATTTTTCTTTAAATCTTCTGATAAACGTTGATATTCTTAATTGGAAAGTTTTTGCATCAATCTCGTTCAAGTCAACGGGGCCTGCTAATGTTTCTTATTGCTTTGTTTAAACACTAGAGGTCCCCTCTGGTTTACTGTAGGTTTTCTCTTTCCTGAGCTTGTCGAGTTCAGTAGTGTTTGTAGTCTCTTCTTTTAATTATGTTGATATGTGCTCTGCCTTTTTATTAATTACTTCAGTTTCTTTTAGTATTCGTCCAGTTTTACGAACACACAATGAGGAAATTCTTTCATTGCCCTCTTGAATATTTTATATCATGACAAAGCAGAAGTACATATAATTTCCCTTGAAATGTTTATTTTAATATTTTTATGCCACCAATAATTGAAATACGAAACCTCATTCACAAACAAAAAGTACAAAATTAGACATTTTAAACAACTGAAACAGGAACACAGAAGAAACAAACCCGACAAGCTTCCCGTCAGTAGATGTTTTAATAAAACAGTTACCAAGCATATAAACAACAGAATAGATCAGAAAGAGGAAATGCAGGATTACCTTCCACAATCTGTTGACCATAATACAGTGCACTTTACCTTCAGCCTGTACTCTAGCTTGATGATGGAGCAGTTCAAGATGGAGGGAGGTCGTTCTCTGGGGATGGGGATCACCTTGGTCACGGTCTCTTTGCTAGAGGATGCAACAGCCTCAGCCTTTTCCTTGTGGATGTCCTTTGTGCAAACTTTCCTGTGACCCTGGGCAAAGAAACTCCTCTTCTCATACAGTATGAATTTGGGCTTCACCGAACGATTTGAGTGGTTGCTGATTTCAACCGTGACTTCTAACGCGTCACCTGTAAAATGAAGGAAGGAAAGATAGTTAATTCCCAAATTGTAGAATGTAGCTTGTTATTATTGTGTATTAGGACATTGTGACCGTGGGGGGAGAGTTACTGCATAATACACATTAGATCAACTTGCGGCCAAAGGGCCTGATTGTCACCAAAAACATTGGAAAGAAAGTACATTCAAAGAGTAACTCAGTACCAGACAGAAAAAGCAGCAGTGTTTCATCTCTGTCAGTCGACAGTTATACTATGATGTACTGACAGACCCCGAAGTACACACTGGCAGGCTGAAAAACCAACGGAGGTCAACAAAAAGTGTTGATTGATAGCTGTAACAAGGAGCATGCAGTCACATACATCAACATGCTCCCACTAAATCTGTAATGTCCTTTGCACACAAACTGAAAAATGTGATTTGCGATAGCCAATACAGCCACAATCCCTCGCTACTGTTACAGTGTGGCTTGAGTTCTGTTAAGGTCCGGCTGGGCAGATGAATGCATCCACTCAGGGTGTTGCTAACGTTATAGGTCACACGGTCAGCAGGTTTGACCAGGTATGACCAGATGAACAGATCACTGGCAAATCCTGCTGGTTACAACCTCATTTCTTTAACAATCTGTTCAGGACTTCTATGACAGACGTTAGAGAAAGATTTCAACAGATGTAGTTACAGTGTCATCTTCCTATCAAAAATGAGCTTCATGGAACTTCTGCAGCGTCAAGAAATAAGGTTCTCTTCTACCAGCACCAAATCATTCTCATGACCCAGTCTACAGAGTGGTCTCTGGTAGAACAAAAGCCTTTCCATGTGGCACTCACTGGATTAGTCACACAGGTTTCCTGTCTTCAGATAAGTTGAGTGGGGCAGTGACGGGTTAGGGAGGAGTAAAATGTTACTAAACAAGAATTTGCCACTGATGTTTCCTTGATGGAACATGTCAGAAGTGGCACACATTGTTCACTCAGCCAAACTTAATATACCTGCTCTCCAAAATAACTGAGACAAGCCTGTCCAGTTACTGAACTGAGAAAGCCAGTGAATAAAAATCCCCCATGTGCAGGATTACTCCAACTCACTAGATTACTACCTTGCATGTATCCCATCCGCTTGGTGTGAATGTCCATTGAAACGGTTCCAGAGCCAAAAAGTTTGACAGTTTTATCCTTGCTGACATACTGGGGTTCCTAAAAGATAAATGCAAGTAGATAACTCTCTTCTGCTTATACAACATTCTTTACATGATTAAATGACTGCATTTTTAAAGATTAAGGATTTCGTACCATAAGTCCGGGGATGTCCATGTCTGCTTTGGAGACGAATGTGAAGTGGGCTTTGGCCTTTTTTGTCAGTTTCATTGACTGTTTAAGCTCTGCCCTCAACTTATGAACAATTTTGCCTGTGGAGGCTTTGAAAGACGACGGTAATTTTCTGTGAAATACAGTAACAGAGGCTTGAAATAACCTGAAGAAAAATAAAACATCAATTTAAAATAAAGATTAAGTAAAGAATATGCACCTGTCAGGAATCTTGAAGGAAAAAGGAAATACGTGTCTTCCTTTACTAATGACTTCAATACCTAGAAAAAAAATCACAGTCTAACGGCCTTTGCATTTGGTACAATGTATCGCACATCAATGACTGTATTCATTTAATTTGTTACCATGTTGTCTTGCATCTCTCAAGATATGATGCTTGACGCTATAGTATTTCTCATCAGCCCAGTAAACATGATGTCGATCTTCCCCGTAATGTTCGTGCCAGCAAACCTCTGCTTTTCCTTTTGCCATAAAAATAAGTGACTGGATTTTAGTTTCTTTAGAAACCTCCACAATGATTCTTCCATTAATGGTATCTCCATTTGTGAAGGTGTTTTTGCTGTTGATGGCATCATATTCGATTGAGAAATTAGTGATCGTCATCTTCCGCAGAGAAATACACTGACCAAAATAAAATCTCTTGTAAAACTAAGAGGAAACTCGAGCCTTGTGAACTCCGAGCAGCTGCTCAGCACTGTTTATATCTTTTCTCAAGCATGCAAATCTAGTTAAACCAGTTTTTCTTGAGTCATACCTGTGTAGAAAGACAAACAGCCACACACAGTGATTGGAAAAACCATTCAGCTGTGCCATTGTTAGGTAATGCAGCTGGGTGGTCATAGTAAAAGCAGTGTATACACTTCTATTGGGAATGAGCTTACTCTCCAGCAACCACTTCAATAGGTGGAGCCTAACACCTGTCTTTTTAAACTAGGTTTATGGCAGTCACATGTCGTACTTTGCTCCGTGAGTCACAAATGTTCCGATCATATCAAACAAATTTCCATTCACTGTACATACTGCATGTGCTATTTAATGGCATTTAACATAATGGGATTTTCATGCAAAGAAAGTAACAGTTGAATTGAACTTTTAAAGTGTGACAGCTAAGAACTGGAATATTCAGAGTGAGGGAATAGAAATAATGTAGAAGAAACGTTTCTTTGCCTCTTAGACCAGCTGAGTGTATTGCAGCATGACTCATCGGAAACAATGCCATGGATGGTACTCATCTGGAAACTTTTTTTTTGTTGGTCAATAAAAATACTATCCAAGCATTCATTTTATTAACGATGGTTAATAGTGTTCATTATCTCACACAGTTATGAAATTTTTGGTAAGAGACAATGCTTCTGTTTTTTTTTCCCCAAAAAAATGTAATTTTCAATATTTTGAGCACCACAAATGAAATTCCATTCACTCTCACTGTATTTCAGTGGCAACATAATATTCCCACTAACGTTCTGCATGGCTGATTATGGCACTTATATTGCATAAACAGGACCTTGCAGGGTGTATGTAGGATCTGAAATTTAATTCTGACAGAGTTTTTCTTACATTAATTTATATTTTTTTATATGTTTTATATAAGAGTGTTCAGTGAAAAAAAAAAGTCAAAGAAATGTAATGGACAAAGGCTGACTAATTTTACATAAACCAAGAAATATACAAATTAGGCATCCAAGACTGTTTGTTTGTGATTCCTCTCCAGATGAGAAAAGCAGCAAGCCAACATTTATTAAATCTGATCTGAGGTATTTGAATTAGTAAGAAATGTGCTTGTGGTCCTCAAATTGATTGGTGATCCTCCAGCAATTGAGGAAGTATTGAACTTCTATAGAATCTGGCTGACTTGTAATAGACAGATTTAAAAAGGCGCTGTCAAAATCGAAGCAGCAGAGGCTGAAATATCCAGACACTCACTAACTACTCGTTAAAAGCTTGAAAGGTGCAAGATCCTATAATTCCCATAATGCAAGAGAACAGTCTCTTTCATCAGACTTTCCCTGCTTGTGAAATGGCAGTTTTTTGTCATCAGACGTCATCAGGGTTATTCTTTCAGACTTAAGAAGGCTCCCTTCAGAGTTTCCACAGGCTAAGTAGGAATAACCATGACATGAATGTGCATCAGTGTCAAGTCAAGGCAAGGTTTATTGATATAGCACCATTCGTACACAAGGTAATTCATAGTGCTTTACAGATTACATTAAAATCATAAAATAAAAGCAAATCA
>JBBMJY010000024.1:14091793-14118320 GCA_037833715.1 Toxotes lorentzi | reverse complement strand
CCAGAAAAGGAAGGTTAGATATTGGCCTGTAGTTGTTTATAGCTGAAGCATCCAGATTTGATTTTTTAAGGAGAGGTCTAATTATTGCAGTTTTCAGGGCTTGGGGAAACTGCCCTGACTCAAGAGAGTTGTTTACTGTCTACAACACATCTGAAGCTATGCAGTTAAAAACATTTTTGAAAAATTTTGTCGGCAGATCATCGAGTGAGCATGTTGTAGATTTTAGTTTAATTTCTGTAAGTGCTGTATTTTCTAGCAGGTTAAAATGTGCTAGGCTAACTGATGGACAGGAAGGCAAAAGTGACATCATCATTTTGCCTGAGCTGGAACCACAAACTGTCTTATTTCTGATACTTTATCTGTGAAAAACAGTGCAAAGTCATTGAATGACTGTGTCATTAATTGTCTGTATGGAAGCCTTAATAAATGAATTTATAGTAACAGATCACAGCAGTTACTCTAACAGTTACTGAGTCTTGGTCTCTAACTACACATGCTAACATTTAAGTGGTTTTCTCCCTATAAGTTACTGAGTTATGGTGAGTCTCGTAGAGTCACAGACAGGACAAAATCATTCAGCTCAGAGGGGATAAAATCTGAGGTACGTGAGATCCTAGAAGATCCATTACTCTTTGCTACTACTTGTTTTACATGTTCTACTGGAACTGATGTGACACACTTTATCACTGTTGTCACTTTATCACTCCCATACTTCACCACAGTAGCAGATAGTGGTGGGATCTACCAAACAGGTTCACACTGACCTGAACATTTTGAAAGAAAAATCTCTATTGTAGCTGTAACCAAACGCAAACATAAAACTGTATTGCAAGAGGTATCTTGTTTCAGTGCAGAGCACACTGTCTGTTTTTCTACAATATGTGTATCATTTAACATTTATAACATAGATAACATATAACCCTAACCCTAGACAACATATATATAAAACCTCATACGAAACACTATTACATTTAATGAATGAACAAAGCAGTAACTGTAGTTTCCTATTCTATCTCCTTATTTCTTTCCTTGAAACGCCCAAGTACCTTCACAGTCCCATCACTGATATTTGTTGCCAAAACCCGACAAAGGAGGATACATCCCATGGTCTCCATAGGGAGGAGGGAGATCAAAAGGCTGGGGTGCTGCTTGTGGTTGGGGTGGTGCGATGCCCCAGGCTGGTGGCTCTGGGTTCCCAAATGGTTCTAATCCAAAGCCAACAGCAGCAGGTGGTGGTGCCGCAGCAGGAAACTGAGAGGCCGGCAGGATGGTTATGGGAAATTTGATCTCTGGGTCTGAAGCATACTTGACATCGAGGTAGACCTGTGGAAGAAGCTGCTGATGTTAAATTGTTGGATTTTCATTTGTTGTGACAAATGGCAGTAGTTTAGCTCGTTTAAGTATCTGGCTACAGTAGATTTTATAGACACTCATCATGTTTATGACAACATGTCCTCAATAAGGTAACAGTTCTTTTGAAGTTTGCCCTATTCTCTTGTGACACACCAACTTATCTCCCCGGCATAAGATTATGCTGGATATGGACTGAGGACGTCATCTAACTAAACAATTATTATGCATGTCCTTGATTCGTGTCTTTGCTCTACAACGTTTAATTATGAACTTTAAAGTTTTCCATTTTGGCGAATATACCCACAATTATTGACATTCTAAGTGCATAACTCCTTTGGCAAACAGTGTGAACAACAAGAGAGAAATGGGTTCAGCAGCTGCTGTAGACAAAAGTCATGAGTGCATAAAGGGTGCAATGCAATCACCAGGTTCTATGCTATGCTGCTGAGGATGTGTTGCTGCTATACAATTCAGAGATTAAATCCTTGACACACAATCTATTACGAGCTTAAATCCCTACAATTGTCAACAATTTTTTTTTCAGGAGGTCACATAGCTGCTTACCCTGAGTCTGTACTCTGCTTTGATGATGGTGCAGTTGAAGATGGAGGGCTCCAAATCATGAGGGATGGTGATGACTCTAGTGACCTTTTCGCTTGCAGAAGGCGGGATGGGTTCTCCCACCTCTTTCATGAGGTCTTTAGTGTCGACTCTTCTCTTCCCATTTGCGAAGAAGCTGTGCTTTCTGTACACACAGTACTTGGGCTTGATTTCACGAGAGGAGTTGTTCTGAATGAAGGCCAGAACCTTTAATCCCTCTCCTGAAAAATAGACCAAGAATGTCAAAACAACCCTTGACATGAGACTGGTAAGTGTCAGTGTTACTATGAGGGCTCTCACCTTGGAAGAAACCTGTTTTTTCAATATCTACATCCATGGCTACTGTTCCTGAGGTGAAAACTTTCATTTTCTTATCCTTGGACTCGTGCTGTGGTGTCTGAAAGAAGACCACATTAATTAATACACTTAAACATGTTTACTCTGGTGTCTCAAAGGTCTATGTCCAGTACATGCCAGCACAACAAAAGTTCTATTAATTGAGCGAGTTCAAGAGGTGCAATGATTAAATAACCATTAGATAATATCGCTACCAAGGATGCGAGATATTTCATGTCAATCATTTCAGTTTTCAGTGTATGGCCGAAGAATTTAGTTTTGCAGAGAACACTGAGTATGTTGTGTGCATTGTTTGCACAGGTTGCATTTGCTGAATGCAAATACTAATAGTCAAATATATCTACTTCTTAAGGGTTTGACAACATTGCTGAACACACTTCCATGCAGGTTCTATGAAAGGGCTGAATGTTTGTTTTTTTTTCCCCTTCTGGAATGACAGGAATGAAGATGTAACTCGGCACATACCATTAGCCAAGGGACACTGTGGAGGTCTGCTTTTGACACAAAGTTGATCTCAGTTGAATCTTTCTTGTTAATCCTCATTGATCTGCTCAGCTTGGCTTCTAGCAAGTACACAACTTTACCAACAGAACCCTTGAAGGAAGAAGGAAGTTCCCTAAAGCCCGAGAGCAGAAGGCCGGAAAAACATGAGAAACTGATTTCAAGGAATCAAATGAATACAGAGAATATACAGTAGGTCTATAAAATAATACAGCCTTTTGAAATGATTTTATTAAACCTATTCTATCAAACTAAATTACAGTTGCAAAAACTGAGTTTGACCTTTTCAGGCATTATTCAGAAGATAATATGCCAGTACCATATTTTCAAGTGAGGACACAAGGTATGAGACGGTCTGCTCTAATTCATTATGGGACCCTTAGAAGAATGATAACTTACTGGAAAGGTATCTGAAAGGTAAATGGGTAGACATGGTATCCTGGGGCAACAACGCTGCTGTCTGAAAAAGCAACAAGAGATTGGTAAAGAAGAATATGCTCAGACATCTGTTTATTTTACAAACCTTACAAATTTTCAAGTGTGTAAAGGCCCTTTGGATGTGGATGAATATAGGTCAATGCAGTTTAGTTGTTAAAACCATGGGTCGAATGTAACGAGAAGCTAAAGGAACAGGAGCTGGAAAAGTGTCACAGACTTCACACCTCTAAAAACTTTTTCCAAAGTTTCTTAGTGGACAGTACAAAGTAAATATACAGTTGTGGCACTTTGCTGATGGCTCTGGTGTGTTGTTTCTGGAGAGCACAATGGATGGTCAACAAAATATTGGCCCTCTCAGCTCACCAAAGCTGTTAATATGCACCAGAGACCTGTTTCACTCTGCTCTTGACTGAAGTAAAACCACAACACAGGATCGTTCTGTACACTTAAAACACAACTGAACCACACAAGAGGCTGAGACAGAACTGTGAAATGCTTACATGTGTCTCCGTGCTGGCTTGTCAGCAGTGCCTGGTTGTCATTTCCTGAAGAAAAAGCAGCACACTTATTTAACATTTGTTACTTAGGCTGGGAAATCAAGTCATCATTAATGGCTTTTTGGAATTACCAATCTGCAGATTATTTTCTTGGAACAATTTATAAAGAAGTGGTCTAAAAACTGTCTGCCAAATAACATGACCTACAGATTTTAGTCAGAATTTGCTTCCTGACTATCAGCTAATCGATTCACTGTCTAATTGCTGCAGCTCTGAAGGTACTGAAGGTATCGAATTTCAGTTTTACACATTTTTTGTTAATTTTGTCCAAGCTAATTGAAAATCTTTTTTTAAAGCATTTTTGTTTTCTATGTGTGCAGAGTTGTGTGTCATGCAGTACACAAAAAACAACGATTTGATTGTTTTATGTGGAATTGCTTACAACTGATTTGATGTTGATGGTGTTTGATGATTTCAGAGGGGTTTTATTTTGAAAATCCCGAAAAATTCTGCAGCAAAGTCCGGTATAAATTGCACCCTCCTTTCAAGCGAAGTTAACCGAGCTAATACGGAACTTACCTGTGAGGTTTTTGTCTCGGATAAAGTAATGTTTGTGGCTAAAGTACTTGTCCTTGGAGTGGTAAACAACAGTAGTTTTGCCGTGTCTCTCCGTCCACAAAACCTCGGCTTTCCCCTTAAACTTGATCGACAGGTTGTCTATTTGACAGTCTTTGGCCACTTCCACAGCGACCTGACCACAAAGCAAGTCGCCACCGGTAAAAGTGTTTTTCTCATTGATAGGCTTATAGGTAACCTTGAGGCTCTTTACGGTGCTCGACATGTCACATAGTTGAAACCAATACGTGCACGGAAAGTGAAGCAAAGCGACGCTACAACAATAAGAGAGACGATAAGCACCTCGGCAAACTTCCACGAGGGGTGTGTCCTAATCCTCAAGAGAGATCCGGTATACTTCCGCGATATTGCCTCCGCCCCTCACTTATCAACTCATCCATACATACTGTCTTTAAACCGCGTTTTAGACATATCTCATGCGTTGCCCCGTGTGTCGTGTTGTTATATCTCAAAACGTTGATGAGACTTAAAATCATAGATTTTTTCTGTACATAATATGGTACCACTGCCTTGCATGCTTTCCCTATCAAGTGCATCGCTTATAATTCTTTGCTGGAGATGATTCTTGACTAATCTTTAGTAAAATATTGTTGAAGTCTGAGATTGCGGTGCATATATTAAATCTATTGTAATGTATACTACTTATCATATATAAATCTACTGTAATGTACACGTATCATATATAAATCATTTAGGCTACACCTGACTTGGTTGCAGATGATGACATTTTAATTTTCACATGAGCTGTGGCGTGGTATGACATTTTATCTCTATATTGATTTATTATTTTCACAGAGGTAGGATTTATTGTGGTTTCATCTTGGAATCCTACTGACATGCCTACTGTTTCATCACTGTTGTTATTAGATGTCATAGTTTATAGAAGCACATTACGATTATGAAAAAGCAGCAAGGCATCGGTTATCATTTATCAGTATGCTGAGTATAAAAATTCACACAATAAGTTCTAAAATTTGCAAAAAATGTTTTTCCCCAACACAATGTTAAGTTTATTTGTTATTATTTGATTCTCATGCAAATCCATTTATACAGTGACATACAATATAGATTAGTGGGAATAAGTAACAATTGCGGGATTAAAAATTATATATCATAGCTTTCAAATTACCCACTCGTCATTTAAGATACAAGGGTTACATTACAGAGGAATCACTGAGACTGGACTAACAACCTGCAACTCGTTCTCCAGTACTGATTTCTATTTAAAAGCTACACAAGGTAGAGTCCTATAAACTGTCTTCAAGTATTCTTGCCATTTGTCTGGAAAAAACAGTTTAAGCAAAGACAAAACTTTAATACTTTATCATGGTTACCCCTATGAGTTTGACTCATGTTATACTGTGATTTTTTTTTTTTTAAAGGATCTCTGGGAATTCCAAATCTGTACTTGAGCTTCTAGGATTTACATCTCATATGTATTATAGGATGGAGGTGGAGCAGAAGGGCCCAAGGTTGTTGGGTTTTGTAGGAAGCTGGTCCCTGCAGGCATGCCTGAGTTTGCAAATGCTTCAAAGCCATAGGCAGGATACACAGGTGGGTGCTCTTCATCAGGCACTGGTAAAGCAGGCAGGATGACTATGGAGAACTTGATCTCAGGGTCTGAAGCATACTTAACATCCAGATAGACCTGTGGTGGAGAAATATTCAGCGCTTATCATACCGATCATGGATTCATGGAGCAGTGTTCCCATAAAGACATGTTTTTGAAAGGGAGATACACACCCTGAGCCTGTACTCTGCTTTGATGATGTTGCAGTTTAAGATGGACACACACGTGGTGGGAGGGATGGTGATAATCCTGGTGACAGTCTGACCTGCAAAAGGTGGGATGACCTCGCCCACCTCTTTCAGCATGTCTTTGGTTTCAACTCTCCTCTTCCCCTTTGCAAAGTAGCTGCACTTATTATACAAACAGTACTTGGGTTTAATGTCGCGAGATGATTTGTTCTGAATGGAGGCCACAACCTTAATACCTTCCCCTGGGAAAGACAGCAGCACGTGCATGTGCATGTCAGTATTACAAAAACTAAAATCTGCTGTTTACTCCTGCATTATTTCTGGACACATGACAACTCAAAGCCACTTTATTATCTGACTTCTCAGCATGAATGCAAATGATCCCAAATTAGAAAACTGAACTTTGATTTTCAAAAGATATTTAAAGTATATCCAAAACTTCAGTTCATTAAAAATCACTTAAAGCTGCTATAACTTTTGCTAAACAGCTGCCTCTTCAACTAAAAGTAGACATTAGAGAAGGGTCTGTGGACTATAAAGTTCACATCCAGACACAGCAGTGTTTGTTATACAACAATATGTACCATAACTTTAATTAACGGTTGCTTACATTAGCCACCATAATCAACCCAGTAAACCCAGACACAGTAAGGCTATGTTTGAGTCAAGCTTTAAATTTCAAGCCTGTCAGTTATTTTCAAATAACATTTTTGACTTGGTGTGTTTTGAATGAGGAATCCCTCAATAAATTAGAGAGCATATTCAGATTATCTCTCTGCCATTACCACTTCTACATGAACAACAACAAATGAGTTGTCTTATCTTTAGACCATAAAAAATTCCATGAGGAAAGGGACTTTGAGCTGCACATGGTTCAGATGCAAAGACTGTATATTTTTTCTATCACACAATTCACTGTTAATACAATCCATGGGGTGAATGTGTAATTCAGTACCTTGGTGGAAGCCTGTTCGCTCAATATTTGAATCCATGCCCACTGTTCCTGATGTAAAGAGCTTCATCTTCTTATTAGTAATACTGTGCTGTGGAGCCTGACAGAAAAATGACAGATTAGTTACAGACAGTGTTACTGCAGCATTGCCAGAGTCAAACAGCAAACACTGTTGATGTGCATTTGTGAGCTTGTGTGCGTTGTAAGGTGGGTACCATCAGCGATGGATTGCTGTTGAGGTTTCCTTTGTGGATAAGGGTGAACTGCACCTTATCTTTGCAGTCTAATCTCATGGACCTACTCAGGTTTGCCTCCAGTGTATACTGAATCTTTCCACATGAGCCACTGAAGGAGGATGGCAGCTCTCTGCAAGACATGACAACACAATGTACACAACATTCTGCACAAGTAACAACAATACTATTTTATACTCATTCTATATTCTTTCTGTAATTGCTGACTGGGCTTTTTAAAAAAAAAAAAGAAGAAGAAGAAGAACTCACTGTTCTGGAATCTGAAAGGTGAATGGGTAGACATGGCAGCCTTGGCCAATGATCTTGCCTGAAAAACAATAAAGCAAATTTACTTAATGTGGCTTAATGTGAATTACAGCCTGAAGAAGGGAAGGATCAGGATGACAAAAGTGGGAGAAAGTTTGAGAACAAACTGTTCTTGTAACTGTGTTCTCTATCAGTATGAATGGGTCAGTGGGAGTCTTGATTTATCCAAATTCTGCTGTGTGCATATTTGTTTAAGGATACCATATTGTGTATCATTTTGTATGTGCAAATGTGGAATCATAAGTTATTTTATTATATATACACACACACACACACACACACACACATATATATAGACATAGATTAAAATGAAAGGTAAAGAAAGGAAAAATGCAGCCGTACTGTTAGAGGTCACATAAAATAAAAAAATAAGTGACTAACTTTTCCTCCCATAGCCTATAAATTATTTAAAGATTATTAAAGAGTGCCACATTAATAAAATATTAATATAAGAATGAAATAAATTGAATTACATCATAGTGCACTTACCCTGGCCCTCCTGGATGAAGAATTGCTTGATACTGAAGTACTTCTCTTTGTCGTTGTACGTTACAACAGTTTTTCCAAGAGTCTCAGTCCATCTGACCTCTGCTTTTCCCTTCAGCTTTACACTGATCGAATCTATTTTGCAGTTGTTTGCCAGCTCTAAAGTAACCTGTCCTGTAAGGTAATCACCACTGGTGAAAATGTTGCTTTTGTTTATGGGATTATATCCCACTGAAAAACTCTTTACAGCGTTTGACATGATATAACGTGCGACCACTAAGCAAAGCTGTAACTACGAGGCAAGCATCCTATGAGATAGTGAAGACAGAGATTATATATGTAGTGAGGTGTGTCTCCACCTGCAGATAGACACTTTGGTTTTGATAATAATTAAACCACAAGACTTCAACAAATCTTGCTTATTGGCTGGAGCCAGACAGGTACATGCCGAACAAAAAAAGACTGGCTGTAAAATGTTTCCCTGGGGAAAGGAAATTGGTGTAAATAGAATATTACATGTATGTTTCTAGCATAAATTAATGAAGTGGAAATGCTGACAGCATTACTAACAGCACATGCTACTACAATCTGCTGCTGGCTCTGCTCATGAGGGTGTGTCCATCACACAACACACGAGGCAGGGATCATGTGAGCTAAACATACAGATGGAAATAATGAGTCAGTGGAATCCAGGGCAGGTCCAGTACACCTGCATTTAAAGATCACACTTGAAAGCACTGTAATGTCAGCTAAGATACATCTTTTTACAGAAATGTGAGTTGGAATCCCTAATCATCCTTAAATATTTTTCTGGCAAACATTTCTCATTAGTAAGTAAAGCTTAATTTCAAAACCAGGGTTCCAAAGTCTTCATAGCTAGCTAGCAAAAAAAGGACCTTTTTTGCCATATTGTGTCAGTGCCCTGTGCCCCAAAACAAGACACAACTGATGATATTACAGTTGAGTATATTAACAAATTATAGTAAAACAAATCATTTAATGTGAAAGCCTACGGAGCGATAGCTTGTTGATGTCAGACTATCAGAAAACAACAGTTGGTATGAGGACTGGTTATTAAGGAACCAGTCCAGTGTAACTTTGCGTGTTGCTGCTCCCTATAGGAAAACACATGAACTGCACCATATTGGCAAAAAACACAGGCATGAGTAAAAGATTAGGAGCAATATGTTTTAAAAGTTTGATAAAATTTTGACAAAAAAAAACATTAATTAAAAAAAAAAAACCTTGACACACAACACAATGACATCAGAACTGAATTCCACCATATTAACTTCAGCATAAAATTATCGACACCCAGTTCAGCTGGAGACATTGTGAGTGGCCCAGAACAAGAGGCACTGAGGTTCAAGCCCAGCAACAGCTAAAGTCAGACAGTATGCTCACCAACTACAGCTGTCTCGCTCTGGATAAGAGCTGAATTCCAATACTGTAAATTAGTTTCATATATTAAACGTTTTCATTTTCACACAGCAGCAATTTGAAAGGAGCAGCGTGAGATAATGTGAACCCACATTTGAATCAAATAATGAAAACTTAAAACAAAAGTCTGTAAAAGGGTTAGATGTGCTGAGCTGCTCTCAGCTGTTATCAAACTGTAAAAACAGCCAGACATCTGAGGTTAGTGAGCATTAACACACTGGCTCACTCAGAGTGAGCGCAGGCTGAATAACAAAAAGGAGACGGCTTTCCTCCAGGAAATTAAGCTGATGGTGTTAGCAATGATACATAATTAGGCCAAAAAGATTGAATTGAGTTTACACAGTACTTGCAATGTTTTCTCTGCTGAGGGGAGCAAAAAGCAATCTGGTGCATGGTATTGAATCAGTTCAGCCGTGCATTCAGCTGTTGCGTGGCAGGTCTTTGAGTGTGTATATAACAATAGTTAGTATGTTAAAAGACATGATGGAAGTTGAGATGAAATAATAAAAAATACTAAGCACACACTCACAATAATATGGATCAAATTCCTTTTACTCATTACATTTAGAGTATTTTAATGAGGTAATAACAGTTAAAATGTAGCACATCTTCTCCCTCCCGCTTTAGTCTACTCGGTCATGTACTGAAACTGAATAAATGTCCCACAAACATCTACAACAATCCATATCAAACATTACAAACACAGACACACACACACACACAGTGAAGTGTGTGACAGCTTGTCTGATGTCAGTATGACGCTATAGGGCAGTTTCCACAACGCAAGCTTTGTGCATTTGGCTTGAACCCGGGAGTCACTGGGTGTATAAACAAAGCACTTTGGTGTATATTATTTCAAAAGTGACTTACTAGTTTTACCATTACATTTTTGTACGCTGATGAAATCTCTTGATTGAGTCCATCTTCACAACAGAGTCAGATAACCAACACTGAAAATTTCAAGAAGGTTCTTGTGAACACACAAGTGTTACTAAAAAGGATATAAATCACATTCTTCATAACTGAAATTCAAACTTTTCAATGACAACATGCATTGAAAAGCTGACAAAGCCAAGTGAAAACATAGGGGAACCAAGTTGAAGCAGAATGACAATTTGCATATAGTAGACAGGATTTGATTGTGGGCAGAAGAAGTTTGCCAACGTGAGCAAAAGAGATATACTAAAAAAATAGCTGGGTTTCTGAAAGTATGGACCTTCCCTGTAGATTTGTTTGCTACGCTAAAACAAAGTCATGTAATTCCAACGTTGAATACCCAAAGTCAAAGACACACTGAGCTTCATGACAAACTTGACTGATCTCAGTTTCACCACCACTTTCCAGCCATGTCAACATGAAGTGATATATTTTTTTTTTTTTACATTCAAAAAAAAAGTTACAAAAGTTATATTTCAAAGCGAACAATGAGCTGTAAAAATGTAACGCAACTTAGTTGCAAAGGTCAGTGGCAAAGGTCATCAGATGAGCCTGATACAAAAACCCTGAGAAATACTGTTAGGCTCTTCCAGTAGCCAGTCAGTGAGACAACATTATTTTGATATTTCATTAGACGTGTTTGAAGAAATTCAAGATACTCACAAATGCACTCACAAATAAGCAGGGGGCTGACTGTGTACAGGGGTATCACACAGGATGATGGGACACAGAACTGTGAGGTCAGGGAAAGCACAAGAGCTAAGGGTCACCTGTAAGAGACATGAGAAAACAAGATAAACAGACTTGAAATTCATTGTGAGATTGTATTCATTATTTGAACCCTAAAGCCTGCAGCCAAACTGCATCACAGATAAAAAAAAAAAAAAACTTCTTCCGGCATCAGTCTTTCGTTAGTACCAACCTCAATCAAATAATCAACGACCAGGATGCTGCAGTTGGAGATGGTGGCCGATGCAGTCGGGGGAATAGTGAGCATGATCTCAGTGTGCACGTCAGAGGTGTGAGCGCTGATGGGCTGTCCAGACACTGACGCCAAATGCTTCAAAACCACCCTCCTGTTGACCTTGTTGTGGGTGTAGAAAGCCTGCTTCTGCTGCAGCCTCACCTTCGGAGTGGCTGTTCGAGACGAACCATTACTAAACTCGCAAATTACTTTCACAATTTCACCTGCAGGCAGAACAGACACGGTGAACGGACGTGGCCATTTCAATCAAATTTTCCAAACTTTACTGTCATGCTTATTTCATTAGTCAAATGGATGGATGGATGGATGGATGGATGGATGGATGGATGGATGGATGGATGGATGGAAACAGTACCAGGAATGAAGGCTTTCTTCTCTACACTGGCTGTCATTGTGATAGGCTGCGAGGCACACCACAGGCAGCACAGCGTGGTCTGGTTGGAGCCTGAGAGGGGAGCCTGTGAAAAAGACAGTGCAGTGACAGAGATACAGCAGAAATCAACATATGTTGCAGCACATGCTGCAAAAGAGAATCTTAATAATGGCACAACAGCTCCTGTATTCTTTTTTGTTTTGTTTTTTGTCGTCCCTGTTAGTTTAACCTGGTCAAGGATCACTTACCCACATATGTGGCTGGTTGGTATCAATGTGTTTTACAAAGTTCAGCTCCGTGACAAAGTCCTTGGACAGGTGCCAGGGTCTGTTGATGCCCACTGCCAAGGTGTACTCTATTTTTCCATGAACCCCATGGAAGGTAGATGGGAAGTTTCTGGTTAGATGCAAAACAAGGGTAAATAATGAGGCGTTGATTCAGTCTGGAAAAACAAAACACAACGTGTTCATGCAAAAGTAAAGATGAAGATTCATCAATCTCGGGTGTTGATACAGCTCATACATACCCATGTGGCAGCTGACACATAAATGGATACACATGCGTGCCAGGCTGGAGTATTGCCGTCCTACCAGTAACTGCGGGGGCGGGGGTGAGGGTGGGGGGACAACAAGACTTTACTGAACAATGATTGTTTGCCATGTTGCCAGATTGTATCCAAACGACCTCAGTGAGAGCATACCGCTTTCTTCTTCAATGAGGACGTTTCTGAAGTTGAAAAATTCCAGTTTTGCTGAGAAGTGTCTTCGCCGACTTCTTCTCCTCCTCCCTCCCCCGTGTCCTCCGGAGGACCAGTGGACACTCGCCTTTCCCGTCAGCGCCATCGTTATTGAAGTGATCTTCGTCTGCTTTGAGAGGTCGAAGGAGATGTGTCCTGTTATTTGATCGCCACTGGAATAAGTATTATTTTCGTTCAGAGAGTGGTAATTGATGTTGAAATTCTTAAAGGTCTGTTGGAACATCGCTGAAACCAGAGTCAAGGCAAATAAGAAATAAATTAATAATCGCTCTTCTGAACAAAAAAATAAAAATCAACAAGTTTTACAGAAGTAGAAGTTTCCCTGTGGTAGTGGAGGTAAATATAAATGTGGGCTAAGTAAATAGAAAAATACAAATATTAGTCTCAGTTTTCACCAAAACATAAAAAAAAAAAATAAAAATACACACGCACACAGTCCTGCGCAGGCGCAGAACATGCCGATGGATCAACCCTGATTTTAGGCGGAGCCAGGGGTCCACGTCCTGTGTGAGGGTCAGGGGGAGCGACGTTGATGTAACAGTGCGCGTTTGAGCATCGGAAACTAAAATCCGAGATGAGTTGTATACAGCTCTCCTTACATGCACGTGCAGTTCAACTGTTTTGTGTGATTATACAGAAAGTTTGAAGTTAATGACTTATATTTCACTGTCTGGGGAAAAAGGACAGAAAGCCACCCACAGACTTCTTCCCTTCTTCCCCAAGATGAAGAAGGAGCTCAGTGGTCACCATTTTGACAGTGATGATGGTCCACTCTCTGGAGGCCCAGGACGCACAAGACTTCTACAGATAAGGGATGGACTAAGTGTGTAGATGTGGGAGGGGACTATGCTGAAAAATAAAATAGGCTAGGTTTTCTAAAATCAGCTGCTTCAACTTTAGGCCACTAACTTGTCATTCAGCCCTTGGAGTTTTTTTTCCCTACTGCTTATATTCTTCATGGTGCAACATCAACATTTATTCATTTATCATGTGGAAATGAAAAAAAAAAACAACAACAAAGATGATTATGTAACACTTAATGATCTAATTTATTTCCTTCGATTAGAATTGCACAGAAACGTATGTCCTCTTTTCAGGAGGTCAGACAGTGTTTGAGGTGATTTGCAGATTTTAGTTTATTATTATTATTATTATTATTATTATTACAAGCATTTTATAATACGTGGGATCTGCTCTGGAGTGTTTTTGTTTTGTTTTGTTTTGTTTTCTGATGACAGGAATGAGCGTGATTTGTTTCTTGCTGCTCTTCTTCATCATGTGATGAAAATGAACCCTGATGTTCTGACCTGAAGGCAATTTTTTTTTTCATCTAATAGAAAGGTCTAAAAGATGATCTGTTGATGATCATTATCATGCCCTTAGCATCAAAGTTGTAGAAAAACATTTTCATGTTTCACAACCATATGTGTGTGTGTGTGTGTGTATACCAGTGTGGGTGGAATGGCTATAAATGATCATGATCAAAATTTAAGTAGTGGAAAAGAAAGTCTAGATCCTTGTCCAGAAAGTGAACCCCCAAAGCACCTCACACTGGAGGCTTACTGAACAACCATGCAAAGACTTTGCTCAGAAGATTTTACTGCTGTGAAAGCAACAGGATTCTGTGTATCCAGTGTTGCTTCATCTCTGTGAAGTTGTTGTGATGTTTCATCTATGTTGCTTTGTCCACATAGCATGTGTGTGTGTGTCCTGGGGTGAGCCAAGACAACAGGCTATCAGTTGCTTTTAACAGAAATTCGTTTTTGTGGTTTTGTGGTTTGAGAAAGATTTTTTTTTTTTTCAAAGGACCGTTACCCCAAATTAGTAAAAAGACATTTTCGTACTTCTACACTTACCTCTACGGGTATCAATGCATTTTGTAGCCTTTGTTTTATTAAATCCATCTATGAAATTTCTGCTTCCTCCACAATACAGTGGAGATACTACCGGTACTGTGGATAATTCACACATGGGACCTTCAAGGGATTATTTCTTCTGTGGAAAGGAGTTCCTGAACTGTGTACGCTGAGGTCTGAGGATTACCCAAAGGAATCTTGGACAGTGTTTGTGGAAAGAGATGGGTTTTTCCAGTGTTGTGAGTACGACAAATAAGTTCCATTAATTTAAGTAAGATTTTTTTTTGTTTGTTTTTTGGTTGAATCGACCCTTTAATTGAAAATCGTCTAACCACTAGATGGCACTAAATACTTTATGGTGATGCTCAGTGTGTACAGTACATGTATAAACCATGACTATATAGAACTTACTGACTACATAACGTATCCTTACAAATCTGAATGTCATATTTCCTTAAGATGCAAATCAATCACTTCAGAAGTACTCTTGGAATAAGCTGCACAGTGGCATTTTAAACATAATGTTGTGTTATGTTTTAATAACAAGTGTTTTAACTGCCCTTTGATAGGGTTATGGTACACAATACAGCCATAAAGTGCTTTAAAGACCCATTAAAACTGACAGCACAAGGCAGATAAAAACTCCTGGCACAACTTGACCACATATCTTTTCATACCTGCTGTCTTGTTCTATTCAGACCCACCAGCAGTCTCCTCTAAAGTATGAGATTTTCTATGGTGTGGAGTGAGGCACTACCTTTTGTACATAACTTGGGCTGTTACACTTGTACAGAAGCCGTGCATTGCTTACTATCACTGGACTTTACCTTCGGCAGCTGTCATTAGGCAGTATGCACAGTCACAAGGTGAACAGACTTGTCATTAGTACACTTATTGGCAAAATTTCACTTAAGATTTTCAGGAAACCAAACGTTCCTGCCCCTGTAAACCCTTGTTTAGTTCAAACAGTTTGCTAAATGTGTATGCTTGGGACTTTATCAAGTTGAACATTTGTCAAGAAGGTTTGTTAGATCAGAATCTCAATGAAGCACCTCAACCCCATTTTGAAACAGGAAGAGCAGAAGAGCAGAAATCGCTTCAGTCAACAAACTTTAATCGACTCTGTTATTAAAACTGACTGTCCATTAGCTGTTCCAAGATTTAACATTCGAGGGAATAAACAGTGGAAAGAATTTATTGTTGCAGTGGTACTGGAGCTCCCAGATAGCAAGTGCCATTCACATGAAATCAAGATCCCAGCTGTTTTGCATCAGGGCCACTCTGATGTTGTAAAGGATAACTCATAACACTCCTGGAAAGTTTAGCTAATGAATAAGCTTTCACATCAAGCACAGTTACCCCTTTCTTCTCTAGGCCTTCATTCACTTTTATACATCAAAAAGAGCAGAGCGAGGAATAAGAAACAATAACCACATTGAAATAATACACTGTGTGATCATAATCCTTTTGCCTTTGTAACTCTTTACCTGTGCTACAGCAAAATAAGACGTCTTTGACTGAAAATTCTGAGCTTAATGTTATTGAGTGACATGATTTTCAACAAGTCCTGTAGTGAATCTTTTTTTGTGTGGAGGGAACATTGTCTTCTGCGAGATAATGTGGTTGGGTAGCTTGGTTTTGTGAAAGGTTGGCGTAAATGTGAAAAACTGATGAGATGAGAACTTGGCACACTCTGCTTCCAAGTTAAAGAGCCTTAGGAACCTGATCTTTTGATGCGGATCTACATTTTGGTCATGAATGTGTGTGTGTGTGTGTGTGTGTGTGTGTGTTTTTGGGTGAGTGCACTCACACACACAGCCATTTATAATAGGCTTTGACTTTAGCTGTCTCTGATAAGGGCACCTATCAGGTTTAGTTGAGCTCACGGTGACTTGACTTTGCCTGCCAACTTGGTAAACCAACCACACAAGGTATGACGGCTGCAGAGACACACACACATCTATCTCTCCATCCATCTCTTTATCTCAGAGATATCACATCACATTGTTAATTGAATCATCCAGACTGCTGGAGTTGGTATTTTGAGCTACCTGTGTGTGTCCAGTTGTGGTAGAGATACATTTAGATGTCAGCATTTGTTTGTCTTGGCTCATTTCTTTTTTTTCTTTTTTTTTCCAGCTGTAAGCTGTTTGACTTTATCCCAAATACACCTTTACAGATTTGGAAACATGATATTTCCTTGTTGTTTTTTCTGAATCTTTATAACAGCCATCATCAGCTGCCCATAATGAGGCAGCTGGTGCGTGCAACATGTTTCCCTCATCATCGAAGTTTCTGTGTACCTGTCCATTTCTCTCCATGTGAGCTCAAACAGAATAATTACGTGGAATAACTCTTGTTTTCCTGGCATGATTTCACCCTTCTAATCTCTTTTCAATCTTTGTGTAATGATTTCTGTTTTGACAGTTTTACCACATTATAACCCTACTGTTTGTTGTACAGGTATAGAGTAGACGGTGGCAGTTAGTCAGATCTAAATCCAAAGTGAAGTAAAAGAACCCAGAGGATAAGCCGCGTTATTGATCTGTAGTTCCTACACACCGCCTCTCTCCTCTAGTTAATCCACAGGGTCAGCTCTAATGACATTGAGGAGCTCCTCTGGCAGTCGGCACTGCTGCCATTTGCAATTTAGATGGAGGGAAAGGAGAAGAGGAGGAGGTGTGGGAGGGTGGAAACGAGGAGGGGAAGTGAAGGAGGGCTGAAAGGAGTGACAAGGAAAGATGATGGATAAAAGGAAAAGACTAGGAAGAGGTAGACAGCAGGAGGATGGGTGCACTGCAGGAAGATGGTTTTGGGAAGGGGAAGAAAAATAGAATATGGAGTAGGTGGATTTGAATGACAGAAAATAAGAATTTTAGCAAGAGGTTAGACTGTTGGTTGAGTTGATGCATTATGTCAAGTCTCACACAATAAATACCATTTTGCAACTTTTTCTTAATGCATAGCACTTAAAGAAATAGGTCAACATTTTGGGTAATACACCTATTTGCTCTCTTGCAGACAGTTAGATGATACCATTTTCATATCGGTATGATAAATATGAAGGTACAGACAGCGGCTGGTTATCTCAGCGTAACACAAAGACTGGCAAAAAACAAAGTGTTAAAAAAGCACGTCGTTTTATGGGGGAGCTGTGTACTGGACTACTCTTTGGCCAGGCGCAGAACAAAGTGAAACATGTTTTGAGTGCTACACAAACTAATGTGCTATGAATCTTATCTTTAAATAATTACGTTTTCCAATAGGAGTGCTTTGAGAGGAAGGGGTTAACTATGTCAGATTTGTGCAGTTATGAACTTTTTTCCCCCTTTTTTTTTTTTTTTTTTTTGCACCCGCCAAAAGAATTCCTGCGGCAAAACAGGAAGCCGCAGAGGGAACAGTTGGCAAACCTAATCTTGTGTAGATCCTCTGATAGCTTTCTTCTCCACAAACAATGCCGGTCAGGGATGAGGAGGCTCTGGAGGGGTGTTGAAAGACCCGGTAACCAGGCAGAGCTGAGCTCTTTGTCAGCCTCTGACTGACGGATACTCAGACATCTTCATGTAGTACCAGAAAAAGATAATGTTTAGTGACTTGAAAATGATCCTGCCACTCAGTGTTATACATTCTCATGTAAAAATGTTTTCTCACTTTCTCTTTCCGAAGCACAGGAGCAGAGGCTAAATGTCCAGGGTCTTATGAAAACTCTAATTATCATGTGTTTGTGTGTGTGAGAGAGAAAGAGAGTGTTTGTCTTTCTGAATCCATGTCTGTCTATAAATGTTTTATATGAGGCAAACAATGGGAGAAGACCTGTTTGGGGTTTCCTGAAAAGTTAACCACATGATGAAGTCAGAGTGAAAGAATCCTATTTTAAAAGAGCATCACAGTTCGCTCACTCTGCGGTCAGACTTTAAAAGCTAATGCTGCCACCATGATGTCATTACCACAGGGCCAGCACTACATCTAATGAGTCAGGAACACTGTGGAGTCTCGTAACGTAGCCTACAAATCAGTCTCTGTCTGTCTCTCTCCCTGTGGTTAG
Source organism: Toxotes lorentzi (assembly GCA_037833715.1). Classification (NCBI taxonomy): domain Eukaryota; kingdom Metazoa; phylum Chordata; class Actinopteri; family Toxotidae; genus Toxotes; species Toxotes lorentzi. The sequence goes on along the minus strand of JBBMJY010000024.1, from coordinate 14,099,790 downwards.
CACACAAACACCCCGACACACTAACACAAAATGGAGCTGCCAACCCACATGCCATATTCATGTCTTAAGTTCACTTCTAAAGTAGTGCTCCGTCTCAGAGTCTAAGAGTTACCTCAGTAAAACAAAAGAGGTGCTTTGTTCCATCGTCAGGCTAAATCCTCCCTCAGCAATTACCGTTCACCTTCCAAAGACCTCGGCGAGGAACAGAGCAACACTCTTTCTTTTAAAGCAGGCAGTGGAGCATGAAGACACAGGTGCTCTACAGGCAAAGCCAGACCACATTTCTTATTCACCTGGCTATACTGTAAGCTTTGAACAAAATCTTATAATGGCACACCTCTGTTGGTATCTGCAGCAAGTATTTTGTCCATGAAGAGCATATGTTGCAGTGAATCAGATTTGATGAAAGCAGAGAGAGCGAGAGGGATGCTGATGCACAGAGGGACATGCTGGAATAATTTGAAATGTTTCAAATTCCATGCTTTATGTGTAACTCTCAACTGTCACTTTCAATAATACTATCTTTGCCCCAAACATTATAATTGCCCATTTTAGCCCACTTGAGACTAGACATAAGTAGAAGTATGATTCTGTGTATGATACCCAGTGATTCGCCCTTGAATGATGGGCCTTTTAAGTAAATGTCATGTAGGCTATTAGAACATTTATGGAAGAAAGATTTCCTTTTCCTTATGAATTTGTGGATCTCACAGATGAGAGGACCCAATTCCGTTTTGAGTCTTTATCTTTTGCATTAACATGACATTCTTTTCCCTTGGCAGCAAACTTCCCAGACTGTACTTGCTCCCGCTGGCTGCATAAATCTGCATGTATGCGAGATGCCCACGTACAGCATGACTAAGAGTCTGTAGCCATACCAGCAGTACTGTGAGGCAGTAGTTAGGCACAACAGTGTTTTGAGATAAATGCTAATGTCACTTCGCTTGGCAGCAAAACTTCTCGGACATAAAACTTTACTTTGTGTGCATTTCCCAACATACAAAAAAATGCATGTCCTAGAAATATGCGCATCATGCTCTAAAATCACACCATAATCGTCACTTAGAGCATCGCAACTGCAGAATTACAGAGTTTTCTGTCAAATCTGGCTCCGATATTTGCCTTGAGCTGTCCGGCTGTTTCAAAACAAATCTTCCAGCCTACAACGGAGATCCTTGAAATAAAATCCAGTTGATCTCCCCCCTAAACTCCACTTTATGACTCAGTGAAGAAAGAGACGCCATCACTTGAACCGCTGTATTCTTGACTCAACTTGTTCTCATTTCCTGTTTAAGGAGAATTCAGCTTGATCACATTATGTGGCACCATAAAAGATAGGTTGTAATAGAAAATAAAAATGCCCTTTTTTCCAGGAAACCGCCTGTGATATACATTTTGTCTGCATGATGTATGTTTGTCCCGTCTCTCACCACACAGCCACTGTTGCTGCACTTGTTTACATCAGGGCCAGTGGGAGGCTTCCAGACGCAAAGGGTCTAACAGTCTATCAGTGGAAGAGGGTAGTTAATATGGGCACACAACCTCTGTCCTGACCTTGATGCAGGACCATCCATCATCTAGGCTTAGGGAAGGGATGAGGCTGAGAGGTATATCCAGATCGAGGACACTTAAGCCCAGGTTAGAGCCTCTATGTCCTAGTCAGTGTACAGCCTCTGTGCTTTCCAGAGAGGTGAGAGGAGTGAGAATTATGGGTAATATTGTCAAGAAAAGGCACAACACTGCTGCTATTGTTGTTCTACCAAGAAGTGAATGTAAAATGTAAAATAGACTGGCAAATTTAAACTCAAACATAATTTTTAGTTTTCCCTGTTTTATGCTGTTAATAGTAAGCTCACAGCAGCTGACATAGACATGAATGAGATTTTAACTTTCTCTCTAGGGATCATTTTGCAAGTAAATGTAGCTGAAATCACAGCACAGCCGTTAAATTTACCTGATGCATGTGTTGATTTTGTTGGACAATATCGCGATTATAAAATCAGGATTTCAGCAGTTCAGAGCAGCAGCAGCTTGTAAGTGTCTGCTGCTTAACATGTAGTCTCAATGGGCTGCGTGTCAGTTACTATTTCATACTTGTTCTGTTCTCTGACAACAGAAAAACGTAAATGAGAACAGCTTTATTGGGAATTTGTCTGTACTAAATTACTGTATGTGTAAGCACAGAGAGAAGGAGAGAAGCAACAGATCACGGGCTGAAGCTTGTTGTCACTTGGCAGAATGCAAATTCAACTTGATTATGTCATGAACACGCTAATTAGAATATTTATCTAGTGATATTTAGGACGTTTCAAGCAGGCTTTAGCTCCTCCATAGCCAGCCATATACTAGGTGTTGACCTAGTCTTGTTCCACTTTCTGCCTCCCTGGTTTTCACGTTTCCTCCATATGACAAACTGAATCAGCTCTTTCCAACTGACATTACATTGTAGTATTTAAAACCAATTTTTTTGACAACGTTTTGGGACAGCGCAACAAGCCAAAAGCATGCCACTGACATTTTATTGCCTTCTATAGTTGTTGTGGCTAACGTGTTAGCCAACGGTTTCCTAATTACACTCAGCTGAACACTGGACATTTAGAGTGCAGGTAATTTTTTATTATTTTTTTTTTAAGCCTTTTTGCTTACATGATGCTGACAAGAGTGGTGAGCTGAAAGATGTGGAAAAGCTGTTTACTGCTTTGGGGGACTGCGGAGTTCGGTGACAGTTCTCTACGATTTTGCTTCTGCAAGCGCTACCTTTTACATACGTGTAGTACTTTGATTCAAAAAGTGTTGGTGATGGCAGCTTTAAAAGCTTTATTGTAAAATACTTGCTCTAAAATACTTCCAAGATGTCAGGAAAAGTGGCAAGACATTACATGAGCACTTAAGCATGTTGTACTCTTAGGAGAAGTCTAAGCTTGGGGTCATCTCTGGATTGCAAATCTGAGAGTGTGCTTTTGGCTGGCAGTATGAGAAGTGTTGTTTCTTTTTCACACACACACACATGCACACATAAACGCACACACATCCAATCCCCACTCTCCCATTTTGTTTTTTGGGTCGCACTCATCTGCAGCCTTATTACCCAGAGTCCTCTGCGACAGCCCAAAAGGCGCTCTGCTGCTGGAGTGTTCTGTTAGTCACATCAGCACCCAGCGCACGCTCAACCCAGCTCAGATCATCAAGAATTTCACCGATGGAAAACCTGCTCAGAATTCAGAAAAAGGCTGTGCATACATCTAATTGTGATGGAGTTTTCCACCCCCGGCTCAACTGCACCTTTTCTCTGCTTAGTTCCAGGATGAAATGCTGTTTCATCTCACCTGTGTAATTAAGTGAAGAAATGAAATCTACAATACATAAAGAAAAGTCTATTTTTCATCACCAAATCAGGATGGTTGGATTTTCTGCCCCCTTAGGTAAACTTTAATCATCATGACAAAGTGCAACCATTTGAGTCCTCAGCGCAATAGTTTAGCCATGATTACACTGGCTATAGGGTTTATATTTACATCTGCATCATAACCATTAACATCATATCTCACTTTATGTACAGTGGCTATCACTGCGTACAACTCATCAAAATAAAGTGATGTTATCTGTACAATTTCTGAACATCTGCTGAGTAAAAATGCCAGAGGCCATTTTAGTAATAAACCATTTAACAGCTGTCTGATTGCTGCATGAATCAGCATCATAGTCTATAAGGTGGTTTAACAAAAACAGAATATGTGCTGCTCTATTATGCAGAAGTTTAATTCCTCCTGTCTCTTTTTTATGTCTAAAAAGCTGTATTTATCTTTTTTTTCCTTTTTTTTTGCCAAATTAGAAACAACTGTGATTGTATCAGAGCCACATGCACACGCACTCTTAATGCTTAATGTTTGTTGATTGTGAAAAGCCCTTGAAACGGTGACCAGTAGGCCAGCATTTGAACACCACACACAGACACAGTACACACCACTGCATCAATAATAAACACTTTCTTGATTCACAGTTCAACTTAACACACACTGGCTGGTTGAGTCCCCGCAAAGAACTGACAGGCTATTTTGCAAACATGCATTAATCCTTTGAGTCAACTAGCATCAGGACAGAAGAGTAGGCACAACAGGGCCCATATTTTCAGGATCACTTAACTTTAGATGTCTGTTAAATCAGTGAGACGTACAGCGATTCTAGACACGCTTATTAGGATGTTTTCATCTCTTGCTTTCCTGTTGCATCAGTTGTTGAAAGCAAACATTTTTTCCTTGAATGCCAAGTTTACTTCACTGTCTAGCCGGGATGATCTCATGGCTGCTTTATATCCATGTTGATTCGTATTAGATAAACTGTGAAACCAGTTTGTGAAGTTGTCTCTGTTTACACTGCTGATCAAATTACGCCCACAGGCAAGTTGTTAGAATAGGCCATATTGGAAGTTCCATTGTGCTTATGAAAGCAATTTCTAAGTTTTTTAGCTAGTTTTTTAGCTAGTTGTAGAGTGGGAATTGTAACTTTTTCCTCCGTTAAAAACAAAACCCTCAGCTGGGACACCCTCTTTATCAGCAGGGAAGAGGGGGGAGGAGGGAACAGCAAATGTTGTTTTGGAGCAGGCAATTGCAAAACGCCTCTGGACCAGAGGAGACTGGGAACAAAGAATTATGTGTCTTTTCTCCCATGTTCTGTATTTGTGTGTGTTTGTGTTTACATGTGTCAGCCTGCATACACACATTTGTACTGTGGATGCGATTCCTCCTTCACTATCTGTACTGCATGAGCATGTGATGTATCTGTGTCCGTGTTTACAGTGTGTGCCTGGCACTCGTAGGGCTGACTAGACTGTAAAGCAGCTTCTTCTAGTGTTTTTCAAGGGAGGGCTTTTTCCGCAGCGAAAACAGACGCGGTTCATTTTACCGCAGGTCGAGGTGGTACGATGCATGTGCTGCATGAACCAGAACAACATTTACACTCAGAGGAGCATTTCCCATATTTTACACTGCATGCAGCTCAAAGGCAGCAGCTGTTAATGGTTCGAAACTGTGAAATGAAATACATAGCTTTGTCACCGTGCTGTCATCATATATACTGCTCCACTGTCCACTCTGAAAGAACCTTTGTTGAACAGTGATCTATCCTTAGTGTTGACACTAGCAATTATTCATCTGAAAACAAAAACACAGTGTGACAAGGTGTACTATTGTTCATGCTAAATTATTTACTGAGCCACAAGGTTTTGTAAACTTCAGCGCCAATTAATCTCAAGAACCTCTTTTGTGTGAGAGCTTAATCGTTTGCTAATTAGCGTCCTTGCTTACAGACACTCTCAGTGGAAATATACAATTACATAGCCCATCGACAGGCTCAGTAAACAAAGGCTGTTTGCCAAAATGCCAAAGCAGTTGTTGTAAAGCTGGAGAGGGGCAAATCTATCATTTGTTTGTGTGTGTCGGTGTGTGTGCAGCCTACTGTATGTGAACGTGTGCGACTGCGTGACAAAGAAAGTGAGATAAAGAGGAAGAACCAAAGAAAGAGTGAGATTGTTGGCCACATTTTGATTTCACTCTCTACTTCACAGTGATTGTGTGTTAACCTTAAGCGAATATGTTGGCTTGTTTATGGATGAGTGACAGCGCTGAGAGTCCATTGGCCAGACAGCCTGGAATAGATGCCCTCAGACAGATGGCTTAGTCCTGCAAAACGGAGAGGAAGGACGTGGTGGGTGGACTGAGAGACAGAAAGAAAGAGAGAGAAGAGAAGAAGAGAAAGAGATGGAGGAAAAGTGAGGAATGGGGCCAACAGGTAACATGGCAGATGTTCTCAGATCACATCTGACAGGTGTAAGTATGTTGTTTTTATGAGATGACCTGTACTAAACCAATCAGAGTTACTTGTACTTTTCTACTTTGCATCCAGCCAACTACATTTCAGGGGGAAACATTATTTTACGGAGTAAGATTTTACATAAAAACATATAATGACTTTTTAAAATACAATACATTTGAGTGGTTTCCAGTCTTTTTACCGTGTGTCCCTTCCAATAAAACAAGGTCTAGTTGTGGCCCTTTACGTTCCAGATGTCTATGTGTTACACAGCAGTTTCACCAAACTTCTCAGGTTTTATTTAAATAAGTGCTTGAGGCCAAAAGATGCATAACGTTCCTTAGTTTTTTTCTTCTTCTTTCCTTTCTTTTTAATCCTCTCACTACCTCTCAGACTTATCTTGTGACTGTCAGGAGGAGTTCTGACCTCCAGGTTGGAAACGTACGCACTGATGCAACAATATTAACAATGTTATAATATAATATAATAATAATAATAATAATAATATAACACTCACATGGGCCATTTTTTTCTGCAGGAGTACTTTCACTTTTTTGCACTTTTACTTGTAATGAAGTATTTTATATTTAGTATCTTAGTGCTTTGACTTTTTCCACACACATCTGTGTCATTCTCATTCCTCCTGCTGCTATTTCACTTGGACCTCCAGTCTGTGTAATTTCAAGGCACCAAGGCTCATGAGATCAGAGAAAGAGGAAAATGAATCACAGAAAAACAATATACACAGTATAATATACACAGGTGGAGCTGGAGGAAAGCAGTGTGGTATAGGAGAAATAATTCTGAAGATTTTGGTGGCAAATCTGAAATAAGATTTGAAAAAATGAATGGGATGATGTGACTCTTTTGTCTCATCCTCACTTTTGTCTGTATCGCTCCCTCTCTCTCTGGATAAGATAATTTGCTCTCCTGACTGCAGTTGTGCTTTTCAGTGATGGAGTGTAACATGCTGGGGCTTAGTTTTGATTGTCACCACAGGCCCCCGGATTACTTTGGGCCACAGTCAATGGGAAAGGAGCTGAGTGCCCCATGATGGAGTATATGTACCGCCTTCAGCCAGCCTGCCTCCCAGGCACCCAGCCAGTTAGGAAAACTGCTAGTCAGTCGATCCATCAGTCAGTCAGCCAGTTGGTCAACGAGCCAGCCAGTCCATCAGTCAGCCAAACTGCCACCAAGTTTATCAGTCTGAAAGACAGGTTTCACATCATTAACTCTACTTCTGCACTGCTTCCCTTCTTAGGGGAGGGAACGAGGGTTGATGTGAGCTACTATGATCAGACTACAGCCCCCTGTTATACAACAACGGCCATAGCACCATGTGCCCACCTGTGGCTTCCTGAAGGAGGCAGGAAACTAGTTAGTGAAGAAGAGAATGAGATGGGAAATACTAGGAAAGGAAGAAACACCAAATAAAGGAGAAGTACTACACAATGTCAAGCCAAGTATGGTATATGCTGTAATATATTATCCCCTTTATGTTATATTATTTATATTATATAAGTGGAAGTCCTGACTTCACTTACATTTTGCTGAATTTTTACTCAGTATGTATTTTTTGGCCATGACATCTTCCCAGAGTCAAAATCCTTGCTCTGACAATGATATTAAACAGAGAACAGCAGAAAATCCAGACATTAAAGGAAGTAAAAATAGTGAAGGTTCTTCATTTTTGCTCGATAAATGACTTAAATGATGAATTGCCTATCAAAATTGCAACAAAGCTAATCGACTTGTTAACAGTAGATGTTATGTGCTATTAACCAAAATTTGGGAGCAGGTTACTGTCTTGTCATGCCAAAGTAGCATAATATCATTTGATTTCAAATACAAATTTGCAATTAGGACACAAGTGAATAAAGGGGTAGTGGAAAACCAGGTGGAGGGGACAGAAAAGAAAAATAGGGAGTAAGCAAACGCAGAGGGGGAAGAACACCGCAGAAATAAAGGGGGAAGAGAAGTTAATCTCCGAAGTCAGCAGAGGCTAACTGTTCATTACCTCTGTGAGGATTGGAGCACCATGTTGTTAACAGAGGTCAACTCAGCATAGAGAGTGTGCAGGTCGAGGAGCTTTACCTCCTCCAATTACTACTCCTCTGTTATCTATCTATCTATCTATCTATCTATCTATCTATCTATCTATCTATCTATCTATCTATCTATCTATCTAT
>JBBMJY010000024.1:14070135-14087598 GCA_037833715.1 Toxotes lorentzi | reverse complement strand
GAGTGAGTGAGTGAGTGAGTGAGTGAGTGAGTGAGTGAGTGAGTGAGTGAGTGAGTGAGTGAGTGAGTGAGTGAATGCATGTAGGTGATTATCTTTTTGGCAGAAACATAGCAGATACTTATTTTGTTGAAGTGTAGTAGTGCAGAAGACCCCTGACACTTTGCTCTCCCTGTGATGAGGAGACTTCAGTTCACATTTTCAGACATGCTGTGTTAATGTGGCCTATAAGTGGATTACCTACTGCCCTTAAAGGAAACAACTACCGAAACATTGTTCATGAATGTGACAGACATGTTCTTTCATTGATAAAGACCCACTGAGCTGCACTGGAGGTTCAGCATGTATGGATGTTTGACTTTGTGTGATTAAAATAATACTTTTGTGCTGTTGAGCATGAATTTTTAACATTTCAGCTACAAATGCCACGTTTCTTTATAATAAATGAACCATCTACTGTGTTATTCCCTGATAATATCAGGGATTCATCTTTTATTTATTTATTTATTTAACAGCCAACCTTATACATGCCTGTAGTAGATCAAAATAGGCGAGTTCTTTCTTGCAGACACAAAACTTCTTACTTTTTTCTTGCTGTCTGACACTGTATTCAATTTAGACTTCCATGTTGTTGCAGATCAATTTGTTATCTGTGTTTACATTTCAAGGCAAGAGTGATGTTCCGTCGTTACTGTTACTGCCAAGGCCACGACAAAAGAAAGGACTGGGTGTCAAGAAAACGCCAGATGAAAAGGCAGTGAAAGGCAAAAATCAAGCAAGGCAGAGTTTCATTTGTCTCTTAACAAGCAGCCTTGTTTATCAGTGGTGTGTATCAGAGAAGCAGAGCGGGCCCAGCACTGCCGAGGCTTCAGTTGTTTCTCATTTCTGCAGCACAGCGGGGGATCAGAGAGTGGGAGAGACAGAGGGCAACAACAGATTGAGGGGAAGAAGGAGGAGGGGAGAGAGCAGGACTGAGGGAATTTGCTGGATCATTAGTTTACAGTCTTGTAGTATTGACCTCAGAATGAACCCCCGCAGACAGAGGACTCTGGCGTCTCGCCCATGTAGAAGTAGAGGAGCCCTAAATGCAACTGACCTCTGTGCAGCTCCGATCACTGGCGTGTGTGTGTGCAGCGAGCATCTGATTCGTGTGGTGTGTCCCTCCTTCAGATGCATTTTGGGAGCATACTTTTATGCCTCCCCAGTGCTTTATAAAATCGCAGATTCCTAAATGTTTATCTGGTGGTTTTGCAGTTTGCACACTTGGAGATAAAATGTTATATAGCACGATAAACATCTTGCTTCAGGAGAGAGTCAGAGAATGTAGCACTTCTTTTGAAAGATTCCACATTAAATACTGTGTGCAGAATTTACCAAACAAAATAAAGGAAGTCTCATTTTCTCTCTAATGAAAAACTGTGTGGACACTTACTGTCTGTTACTGCATATCAGCTAACGTCTTTGATCTATGTTGTGTCCTGTATGTTAAAAATATTACATTAAAATACACCAAAGGGAATTAGCCCCAAAGTGAAAATTTAGTGCACGATTTACCTTAAATCATTACATTTAGGCCCATTTACCTGACATTTCTCCATGTTGTGTATCATTTACCGCATAGATTACATGGTAAGGAAATACTGACTGCGCAAAATATTAGAAACACATTTAATGAAGTGCACTGAAGATATGGCTAAAGCTGTGATCACTTATTGATTTCCTTTACTTAATCTGTATCCTTCACAGAGGAGGATATGGAGATAAAGAGAAACAGATGTGTAAGAAAAAGATGTTTTAAAGGATTGGTCTACCCAAACTACATAAATAAACATAAACATATTGTCCCACTTACCCCTAATGGTATCACGCCTCGCAGATAGTTCCAGTTGGATGTGCCACAGTTGTGAAATATCCGCTTCTGAAAATATTGCAGCGGCAACGTGATGCTCAAAGCTGTAAAAGTGACATTTTCAGGACTCAACGGAAACATGTCTGTCAGGAAACAATGTCCCAGACATAGCAAGCTATAGTTTTGATTGGGACTATTTCTTCAGAGGAAAAATAGTCCCACTGTTTGCAGCCAGGTCTGTGGATTATACTGAGTAACAGGGACTTCTGCACATAAAACTGTCTGCATTGCTAGATACCAGTGGTGGTAGGTGAGAAAAAAAAATAGGATTTGTGCAAACTCATCCTTTAAAGTTTAAGATGACAGAGATATAAGTTGCACAACAGGAGCTAGAACTCAAACTCAAGATGTCCGTAGTGTTTTATAGCTCACAGAGTTTTTTTTTTTTTTTTTTTTAAATGAAGTCCTGAAATGCTCATATTCTTTTAATAAGTTTTCCTTGTACAGCACCTCTGTGTGTTTGTGTGTGTGTGTGTCAGGATTATAGAAAATCTGAGGCAGTTTCTGTACATATGTGCCTTTAGTGAACACTCTCTCTCTGGGTCTCAGACAGCAGCACTGTTCAGGTCGCTTCTCTCTCGCTCTCCCTCTCTCTCTCTCTCTCTGGCTCTACCTGTGTTACGGTCTGCACTTGATTTTGATTCGTAGTGACACTACACGACCACTGACTGTGTACTGCAGTTGTTCAACGAGTGTAGGTTTCAGTCACTGGCAGTTAGAGGACACATTCCACATAGTTCTGGGATTGTGGTCCTGAGTGAGTTGCACTGCAGCACATAGTACACATTCCTTTTTTTTCCTTTTCTGTGCATGTAGTTAATCATGGAACCAACTCTGCCTAAAATCCAAACACATGCTTGCAAGTCTTCTCCCTCCTCTCCATTTCTCTCACAGACTCATACAGCGCATATCTGTTGTGCTTTATTTGTTTTTGACACATGATATTAATAAGCACAAACTGTAAAAACAGAGCTGTTAAATATCCAACTATCATTAAATGTCATTGCTGTTGTTCAATCTGTAATTCGGGTGGCAGCCATCAGTCTGGTGCACACTCAAGCATTTCTGGTGCTTTAAGGATCATCATTCTGCACACATACGCGCACACACACACACACACACACACACACACACACACACACACACACACACACACACACACACACACACACACAGAGCTACTTCTGAACCTAGACACCTCAGAATCCTGCCAGGAGGCTGCCAATGCAGCATTGCGCAGACTGAGGCATAGCAATGCATGCTGGGAGTGTTTATCCGACAGAAGCAATTCAGGCTGCCACTCTGGTTCTGACAGTGAGTCACGTTACAGGAGAACTACAATAAAAATAGAGCAGTATCTCACACACACACACACGCACACTGTATGCTCTCAATGCCTTGCCTCAGCAGGGCAAGGAATCTGATTTTGTCTTTGCCAGCTGCCACCTGATGAATGTAATTGATGAGTTTTTTCTTTCTGCATTTCAGTGTCCTTGAGAAATGACAGAGGCACACTCATTAGCTGAAAGAGGAAGAAAGATCATTTGTTAGAGCACGAACAAAAGAATGTAGCCAGAGGATAAACATATGTTGCTGGTCAGCTTGGCCGGTAAAGTGAGAGGCTGGGTGTGGAAAATGAGCTTCGAACTTGAATGCTGGGAAAACAAATTTAAAATTCAACACCAAGTTCAACAGTTGAGAAATTAAAAAACGGAAAAGAAGGAGTGAATGAAAGAAAGCCAAAAAAGGAAAGGTAGAGTTTTTGTGTCCAGGTTGGACAAGGTCAGGTAATATCCTGCTGAACCTCGTGGTCTAATGCTCCATAATGGCAGCATGTCGGGCCTCTGCACTCTGCGCACATCTCACCCTCTCTGTGGTTCACTTACACTGGTAAGTGGCCACACCTGGTTCTGCTGGCTTACATCCAGTGACGGAGTAAAAAGCCCCAATGAGAAACCCCTCACCCCCATTATACATAAGACCCACATAGCTGGTCTCAAGATGCTCCTCCCTGTTTAAGTCAACAGAGAACAATATAAAAGAGCATGATTATGTGTGTGTGTGTGTCTGTATCCGCTTTTTGGTGCTTTGGGTCAATGGAGAGCATACTACGTGTAGAAGTGTGTAAGCCCATCTGAGCTGTCTGCTTACAGCACTTTCCCCATATGTTTCATCCCTCAAAATCAACCTCCATCTGTCTGTCATGCTGCCTGCGTGAATGTGAACTACAACATACAGTGATCATTATACAGCTAATAGCCTCTCCAGCTCTCATGGGACACTTGCGAACAACTGCGAGAACCCAGAGATATGTCACCGCTCTCTATTGTTGTCTTTCTCCAACACTGACGGTCAGCGAAAGACGTCAACTTCAAACTGTATTTAATCCTCACAGCGGTTTAGATTAGCATCAGCCTGGGATTACCAAAAAATCAGAAAAGAAACGGTGGCTCTGATTTCTGTTTTTTTTTTTTTTTTTTCTTTCTGGTTACACACAGCTGTCTTCAAAAAAAAAAAAAAGTGATGATGACAGTTTGACAAGGCTCTGATAGAAAACACTTTTTAACCTGCTAAACACATAGAGGCTGTTAAAAGTCCTCTTTTATCTGCTGGCATCCCTCCTAGTCTCTCTCTTATCCCTGCTGCCAGAGATGTAACTTGCCACAGAACTGCTATCAAAGCAGCAGCCTCTTATTGAGCTGTGTGAGGCGGGGGGAGACAGCCTCTGATCGACGCAGGCGAAAAAAAGGGGTGACGTGTCAATCAGCAGACAGGACCCTGTAGAAGGCACCCTCACAGGACACCTTGGGGTCCTTGGGAAGGATCGATGTGACAAAAGGCCTCCGTCGGCATCAGATAGCACGTGGGAAAGGAGGGGAAGAGAGGAGGAGAGGGCACAGCATCCTGAAAGTCTTTTATCACTCCCCTCAAAAGATCGAGGGTACGGATGAGTGAGTTTATCACCCGGCGCTGGTCCCTTAGGACCCCATGGGTGTCCCTGAATGCTTCTGTTTTAATTAGAAACACACCAACACATCATATCTTTCTCTTCTCTTCTCTTCTCTTCTCTTCTCTTCTCTTCTCTTCTCTTCTCTTCTCAGGTCTATGGGATTGAGATACTGACATTTGGGGGGTGGAGGATTCAGATGAGTGCACTGTGGATGAGTATGAGACACGACGCAGAGAGGGGGAATTTCATAGTATGCTTTGCCAACCATGAGTGGAAACTACAATCCATGCTGCCAGGCTTTGTTCATGTTGTTAGTGGTAGCACTTGTGGTTTTGTCAGGAAGTTTTTTGTTGCCCGTGGTGACACCAAATATGCACAGCTTTGCTCCAAACCACAGCACGGTAGGGACGCTCTCCCTCAAAGCGTTTCCTGTAACCTGAGAGCTGCAGCCAAAAGTAAATGCTGTGGAAAGTGGTGGAAACAACACTTACCGTGTATAGGCTCAGTTGAAGATAGCTTTTACATTTCAAGCCCGACATTTTTGTTTGTCAGAATGAATTTAGCATCCTCGTTTATTTACATCACCCCTACAGTTGTGTATATTTATAATCTTTTCCCCAGTTTTTATCAGAGTGTTTGCACTGTGTCACATTCGCTTTTACAGTGTGAGTGCTGCTGCTCACCAGTGTATCTTGCATTGCTGTTGTAAGTGCCATAGTGTAACTGCGGATGCTGCTGTGCCTCCCCTGCCTGCCGAGTATAGTGGAGGTTGGTTGGAATATCTGCTGATATTCCTCCATCATTGATATGCAAGCCGCATCGCACAGGCGCTAGCGCAAGGTTAAGCATGCGTGACGGCCAGGCTTAGGAACTGCTTCAGACACTTTCTCTCTGTATCCCTCTCACTCTCTCCTGCACATGCAAACACACATTTCTTTTACTGCGCCTCCTCTCTGCATAGCCCTCCGCTCTTCTGCGTCTTGCTCTCAATTGTCCCCTGTGTGTTTGGTTAAAGTTAAGTCAGAGTTATTCACTTTAATTCTCCATAAATGCACTGTCCTTACATGACCACACACAAGCTGTCTGTCCAATGATCCTTATGAAGTCAACAATGACATTTTCTCCCCCTTGAATGCACAGCAGTATATCCCCCTCGCTTAGGATTTAAATTGCTGACACAGAGTTCTTGACTTTTTAAGGTCTGCTTAATGCCATTTCTGAACCATAGAGAAGCAGATGCAGAGCAGGGCAACAGTGAGGCTGTTCAGCAGGAGGTGTTGGAAAACTAGTACATGTTTTTTGTCTTTACTAGGCATGTGTGTGTGTTTTCTTTTTATTAAATGGTATTATTCATTTACAGACATCTCGGTGCATAAATTTTACTGCTAATTTGTACAACTTTATGTTGCAGCAAGATGTATTTCTCTAAATGGTTAGTCATTCATTTATACTTCCTCCAGAGCCTCTGTGCAGGCCTTAATAGCCTCACATTCTTCCCCAAATTGCTTTAGATTGCCTTCATCTGTATCAGTTTTTTTTATCTCATCTCGAAGCTTTGTTGTTCAAAAGAATAGAGGCCTATTAGAGCCCCGTAGAAAGGAATTCTAATCCTATAAGATTAGAGCAGTGGTGTCCTCCCAGTCGTCTCCTTCTCCCTCTGGTTCTGTTGGAGTTGCTGCTGATTGTGGAATGTTGCATTGTGTGAGCTGAACAATAACGGTGCGCCGCTGGACGGTCTGCGGAGCTGGCCAGAGAGGACCGGGTCCCAGGCTGTCACATTCCAGGTCCTGAATACTGTACGACAGGGAGCGTCGGCAAAGCTAATTTAGGCGAGAAAACACCTTAGCACTACGGTCATCAAATAAAACAAAGGCTGCTGAATAAAACTGCACACAGCGATATGATTCTGGCTTTGAGTATGTTAGATAGACATGCAGGGGAGATGACTGAAGGGCTGCACCCCATTTCTGTCAGTGAGGGTAGACAAAAATTCGGAGAACAGACACTGGCTGCAGCCCTTCAGTCATCTCCTCAGCATGTCTATAGCATATGTGTTATTTTGGGCATGGAGTACACAGGGCTGGAGTTTTGGTTTTTTTTTTGTTACATTTGCAACTGCTCGGTGTAGCCTGTATAGTCACAATCCTTTGAACTCTCATCTTCCTGAGAAACTGTTAAAAATAGACTTTAAAAAAATATAGTAATTAACTTTGTATGATCGCTAAGTGTTGCCATCAAACTCTAAGTTCTCTCTGTAAACAGCAGTTTAATATTCTGGGCTTTATGGCTGTGTTGCATTCAAGATTTACTGTAATAGCTTGTAGAGAAAGTTGAACAAGGAAAACACTCCTAAAAATCATTGGTGTTCTTTCAGCTGTGAAATTAAACAAACTCCCCATGAGAGGTGACTCAATCTAAACAAATCAAAGCCAATGAAATGGAACTCATATTAAGAAAGTGATGGATTTGGCTCTGCTTTTATTTGATTTATCCACTTTACATGTTCTGCAAACAAATTTTACTTGCAGAAATTTTTCACAGTTTTTTATATAAAGGACGCAACCGGATTTTTGCTCAATTCGGTTGTTGGTAAACAGTGAGCCTGCCCATCATGCTCGCTCCCCATCTCTCTCTTCTTCCTCTCTCTGATAAGCTGGCATTTCCTGTTATCTCAGCCCTGGGTATTGTTGTCTGCTCTGTGAGACTCTGTGAGTCTTTGCACTGCTGACAGAACAAGAGCTGTTTCACTTTGTCTGATTGTGCTTGTATCAGGCGGGGGTGGGTGGTGGTGGTGGGGGTTGTAGGGTGCTTCCTTTTTATTGTATTGTCTGTTCGAGTCTTAATTGCAGCTGCACTAATTTGCTGTTTTCAAGATGCGAGTGGGGGAGTGTATCCTGCTGGAGCTGCCACCAGTCAGTCAGTATAGTCTGGTACACATCATCCACTGAACCCACAGTCAGTTTTTTTTTCACTGATACAAAAAACACAAAGCAAAATTTATCAATATTCTTGCCCCCCACCCTAGGCTTACACTTTATTTGACTACAGCCATTTCAATGACATAAAGCAGGGATCTGAACAAAGAAACAAAAGCACACCTGATGTAAGAGATGTTATCTAAGAGTAGAATTAATGTCAACAAAAAAAAAATTAAGAAATAAACTGCTGTGACTGAAGGTATCGAATAAACCAAAATGAACAAAAACAGTTTGAAATAATTAGTAAATTGTTAAATGCCCTGTGACGGGCATTTTTCACTATTTTCTGGCCCGCCCTAAAACAGTTCACACCCAAAGCAGATTTGTAAATTACATTTGTAAACATGTAAGGAAGTCATACATTTTAGTTTTTTTTAACAATACTGATTTTGATAGATGAACTCTCTTTATTATAAGTGAATTATAAATTGCAGTTCATCGGACTGATGCATCCCAAAACCTACTGTGTAAGGCTGAAAAAGACTGAATGTTCACAGGTCCAGTCATGACAGTAACCATATGAAAATAAACTTCTCTGCTCAGTTTAAATTTCTCTGGATTCTATATAGCTCAGTCATCAGCTGCAGTAAACTCTCCTTCTCATCTGTATTGTGCTATACAGTCTCCTTTTCATTTCAAGTTGTTTAACGTTATCCACGAAACCTCCCAACAGTTTAGCTCAATTATGGATCATGATTACATGTTATTTAGTTTGCATGAAGTTTTACGTTTTACTTTATATTTTTTTATGTTCCACAAAGTTGATGATAACCAGTTTTGGGTGTAGCCTTTGGGGAACACAGTGTGTGCTGTACTTACAACACAGGGTGGGGGTTTGCAGCTACAGTTGGACTTGTGGTCACATTATCTTGATAAGCTGGCTGTTATCAGCCTTTGTCTTGTAGCTCGGGTTAAAGCAGAGTTTGAGTTTATGTGTTTTTCTCTCATGCGTTATTCTCCTTCTTCATTATAGATCAAAACAGCATATATTGGTCACATATCATTAACTCTGTAGTGCACTGTAGATGATTGACTGATTATTCACTCCACAAAAATCAACTAATGTGAGGCATTTGCTGTTTTTTTTTTTTTTTTGTTTTGTTTTTTTACTTACTGCGAATGAGTTACTTTCCAGTGCTTTTAACCACTGGTCAAAAGCTCTGGTAAGATACACACAGTTCAGTAATGTAGATAAAAACTAAACATCGGGCATCTAAGACAATTTCTAACTCAAACATTATAGTCTTTGTGGTTTTAAAATTTGTTTTTCAAGTGCATGTTGTACAGCATTTATTTTCACCGTGTATTGGACTGTCCCAAGGGTGGGGAGGGGGAGTCGAGGATTCTGGGATCTTTAGTTAATGAAAGGTAAACACAAGGTCTACTCTGAGGTGAGCCAAAGAATGCAGGACTCTTCCTCTCTGTCAGGATATGAGCTTCATTCTTTTGACTTATACTTTTAGGCATGACATTTCATCTTTGTGCTGGCAAATTCCTCTCTTTGCAGGAGGAATGTAAGTCAGAGCCGCTTCGCTTTTCGCGGCCACATGTACAGTTTTACCTCTTTCCTTTTGTTTTTGTCAGCTGATTGCAGAACAGACAGTATGATGCTGCGTGTCAACATCATTATCCCTCGAGTGCTATTAACTCATGTGACAGCATTTATCGGGCCACCTGCATAATGTCATAGAGATTTTATTTGTGCTGCCGCTCAGCCTCTCACACATTTCTGAAACTGGCCGGCACCGTTCACCTCGAATGTTCTTAGCCAGCACAGGCTACACTGCTATTTGCCAAGCTGGTGTTGGAGCATTCGGGCCTGGGACCCAGCCAAAGCTCCACTAAGGGCTTTACTATGTGTTGTGGAAGTGAGAGGGATAAAGGCTACGATAAACATTTGCTCAGCAAAGCAGCGTGTGAGACCATCTCATTGGAGACAAAATGGGGAACACGAGCAGATAAAACAGTTTATTTGACTATGAATGTCTTTCCTCAGGCTGTTTCCATGCGGGATTATGACACCCGTTTTGTTAATCTTCAAAGCTGGAGCGAACTTTTCACTGCTCCTCCCAACTCTCAACTACTTGCAACTGAAGTCTACGCGGAGGCCAGTCATAGAATATACTTTATATGAATATCTCTATTCAAGTGCTCTGCCTTTAGCAGGAGCCATTAGAGGGACCCCAGGGGATGCCGTGGAAGGGTAATGGAGAATATAGATTTAACTTGTGACCATCAGCAAAAATACCAATTAGAAATGCATCAGCGAGCAGTCAGCTTTAGAACCACAGCACACTGCCAGTTGGGGATTAATTGAAGGCATGTATTTGACTGAGAGATGGCAAGAAGTTGAAGGAGTTTAATGGAAGCCTCTGTACAGTCTTATCTCACATTTCAGTAATAAATCATCTCAGTGTTTGATGATCGCTGATTTCTTCTGCATGATAATAGAAACTCTGTCAACATGCGGGTTTCATATGATCACGCTCTATTGGGTAAATGACAACACAAAACCTCTCAAAGGCATAATGACCAACTAGTTTTCATCTTTATAAATTAAAAGGGGAAAAAGTGCTTTTGCCTGCTGCGAAGTGTTTGCAAGTCGGGTTCAGTTCCACTCGTGCAGATGTTGAATTAAAGGGATGCGTCAGCCTAATACCGGCTCAATCCCTCTCAGAGATCCACCCTGATAAAGGTGTGTGACAGCAGCAGGCCTGTTCATAATGTTGTCCTTTTCAGTTTTGCTCACAGGCTTGCAGCATCACTCCTCTTCTGCGCCGTCCTGACCTCCCCTCACTGCGCTTCCCAGCTCCTTTCATTAATCATTTACTCTCTCCCTCCTCTCTCTCTGTCTCTCTCCATCGCTCTTTCTCTTCCTGCCCCCCCCCCCCTCTCTCCGTGCTCCTTCTCTTCCTCTCTACCCTCCAGTCCTCTTGTTGCTGCTAATCTTTATCTCTTTATCTTTCTCTCCATCTCTACAGCTTTATCTCTGTGTTGACTGGTAAATTACCTTTATCTTTGTCCTTCCCTCAGTACTATCAATGTGTATCATTGCCTTTGCATTTCATGATCTCTCTCTTTTCGGGCTTTTGCTCTGTGCCTCTTTCAAACATTGTGTATGAGTTTTACTGTAGGTATCCCCGTTTGCGTATGCGTGAATTGTATGCTTGTTGAGTTAAAATAACAGCTCAAACAAAGCAGCCACTGTAGGCAGCTAACATGCTCTCAAACAATCCACTGGCACCTGGCTGTCCAGCTCCCCTGCACAGATTCATTAAAACTATACTTTTGCCTAATGAAAATGCTTCAGGGATTAGTCCACTGGAGCCTGATTTTCCATATAAAGTGATTTGTCTATGATCCTGTCGCTGCACCTTTCTCAGACAAGGTGTGTGCATAAATAGCCGTGTTTTGAAGATGCTCTTCACTGTATAAAGGCTCCATAATCCCCATGGTTGTTTGGGTTGTTGTTTTTTTTCCCTCTGTTGTTTTCCTGAAGCCCTGCATATAAGATGAATTATTCAGCATTGTAATGGGTCTATATTTGTCGTTGTTTATCTTGCCTCAGTGCCCCCGCCACCCTCATCGCTGCCCCACCAGCATCCCTCTCCCAGCTTTCACTTGTCTGTCTGTCTGTCTGTCTGTCTGGCAAGCAGACCCGCAGAGGATGCTCCACTTTAATGAATGAAGTGAAGTCATTTAGCAAGGCTCTTAATGGCACATAAAGCCCCGCTGCTAGGCTTGATTAATCAGGGAAAGTGTTTGGCTGTCACATACAGGGCTGTCCTCAGCAGGGGCAGCAGTTTGATCGTTGGCGCTCCCTTTTATGGCGGGGTCCTTCTCTATTCTCGCCCAGAGTCTGGGGCCCAAGCTGCAAACACTCTCCTCATCCACAGGTGGCTTCTGTTTGATGGCAGCCTTTAGGAGGCTTGATTGGCGAGTTCAAGATGTCTCTGTAGACGCTGGCTTGATGACGACGATAATGTTGATGATCTTACCTCTGAGTCAAAGACAGGGGTCTGTGATTTGTGTTGACCTGGTGAGGTGTAGATATCACAAGAGGACAGTGAGGTCAGTGAGCAAGGACACAAACAAAAAAAGAGTAAACCTCTGTAAACAACCTCTTTGCACCACCTCACGCAAGAGAGCCAGACTCATCATTTGATTAGTATAAAGGGGGTTGGACAACATAACAAACACACAATATAGAATACAGTTACATAACCCAGCAGTGTAAATGCCCATATGTTAAAGCTATAGTGATAAATCAACCAGGCCAATATATTGGAAGAAATTGCCATAAAGAAATGCTATTACCAGGCCGGTATATCAGGTTTTTAAAACTCATATTTATATCAGTTTCAGCCTCAAAAATCCAGAATCGTTCAAGGTGTCGAAAGAAACCATCTGGCTTTTGTGAGGACTGACCTCTGACAAAGCAGATGCACATTGTTCATTGTAATTCAGCTTGATATGGCTCAGTTTTGAACAGGGTAGCTGCCTTTGTACTTGTGATTACTGCTGTCACTGCCTGTATTGCATCAGTCCTATGTGCTGCCAAATTATGTAACACGGTAAACAGAAAAATCATGACATTTACCAAAACAATTAGCATTAGCAAAGAGGCACGAGTAGATCCTCACCTATGCTGACTGAAAGACACTGAATGGTAAATCTGATTAACTACATGATAAAATAAAAGCCCAGGACTGAAAACGAAACATTACGAGTTTTACCAAACTGGAGTTAAATGCTCGTCTGATCTAATGTAATTTTGTACTGCTTTTTCATCCATGGGAAATTTGAAGGAGTGACTTTATTTCTCCTTATTGCTCTATTATTCTGTTAAGTATTCCATTCGCTTGAAAGCAAAGTGCTTCAAAGACACTATAGCTCTCAGTAGATACTTCACAGTGTCACTTTTACCAACATTATTCTTTGCTGTGAACACACACAGCAGAAATTTAAGGCGGTAATTTAGTCTTTTGTAGTAGGTAAGCATATCCAGGAGATAATTACAGTATTTCAACTTCCTGACTGTGACTTAGTTCAATCGAGGATTACTTTGCCATTGTTATTACCTCTCACACAGAACTCATTGAAATTCATTTATGAAAATATAATGAAATTCAGTGCATACTCTTAGACATAGTATGCCTATGCATCTTTCATTCTGTCCTTTCTGTATGTTACGTTTTCAGCACAGTGTGTAGTCATTTGTTTTTTTTCCTCTCAGAGAATGTTAGGAATGGAGTCTAGTTCAGCCTGACTGTTTTTGTTGCGGGGCTTTGTGTTAATTTGGAGAAGGAGGTCACAGCAGGGTGCTTGGCTAACTGAGACACACTCAGTGAGAATCCTCAACATTAGAATATGAAAGTTTACAGATCTCACGAGTATTCATCTCAGGGCTCATCCGCGAGCACCCATCACCTCCATCCTACCCAGCTGCCATTTTTTGCTGTCTCTAATCCCCCTGTCTTCACTTTCCTCTCTTCCCCAGAACCTTTCATCTCTCTCTCTCTCTCTGCCACGCTCCTGTCACCCCATCGCTCTCTTTCTCTTATATTCTCTCTGTCTCTGTAATTTTCCTCCATGGTGGAAATGGAGAGGGCAGTATGGTTCAGGCTCAGGCTGCTTGTTTTCATTTTCCCTTCATTTATTTGTCTATCAAGTTACACCTAAGAAGTCAATTGTCAGATTTAACCAAAACAGGAGAATAAAAGGTATTGTTCAGTATAGAAAGTCTGTGTATAATGCACTCTGCTGAACATGTGTTCAACCTTTGTTTGACCCATTCATACGAGACATGGCAGGTTAATCCCTGGTTAACACCAGCCAGAGACTGTAGTCTGCAACTATTTTTCCATTAATATAACCGCCGAAGCAGTGCACAGACTTGGATTCCTTTTCTCAATACAATACACTTTCTTTTTCTCACCCACACAACTCAGGCTGTCAGTTACAAAAATGTCACTACATTATCAATGCCATTTAACATTTGCCATTTATTAGCAACTACCTGGTGTATGCCATGGAGCATTTAACTGCTAAAGAACCAAATGTTTCCCCTCAAGAGTTGGTGGAGAGCAAAGTTGAGGTAAAAGGAGCTGCGCTCATCAAAAGCATGTCTCCAAATGAATGCTAATGTTAATCCTGTCTGTTGGTTGTGTAAATAAGAAATAATAAACTTGTTTGTTAAAAACCTTTATAAAGAGAATATGTCAGTGCTGTGCTTACAATTTTTTTGCCCTGCCCTGCCTGCCTTCTGGCCAAAAAATACATTTATGCAGGTTCCAATGACCAGAGCTCATCTGATTTTGCACCAATGAAGTAAACGGGCGGCACACGCTGACTGCTGTGCAGTTTACAGCCTGTGATCATTACATTGTACCAAAGGGGGCAAGACATCTTTCTCTGACCACACCACTCTCTAAATGCTGTTTGGGAGAGAGTTTGTACTCATCACTTCCTGTGGGTAGAGACAATTTCCTTCCACTGCCCACACCCAACGCCAGAATTTAATTTGGTCAAAGATGGCAAATTTATGGCATCTTACTCAGAGGGGCGGGGGGGGGTGAGACGCTAGCATCTCTACTGTGTGTCAGATAAGACATGTCATTTTTTTACAGAAAAATATTTAACAGAAAAAATATATGCAGCTAGCCAAAGAAAATTGTGACCAGACTGTTTTTTTTTTTCTAATAATGTGTTATAGAGAAGTGCTATATACAGCTAGCATACTGTTGGAGCGAGGTGTTGCTGCTGTATTGCAGTTGTTACAAATCCGCTGAGGAGGTGACTTGTGCATCATTAATGGGGATGGCATGTTGACTGGCAAGAATCTACTTAGGATTCTGTTACTTCTCTATTCATATACTTAACATTTAATTTGTTTTTTTCCTGATCAAATATACGTTATTAGGCTGTGTCAGCACAGCAGCAAGTCCTGTAAACATGTCAATTAACATGCCGATTCAGATCAGAAGTATAATCACTTTTCCATTTCATCTTTAACAAGGGTGAAATAATCTGGAGCTAATCTATAACAGGCAAATCCAATCACTGAAGCCATTGCCTGTTGTGATTTGAAGCTCTGCCAGACTTTGATCACCATGGCAGTAAATTGATTAGCAGTGATCTACTGGTCTCTAGTAAATGCTGATCTTGTGAAAAGAGGTTCACATCTTTGCTTTAAGCCGAGCTTGCGGTTGAGCTCGGAGATACTCTCCTCTCCCTGCTCTCCCCTCTCTGTAACAAGGCAACGCAGAAGCTGGTCACTGTTTCTGCCTGCTGCCTTCATTAAGCTAAGCTCGGTCTCTGACTGTTCAAGCTCGCTGGCTGTCTGGTCTTGTGCAGATTTACGGAGGAAGACAGGAATCAGGGTCGACTCCAAATATGAATTTAATTAAATGTGACTCACAGAAGACAAAACCACTTGAATTTGAAGGAGAAAGGGGTCAGGTGTGGATCTTAAAGTTCCCCTTCTCTGCCCCACCTTCTCCACTTGTACCCACTCACCACCAGTGCCTCACATGACACACACACACACAGAGTTTAGAACACAGGTAGAGGAAGCAAAGTGGGAGGCAGCTGATCTCTTCAATCATCCTGCTTGCAGTTGTGATTAATGTAAAGTGGTTCTTATTTACAACACAAATTGCCAGGGCAGACTGGTCGGAAATAAAAAAAAATCTCTTCAATTTTCTGGTGTATGTCCGACAGCAAGGGCAAACACCAAAAGAGCTTTAATGTGAAATGAACTAATGTGGACTCAAAAACATTATAAATTCAGTGGCTGCCTCACGTCGAGCACTTTTACCTCAAATCCTAATGCAGAGATTATTTAAAGTGACAGTTTATTTAATGACAGGAGAGTCTTTGTAATGCTTTCACTTTAATGTGCCAAATTTAGAGGATTTTTAACCTTGAACGGTCCCCCAGTCCCCTAATCCTCAACCCTTATCTCCGCTCCGTATTTTGACTCTGTCAGTCAGTTGAGTTCCACATAGTTGGGTGCTCTTTATCAGCGGGAGGCTCGGCTGAACAAGTGGTAACTGAACAATGAGAGAGCAAAGCGAGGGGGGGTTTAGTGTTTTTCAAAGCCTATCACCCGTCTTTGAGGAAATTAGTAGTTTTGAGTTAAAGTTCAATAAATATCGAATGCAAACAA
Source organism: Toxotes lorentzi (assembly GCA_037833715.1). Lineage (NCBI taxonomy): Eukaryota > Metazoa > Chordata > Actinopteri > Toxotidae > Toxotes > Toxotes lorentzi. The sequence continues at coordinate 14,071,594 of JBBMJY010000024.1, read as the reverse complement.
AGTGGCTTCATCTGCTGCTCTGCTGTCTGCTGCTTATCAGTCCTGTTTCAACTCTGCCTTCTGTTGGTGTGTGTTAAATAAAAAAGAGATAGGAGGGAGAGAGAGAGAGAGAGAGAGAGGAGTGGTTAAAGTCTGATCTGTGTGTGTATTTTTGCGAGCATCACTGCATTTAAACCACTGTGTTTAAGGTCAGGAGCAGTGAATGAATTAAGACATCCTTCAGTTTTTTTCTTACCTTTCATCTCTTCTCCAAAACATGCATTAGTCTGCTCACCTCTGATACCCTCTAATGTTTTTCTTTCTTGTACTTAAAACACCGTTCCCCCCACCTCGGCCCTCATCCACCCACCTTTTTTTAGTTTCCTCTCTTTCTTCGACCCTTTCTCTACATCACGGCCAAAGGTCACATCTTAGAGCTCCTGCAAAATCAATCATAGGTCAAACCTGTCATTCTGCCTCAAAGGCAGCTACCAAGTGAGGCTGCGTTTCTGTGTGGTAACACACAGCTGACTGGATACAGGCCAGTGCATGCTGGGGACAAGCTTTCCTTTCTTTATTTATTCCCACGGATACAAAGAATTTGTTCATGCAGCCAATCAGGCCCGTCGTCATTGCTGCGAATGTGTTCATCTCAGATACTGTCCCTGGGAAAGTGGTCTCAACCCCTCTGCACATGAGAGCTTTCACTGTTAATAAATATTTCCATACTGATGCAGCTGTAGCTGACACAAGAGTTCACAGGGGAGGTGATAGATTTAAACAGGTTGACAGGAAAACGATGCAGAACAGAGCGACTGAACAAGTTTGTTTCTAGAAACGTTCAGAGTTGTACAGTGCCTGGAAAAAAAAAATGAGAGCATCTTTTATTCATGCTCAGTTGTCGAGGTGTCAAGAGTTTTGTCAAGCCTCTCATTGTTCCGTTAACCTTGTCCCTGTGAAACGTTCTGTCTCTATCTCTTTGGTTAAACATTACCGCCAGGCCTGGGAGGGGGGGGCGTGGGGTGTTGGAAAGAGGGAGAGAACGACAGAGGTTCCCTTCATCCTTTCATCATTAAACAAACATGGGCTCTTACGAAAAAGAGTGAAAGAAGAAAGCAGTGCAGGAAAAGGCACATAGAGAGAGGAAGAGGGGAGGATGAAAGTGATGAGGAAGAGAGATGAAAATGGAGAGGGAGTGGGGTGTGTGTGTGGGGGGGGGGGGCACAGAGTACCTGTGTGCAGAGCAGAAAGGTGTGCAGTCCATCATCTTCAGACAGGCAGACAGGGCTGTCTGAGGAGTTTATTTTTACCTCGATATAAGAGGAGTCTGGATCGGCTACAGGAGGCGGGTAGCAGCTTTCAGCGGGGGGGGGGGGGGGGGGGGGTCCCGGACAGGGTTTCTTCCAGTGGCAACCCTTTTCCCCCCCTAAGAACCACAAGCAACCACATGTCCAAACAAACAAACAACCAACAAAAACTC
>JBBMJY010000024.1:14044246-14060790 GCA_037833715.1 Toxotes lorentzi | reverse complement strand
TGTGTGTGTGTGTGTGTGTGTGTGTGTGTGTGTGTGTGTGTGTGTGTGTGTGTGTGTGTGTGTGTGTGTGTGTACACGTACGCAGGTGATGCTGCTGATGCTGGCGATGATGATCAGGGTGATGAATAGGCACTCCCAGGATGAGGCAGTTATGGGATGATGTCATCCTGGCTCCGAGTACGGGAGCTGGAGGGCAGCATGACCTCAGACCCGAGAGAGAGACAGAAAGGAGAGGAGAAAGGTGGAGAAAAAGAGGCACAAAGAGTTGGACACTTCTATCTGATTTATTCGTCTGAAACACGCCTCGACACCAAAACAAAAACAAAAACACACATTTACAGTCATTAAATGTAATTGTCCTGAAGATGACAACAACTGTATCTCGTTTCTTCTTATCTGATCAGAATCAATTCAATTCAGAAATCATTCCGAATATATATCTTAACGTCATTAGCAGAGGACACCAGCAACGTCTTATTCTTACATTTCCTGCTGGGATGTAATCAGAGAATTATAATTAGACCAATTGTAATTAGACCAAGGTCACTTTCAATCAACTGTTCCAACGCTGTGCTGCTTCTCAGATCCAATCAGAGGTACTACCCACATATCTGCCACTCAATTAAAACAAAATGAGGGGACAACTGTGGTGGACTAGCACACCTTAATTTGATGCCGGTGCCTCTCTTTCAGTCTCCTGACTTTGAGACTGATGGAGATTTTAATCAGACATTTTGATGGTAATTATTTTCAGATAGCTAATTACTGAGTGAAGTCCTAATTAATACTGCGGAGACGTAGGAGCTCATTCGCATCATCTTTGTGTCCCTTTTTCCTTTGATACTTGATGGGATTGTGACAAGGCTTTTGACTTGATTTGCACGATTATCCCAGTTTGAACCGCGTACTGCAGATACAGTTGGTTTTCTGAGTTAAAGAAGCAGCCCTAACAGTGTTTATCTGTTTTACACGTGCATGATGTTTTGCATGTGGTTGTGTACTGCACACGTCCGTTGTATCACTAGATTTGAGTGTGTGATGATGGTCTTCCAGGACATTAATAGTAATCCAATGTTGAAAGGGAAAGAAAGAAAAGACTGATGAACACTGAGATGCAATGTTATTGATTTCCATCCACAGACAAGGCTTTTCAAGCATCAGAAAGGCCGTTTACAGTTCTGTTAAGTGCTTTGTAAATCGTGTTCTCGATACTAAATGAGTGGTTTCCATTTGCAAGAGGCCATGAAGTCATAAAAACAAGTTATTTTTAAATTCTTAAGCTTGACCAGGAAATGGCCTTATTAGGAAATGGTCATTCCAGGCCTTTCCTGATAGTGTCGTTGGTTTGAAAGTTGAAAGCTGACAGTTGTCACATGAGCTGTAAAATCTTAGTACAACATATGTTCTAACATGAATACATATATGTATTTATTGCAGTGTCTCAAGCTAATTAATAAGTGGGGAGAAATATGGTTGTAATTGTGTGTACAGATTACTGCTGGGAAAAAAAAACAAAACACTGCAAACTTGTTTCCCTACTAATTTCTGTGATCTTTTACAAAATATGAGCAAATTAAAGCAGAGCAAGACAAAAAAAAAATCAAGCCAGCATGAAACTGTTTGTAAGACCTGTGGAAACAATATAGAGCATAATAGCTGTATTTTCTCCACCACATTATGACATTTAGACCTTTTAAAATGTTTGCTGTACCGAAAAAATTGTTCCATTTAATTGAAATATGAAAATGTCTCCATATAAATTGTGTTAAGGGTATTGGTGCATGGTTGTGTATTACTCATACATGTTCAGAATTCCCTCAGTGGTTTATTCCACTTCTGGAGGAGACAGTAAGTCTAGAGGCAGACTAGACTAGACAAGAATGGTAGACTGAAACTTGGGGAGTTTGAGAGAACTGATGCAACAAACTTCTCTGAGAGCGACTCCTGATTTCTGGAGATTACCAGCGTCCAACAGTTGTACTGGTCATGCTGTGCAACCTTGTGATAAGACTTGTGTTTTTTAACTGAAGCACTTTGTTGGTTGAAATATTAATCCTCCTGGAAGAATGAAGACTTTTTTTTTTTTTTTAACATGGATATTGTGACAGAAAATATGTTCTGAACTGAAACAGTGTAGGTGGTTGTGAAATTCTTGAAAAGCCTGAACATGTACAGCTGCCATTATCATACTGTGATTGGGCTTTTAGTCCTACATGTTTGTCTCATCGCTGTGTGAATGTGCGATGGATTCTCAAAGAGGAAAGCCCAACTGCTATTAAGTCAACCAGAAGACAAGGCCACAGAGGCAGAGTCAGCCAGGCACGCAACCTCACAGGGAGACAGGCAAGGATGGGCATTCAATTTGAAAAACTTGAATTCAGACATAAAGCCTAACTGGTGAATATTTCTACCAATAAACATTTCACAAAACTCTGATAATAAAAAATTTTTTCACTGCCGGTCAAAAGAGAGTTCAACTCTGGAGACTGCGCTTGTCTTCCATCATCTGAAGCCACTGTCTGGTTCTGTTCTTATAATGTTTTGGGTCATTTTCTTGCTGTAGGAAAAACCCCTGACCAACCAGTCTGTCTTCCTCTGTTACTTGTCTTTCTCTTCTAATAGCAGTGTACAGTATTACTTCCTGCAGTACAGTATTGTCCTAATACTGCATCAGAGGGTGTAGTAACACAGTTTGTTCCAACACTGTCTTTATACAGACAGAGGTTTTATAAGTAATCAGTAGAAGAATTTCCTGTCACGATGTGACATCCTAAAATGTCTGACCAGCAGTCCAGACCTCCATTTAAGTTACTACTGACATACAAGAAAGAAAGTTAAAAAAAAAAAAAGATTTTAAGATTGGGAACCAGTTAAGTTAACCACTTTATTATATGGCAAAAATTAATAAATTGGTAAAACAGCTAATAAAAACAAGTGTCAGTTCACTCCGCTGGCTGTCTGTGCAAAGCTAATTTATTTAAAAATGAACAAAGAGGGTGACAGATGGATGAACTGGACAGTGGAAAGCAAACATGAAATGCACTGTAGATAGGCAGCAGTGTTACAGGCAAGTATTCTAGGTGTCTGGTATCATTGTGTGGCATCACTGTGGGAGATAGCAGGCACACGGCAGTTAGAGGGGAAGAAGAGATCAAGAGGAAGTGCCAAGAGCAACCCCCTTTGATAAAAATGCTCTGTCTTACGCTGCCAGATCTTACATTCATACTTTCTCACTCATGCATGGAAATGTATTCATGACGCCCAATTTAACAGCGGCACACACGTTCTGTCTTTATAGGACAGCTACAGGATACGCAAATTTGTAAATAAGTAACAACACACAGGACTGCTTTATTCATTTGCATCCTGATGCACTCCCAGTATTTGATATCTCTGGAAACACAAAAAGTGCTGTGCCGTCTGTGTGAGGCTGAAGGACAGGAAGGTGTGGTGACCCTGGGGCGTAACTAAAAGCAGCTCGCTTCTGCATTTACAAACATGTAGTGTAGAGAATAAATGCATGTTGTTAATGCTAAAGAGAAAAACACTCATTCATTCACTTGACCATGGACATGTTTTTTTGGTTTCTATGGTCTTTTTCTTTCTATGGTCTTGCAGTTTTGCTCATAAATGGATCTTTACCCCGATTCACTCTGGTTGTTTTCTGTAAGTGCTGATGTTCGGCAACCTTAATAACCCAGTAACACACAGTACTCACCAGAAGGTTGCAAAAGAAAATGCTGTAATGTTGAAATCATAAATTATTAATATTTAATTTCTTTCTAGCAGCACAAGGATGGCAATATGTGTCGACCTTTTCCACTTGTACCCAGGAAATATCAAAATGTAATGGGCAGATTGCCATGAAATTTGCTGATCACATTTATGCTCCTCGGAGAAAAGACTGTTTCCAGTATGCTTTTCTGTTTTGTGTCCACTTTGTACATAAGATTATCTAATTATTGTCTATTAATCTAACAGTTCCTATCATCCTGTTTCCAGTCTCTGAATGGTCAAATTGAAAGAATTTTTTTGAAAGCTTTTTTTTTTTTTTTTAAATCACTGATCTTTTCTACATAAAATAATCCCTCTGAGAGCCACTCTTCAGAGCCCAGATCAAACAAAAAGAGATATTCCACCTAAAAATCCAACTTCCTTGCAGCTAGGTTATTGACTATGGGCCTATCTTTCCAGGGCGGCACGGTGGTGCAATGGTTAGCACTGTCGCCTCACAGCAATAGGTGTGACTGTGTGTGGTTGTCTGTCTTTGTTTGTCAGCCCTGCGATTGACTGGTGACCAGTCCAGGGTGTACCCCGCCTCTCGCCCATAGTCAGCTGGGATAGGCTCCAGCTCCCCCGTGACCCTGACGGATTAAGCAGTAGAAAATGGATGGATGGACTATCTTTCCCCCAAAGTTGTCTTCTCAGTCAGAGCTGCCTCCTAACAAGCTCCACTAAAATCAAATCTCGGCAAAACTTTTCTAACCTATTATTAGAATTACCAGCTGGACACCCCCCCCCCCGCTTATGGAAAGTGTACACTGATCAGAAGTTTGTTCCTTAAACAATTTCAGTTTTTTTCCCCTAGGTGTGAATTTTTTTAACAAAAAAAAAACTCTTAAAGATCCTGTCAAGTACTGATGTTTTATTATTTCAGTATGGATTATCATAAACCGAGCCTGCGAAGACATGATTCAGTGGTACGTGAAATGCGAACCTGAATTGTGACCAGTACCTGTGAGTGTGTTTATGTGTGTTCATGCATATAAAGAGACAGAGCAAAACAGAACAGAGAGGACAGAGACAACCTAGAAACAGAAGCTCCAAGCATTGTGGGTAGCAAGCTGATTCCAACCAGTTGAGAACCAATGGGGGTTGGGGAGACCCCCAGTCTGTTTCCAGGGAAACAGAGCTCTCTCTCCTTCTCTCCCTCCCTCTCTCTCTCTCTCTTTTTTCTCTCTGTCTAAGTCTCTCTCTCACACACTCCCATGTTCCTTCTTGGCAGCGTTGAGGAGGAGGGAGATGTGGAGGTGACTCACTGTAACATCATTGCCATGGCAATGGAGAGCAAGAGTGAAGAGGGACTGAGGGGAGAAAAAGAACGGGATTTTCCATAGGTTGAGCAGAGATGGAAATGGTTGTCGTGCACTCAAACAGTTTGAAAAAAAAAGAAACAAGGGAAATTTAAGTGTTGTACTGTATGCTGGGCTGCTTGTATTCTGCTTCTCTGGCTTTCTTTGGAAAAAAAATTACAATCGCTCACTCTGCTTCTTGTTTTTTTTTTTTTACTCCTCCCCTGCTTTTTCCCCCTCACTCTCAACACTGCTTCATCCTCGCTCTTTCACATCAGCATTTTTTTTTCACTTCTCCATACCCTCTGTCGGCCTCTGTCCCTCTACATTCCTCTTTATGTCTCTTATCATCTTCCTTCCTCTTTCGCTGGCCTGTTGCGTTCAGCCCTCTGGTCTCCGAGGAATGTGTTTTCCACTGGCCTGTTACGCTGAGTCATGTCACATGCATGTTTGGACATGTCGAGGTGGAGTGTTTATGTGATGTTGACATATGCACACCATGCTGCCCTGCAGCATGGCAGGGGCGAAGAGGAGGGCATGGTGCAGAGTGGAGAGGAGAGGTTAACTGAGGGCAGGGGATGACAAGAGAGACTAAGAATGAGGACAAGCTCTAACAGAGCTGGAGGATATGGGAGAATAATTTCAAGTTTGACTGCAGTTATTATTATTGATTATGAAAATAAAGGGCTTAGTCAGGAGCATATGGTGTATGTAGCAGTCTGAGTGCTCACTGAGCACTCAGACTGCACATGCAGCTTCACCCAGAAATCTTCAGTGTATTTCTGTTTAATTCTCAAAATGAGCACAGTTTTTGCACATTGGACACCGTGTACTTAAATATCCAGTCTTCCCTGACCCATCCGGGAGGAACGTTATAGAAATGCTGTTAAAGTTTACACAGCAGCAACCTTACAGGTTGTGTGTGGAAGGGATTATAGGGAATGATCCACAGATTGAACTGTAGAAGTGGCAGCAGGACTACGGAGGGAGAGCAGGAGGGCAAAGTGAGAATGCTGACACGATCAGACCAGCGCTTTATCTCTTTGACCCCAACTAACCCCTGTGTATTTTTGCTGTTGTAGACACCCATATCCTTATCTGATGCTGTCTCCTGTGTCTGGCCTTCCAGTACTAGAAGGACTGCAAGATGAGACACAGAAAGTGACTTCTCACTGGTTCGTCCTGTGACTTGGATTGATGAGTCCTTGTATCAACAGTTCTGACAGTTTTCTTATTCCAGTCCGCTCTTTAATCTCTGCGATTACAAAATAAAAGCACTGGATCTATTCAGTGCTAAAGATCACAAAATATGTGGATTTCAAGTGAATCAATACTCTATATTTGCATTGATCTGCCAGATAGAAAATACCACGGCATATTCTCCTCTTCATTTCAAGGTTGTTTTTTTTTTTGTTTTTTTGTTTTTTTGTTTTTTTTATTTACCTCTGTGTCTCTCTACCCTGTCTTCTCCTCTGTGTTCAGTCCATCTCCCTTATCTCCCCCTGTGTCGTTGAGCCAAGTGAGATAGTGGTGGGAGAAGTGTGGCTCCGGCACCGAAGTGACTATCATTTTCAGCTCCACACGTGTATCTGACAGTGCATCAGCCTGCAGCTTCACCTCACATATTATACAGCTCCTCGCTGCCTCAGAGATGTTTACAAGGGTTGTTAATGACATCAGTGATAAAGGAAATACAGCCAGCAACCCCCCAACCCCACTGTCGCCCCCTGTGCAGCTAATATCACCCCACCTGTAATCACCCAGTGAAGTCAGGTAGATTAGTGTTGTGTTGCCATTTTACCTGGCAATCACCCATAATGTTGCACTAGAGAGTGTCTGGGTGTTGGTGGGAATTCTGTTGTGCGGGATAACGCGCTGCTGAAGGTGCTATAGATTGAAACGATGTAGAGGGGTGGAGAGGGTGAACGCTGAGAGCCGAGGGTGTTGTGGAGGTTGAAGTAGGTAACATCTTCTTCCTCCCTTTCTGTTCAGCTCAGAGTCACCGTTTTTATAAATGCAAAATCTGGGTTTATTACAACTTGGGTCTTATTTTTATTGTTTTGGCCTTTATTTTTATTGGTTCTAATAACACCATAGTAATGTCTGGGACATTTGACCCTGTCTTTTCAGGTGACATCACCACATTCTCTAAACTCAGAAAATTAAAGGATAGGGTTGATCTATATTTTTCTCATTGCCAACACATCCAGCCAGGAGACCAAAGTCAGCAATGCCTTAGTCTCTCAATACTTTCTGAATATCCTTCCAAGCCCACTGACTTCTTATGAAGACAAAAACCTTTCAAAAATGGGTCACTAATGTGTACTTTTGTTTTTTTAAAAAGGCTCAGTAATTACCTAAAACAGCTGGGGAGTTTAGTTTTTAGCAAACTTAAGTCAGACAGGATTAGGAAATGCATTTGTTGGACGTTGGACAGCTTTGGACGTATACGCATTTAATGCTCTAGTGAGTATTTATGGTAGAAGGGAGAAAAATAAATGGTATATGGTTCGAACTATATCAGGCAACCCGCAGACATTAGGAGCCATTTCCTAGATGTATTCCTCCAGTTTGTACATGGGCTTTGTGCTTTGGTCAATTTTCTGGGTTGGAACTTTTAATGAGGTGTCAGGTGTTGGTAGATGGTGGGAACAAATTAAACACTGGCATTATGGAGAAAACATTTGAAAATCCTTGAGTGGTTAGCGATGAATATACCACAAAAAGCCAGAGGAATAAATGTTTGGACTGTTTTTAATTCCTTAGACAATCAGTGCACTGTATTATGTGTATAGGTCCATTTCTAGTCCATCCACTGTAAGCAGCCCCTCAGTCACTTAAAGTACTTGCTAGCAGAATTAATTCATTGCTGGTTTTGGTCTTTACATGTGATTTGCTGACAATAAGAGATATATTCACCAAACTTTAACCTGAAGAGTACAGTTATTATTTATTCCAAAAGGAATAACTAACTAACTAAAACTAAAAAAACAAGAGGCAGGTTGGAATGTCAGCCAAATTAGCCTGGGTTTGTCCCATACAACTAGCAGGCAAACACATGGTTCTACTTTAGTGTATATATTTTTTTTTTCTTGGCAGCTTGAACTCAGCCAGATTTTGTAGCAAAACAGCCGAGATCTGGAAAGAAGTACACAGAGAGAAAACACTTTTTTCCACTCATCGCTGTGTTTTACTGGTGTAGCATACGGCATGTTTTGGTTAAGAAGGAAGCTTTGAATGCCAGAGGGAGATTTTCAGCCTATCTGCCTTGAAACTGAAAAGTGAGTTTGGCTCAGGATTGGACAGTGGAGCTTGTTGATCTGTCTCTGTTCGCCACAGGAGACTGTGAATAATACATGGTCAAAAGCAGAGCACACCCATTCTCATCTCTATGCTGCTAAAACACACTTCTTCTTCTCAATTTCTGTCTCTCTGACTTTCTTCTCAGTTAAAACTCTTAAAGTTGTAGATATAGATATATTGTAGCTATACTTTTGATAGTGACTGACAGACTACAAAGTTATATTCTGTTCATATACACTAATGCAGAAATCAATCTTCTTATTGTGTTTCCGCTCTCATACTTTAATGTGTATGTGAATGTGTGTTTTGCTTGTGAATGTGTGTGTGTGTCATGCAGACTGGTAGCATCTCTTCTTTCCACCCCCCTCCGCCCTCCCTTGTTCAGGAAGTGGACTAATGGCATTTGAGAGGATGGAGGGAGCTGGAAAGTGGGAGAGGGAGGAGGAACGGAGTTCCTTCCTGTGTGGTGTGTCATTTGTAGATCCTGTTGTACAGTGGGTGGCCTTGAGACTCAGTGGTAACCCTTCCAAACCCCACCACTGCCCCCCACTCCCCACCCAACAGCTCACTAAAGACAGCCAGCATAAAAGCAACTTTTTTTTTTTTATAGAAAATATAAAAAGCATTTTTGACAATGGAAATAAGAGTTAGTTGCTGCTCTGTTTAATACTTTGACCGTTAAGTACTTTAAAGGATCAGGCTGGTGTTAGTCTCCTATATATTTTTCTTATCAAATCCCATTAAATAACCAAAACCATTAAGGCATTAGTCTGTCTCCCAGCACTTTCAGACTTAGACCTTATCCTTTCTGTGGCACTCAGTCCCAAGCCAGTTTATTGCTACTAAATACAAATCTTGTGAAAATTGTTCACAATTGTATAATTTCATTTCTTAAAAAGGCAAAGTAATTTCCTAAAACATCTGGGCTCTGCAGTTTTCTTGAAACAACACTCAAACAGGAGTATACAGAGCATTTGTTGGGGGACTATTTTAAACTCGCGGATGAATACACAGTTTAGTTCACTAGTGCATATTTACTGTGTGTCGGATTGGCTGAAAATAAATTACATTGTCCATGTTCATTGTAATGAAGAAACATGTTGCCAAGTGCCACAGTGTGGCTCATTTGTGTGTATTTAACAGTTTTTGATTAGCATTGGAGGTATAAGTTACATCAGGCATTGGACACTCAGTCAGTGCTTGTTTGTTGGATCAGTTCATTGTTGTTGTTGAGTTTGTGTGTGTGCTTTTATGGAACTTGTTGACAATAGGAACAGAATATCGCCAGCCCTGTCCCTTAAAAAAAAAAAGAGAGAGAGATAGAGTTGATTTGTGTGAGAAGCAAAGTGTGCCTGTGACAGAGGGAGAGGTGGAGGAAGCAGACAGCAACCGATGCAGGTTGAGACAGCGAGACAGAGAGAGAGAGAGAGAGAGAGAGAGAGAGAGAGAGAGAGAGAGAGAGATAAACAGACAGTGAGAGAGGGAGGAGACAGACACAGACAGCCTTTTGAGATTCCACTCACGCATCTCTGAGGGTCTCTCAGTCTCTGAAGTATTGAATGAAAATGACTCCCCACCTTCTCTCTCTCTCTCTCTCACACACACACACACACACACACGCACAAAGTGTGCATGCTTTCCGCACACACATTAGCGCGGAACACAATTGGTAAACATATAGGGGTAAAAGAGTTTGCAAGTTTTCTCATTAAGTATTACTGAGCCCTTTAGTCTGATGGGATTAGTGTAGTGTGAATGTAGTATGTAGAAAGTCTGATTAGGTTGCAAAGTAGTGAACTGTAGTGCAATTGCACCACATTTAAATGTCTACCAGTCCTGATAAAGCAATGTGGTTGAACTGTATATCAGTAAAGAGCGGCTAAGGCTTTCCTACTCCACGTTTTGGTCCTCATCTGAACCTGTGCTCGGACAACTTAACCTCAAAATCAAGTGAAGTAATTTTGTTGTTGACACAAGATACATTTACTGCAGTTTTTTTTGTTTTTTTTATCCGTGGTCTTGGTGATACTTCACCAACTGAGAAAAAGGTCGCACACCACTTGCCTCAACAAAAACAGGACTCTGCAGTCAACATGGGGGAAAAAAAGGGCTCTTAAATCCAGGACATCAAAATCTACTTATACACATGCTTTTTTTCAGGGACTGAACCACTCCGTTTTGTCTTTTGTCAGTGGTGTTGTGCTGTGTTATACTGTATGTCTTGTGTATGTCTGGTCTACTGTAGTGCTCTCCTGGAGGGAGGTGGTTTGAATAATTTATACAACAAATGACTTTGCCAGGAGATGCAGGTGTTCATCTGAGGACATGTAGTGTCTGTTCCACTGCCTCAGGTTTCATCACAAACACCTTTTTGGACACAACACAAGTAACTACGACACTACGAAGGAGCAAATCATTCAACAATTCAGTGACTCATGAAATCAAAAGTCTTAATGTAATAGAGTTGCTGAACGGACAGACAGATGAATTGATTGTCTTGTTTAAAGACAGCAGAGACAGAGAACAACAAAGAAAAGAGATTTGAGCTGGTATAAAGAGAGAGGTCAGACGATTTGAAGGGGATTGGATAGGTTTTTTAAATTTAATACAACAACAGCATGAAGTTTACCAGCTTTCATTTACCAGTCCAGAAATTGTGAATAATTTGTGAGATAATATGGGTGTCAAATTGAACCAACAATCAACTCCTTCAGTCAAGCACAACCAGTGTTAGCAGCAGTAGCTAACAGACACGCTATGTTCACACCATAACATACAGTACACTACAGTACAGTGTGTTAATGTGTAAAGCCACCAGCTCAGTGTCTCGTTGCTCCTCTCTCTCTCTCTCTCTTGGCCTTGTCAGAAAAGTGTAAACACTGGTGTGTGAGAAGTGTAAATGATAGACTCATTAACAGTGTGTAACACTCTGTGTGCCTTTCATGTTTACAGAGGTTAAGTGCTGGGATATGTTGAGGTTGGCTGTGAATCAGTATTTAAACAGAACTGGCTAACAGCAATTTACAGAGTAATATACAGTGCACATTAACTTCCTGGTCACTGCACTGTTGTAGCTAATATGAACTAATTACACCACATTGATGTGGTCACATTACGTCAGGTGAAGCCCTGCAATCTCACCGTCAACACAATTATCAACAACCAGGATTGACTGCATAGTTTGAATGAGGAAAGTACAATAAAGGCCTTAGTACGTCAGCACGTTTGATTTAACCGTTATCGACAGTTATCTGAGTAAGTCGTTACCAATGGAATAAACATTAAGTGTTGTTCAGATAATTCTCCGTAACCATCCACAAGCCAGCTGATAAAGGTAATCAGTGTAACCGAGAGACTCGTGAACATTTTTTTTGAATAGTGAAATTATCACCAGTCCTGTCGGTCTGTAGAGATACCAGGTCTTATGAGTCCTAAAATCTTTAAGCTTTATCGACTGTTTGCCGCTAACACTGCTCATACTGTTATCATGCCCATCAGTCCAATGGGGCTGACTTTATAGATTCTTCTCTTTGCTCTTGAGCATAACACAGCTTTCAGGTTCGGTGTGTTAATGTGTAGATCAGCTTGTATTTTTTGTTAAATCACAATCTATATCCCCAATATTTCGGGTGATGTCAATGTTGTATTGTAGGGGTAAAGAAATCAGATAATAATATGTGGACTGATATACTGGCATATTTTACATAAACATAGGCAAACATTTGTCAGTCTCTGAAATTTGAAATCTGGAAGTTAGATGACATAGTATACAGAGCAACACAGACTGTGTTAGGAGATCTTTGAGGTGGATGGATAAGTCTACAAAACATTGGACTTTAACGTTTGTTTCTTATGTGAACCAATAGTTAGCATTGCTTCTTTTATCCATGACTGTTCCACAAATTTAACCATGACTGTATTTATTATCGTTGCCATGAATCTAAAAGTCTAGAGCGCCTGCTGCTGTTTTGCTCTTAAACAATTACATATGAGAAGTGACACATTTAAGTTGGAGGACTTGTTGCATTTAACAGACAAAGGATACATTTTTCAGTGCTCTCTAGTGGACAAACTAGGTAATAGCAATAAATCACTTCAGACATAATTTGGGCATGTATGTACTGCAATTTCTTGATACTGAACAGCCAACATATTTACAGATAGTTATTTACAGTGCATCATCTGTAGTGAGCAAATGTCAACCAGTGAATTGGACCAGCCTGTATAAGCTTTGCATTGGATGGCTGCACTGTTGCGCTTACACTACAGTAGCCTTGCAACATAGTCAGTAACTTTTATTCAGTTTATTTAGTTATTTTGCAAAGACAGTGCCTGTTGATAAACAGACAAAAATACTAATGGTTAATCAACAATTCTAACTAACATCATTTGTAAAGCATGGCGTATTATTTTTTAGATTGTAGTCTACATACAATATTAGTACTATTGTACACGGACAGCTACTATGAATGTGATAGGCAAAACCTTATTGACTTAAGATTCGTCTTAAAGGAATAGTTTGGCATTCTGGGAGATGCACTTATTTGCCTTCTTGTCATGAGTTACTCTAGCCTGCCTCGAGTTTTTGGATCGCAGGAGGTTACCACCCCTGGCCAAGACTCAGTCAAAACAAGGTCACTTTTACACCTTGTTTTTTGCACTGATTAAATATGTCAAGTCAAAGTTTATTGATATAGCCTATTATCACAAATCACAAATTTCTTTTAAGGGACTTCACAATCAACACCCTCTGTCCTTAGACCGTCAAATCTGATGAGGAAAAACTCCCCAAAAGAATTCCTCTAATGGGAAAAAATAGAAGAGGCCTCAGTGAAAGCAACAGGGGAGGGATCCTTATTCCAGGACAGACAGACATGCAATAGATGTTGTGAAACAAATGAGATACAACATGTAAATTAATGAGCTTTCGAGCTGCTCATAGGTGTATTTTGTTACCTTTGCACAGAGCCAATCTAGCTGTTTCCCAGTTTCCAGTCTTTGTCCTCAGCGGCGCTAACCAGCTGTTGGCAGTAAATAATTCATCATTAAATTATGACAAATCAGGTCTGAGAGATTAGTACTATAGAAATTTTATGCAATCATCATTAGGCAAATCGTGTAACTCCTCCAACTTTGTGGTGTCTATAGAACAAACTTGGGGAAAAAAAAAAAAGATTCACAGCCTCTCGTCTGAAGAGGCTTTGTGAATCCTTCTCAGTGTGATTCATTCTGATTTTCTAATGTCATTTGAGTCAATCTGATTTGTCATAATCAAGAGAGACTATTGGTGCCAGAGGAATTAGGGCTGTTGCCAGTGTTGTTTTTGTTTTCCGAGGATGGAGGGTGGCGCTGGTTTTGGGGCAGGGAGATATCCTGGCACAGTTTTTTTTTTTTTCCTTCTTGCTGTATTTGGAAAATGCTGCTTTGTCAGCAGGTCAGGTAGTTTTTTTTTTTTTTCCTCCCCCAGTTCTCCTTTTCCGACACAAACAAACATTAAGAACACTCACAAACTGACTGCCACATGCACATATACACACAGACACACGCGCGCATGCATACACACTCATAATCTCTGCTTTGTCCTCTTTTCTTTCCCTCCCTCTCTCTCTCTCTCCCTCTCTCTCCCTCTCTCTCTCTCTCTCTCTCTCTCCCTCTCTCTCTCTGTCCCTCTCTCTCTCTCTCTCTGCACGAAGGCAAACTCAGCAGACCTTCAGGCTGCCAGGGTGTAAAGGCATTCTGGGTAATCCAGGGAATCCAAGGAAGAGGGAAAAGAAAGGGGGAAAAAAAACTCTCACAAAATCACAACACACTTGATGCACATGATGTTGTACACACAAACAAACCAAATCCAGGCTCTCACAACTGAACCATGGAGATACAATTTCCATCTGTGTCCATCTGTACATTCATCTGCTGAGACAAGTAACAGGCTCGGTTTGCTGCAGAATATGGAATCAAAAAGCTGCAAGGCATCCTGTTCCCTGTTGCCGAACATTAACGATTGGGAGATATGAAGGAGAATGAGGGAGGATGAGGGAATAGCGAGGGTGGTGGGGTGGAGCAGAGGAGGATACAGGAGTGTCGTCAGTCCGCTTTTATCTCAGCTCTGATTAAACCTTGTTCCTGTCTGACCTAAAAAGTCAGCTGGCGGAAACTTCAGAGACTGTGGGTGAATTTCACTGGAGCTCTTTACACCCAGCCCGATGCCTTTGGAGAGGGAGAGAAAGCAAGAGGAGATCAGAGAAATAGAACAGAGAGTGGGCAGATTCTGAAAAGAAAAAAAAATACACAGGCAAGCTGGCTTTATGTGCTCACTGTTCACACATTATCACATATATATATATATATATATATATGAAAATACACTCTCCCACACTGCGTGTTGTCTGCTCTTTATTCCTAATGAGGATGAGGAAGAGGCCGGTGCTGGGTGGTAACTCCGGGTTAGTCAGGAGTACAATGCCACAGGAAGCAGACAGAGGCAGTGCTGAAATGTGCCAGCGCCGCCCGTCTGGGACAAGCACAACAAAAAACACAAGGTATAAAAATAAACCTGGGCCAGCATAGCAGGGCATCTACAGAAACAGGAAATATCCCACTGAGGGAGAGACAGTAAGAGAAAGATGGGGGAAGACCCTTGAATTTGTTTTTTTTGGTTTGGTT
Source organism: Toxotes lorentzi (assembly GCA_037833715.1). Lineage (NCBI taxonomy): Eukaryota > Metazoa > Chordata > Actinopteri > Toxotidae > Toxotes > Toxotes lorentzi. The sequence goes on along the minus strand of JBBMJY010000024.1, from coordinate 14,045,752 downwards.
TTATTTTTATGGTTGTATTGTTTCACCGGTGGCAAATTCAGGAGAGGTTTTGTATTGTAGGTGTGAACAAAGCAGCAACAGCAGCGGTTGGGAAAGTATTCAGATCTTTTAGTTAAGTAAAAATAGCCACACTGCAGTACGAAAATATTGAATTAAGTATAAGTCCTGCATTGAGAATTTCGCTTAAGTAAAATCACTTAATCTTTTTTTCAGAAAATGTACTTAAAGTATCAAAAGTAAAAGTAGGCCACCGATCATGCAGACAAATTACCCTTTTATATACTATATTACATAATTGGATCATTGTTACTGATACATTTATGTGTAAGTAACATTTTTCAGTTGATGTACAGCTACTTTTAACTTTTATATTCTGCTGGGTAGTTTAATCCTTAACGGTACATCACATTTAAAGTGGCATGTCAAGTAAAGTGCCGCAAATATGTACTTGAGTTCAGTACTTGACCAAATGTACTTAGTTACTTTCCACCACTGCTGAGCAAATAGGTGATTCATTTTGTAGATTAGTTTGAGTTGCGATTGTAAATCTCTTTGTGTGTGTGTCTGTCTGTCTGTTTGTGTGTATATGTGTGTTGGCCTCTTTCAGAGTGCTGCAGCAGCTCCCAGCCCTGTCCTTGGGAACCTTCCCCCAGGAGAGGGCATGCCAGTGGGACCCGTCCCTCCAGGGTTCTTTCAGGTATGCAGTGCATGCTGACACACACACACACCCGCACACACACACAAACACACACACACACACACACACACACACAGAAACCAAGAAAGCAAAGAGAATTATTCTGGTCTTTAGGCCACTTACACATACAGTGTTAGATAAAAGAGGTGGTGGGTAAATTATGGCCCATTGTTCATCCCAGGCAATCTGTCTTACTGTGAGCAACGATGCATTACCCCTTTTGTCAATTTTGAGTATTTAACTGATGAAACTCTTCCTAAAAATACTCTCTCACTCAAACTTAACTGTGTATATTAATGTACAGTGCCTTGACATATGTGTACAATATGCATTTTGTGTGAGTAGGTACCACCCACCACTGTGTGTTTCCCAAAACAGAGAGAGAAAGAGTCTGACAGGAGAAATAAATCTCTCGCAGACAACATACACTTGCAGCTTCGTCCCAGATCATCTCTGTTCTCCATCAGAAGGACTCTGCCAGTCGTACATTGATTGACCGTCATTATTAGTCAAACTCAGATGCTCACATCTGACACACAGATCAATAGCTTTCATAGGCATTTCTCAGCTGCGCTTTCAAAAAACTCAAAAGTGGGTCTGAACAGCCTTTTCCACTTCCTTCTGAAGATCAATTGTTCTTTGAAGACGAGGTCTCGTCAAGACCTGTCGGTTAAACAAATGCAACAATTATCAAGTTGCCAGCTCCTCATTCAGGTTCCAGAAAATTCATTACATATGGACCGGATCAGAGAGTATTATAGCTAAATTTTGTGATTAACTGGAGAGAGACTGATAAGACTGATAATGCA
>JBBMJY010000024.1:14009400-14043896 GCA_037833715.1 Toxotes lorentzi | reverse complement strand
TTTTATTCAACTGGATTTTTTTTGCATTCATTGATTATGTTTGTGTATTTAATCATTTACTGGCTTATCCATTTCTAAACTTTCTGTGTTTAGTTGTGTTGCTTTTATTTATTCATGTAAACACAAGGTTTTCATGTATTGTCAATGTTAATTCCATAATCATTATAGTAATGAAATAGACTTAAAATACTGTATCCGAAGACCAAACAAAACAAGTGGACCATTGCTCTCTAGTGGCATGTTGAAGTACTGCCTCTCCAGCACTGCAGACTGGCTTTTCTCACCACAGTGGCATTAGTTCTGCAGACATAGCAACAGCATTGCTACTGTCTGTGGTGAGGACAAGTGAAAACCCACTCACAGCTGCAAAAGAGCTCCTCACACATGCTGCCAAATTCCACACAGTTAACACATACACTGACATCATTATTAACAAAACCTCATCCTTTATTCCCTCATTCTTTTTCCATAAAAGCCACCCAATGAAAACACGGTCGCCTTCCCCTCTCTGCTGTCATGGAATTGTTGTTAAAGGAAAATGAGCCCAAAAATCAACAGAAAATACATACACAGTAATTCTGGTTTGGTTTCCTGTTTTGGAGAGAGAAAAAAAACGTCCCATAAGGCTCCACATAGTTTGTACACGATCTTTGTTTCTGTGAAAGGGCTTATAAAAGAAGGACCACAGTTCATCACCTAGCTTGGTGACACAGGATAATACATTTTGTCATGATTTTTTTGTTTTCTTTAAGATTTTTCTTTCAATTTAATCACAATTTGAAGTATGTAGATATTAGGTCTTAAAAGTATTTTGTTACAGTGTCTTGACACTGGCTTGTTTTTAAAGACTTCCTTCTCTAGACCCTTGAGAGACAGTAGCCCTTAGTGTATGTCATGCATGTGTTATAAATACCGTGCATTGTGTGCACGGTATTTATAACCCTGAGTAATTTAACCTGCCTTTGTGCTGTGTTTGTGTTTTTCAGCCATTTATGTCACCTCGATACCCCGGGGGACCCAGACCACCCCTCAGATTACCCAATCAGGTAAGAGCCACACTGACCTGACCTGACCTGCAGGCAGCAAACAGAACTGAAGACAGTAGAAATGGACATCATCTGTGTGACAGTGATTGCTTGAACATTGCTGATGATGGATCCTCTTTCCTCTCTAGGGACTTGGAGGAGTCCCAGGTAGCCAGCCTATGTTACCTAGTGGGATGGACCCCACAAGACAGCAAGGTACACATAGACACACTGGTATACACAAACAAAGACACAGCACATGCTCATTGTGCACCTAGTTTATTAAACAATAGCAGTACTTTCTGTGGAGCCACAACCTGATAGCACTGACATCCCAAAACTATTAACTAGCTGGCAGAAAACTCTGTATAACTTTGCATAGGTATAATGTTTTTTTTGGCCTAAATGTTGAGATTGGCATATTGACATGTTAACATGCTAACATGCGCACAATCACGTTGCTGGTTTGAAGCATGTTTTTACCATTTTACCATTTTATTTTAATGTCTTAACATGCTAACATTTGTAAATTAGCACTAAGCTCAAAGGACAGCTAATAACAAGTTTTTCAGATATTTATTTTTAAAGTATTGGTCAAGTTCAAATCTTGACCTGATGATGCATGAAAAGATGAAAAGAGAGATTTAATTTCAGCCTATGAGGAACACAAATTTGTTCCCATCAATGTATTATATGTCGAAATATTTAATTTATAAAGATGATATTAATAATATAATATAATATATTGTATGATATAAATGTGACGTATAAATATAAGAGCAGGAATAAGATGCACCTGCCTTGTTCATTGTAATGAAGGAATTTGTCTCAATGCAACAGCACAGAAGCCTGTGGTTTTAATAGTTTCTGGATGGCAGTTGTTCTAGAGCATGGAGGCGTGAGCTACATCGGTATGTGGCTACACAGACAATACTTGTTAGCAGGATAAATTCATTGTTAGTTTATTTTCTTCACGGGATTTGTTGATAATAATAAAAAGATCTCTTCCTAAGCTTTAAGTACATCCCAGTTTACACAAACTACTCACCCCTCTAAACACATAATTATGTATATGTTAAAAGACTCAGGATGTGTAATTAAACAGCTGTAAATGTTGTACAATGGTTCATGTCAGACACACAGGTCTCATTATCTCAGAAACAGATGTCCTCCTGGGGTTTTCAAATACTACAGTGTACAGACAAAGGTGTAAAATACAAAAGTACATGTAATCATATAACAGTTCCACTTCTTCCAGCTTAAAGTAAGCAGTTAAAGGTACACATCACATAAAATGGCCAGCTGAAGAACATAAAACAAGCCCTAGTGTGACAAGTCCTGAATGCTGATTGCACTGCTCTGGAAAGAACTGCTAGCTGGTTGTAGTTTGACTGTTTCTGTGTGTGTGTCAGGACATCCAAATATGGGAGGACCGATGCAGCGGATGACTCCACCCAGAGGCATGGTACCGCTGGGGCCCCAGGTATGGAAGCAGATGGTTTGAAGGGATATTCACGAAAACTGGTTCGGATAGTTACTCTCTTATAGACATAACTAAAGGCATTTTGGTGTTTATTTTAGAACTATGGAGGTGGAATGAGACCACCACTGAATGCCCTGGTTGGTCCTGGGATGCCTGGCATGAACATGTGAGTGGTATCTACACAATGTAATCTACACACACACACATACACACAGACAGGCACACACAGTGGGTAGCACAAAGAGAAAAAAATCCCCTTTCTCTCCTCTTTCTCTCTGAAGATGTAAATCAACTCAGCACATTTCTCTCACTCAGAAAGGACAACATTAAACGCCAAACATCCTTAATCTCTCACTGCATTCGATGCAGTCAGCCATTTCCTTTATGTAGCTTTTAATTACAACTTTAGTGTATGTTTTTGGCTCGTAGAGGGTCTGGAAGTGGAGCTGGGAGCCGGTTTTTCCTCTATTTTATCTTCTTTTTGTCTAAGTGTGTGTTTTTTGTTGTTGTTCCCATCACCTCTCTCTGGCAACGGAAGACTTTGTTGTTGCCAGCTCTGCCCAAATGGACTAGAAACAAAGAAGCTTGCCAAAAGCAGAAAACTAAAGTGTGAGTGTGTGTATGTGTGTGTCTGTGTGTTCCAGGGGACCTGGTGGGGGTAGACCTTGGCCAAATCCTCCAAACTCCAATTCGGTAAGTGTTCTAACAAAGACATCCAACAGAAAGTTTAACAGTTGTTTCATTTCTTTCATGATTTCCTTCTGTATTTTGGTAGACCCCTTACTCCTCTGCATCTCCAGGAAGTTATGTGGTATGTACAGTATGTTTGAGTTTTAACTGTTAGTCTACAGCTTTTTACTCATTAGTTTCTGAATAAATCTTATGGAAACTAAAACTATCATTTTAGGGACCTCCAGGAGGCGGAGGGCCACCTGGGACCCCAATAATGCCAAGTCCAGCAGGTAAGGTCTGTGCATGTCTATGTGTGTGCGTGTGTGTATACTGTGCACGTTTGTTTTGCTCTTTTATCCTCTTATTGTTTCTCTTTTTGTCAGATTCAACCAACTCCGGCGACAACATGTACACTATGATAAACACAGTCCCTCCGGGTGGAAGCAGACCAAATGTAAGACATTTTTCCCTCCGTGTATCACTGTGTCTGAGTGTACTGAACCGCAGATGGTCATAGAAGCTGTGGGTGTTAGCTCTTTGATGTCAAAAGTTGTTACAGGCACATCACTGTCTCTTGTGTATGTTCTCCTCAGTTCCCTATGGGTGCAGGTGGCGATGGTCCATTAGGGGGAATGGCTGGAATGGAGCCCCATCACATGAATGGATCATTAGGTACAGGAACAAGTTGCTTATAGGTGCTGCACTGACACAAAATCTCTTGTTATTCCCTAGTTTATTCAAAACAAACATTATTATGCTCATGCTGATTTGCACTATTTTCATACTTGGGTTCCCTCTCTCAGGGTCAGGTGATATGGACAGTCTCCCTAAGGTAAGAGAAGCTATTTATTTACTATGAACCTCCAGTTTACAATTGCACTGCACCTGATTTTTGTAGCATGGGTAGCATACAATTGCCATTAAGCTGTGTTTAATTACCTTTGTACAGAACTCTCCTGGTAACCTCAGTATGAGTAATCAGCCGGGAACCCCCAGGGAGGATGGAGAGATGGGAGGGAACTTCCTTAACCCTTTTCAGAATGAAAGTGTAAGTCATCTACTGTACGGGATGATTAGATAGAGGGAGGTGTTCGGTGGCGTTGCGGAGAACCCATATAAAATTAAGTTTAAAATAGCTTCAGTGGCTGCTGGCTGCTACAGCCAGCAGCCACCTAGTTTAGGGAAGCACCTAGCTTGGCTATGTCTAAATATATATATATAAAAAGAAACCTGTGTTTCTAGAGCCCGCATTGATGGAAATGATTTGACTTATAGGTGCTGGAGGGATTTCTAATTCAGGATACTATTGACACACGGTGACTTAACTTATTTCTCCCCATCAAACCTCTGCAGTATTCTCCGAACATGACAATGAGCGTGTGAAGGCTTGGGAAGCAGGTCAGTCAGTCGCTCAGTAAGCTGGTGTGGACCGGTGAAAAGCAGAGAGACTGGATGTGGTGTCATCTAGGCCAGTGACTCTTCCTCCTCCACCACCACCTACCTAGTCAGGACAGTCGCCCCAGGCTCCGTCCTTCTACTACCCCACCCCGACCCTCACCTCCACTCTCCCCCTCCCCCTTTTCATGGTTTCTGTCCACGTCTCTTCTCTGCTGTTTCTTCTCCCGTTCTAAGTGGTGACTCTGCTACATTCATCAGTTCTTCCTCTGCAACTATAAGACTGTACAAAGGAACCAAATTGAAAAAAACCCGGAGGAGAACTCTTTGTATATTTACATACGGTGTGTATGAGACTGTGCACACACTCCAGTCACAGACAGATGTTTCTGCCTTTTGCATCATGTCACGGAGTTCATACCCAAAAACAAAAGGCCAGTATCCTATTTATCCTAAAGTTTAAATTCCCAAGGATTTAAAGAGATAAAGACACGTTTTGATTGATCGTAAAAATTTAATCTAACTGGTTGACTAACATGGAACATCTTTTGTCCTTACCTGACAAATGACTTTGTCCCTTACTGGAAGAGAATTGGAGAGACATCACAGTCATATTACCATGAGGTTTTTAATCGAGGCTTGTGCAGATAATCGTAAAGTCTTTTCAACTTTTGTGGTTGTGTAAAGACCCCAAACATTGTGTTTTATGTTTTATACTGTGGGTCTAAGAAGTTTTCTTTCATTTCCATCACAATCAGCCACAAATGTGGAAAATGTAAAATCTTTCATTCTGCCTCACATCTGTTACGTTTGCGAGGCCTGATGAGGCATATGAAGTGCAGAACTGTTGACTATTTGTTCAGACTTTAATCATAACTTACAGAAAGACTTCAGCACAATCTGAAATATTTGTTTGCACTGAATGGTTATTGAGAAAAAAGAGCTTTGTCCAAGGCTTAAAGTGAGACTATATAACTTTTAAACAGCAGCCGCTGTTGCTACGAGTGGCAATTTACGAGATAATGGTTGATGATGATGATGATGTCAAAACAGTAGTTCAACAGCAGCAAAAGCTGAGAAGAGTCATACATTCTGAAGTGGCTTAGTAACGTCTATTATGGAGCAATATCAAGCTTAGGTTTGTAACATTAGCTAACATTTAGCACCCAAAAGCTGATGGTGATACCAGACCAAGTGAGGCTGTAGAAGCAAAACCCCTGAGTGGATTGAACTGAGCAATGGTGCGTTAAATTGTTTATGAATTCAACTCTCCATTTGTAAGACAAAGAATGTGTTATTTAATTTTTCAAAAGTTAAATAGTCTCTCTTTAAATCATATCAGATCAGTCCTTATGCTAACTGTAATTTAATTGGTGAGAGCAGAAAGGAGAATACTGGGGAAGAAGGTTTGCACAAAGGTTAATACCCAATAACACTGTACAGACTGAAAGTTTGGCCACTTTTTTCCCCCCCAAGTAAGTGATCTTTCTGCATCCAGCAGATTACCTTTGTTTTTGTCCTTTTGGAGGATTTGCACAACCACAGGACAAAGATTTAGATGTGGACAGCAAAAGATAATTGATTTTTCTGGTGAAGATGTTATCTAACAAGAGGGGACACTGAATCTGTAGTCAAATAGTTTTTGTCTGCTGATGCCTCACTCGCAGTTTTTTAAACCTGGATCCAAATGATTTATCAGTTTACGTCACAGTTTACTGTACAAATAATGTTAAAACCAGAGAGAGAGAGGGGGAGAAATCAAAGACAGATCCACTGTATGGATGATAAACGGTAAGATACAAGCTTAGAAAAGTCACATTGGTCACTCATACTTTACTGTCATCCGGATAAACTGTGATCTCAGTGTGATATGAAAGGTTGGTTGGTACAGAAAGCTAAACTGAGCTTGTTTTTAAATCAATGTTTTAAACTTTTTTCACTGCCCAAGATGTATTATCATCATGTATAAAAGGTCAATATGCCTGTGAACATTCTCCTTTCCCCTCCCTTACTGCAAAGTGTACAGCTCACAAATGTAGCTCCTCTGTCTTGTATGTGTATTTGATATTATTGTTATTATTTAAAGAAAAACCTGGAGAGAAGTGTCGCCAAAGGGAGCAATGGACTGATGACGCACCATCACAACTGAACAGAGATTTTTATTTTCTTTTTCTTTTTCATTAGATCGAAGCCATAAGTGGGAGTACAAGAAGATGCATTTGTAAATTGGATCATGTTTTCTGTTTTGTGGCAGTATGTGGGACTCCATTTGTGACGTGTTCATTTTCTCTTTTTTATTCTTGTATTATGTTTTTGTAAATACAGAGAAGTATTTCATGGGTTTTGAATATGCTGGTATAAAGCTTCTCTTCCCTTAGTCAAAGTGTCAGCTCTTTTCATTTGTTGAGGACTGTGTGCATAGGGACACTTGAGGTCAAAGTCACTTGAGGGTGTGTTTGTAGACAAAGTTTTGATACCAAGTTGTGCTGCCTATATTGTATGGAAATGTATTGCTGCCACATCAGAAAAAGAAAAACAGATTAGTATCACCTTATAACGTGAAGAGTTTATTGTTATAGCACGATAATTTTACACCACTGTGGCACACAAACTTGTCACGTTATAACAAGAAACTTTTCTTATCTTAACAATGTACCATTTATATTGTTATAACATGAAATGTTGCACATTATAATGCAGTGATTTAGCCTATGAAACTCACATTTCAATGGAGAAGCTGTTGAATGGATAAATCAAGGAAAATGGCTCATTTACACAATTCTACTTCATGCTTGGTTTGAGATGGTGAGTTTCTGCTGTTATTGAGCACAGAGGACACTATTGTGATCAGTATGAGTCCACTAAGAAGGTATTCAAAGTGCATGGGGCTGTACCAGTCAGACTCATTTGTGTGTCACTGGCTTAAGCACACTGTTAGTTTGTACATGTGACTCAGATGAAGACATCAATCTGGTTGGGGAATGTGAGATACCCTGCTCCGTTACCACCACTGGAGCTATGAGATAAGAAATCAAATAATATGAAGCTGGTGTACAGACATGAGAGTGCAGGGTGTGAATCTTCTCATCTGAAGCCAACCACTGTACTGCAGTTGTCACATTTTTATACCCAGCAGGAGACTCTTTCAGAGCAGAGGTCCAAGATAGACAAGACTTTAGTAAAACAGCATAGTGACTCAGCACTGCAATTCTGATTCACTTATTTACTCACTGCCTGTAAACTCCATGCATAACCCCATTTATGTCAATGCTGCATGTATAGATTGTACAAAACAAGGACACTTCAGACTATGTGATCTTTGCATATTGCATGAGTGCACCTGTCTATCTCTCTTTCTGTCCTCAAACACACTGCACACAGAGAGGAATAGTGAGACTGTGATCACCCACAGAGAGAATAATTCATTCTGCGCAATAGAACAAGACAGTAGGAGGGAATGTGAGTGAGCCTCTGGCAGAACCACGGAGACCACAGTATTTCTCTTGCATTACACTATGATACAACATCAAAAAAAGTGACTTTCTTACACACAAACACACGCAATAAGCATTTAGACTATTTGAAACATTCACCCCTATCTCCTGTACAAGAAATGCAAACAGGAGTAGCAGTCATTTGCAAATAAAGTGTTTCTCTCACAGCAGTGCCAAAAAGTGCTTGGTGTACAAATACTCTTTGGCGTCTGCAAAGATGCATTTGAAATATTTATATTTGAGTACAGTTGTCCTGTTCTTGCTGTGGTATCCAGTCGGCCGTCATTTGACTTCTGATCATGTCTGTTCAGTTTTGTTTAGCTTCAATGGCTCTCTCCTCTCTGACTGCTGTGTCTGATCCAGGTTGTGAAGAGCTTGCTTAAACCTCTAGAGGATCAAAGCCGGGTACGCTGTCCTCAGGGTTAACATTGAGTATAAAATACAATCTAGTTTTGTTTGTTTTGAAAGGCCACGCTGGTGATTTTACATGATCTGACCTAACACAGCTACAACTTCAGTTTTTACTGAGGCGTGTTCATGGTGTGGTGTGTTCTCAAACTTCCACCATGAACCACAAGAGCCACTGTGATAGATTTCCTATCAAGTCGATTTTCAATATGAGGTGCTTTAATAAATGGTCATCAGTGATGTTACAATAATGTTAAATAATGTTTGACGGTTGGACCATTTTTCTGAGTGCATCCTCTAGACTGACAACTCAGTGACGGTGAACAATGGGGAAACCAGAACAGAAACCTCAGAAACTTCTTCAGTGAGTTCACAGTTGTCTGTAACAGCTTATCTGTACTATCACGTGAAAGCCCCCACTCCAATCTCCAAATTTTCAGCACATCCATTGTCATCTATTGACTAGTTAATTGAGATAAAATTAACTTTTCCCTCACCCCTCCCTTTAGCTGTGGTTACACACCACAGGTGAGAGGCCGCATTGAAGCTCTTATCAACTTCATGTCCGGCCTCTGTTTCAGACCCTGTGTCCTGATGAGAAGGAGGCTGCCAGAGATGTAAAGGAAGATGAACAACGGTGAAAACACATGTTGAAGATCGAGAACCTCAAATGTCTCCCGAGACTCCATGATTTGAGATGTGCATAAACTCGCAGTACCACTTGTGTGTACCACAGAAGTCTTCATGGATGTGAAGAGAATACATTTTTCATCCTGCGTAGGGTTTGATGTGAGACATCAGGGACCCTAGTGTTTTAAGGTTGCCCCTGTCTTGTGAAAAGCTACTTAGCCTGTTTTCTATTTTCAGCAGATACGTTTTGCTGTATTTGAGAGAAAGGAATAGACTGATTTCCTGCCAGATTCATAAATCATGATGGAAAAAGTTGGGGTTTTTTTTTCATGTAAAGCTCAACATAAGGAATTGCATTAAATGCAACCTACGTGTACATTCTGACTCTGACACTATTTTTTAATTCCCAGTGATTAATTCCCCCCGTGATTTCTGCAAAATACTGTGCAAACCACTGCAAAGTGAGAGTTTGCGTGACAAAGCAACTGTTACGGACTGTGACTAAAATGTGCATTAGGGGAGTCAAAGAAGGAAATACTAATCAGGGCTAAGGACTAGCTGACTGTTTCATTCATGCTAATTAATCTTCTGCCTCAACACTGCGTTGAGTGTCTGCTTGTCGTATGGCCCCTTGAACGATGGAGAGCAACAGTTTTACATGGCTGTGAGAACCTTCTGTAGCCCTTTCACAACTTGTTTTGCGCTGTGTGGTGATTTTCCTGAGAGAAGAGAAAGATGTGGCTTTTTACATTCAGCAAGAGTTGTGCGGCGTTCTCGTGCTTAATTTCCCCGGGCTCACATTTAACCACCTCTCCTTCTCTAAGGGACCGATTTTATTATTCATCCCAAAACATTTACTGCAAAATGAATCTGTCAATACTACCTCTCCCTGGCTTAATATGGTTTGAGGATCTCCAAAAGCGACTGAAAGTAAAATATGGCTACTGAATGAGGTTTTTGTGTGTTACATAACACGGTCCTTCTCCTTTTTATGGATGTGCACTGTAGCACTGATTTATGATTTACATAACCTTCCCTTGTATTCATATACACAGGAAAGCATGAAAAATACTAGCCTGTAAAATTTCTTGTAAATCTTGCACACACGTTGATTGTTGTCATTATCAGTAAGCATTTATTCCCTTCACAAAAAAACAAAACTGAATGACCAAGCTCTGAACTTTGTCCCTGGAAAAATAGAGGCAATACATGTTATGTAAGCCTGCACCTGGCCTGAAGAACCAAGAAGCTACTTGATGTGAAAGATCCCTGTGTCTCTCTTCTGTGTGTTCAAAATAATAGCAAATAAAAGTAATTTAAGGAAATAATTTTGATATTTTGAAGCCACCGCCATTGTTAGCATAAGAGATGAGGACAGGAAAGGAATACACTGTGTGAGTGTGTGTTGGTGAGTGTGTGTGTCTTTGATTTTATTTTTTCTGCCTTTGTGTGTGTGTCTGTGACTCTGTGCAAGGGGGCATTCGCATATTGAAAGATGCAGGGGTCATGCTATTCAGACTCTGCCAGATGGCTGTTACATAAGGGGATAAATAGGACACAAGCCCCCGCTGAGGATGTGAAAAAGTGAACCTCTCCGTCCCTCCAGGAGGACAGCAGTGTGTGTGTGTGTGTGTGTGTGTGTGTGTGTGTGTGTGTGTGTGTGTGTGTGTGTGTGTGTGTGTGTGTGTGTGGCCCAGCCCACTGTTACAGAACACTTCCCCTGATTTCTTTGAGGAGGCTTTGGCTGGCAGGATCCCTGACATTGGTGTCGCTCTCTGGCTGCCTGCTGTCTCAAGCCATGGTTGCACAGCTTGTTGTAGCTCTGCTGGCTCTCACCTCCCTGGGTGCCGCATCTGAACTCGACTGTAAAGAGCTGGTTAAGCCTCTGGTACTGGACAGCCACAGCCCCGTGAGTATCACTGATCATTTGTTATGAGCTGGTCATACGTGAGGCAGCTCTGCGGTGCAGTGCTGTGGGTTAATGTGCCTGAAAAGCTGAGTCATGTTTTGTTTAACTGTGTTACACTGTGATTAAAAACAAGGTGTCTATGAGTCCTTAAAAAATGTGCTTGTCCATTACAGCCTGTTTTTTGTGTTATCACTTTATATTAGTAAAGCTGAAGCATAACCAGTTTTCCACATCATTTGCACATTAATGCATCACGTATATCAGGGCTAATGTACAGAAAAACAGCTGCATTATCATGTGCTTTCAGCAGAAGCAGAACTTTTCAGTAGAAATCTCTGTTTCTAATTTAGCTGCAATTCTCAGCAGACAACAAACCAATATCTTTTTTCATGGTTGAAAATAAATATATTAAGCTGTTAATACAACAATCTCTGCACAGGTTCCATTAAGCTTGCCCTTGCACATGATCTTCCTGAACAGAGTATTCGAGTAGCTTCTCACTTATGCCGGTTTAAAAATTTTGTTTTGTTTTTGGCATCTAGAGTAGATATGATTTTGTGTTGTATTACTATTAGAAAATAAAATATGATCACACTCTAACACAGATCTGCAGCTCAGTCAAATCAGTGAGTTGTGTTGTTGTTGCACCTGTGTGGGTGACAGATCTATGGGAAGTGGGTGCTTCACGTGGGGACGTGGGACCAGCCTGGCCTGAGGACTGACTTGGCCACGGTGAATAGCTCCTGGGTGGAACTGTCAGCTTCCTCAGACAGCGAAGTCATCACCATCTACTGGGCCGACCGTCTGTAAGGACGCCGCAGACTGCAAATGATCAGTTTCATGACCTCATGTATTGTTATTTTGCTTTTGCTTTCACATACAAGTGATAAAAAGGTCTGGAGTTCACAGTTTACAGTTAAGGGTGTATAACGAAAGGTTGATGCCGACCATTGCTCCTTATTAATGTTTCTTTTTTTTTTTTTTTGTTACAGAAATGATGATAACTGCCTTCAGGGCGAAGCCAACGGCACCGTCTCAGGAATGACCAGTCACACCACTTGTATGTATCTTGTAATGTTCACAGCGTTTTTCTGTTAACTCCTTCACTCCCCCTATCTCTCTCTCTTTCTGCTGTGTCACCTTATGTGGGTGATGCATGAAGCCAAAGCACATTACAAAGGAGTGGGTGGATTTAATTAGAAAACTGTCACAAAAGCCCCCCAATTTTTTTTTTCTGGTGTTTTCTTGTGCACAATTTCAAATAGATCCATGAAAAATATATACAACTCACAGCTGCAGTAGGTCACTCTGCACTGCCTTTGAACTTTGTTCCACAGTTATCATCAATGGTCACACTTCATATCATGATGGGAAGTACTATGAGACCTGCGCCGACTGCCTCCTGTCCGAAGACACCACCCTCCTCCCTGACGGCAAATCAAAGGGGCGATATTTTTTTCTCTTTAGTAAGGTTTTCGTTTTTTTTTATTTCCATCACTTATTGGAATAAAAATACAATATTTTTGGTCAGTACAGTGTTTTTGACATACTACTTTGCAATTCTTTTCTTTCCTCTCACCCCTGATTTCCCACATCTCCTCACCTCTTTCTTCTAAAGCACGAACCGGCAGTCTGGAGCCATCTGAACTAGAGACCTTCAAGAAGCAGGCGGAGTGTCTTAAATTTGCCCCAGAGTACCTCTTCTTAGGCACAAGTCAGTCGTCATTTCGACTCTGCATCTTTCTGGCAGCCAATTCGCTTATCAAAATAAACTGTTTTCATCCTGTGATTTTTTTTTTTCAGATCTGTGTCCAGATGACAGGCAAACTGCTTCACCTGCTGTCGAGAACACAAACACTGAACAAACGGATACTTAGCCCGGTGCAAAGTAAAGCAGGGCACAGAAGTGTCATAGCCCTGCGACCAGCCTCCAAACACCCAAACAAATCCAGCTTAACACGTACTAAATAGTGTTGTAATGTCATCCACTTGTGCTTTGATGTAGTCTTGTGTTGTGAAATAATTTTTCATTTATCGTCCAGCTGGTTTCAGCAACAAAGCAACAAAGTTCATGGCCTACTGGTGTCCTGTCATGTTAGGTCCGTAGTTTAGTTTATTAATCCACTTAAATGTCTCCTTTTCATGCCTTGACTACTTTCCACTGGTTGTGTGTGGTAAATAAAAACAGTTCTCAGTCTCCCTCTGTACTGTGTTCATTTCATGTCTCACACTTAACCAGAGAAAGTTCCTGGCTTCTCAGCACCAACATTTCTTAATCCTTTTTTTTTTTTTTTTTTTCAAAAACAATGAAAGTTGCCAGAGACTCTGCTGAACCATATGTCAACATTATATGCTTCATCAAAAGTACTACAGCTCTTCTAAAATGCACCACTGTTCCCAGAAACTTCAACAAAGACAGTTGCCAGGTAACTTCACTGTTAGGGGGAGGAGGAAGACTTCAAACTTTTTAACTGTCACCACAAGGAGTCCACACATCCCCACGGGGAAACAACCGTTGTTCTACTGATGAAAAGCTGCTTTGGGTCCTTTTTTTAAAAAAAATGTCTCATTAGTCCGAGACGAATCGTGGCACTTTGCCTGAGTTCATTCAGGGGCAACAGAGGACTGAACTGGCCATTCAGGGCTGAACAACAACAAAAAAAAAATCTACATGGCTCTGCATGGTCAGTAAGAAACCCTCACCAGTGCATTGAGCATGTAGAAACCCCCTCACCCCAACCCCTACACTAGCAATTGCACAACAACTTTTTTTTTTTTGTTTGAAACCCCGGAGGGAAAATGAATCAGCGTTAGAAGTTTTCTGTTGCAGGTTCGGCAACATCCTCTGCAGCGCCGCTGTCTCTCGGGTCTCGTCCTCATCCGTCTGTCTGACCATGGCTCTTCTGCCGCTTGTTGTGTTTCTGTTGGCTATCGCTTCCCTCAGTGCTGCATCTGCACCAGACTGCAAGGACCTGGTCAAACCTTTTATGCCAGAGGACCCCAAAGAGGTAAGTTGTGCTCATGATCCTTTTTTCTTATTTATGCCAAAGATTTTTACTGCATGTAAGAAGAATATTATCAGAAATCACATTGAGATATTTGTAGTTACATGACTGTTCACATGCAGATATTTGGCAAATGGGTGTATGTGATGGGAGCTGGTGACCCCAAGCAGTACCACAAGGCACTGGAGTCCCTGAAAAGCTCCTGGATAGACTTGTCTCCGACTTCTGACAGTCAAGCTGTGACTTTACGATGGGGAGATCACTGCTTGTGAGTTTGGTGATGTACTTAAACACGTTAAGCATAATCATGAGTGAAAAAGAGCTTTTAGCACTACATTAGAAAAAACGTTTACCTTTTTAATGGTGAAAACATGAAAACAAAATTCAACTTATTCTGGCTTCTCAGTGATCGGTGTATCTTGGGGGAGGTAAATGCAACAGTCTCAGGACTTGCCACCACATTTCGCAGTAAGTGAACCACAGACAGGTGATGCATAGATAAATGTTAGACATGTAAAGACTAATCTGCAGTGACAGACGTAACAGCAGGTGTCGTATTATAATCAGTTATTTTGCTTTTAAAGAAAATCTGTCAGAGCACAAAGGACATATCCTACAGACTTGCTCTGACTGCCTGCTGTGGACAGACACCTTTCGAAATGGGGACGTCACCGGTAGATACATCCTGCAGTTCAGTAAGTCCTGTCTTCATCAGCGCACATGGACTGAGTTTCAAATATGCCTTTTTAATTCTTCCTCCTCTTTCAGCAAGGACAGGAAATATAGATCCCAAAAATGTTGAAATTTTCAAGAAGCAAGCTGGGTGTCTGAACTTCCCAGAGAACTTCCATAGCTACGATGGCAAGATGGGTCAGTAACTCACCAGTAACCATTTTACTGAACACTACAACATACACAAGTATCCACAAGGTGGAGGTGTTGTACTGAAATGCAACATTTAAACATGATTAAACATCACGTACATTATGTTTGGAGTAATTCCATGAAGAACAGTGCACACGGGCAGGAAATGGAAATTGAGCCAACATTCTCCATGATGCTCAGGGAAACTGTCACATCTGCTTTTTTTTTCCTGTTCTTCTCTCACGGTTTATCTTTTTTGTTTTTTTTTTATGTTTTCCTGTGTTTCAGAGCTGTGCCCAGATGACAAAGAGAGTACAGAGTGAGCAGCAATAAAAAAAATAAAAAATAAAAAAAGATAAAGCAACATTTGTATCAAGTAAAATATGTATAATGTAGTAGTTTTGTTTTGATTGAATTTTATATGTTTTAGCACAAACTTCGGTATTTACAGCATTTTTGTTAATGATTTTACATATTCACTAAAAATCTACTATATCCATGTTTGTCTTATAATTACGCCATTACTACATCACATGTGATGTTTTTCAGATTAAAACTTTATTATTATCATTATGTACTAACTGTACTATGATTCACTGAAAACAAGGACTTGAAACAAACATTGGAGAAATGTCTGCTTTGCTGGCTGTGAAATTAATTTATCACATCACACACTGTCATGGTGGTGGACAAATTTCATGATTTCAAAATACCAAAAAATGAACTTGCTTTTAATGTAAACAGTGATTACATCCAATAAGCCAACTCAAATGAAAACAAATCCAGTGCTACAAGGCACTGGATACACCAATTTTTCAAAACTATACAGTATAAATGGGTTAAACAGATTTAGTTTGGTTATTTCTTTTGGATCAGTCCAAGCATTTGCTTTGTAATGTTTCAAATGCATATTGATAGACTATACTGTGTGTGTGTGCAAGTTTGAAGTCTGTCCTCTTCATGTCCATGACATTTAAGCCACCAGCCTGCTGTAATGGCTCCCCAGGCCAGTTTGACCGCTCTCCATCTTACATAACCTGCTGCTATCTGTCAGCCCACTGGTTCTTGTGCTTTGTGTCTCTGAGCTGCTATTCACCCGTGTCAGTTGCCTACATCTGAATAGCACTGCCACCTGCTTCTGGCACTGAGAGGAGCCAAAGTAATAGAGGACTGGATCCAGACAGCAGCTTAGGCTGCCTATACACATGGAGAGCAGGTATGCCTGGTAGGAACTGTCACTGGACTTGTGGGACAGCTGAACATAGTGAACCATCAGGATGATGTTGGTGGGAGTGAAGCAGACCACAAACACCACCAGCACGATCACAGCCATCACCACGGCCCGCGTCCTCCTGGATCGGCTCTCCATGTTGGCTGCTGCCAGAGCCTGGATAATACGCACATAACAGACAACAGTGAAAACAAGAGGGATGAAGAAGAAGATAGAGGAGTAGATGGGGAAGAAGTAAAGATAGTAATCTTGTAGGTTTTCCACATCCTGCACATCATGACAGGTGGTGATGCCCAGGTCTGGCAAATACATGGTCTGTCCTGAGATCAGCAGAGGGGATACTCCTCCAAGGGCTAACAGCCACATGGCAGCGCACACAGCTGAAGCTGTCTGAGGGCTGCGCCATGTCAGCGAGTTCATGGGGTAAACCACAGCCAGGAAACGGTCGATGCTGATGCACGCCATGAGGAGGACGGAGCAGTACATGTTGCAGTAGAAGGCTGCTGTGACAACTCTGCACATGAAGGAGCCATAGATCCAGTTGTTGCCATGGTAATGGTAGGCAATCTTGAAGGGAAGGAGCAGGCCGAACAGCAGGTCAGCGCAGGCCAGGTTCAGCATGTAGATCACTGCCGGTTTTCTTGGACGGATGTGGTGCAAAAACATTACCACAGAAACGAGGTTGAGGGGCACACTGATGATGAAGACGAGGGTGTAAACGGTCGGGACAAAGCTCGTTGCCAGGCGACCCTGGAGGAAACCTTTAGCCTCCTCTGAGACAAAATAGTGCTTCTGGGGAGGGTGGTGTGGGCCGCGGTGGCCGTGTTTTTTCACCGGCTCCAGCTCCGATTCTGAGCCAGACCCCGAGTCATCCTTCAATCTGTCTGACACTGACAGGTCAACGTAGTCTACAGGCTCATCTGTGACTATTACAAAGTGACCAGAAAAAGTCCGTGGCAGGAGCTCTGAGCCTTTAAAGAGACAAAGAACAGAGAAACAGAACACAATACATCTTACTTTCTGTTCATCTTTAGGTAAATCCAGAAATAAGAGAGAAAGATTTATCATGACGTGATACAGTTACATAGTTAGTGGAGATGTTTTCATTTTAATCAGTTTTTTGTTTTTGTTTCATAGTCTTCCACAACCAGTCCTGCCCTAAACATATTATCATATAATATATAATATTATTTTGTTTTGTTTTTTAGCAGTGAATCAAATATTACAAATTGCTTATGTTTTGTAAGTAAACTCTTAGGAAAAAACTATAATTCTCAGGTAAATGTAGTGGAGTAAGCTAGATGTAGTAATTAACAAAAAATTGAAATATTCAAGGAAATACAAGTACTTCTGAAAAGTGCAGTACTTCAGTAAATGTACTAAGCTTTTTTCCACCACTGTCCATGACCTGCTGAGTGTGGTCAACCAGACTTTGACAGAATCACAGATTATTGGCCGGTTGTGGCTTACGTTTCTGATTACTATCAATTTCTTGCAGTTTTAGTCACAGTTCTTTTTACAAGGCCATGTTGGAAAGGTGAACAAAAGGTCAGTCCTACTTAAACAGCATTTCCAATAGTCCAGCCTACTTGAAACAATATAGTCTACAGCCTGAAATAAGGGGCACTTATGGGCTACAGCATTGCCCTGTTGAAGCAACTGTATAAACAGGAGATTTTTTTCAGTCAAAGGGCTGAATGTTAGTTTATCTTGCATTTGTAAAACTCAGCAGAGTTCAAGCCTGTACAAAATGTACGTATACATATTAATTTACCCAATAATCTGTTATGAACTATTAAATAGTGTTCACTGTCTTACACAAAGTTTATGGTTAAGAAAGCAACTTACCGTTTTGGGAAGTGAGTGCTGAGCTCTGGACAGAAAACATTAACAACAACCCCACCGACAGGTAAACCATGGCTTCACTGTGGGATCCTCCAAATAAGTGCGTTGAAATGATCTGTGCCTGAAGAGACACATCAGTGTGTCTGCCTGCCAGTGTCAAACCTGTTATTACAGTCCAGTGTGGATACGCCTCCTCCTCACTGCACAGTCTCCTGCCCACATACAGAGAAACAACATAATGTGAACCAGTGACCTTAAGTTTAATCGAATTTGTTGACAGGAATATGTTGAAGAATGGACAAATAAAATAATACTGATAATAATAATAATAAAAAAGAGAAAAGAAAAAAAAAAGGTCAAATACTTTTGGGCATTTGTAATTTATTATGCACATTGTTCAAGCATTAGAAATCACTTATATACTGATAATACACATTAAAAACACATCAGTTGCAGCTTTTAAACGTTGTAAATGTTTTTATTAATTAAAACATGTTTCTTTAAACGTGTTAATTAAAAAGGCACTGGTAAACTACAGTATTTCATCTCGCCATGCTGGCTGGCTGCAAAGTTGCTTGACAGCTCTGTTTCTGAACTGATAAAGAGGACTGCGTCTCTGAATTTCCATCAAACCTTTAAAGTGTTTTTCAGCATTCAAGGTAACAACAACAGTGTGTTTTCTAGTATCTTTTACATACAAAACATGAACACCATTACAATTTCATTCTTAAAAATACATTACATTTACAATCACCACATGGAAAAACACAGAATGGATATATTTAATTGGACAATAACTACAACTCATTTTTGGTGTGATCCGTCGAATTATAGTCAGATGAAACCAAACACTGTCCTGAGCCATCTGATGTTTTCTGACAAAATTAATTTTGTTCAACAAACTCAGTACTGTCAGAAGGCACAGTCCGTTTCCTCCCCCGCTCCTGATGCTTTCCCCCTCTAATTCTTTCACACTTTCTCATTTTCCATAGAATTTCTTGTTTAGGAGGAAAATTAGCAAATTGACGTTCACTTTGGCTTTGTCAAACATCTTCATGACGGCCACACCATCGTACTGCAGCTGAAGGAGGTCCTGGACACCAAAACATACAACATATACAATAAGAAACTCAGATTTGGCAGGTTTACATATGCAACGTAAATAATAATGTCTTAATCATTAGATAAATTAACAGCATATGAGCTTTATTTTCATATTTCCTGTTAGAAGTCCAACGAGGGGAACAGGGAATTTAACCCTCACGTTTTAGTGTTGACTAATGAGCTGCTGGGAAGCATTTACCTGGAAATGAAGCTGGACTTTTTCCATCTCAACTCCCATAAATTTAGCCTTCACCTCAAAATCCCCGACTTCCTCAGTAGGAGAAATGTCAAACATGACATTTTTGAACCTGAGACATGAAAGAGACAATAACACAGGATTAATGGGAGAGAGGGGGGGCAAAAAGTGACAACGCAGCACACTGGGGAAAACAGAGCCATTATTTGCAGACTTTGGAATTTCCATAGTACTCTGGACAAATTCCAAATCAAACTCATCATTCCTTTTCCTCATGTTGAGAAATTTAAGCTGAGTATTTGTAGTGAATAAGTTTTAAGATAAACTTAACATTTTTACATTTGTTTTTTTTTGTCATTCATATACAACTGCTGTCCATTTCCTCTCTGGTGCAGTTTAACTCCAAGAAGCACAGTAATGGTCTTCAGAATAAAAGGTGAGATAGGACATGAAGAAAAATGTGGCCTTGCTGATAAATACTCCTAGTGTTGTTTTTTTCATTTAACACAAATATAATAGAAAAAACACTAAATGCATGAAAAATAAAATTAAAATTGTGATATGATGCACATTTAATATCTGACCAGTGTTGAAAAATTGCAACACTGATGATGGTGGGTTGGTTGGGGGATAGATTTGATCAACTAAACTGCAATCGGAATTTCTAGACACGTCATTACAGGTGCTGTAAATGTTAGCAAAAATCCAATATAAGACAAGAGGTGAAGAATAAATCCCCAGTCCTTTATGATAAGCTGTCTAAGTGGTGAAGAGAAGCTCAACCCACTGGTTTGTCTGAAGTCCTTCGATCTCCAGGATGACCCCCTTCTCATGCAGCCTCGCCGCAGTGTACTTCAGAGACTGCGGCTTCCACTTCTTACTGCCCCTTTCATCACCTTTGCTGCCCAGTTTTATAGATCTGCGTGAATTCCTGGATACACAATACACCAATATACACACACACACAGACACACACAGTAATCCATTACAAGAAATCTTGCCACATCAACCTAACTGTCCACGCAAACTAAAGGAAGCAGGAACATCATATACAAACAGCAAGATTATTTTGTAAACCTCTTTATTCTAATAAGATGTAAGAAATGAAAGGTACAACTCACTTCCGGTTGAGGTTATCCAGGCAGGTCTTGATGTAGGTATCATAATAATTCATCTGGTCCTGGTAGAAGGCAGTTTTCGAGTTGAGCGCCGTCAGTGTCTGCTGGAGCTTCACAAGCTCGGCCTTCCTCCTCTGTCTGTACCGTCTCTGGTAGCGAATGTCCTGTCAATCACAGTTTTTTACAAATTTAGACATAAAAGTGCACTGGAGGCACGTGTTCTTTTATGTGAATGAAGAGCTGCTTGTGAACCTTTGATATGTCGTTGATGATGTCCTGGTATTTGTTACTAGCAGTGGTAAGGCCGGCCTGCTCCAGGTTACGGAGGTTCCGCAGGATCTTCCTCTTCTTCTGCTCCAGAGGCAGCTGGCTGTCCTCCAGTACTCCCGGGCTGCTCTTCAGACCTTCTGGTGTCTGAGCATCCTGGACTGCCCGACGCTCTACAATCTTAGTATGCTCCAACTCCTTCAGGGAAGAAGTCATGTTAGAAGTGCACAGATTAGTGAGAAAACAAATTTCAAACATTTATTACATAGATTTGAATTTTTAATAAATGAAAATGGCTGTTGGGTACATGGGTAAGGAAAACAAGAGAAGAGGAAATATGACCTGTGGTGCAGAAGCTGGGGTCTCAAGAATTTCAGGCAAAGACTCTCCAGGTTGAATCCGAACAACATCCACTATTAGCTTTTTTGTCCTGACAGACGCACGCACGCACGCACGCACGCACGCACGCACGCACGCACACACACACACACACACACCAGATCTCTCGATTTAATTTCAGGCGTAATGTCACCAAAACCAAAAAAAAAATATATATATATATATATATATATATATATATATATATGGGGCTATTGTCATCTGACGGCAGAAAAAAATCTTTTTTGGAAAAAGTGTTAGTATTCAGACATGTAACATGGAAGTTACAACCAAGTACAAACCAATTTTCTGAGCAGAACTGAATCATCATTCCCCACCTTCATGAATTTTCTTTAGTGAAGAACTAATATTCCTGACACATAATACATGTTACTCTCACCTATATAACATCGCCTTCTCTTAACTGCCTTTAGGTCATTGGTCATTTGTCCAGTTACCTCGAAAGTTAACAAATTGCAATAAAATCTGGTGCGAAGTTGAAAGAACCTAATTAGTTTTTGGTGCAGGTTTGAATCCACCATATGTGTGAAAGAAGAATATATCAGTAGGCTTATTTTTCATAACAGCTCTTCGCCATTGCTGTAAATGTAATAATCTTTTTTTCCCCCAGTGTTCCATACTGTATTCACATATTCATAGCCTGAACACACTATGCAATTACAAATGAGATGATATGACGCATATAGCAACTCAGAGAAATACTGATTCACATTTGTTTCTCCTCTTAAAAGCTTGTATACCCCAGAAAATAATGGACAGACTGATGTAGGCGGATACATGTTTATAGGAAAGATAACCCTGACCACCAAGCCCCTTCCTTTTTGGACAGGAAATGATAGAAGAGCAGGAAAGACAACAAAGACGCGCTACTGAGTGATAGCCATAAAAAAACACACACACCTACGTCAAGAAGGGTTAAGTGAAGGGCACCACTAAGTGTGATTCAGTGTAATGGTTTTAAATATACATAGACATTGTTTAGAAATTCTTAGACTGTAAAAATTCAGTCTCAGTATCCTCTTTTAATAAACTTACTTTGTCATGAGGGTCTTCAGGTCCTTGTCGTCCCCTTCCAGCAGCTCAAACTTGCTGGTTAGGGTGAGGGAGATTTCCGTCTTCGCCAGCTGGCTCAGAGCACTCTCTCTGTTTGGGTCATTTGGGTCTACTGCTCCTTCACCTGTAATAAAACAGCACAGCGTGTAAAATGATAAACACCTTGCATTCAACTTATGATTAAAAGGAATAAAAGTTTGTTTGACAGTACCGAGCAATGCCTCTACATCAGGGACGTCTCCCAGGTCCTGCAGCAGCTCATGCAGCAAGTCACTGTGGTCTGGAGAGATGGCCTCCAGATGTTCCAAAAGCAGCTGAACAAATACAGATGTGATTAGTCCTGTATAAAAAGCTTAAACATTTACTGTGTAATTAACCACTGAAAAAGTCTGTGACATTGTCATGAACTTTGTTAGATTTATTCGCGATGAAACAACAGAACAAAGTTATGGGCCACAGGTGCTTTCCTTTTCTTATCTTGCTTAGTAAATTTTAAAAACAAGTGCATTATATTTATATGATATATGTGTGTGTATTATTTACTATGCTCGTAGTAACAAACACACCAAGTAAATAATACAGTAAAGTAATGAATAGGTAAAATGCATCATGCCCCCATTTAAACCACGTTTTTGTTTTTCTTCACACATTAAACAAATAGAAAATTAAACGCACAGCAAATTATAAAATCATCTTTGTGTGTGAAATGGAGGCTGAAGGAACATCTGCCCAATCTCCATTATTGCCATTGTTCCCTGTGTGAGTAACTGTAGAGTGAAACTGCTGATAAATGGACACAGATGGCTTTAGCCTACTGTTGTCCTCATTACTACCCCCTTTCCAAGGAAGTGGTGTGGAAATGTAAAGAGAGGAAACAGGATGATGGTATAAAGAAAGTAAGTGGCTGTGCGAGAAACAAGTTAAAAAAAAAAAAAAAAAGAATGCATGCTTTCCTCAGCTGATAATATTTTAATGTGGACTTGAATGATATCCTGAGTCATTAGTGTGCATTCGCAGGAAAATGAGCTGAATCCAATGTACTCTACACAGGACAAGATTCATTTTGCTTGGGTTTACCGAGTGCGTGTTGATGATCTCCTCTATTGAGATGTAGATGATAGGTTTGCTCAAGGTCACCATGTCAGAGTATTCATCAATATTAAACTTCTCCTCAGGTTCAGGGACATCACATGCTGACTGGAAAATTACCCTGGAAGACAAGAATATCAGTAGTTATTGCCTCTCAGCCTTTAAGCCTCAAATAGTGACGGAGGAGGTAAAAGGCAGAATTAGCTAAATCATAAGGAAATAAAGCAGGACTTTGTTTAGTCACGCTTCTGAATTGCTTTGTGATGAGCTAGCAGTTTCTTCATCAGCAACTGGGAGACGTGCGTCGCACTGAACTCCAGACAGACACGTACAAACTCACAAATAAGAAGCGCTGGGCCAGAAGTCGTGTACTTTATCTGCCCACATTATCAGAGCGACTGACTCATCATTACTGGAAATCCACAGAAATCTTAGTCCATTTAGTGGAAACAAGTCAGTATGATCAATTCCCTAGCTTCCTTTGCAACTACTTCCACTCTGTCAGCTTAACCTGACTATGACCATCCAAGCAAAACATGTCTATCTGCGGGGTTTGCTTTCCTTTTTTCATACTCCTGGCTTTGTTATTGGAAGGAACATTTTTTTCTTTCTCTACATGTTTTCGCCTTTATCATGTTGTTTTAGAACATGAACTAAAACCATTCTGTATGTCATTAAGATGTCATGGAAGCTCTACCTTTCCTCAGTACTGCCCTGAGGTAAAAACACTCTGACAGACACATCTGCGCCACCTACATGTACAGAAGAATGTTTCTCTCAATATTCATTTCTCCTTTCTTACCTAAACTTCTCATATGTCTGAGATATGTAGTTGTTCATTGGTGTCATATGTGCGTTCTCGCCCTCAAAGAGCTTGTTGGCAGCAGCATGCTGGAGCATCTTAGCCACAGATCCCAGGTTACGACGCTGGTCTAAGTGAAGCTGCCCTCCTGCTGACATGTCGATGATGTCGAAGCCATCAGGGGCCACGATGGCTGGGTTCATGTAGCGGTAGTACAGCAGGTTTCCTACAATCTTCCATGAAAAAAAAAAAATTAAATAATTATTAAAACCTCTTGTAAAATTAAACTGCTCTCAGCTGAGGATGCTCACAGTTACAAAGCATGTAATGTAGAGGGCACAATCTAATACTTCACTGTGAGTGGAAAAATATATATTCAAACTTTTGAGGGCTTGTACCTTCAACAGCTCATCTTCTGAGGCATCTGGAAACTTTTCGTGAAGGCTGTTCTTCAGAACTTTTGCTATGTATCTCATGCCATAACTACATGCAAAACAAAAAGCATTGATGGGACATCAAACACAAAACAACATGCACATTCACGTGCTATATGAAAAATGATACAGCAAGCATGAAAGGGAATTATTTGAACCATCACCAAGTATTAATGGTTTTTAGAGTCTCTTCAGATGTGCAGCAATTGTACTTCTATCACTGCCGTTCTTTGCTAATGAGTATAATCAAACATCACCATCTAGTGGTATGCAAGCGTCAGAATTTTTAAAATAAGGTTGTCTTTCTTTTTTCTTTGAGAATTTTTTTTTAAAAAAGGTATTCGTGGTCCAGTCTCAAAACTGAGTTACTTGGGTGTGGCTCATGCCACACAAATTACAGTCCAGCTTTTATTCTTGAGCAGATCACTGCTTGTAACATAGAGATGATTATCAAGTAATGACCATGGCTCAACATCTAGCTGAACCCTAAACAACCAGAATGAGCAGTAAACAACATACCACAGCAGATGATCGCATCCTGTCTAGCCCTGTTTTAGTCACACTGCTGTCATTATATTGCTGAAGTAATAATGTAAAAATAGAAGAGAGAAATACTGAACAAGAGGATGAGAAAATAGATTTTAAAAAGATAACGTTAAAAAGAAAAAAATATTTTCAATGCATTGAATAAAAATGCTGCGAGTGGTAAATAATAAAAAAATTGTACAGATAGAAACTTCTCATTACTTTCACCACAGAAACATTAGAAATTAGATTTAAAGCAACATTCCAACTGAACTTTGAAAGTAACTTGCTTCCTTGTTGTAAGGTATTGACGTGGTGTGACGCAGGGATGGACAAAATAACAGGGACAGCTTCAGACATTATGCTGTCCAGCACAGCACAACAGCAACATCAAATTATGGCCTTGAATCATGTCTCTCACACAGTAGCAACATACATTTAAATTTAGAATTTTTACAAAGGTAGTATTTATTGAGTGGCGTTTGTATAAGATTATATTCCAGTGTAATATGTATGTATGTTATTTTGTCCAACCCTGTATAACTGGATAACTGGACACGTTCAATGGCGCATCCTTATTTATTCTTCCATAAATTTATGGTTTAAAAAAAAAGAAAATGACGCTAGAAAATCAACAAAATCATGCCAACTAATCTGTTCGAGCACTGACTAAAACAAAACCGTCACAGTGTACACAAAGGACAAGTGGACATTGTGTGTGGACATTGTAAGTGACACTTAACAGATCCCAACACTTACGGGATATTGTCCAGTGAGGACACAATGGAGTTCAAAACCTTATCTGTAGCGGACCGTAGTGCAAGACTGGATGCCTCCAGCCTGTTGCGTACTTCCTCATGTGACATGGCCTGCTCAGGAGTCACTTCATAAGGCAGCTTGCTGAAGACAAAAGCAGACAAACATTGAAAGGTTAAAATTAAACAAATAAATAAATAAAGAACCTCCAGAAAACTGGACCTTGAGGTTTGTAATCTATCACAGTAAGAAACGAGTTCTTAAATTTTTGTCAAGTGCAGTGTGTTAACACTGTGTGACAATCTACTATTTTGAAAATTCTCCCTTGGTACTGGGTTCACAGAAGTTCAGACACTGAAACAAGAGCCCTTCTATATCGTCAATCTAACACACAAGCTGACAGTATGCCTTGGAAAAACATTACCAGTAATTCTAAGTACATGCTGTGGTTAATGGGCTAAAACACATAAGACTTCACATTAGGTGCTCTTGACAGAAAATAACCTTTGGCAATTTAACCACACAGATGAACCTAAGAAAATAACAAGAAATGTAAACAAAACAAACCTAACCACAGGACAACCAACTGTTGGCTCAAACCTCATGCAGCCAGGAACAGAGTAATTGTAAGTCTATATCATCGTCCCACAGTCCACCTACCTGGCCTCCCCAGTAGCTGTCTCCAGCTGGTTGACCCAGGCTTTGTACACATCCACAGGGTTGGTGTTGATGCCTAAGCTCTTGTCCTCAATGATGTCTTTGACCACAGGAGCCAGAAGCTGCCGGAGTGTGTTGTGGCCTCGTGCACCTCTGTTGAAGCTCACCACCATCTTGATGACTGTTGGGTTTCCTGTCACTATGTCCTGGATCTGGTCCACCTTAGAACTGAGACACAAGGAGATGATGGTACGGAGGATCAGTAATGTCCGGCAAACAACACGCACAATGTGGTGAACATGTATTCAGGGAATGCCAAACTATTCTTTTTGAGGATCTTATTCTTCTTTTCATAATACACTCTGATTGTGTAAAATTTGTGTGTAACCATCACATCACTACAATAGTGTGAACACGTGTACACTAGGTACAGTGGATATGGACAAAGTATTGTTCGGAGCAAAAGTTCTCACTTGATTTCCTCCTCCAGAGCAGTCTTGAAGAGTTTGAGCAGCAGGTATTCTTCTCTCTGATTGGACGCGTAGTTGTACACGGTGAAGATCACAGTGTCCATAAACTTAGTGGACTTGTTTTGGGGCATTTGGAAGATCAGCTTGGCCAGGTAGGATGGATTGGTCTAAAAGGCAGAGAAGAGAGAAGGGGTAACACCTTTTAAGTCTAACAGATGTAAGCTGTAGTTTATGTCGAGGTAGATGAGGTAGAGTTCACACATTCTTGTAATACCTGTAGCAGGTAAAAGAGATGCTGGTAGGCCTCCAGTTTCCTTCTTTTGCCTTTACTTAGTCCCTTAATACCCAGTCCGTCTCCTGCAGTCAGGTCATCTTTACTCGCTTTATTTTTCTTGTTCTTCATTTTCTTACTATGGGACACAACATCCTTTTCAAAGAAACAAACACCATATGAATTAAAGAACAAGACAAGACAACATATAATTACAGAAATTTAGTCACAGTTCAGTGTTATGAACCTTTGCCTGAAACATGCAATTACCAAGCAATGAATGATGTCAACCATCACAAAATTACAGTATGGGCCTTTTCTTCTCTTGTACACACAAAAGCAACAGTTGCACACCTGCAGGGTAATTCTGTTCTTCACCAGCAGTCCAATCTTAATGTCCATCAGGTTCAGGTCTTTCTCCATCTGCTGATTGGAGCGAATCTTGGTGACCACTTCTTCCCTGAGCCGTGTCACTTCCTGCTCTTCCTGCAGATCCAGAGCGCTCTGCTCCAGAAGGTGGACAAACTTACGCACCACTGACAGAGGAGGATCCTTGGCCCCGGCTAAGATTGGGCACATAAGAAAATCAGCAAAAGCATTGGTCATAAGTCCTTTATACACACTCATCTAATGATGTTCTCACAGTTCCGATGATATCAGTACAGCTGTGCTCTAACTGCTGGAGGGTTAAACGCCTTTTTGACTCACTTAGGGTTCTGTAGTCATCTCTGGCTTTGTTGGCCTTTAGAAAAGCCTGGATCTTTACAATTTCTTTCTCCTACAAACAGAGATAACAATGAGCGCTACACAAAGAGACAAATGGCACAAAACCAAAGGATGCTGCTCACTGATGCTGACTGACTGCAGTGATACTCACATGATCTTTGAAGAACTGCAACCTCTGACTGTATTTACGTTTGGCTTTCCACATTTTCACCATGGACTGGATCTAAAAACATCAGTTTTACGTCAGGTCTTTGATTTGAAAGTGATGTTGTTACTGTTACGTATATGCAAATTCATTTTTATATGTGTTGACAGATCCCAGCTACCACGACTATTTTTGTTTATGGCTGATGATTTCCAGACATTTACAAGAAAGGGTTGTACAGCTTTATAGCTGCCTATTCAGTGAAAAAATGTTTATAGATTTATCACCTTGACAATAGAAACCACATTTTTCTGAAGCAAATTCATCCTGTCTTTGTACATTTTCCTTTGCTTGTAACCCTTCCAGCAAGCCTGCAAGGAAAAAAAAAATATATATATATACATGGAAAACATACTGAGAGTTGTGTGTTTTACATCAGATCTACCACAGCATGGATTATTAAACTTATTAAAGATAACAGATCACTGAAGTTGATCTGATTTCTGACAATAGTCTGTACTCACAGTTGAGTCATACACTACCTGCAATTTGATAACGTGTGGCTCTTGTTTGTGTAGATACTCCATTCTCTGGGCATGCTTTTTCCTGACCAGGTAACCTCTGATCCTCGCCTGCAGCTGGGTTACGAAGGATTCGTTGGCCAACCATAACTGTTCCCTGTTATATTCTGCAGTCACACAGCTGACAACAGTCTGAGGGGAAAAAGGCGTGTTTCCAATCAGTTCCATCATTGGGGATGTACTGTGGCTTCAGAAAGTATTCATTATTCAGTATTCATATTCATTCAATATTTTTGAATGAATATGATATTATATTATATTATATATTATATATATTATACAATATTTTTTGAGATAAACACTTGTGTTTATCTCATTTAAAATCTAGAAAATCAAATACTGAATACTCTTTGCAAATGAGAGACTTCGGTTTTTAATTTAAGTTTTAAATAATTCTACTAATTTTCTAAGTGTAGATTGGGGGGCAAAAACAGTATCCAAAAAATACAAATACAAATACAGTATCCACAAAAAATAGTATCCATTTAAAATGAAATCTGCAACACAATGAAGTGTGGGGAAAAAGTGAAATGGTCTGAATACTTTCTAAAGGGACTGTAAATATGGTCACACAACATCACATAATGGAGTACAGCAACGACACAGAACAACAGGGAGTACCTGGATTTCCTCTTTACTGAGCTGGCCACTATTGTGTTCAAATCCTTCAGGTTGCTCCCAGGTTCCCTGTGCAGTCTCCAGGTTATAGTAGTAGTCATATCTGTCCTTGATGCAATGTTTTACCCACACACCATCTGTGCTGCCTGGAGCAAAGCAGAAAATACCCATTTAGACCCCTTTAGACACAGTGAACACACATAAACTCCTCTCTGTGCAGGTGTCAGTTTCTTTAACACAGAGCATCCTTTCTGATGATACTTCTAAGTCCTGTTACCTTTAACAGCATTGTTAGTTTGACTCTGCACCAGTTCAACCTGGTATGTGTCAGCACATTCAGGGAGAACCGCTCTCAGTCCTGCACTGGGAGCCTGCAAAGCCTTCAGTGTATTCTGGGAGTCGCCCTCAGCCACGTTCCTATTAATATCAGCAACTGCTCCAGCCACTGAAACCAAGTAAACAAGATTAAACGAAAGAGGAAGTTACTGAGTCAAACATGAAAACAACACAACAACTGCACAGTAAAAACACAAGAAATAAGGGACAATACACAACAGGCAATATGATTATTAAAAAATACGTGCCTCGGTTACACAACAAAAGCAAACATGATTATACAAATACTGCCAGATTATCTATTATGTTTCACAAAATGCAGTATCGTGATTCGTGGCAATATTAAAACTCAGCTCTAATTTAGCACAGTAATGCACCTGCTGATCTGAAAATAAAACACATCCTCTGGACAATCAGAATATTGTATTCAATGGGCCCAACATTTGAGGGAAATTAACTGGGCCTGAATCAACTATTGTGGTGAAGACATGGATGAGCGAATTTCAGCTAGGGTACATACAAGTGAGAGCCTCCTCTTCATCCCGGTTGGCTGTGATTATGGCCTCTTGGATTTGGTCCAGCCAGAGTACTGCAGACTCATCTCCAGAGCTCTGCAGTCAGAGGAAAAGTACAAGATCATCTCTCTTCTTTTTAGAAGAGGGAGACACCAGATTCAACTTCAGACACACAAGGTTCATGCACAGCTGCACAATGCTAACTTGAGATAAGATTATAAATCATTTGAAGCGATTTTAGTCATAAAATACAATGTCAAGGTTAGAAATTCTTTGAAGTCACGCTTTGCAAATTCATCAAGTTAGGATTGTGAATTTTTCTATGTGCAGTGTTTAGTTCTGCAGCACTAACAACTCATAGCAACACTGATTAACCAACACTACACTGGTGCCATTAGAGCAACAGCAAATAGTGGGCAGTACCATTTCCCCTGTGTCCAGAGGTAAGATCTAAGGAAAAGGGGGAAAAAAATGTGATGAATAATCACTAACAACAGTTACACTACAAATATTCACCCTATCTTCACCCCTCACTCAACCAAACACTTACTAAAGTACTAAAATCAGACCCTAAAAAAGTAACATCACAATAAGCACAAAGAATGTTTATTCAGGCTGATTTTGCATCTGTTCTTAGACTAATTTTAGCGAACACTGCGTGGGACCAGGGTCACACGGCCAACAGGACGGAAGTCACCAAACAATAGGCAAACGGAGCAGCTTCTTCTAATCATGTTTTGAGAGCTGGATCAGCCTCGTTTCCAACTGAAATAATCCAATTTATTACATTTTTGTATGTGACATCATTTCAGTGTAAAGTTCATGTAACAAAGCGGTGAGACGTTAATGTGCAACACAGAAGCCGACCAGGGGGAAAAAAACAAAAAAAAAAAAAAACAACTTTTGTTGCCATATACACTGGGTAATCATCTTTCACTGAAATGAAATGGATAGAAGAGCAGCATAAATCTTTCATGTAGATGAATTACAATATCCAAAAAGAGCCTTTGTGATTCCTCAATTCCACACACATGGCTGACAAATCTCAAATAAATGCAACAGCCAAATTCCTTTTAATACCACAAGTCCCAAACCACAAACAAATTACTTGTTGTAACAGCAATCAGTATAATTTTTTTCAGTTGTTTATAAACCACTAAACAGTGCCCTCCCACCCCAGTGAGTCAGTTACTGGAACAGACAGAACAGCGATTCAGTTTTCAAGCCTGCACAGGAAATGTGCTCACTGAACTGGACAAACAGACAAGCGTCCCACACACACTAGCAGGAGGCTGAGCTTGAGTCCACACCGTCATCTGTTCTACTGTTGTGCTGTAGAGATGATAAACAGCAAATTTCACCGGTGGAGAACTCCGACATTTACTGAAAAGAAGCAACGCCAAGAGGGGTGAAGACAAGAAACCTTTCAAAACTCTGGGTGAGAGGACTGAGGAGTGATATGGCAGACCTTGTGCCAGGATTACTCATTTGTCTGATGGCAGTGCAGACAATTCAGCATGACGGTAAGTTTATTACAGCACTTTAAAAAAGAAAGATAACTGGATTTATTTTTTTAAGCCAGGGTCCAAAATGAGATATTTGCACTTGGATTTCTTTTTTGAAACATTTATGCCATTTTGATACACATCAACTGCTTAAGGACTCGTTAATACGTTTGAGTATTTCAAATTACAAATTCAAAATACTGAAATAAATATATTTAATAATGTATAATTTTATGAAATGTCAGTTTTTTAGCAACAACAGTGTGATTAAATATATTTTCTGTTTTATGTTTTAATGTAATTTGAAAAGTACTTTTGTTTAAAAATTAAGTTTTATTTAAAGCCATAAACATTGTTTTTCTACCCATTTATAGGAAATAGAACCAGGACTAATATTTCAACAGGTGTGATACCAAAAACCTTCAAGGGGAGGATATACAACTATAATCACACAGACCAGCTGCCGGACCCACTCCATCCCAGCACAAACCCTTCGCTTCATGTGAACCCAGAGGACCCGGTCACAGCCTATACCACAGGGATCCTCAGCACCGGGGTCATACCTTCATCATATGTCCTGGCCATGCTGGTGGGTATCCCCTCCAATGCCTACATTCTGGGTTTTCTCCGAGTCAAACTCAGAGCAAAGTCCATTTCCACAGTAATTCTTTACTTGAACCTGGCTTTGTCGGACCTGCTGCTCCTGCTCACACTGGCACTACGTGTTCACTACCACTTCAACGGAAACAACTGGATATTTGGGGAAACTGCCTGCCGGCTTATTGCAGCCTTGTTTTATGGCAATGTTTATTGTTCAGCTCAAACAATAGCATGCATCAGTCTGAAGCGCTACCTGGCCGTGGTCAGACCGTTTTTGTACAGAAGGCTGACTAAGACTCCACTGGCAGCAGGGACATGCTTGGTTGTATGGTTCCTGTTTGGGGCGGCTATTGTACCTGAGCTCCTTGTTAGACAGAGCTACCAGGTTACCGAGCTGGGAGTGACCACCTGCCACGATGTACTTCCCCTCGAAGAAAAATCCCATTCCCCTTTGGTGCTATACAGGCTGATGCTAGTTTGTTTGGGCTTCATAGTGCCTTTCTTGGTTTGTATCTATGCCCATGTGGCAGTGGTTTACCACCTAGGTCAATCTGGCTGTGACTGGAGACCTTTCATCAGGGTCAGCACTCTGGTCTTTGTCATCTTTGTAGTGTGTTTCTTGCCCAGCGCAATCCTGCATATCGCCCACTACATCTGCCTGTTTTCCACTGGGGATGACAGACTGTATGGATACTACAGAGTAGCGGTATGTCTCTGCTGCTTCCACAGCTGTCTGGATCCCTTCCTGTATTTGCTCGTTTCGAGGACGGAAGCCTCTGGACTACAATTCATTTCCCTCCGTGCGATACCACAGCGACCAACAGTTATGACATGAGACTGGATGTGCATGCACGGGAAAAAAACATGTCCTTGCTGGACCATTGTTGGGACACAGCAGGGAAGCACAAGAAACAAAGATGTGAAAGTTAAGACTGAATTTAACAGGGTAATACCACAATCTCTGTTAGATGCAAAACAACAACTACCTTTGTGTCAGAGAAGAGGTATGCAAACTGTGCAACCTATACAAGCCTTATAGAAATATATGTGCACCTAGCAAAATATAAGACTGAGAACTTGGTAACACAGATAGGCTGACAACTATAATCTGGCCTCTATTTTGCTTTGTTAGAGGAGAATTAAATACAAAAAAGACAATATGTATGTAGATATTTACTCTCATCCTTCCAATCCTGCATTACATGCAGAATATGTACACAAAAGTCAGATCAGAAATGAAGCAATTCAGCTTCATAAAAATGTAGAAATATACAATTCTGTCATGTCAGGGATAAGAGGCTGCAGTGCAACTCCAATAAAACTAAAAGAATGAATAAGAATAAGAGGGTTATGATATGTGGTTACAGCACTGGCTTATTCAGTCATGATTTTTGAATGTTTTTAATGTTTTAATGTTTTGCACTCTGAGGATGTGGGAGGTGCAAGTACATATTTCCTAAAGCACAAGTCGTAAATGAAATAAACAAAACACGTGTCAAATTACCTGGCAGAGAAGTTGCTTGGTATATTGTAGGACATCGTGGTAGTGTTTGGCTGTGGCTGGGTTCACCCCCGTCAACTTGGCTGTAGGGAGGAGCAAGGCCGCAAGCGTTTGCTGATGATCACCTGAGTTAAGCGCTTCATTGATCTCAGCGATGGCTATGACACCTGGAGGTAGAAGGGCAAGAAACAATCCAAACTTGATCAGCCACTGTATTTAATCCATTTTGTGTTTTTAAAAAGTTTTCTTAATTGATACATTTCATTAAGAGGTCATCAGTTGCACAGGACAAGGTACATGCTACAATATGTAAACCAGAAATCTGCATAAATTCCTTACGTTCATGCTCTTCATGGACCTGAATGTTGACTGTATCGATGCACTTCTGAACATCGTTCCAGGTGAGAAACTCTTTACCATTTGCAAGAGTCTCAGCTCGCTGCTTGATAAGTGTGTCAGCATACCTGAAGGAGAGAGCCATGGAGCCATTCAAAACACTTTGATGACATTAAATGAGTTACTACTCAGTAGCCCACCCTGGTGTTGACAAAGTAACAGTGGAGTGAGCTTGTTTTATGCACGGTCCCTGATACATTTTGCTCCTCAGTAGTCCACAGCTATCTGTCCCGTGGCCATCCCACCTGTTGAGGTTGTCTTGCTCCATGTTGGTGAAGCCCAGAGGAGAGTCTGTTAGTTGCTCAATCACAGCCTGGGGGTCTTTGGTGTCCAGCACCTCGTTCAGCACTGCTACCGCTGACAGCATCTCCACAGCCACACTCAGCTCCTCGTGGCTCAGGCCAGACTAATAAACATAAAAGGTCTGGATCACAAGCATGAAGTGACACTTAACTGCAATATATATATATA
>JBBMJY010000024.1:13998475-14009300 GCA_037833715.1 Toxotes lorentzi | reverse complement strand
TATATATATATAGCTCAGCCCTCCCCTATACATATCTGTATGAGGTGTATGAACATGTGAGTCCTGGTGTAAGTGTCAACATTTTTAAAGATGATGTCTCACCCGCCCGCCTTGTAGCTGCAAACTGAAAAGCTCAGCCTGATAGAGGTTGGCGGCAGTTTGATAGATAATAGGCAGCTGTGCCTCAGGGTTCATCAGCTCGTCCACCGTCGCCATAGCGTTGCCAAGACGAATGGCCGTATTGATCGCAGCAACTGCTTCGCATTCTGGTCGAGGAAATTTCCACAGATAATCAGTCACAGTCACTGATGTTTCCATAATTATTTATTATTTTTTTGTGAGTGTTGAGAAGTTAATCAGTGGGTGCATATCTGATTTTCAACTGACCAGTAATTACTGTTAATTCGCATCCATGTCAAGTAACGAGAGGTGCTTACTTCGTTTCTCAGCCTCCGCAAAGTCATTGCAAGAGCTGACAACTCTCTGAATCTCCTCTTTGTCTACCATCACGGCCCTCCCTCCATCCTGCAACACAAAGATTAGAGTACACTACAGAGGTACCACTAAGATCCCATAGTTATCCAGCATGCATTAATGCAGGGCCATGGAGGACAAAGTGTCTGGGGATGTCAAATCTATCTGAAGTTAGTTTTTACTTTTCTTTGACGGTGTGATTATACTTCTTTATGACATAGTGTGTTCACTGCAAACATCACAACAGCAGCAGCTACAGCCCTTCATGAATGTCTACACAAAAATCTCCTCAGCCAAAGAACTGCTGTACACTCAAGCAGAGCTTCTCTGTTGGATGGAGAGCTAAAAAACATCTGAAAAACTCTGTTTAGAATAGGAGTCAAAGATGCTGTAAACATTTTCATGTTTCCACAAACTCTTCTTTAAATACTTTCCTCTGAGTGAATTCATATGTTGGCTTGTAAGTTCAAGTCAATACAGTTATTTTCTACAATGGCCCTGAGGAAATCCAAGTAATCCTTTTTTCCATTTTAGTTATCTAATAAGCTCTGCAAGCTCTTACTCAGTGTACCTTGGACTTATGTTGGCAGTAGGTGGTAAAATGTTCCAGGTACCAGCGGCAGTTTGAGTCTTGAACACCCAGCAGGGCAAGAGCTTCAAGCCTAAGCGCAGCCAATAGAGCAGCCTCGTCCTGGGTCGACACCGCCTGGTTGACCTGCCTTATGGCTACCTGGACTGAAGACGGGGAAAACCGAGACAGATGTCACCGGGGGATAATGCATTTTCTTTACAACACTGTTCAGATAAGGTCTGAAACAAACAAATTTTATGTAACAGATGTCCTGTGTTCATATGCGCCGACACTGTACTGAACTGCACTGATTTAGTTCCCCCCTGCAAAAAGGCACACACTCATGGTTCTGGGGGAAAAAAAAGAAAAGAAAGCACGTAGGGGTCATGGGAGGCAAAGTCCTTACTGTTGACAAAGTCGATGCAGCCCTGGATCTCCTGCTGTGTCAGCAGCTCTTCATAAACATCTCTTTCTTCACTAGCAACTGAGGAGCGCTAACAGAGAGAAAGAAAAACAGATGCATTTATGTGATGTTAACATCATATAGCGTATTTAATGTGTACTTGGTCACTTGAATGCCTCAGCCCATTCACACTAATGAGGTCGCATATTTAACATATCACATTCTCAGCCACTAGGCAGAAACGGACGGCTCCTGTTTTTACAGTATTTGTTAAGAGAATGGGAGGCGAGATGCCTGGACGGTGAGGAGGGTTATCGTACAGCTGACACTGCAGCCACTGGAATGTGCTGGCAAGGCAAGTGGAGTGAGTCAGTGCAGGCAGCCCTTTTCAGACCTCAGTGCAGAAACCTCTTCCGTTACTATAGCTGTCAGTGCACTGTAGCCAGAAACACCTGTTCAAGCCACATTTACATTTTCTGCATTCCTTGGATTTGGTTTGAAGATAACTCATAATAAGTCTGAAATCGTTTACATTCTTCTCTTTTGTGATTTCAGTTCCATGATACCACCTCCGTAGCAAAACAGAAGGTTCAACATGTGCTGGTGGTCAGTCTAAAAAGGTCAACATCCACTGTTGGACCAGGCAGCAACCCTATTGCCAACCTGGCAATATGCCAACAAGCATGTTCATTGATGATGGCAATTTCATTTAATAGTGATGTTTATTAGCCGACATTTTTGTGTTTGACTATCTGACACAGAGAGCGACAGTGATGTGTGTGTCATGAACAAGGACAGTGAAGTTCACACAGAAGCTAATCAAACCTTCTATATAGGAAAAGCCAGTAATAATTATATCACTAATAATTACAGACATAAAACAATGACACTGAAACTTTAGGGGTCACTAAGGTGTTTGTTAGGCTTCTCACCCTCCCTGAGGACTGATCCTGCTTACGAGCCTTAGCCTGGCTCAGTGTGTCCTGGTAGTCTTGGGCCAGCGCCTCCTGGGTATTCTTCAGCATTGCGTTGGGATTATTCAGGGCTCCCATCGTAACAGATGCCTGACCTCTGTCAACCGCCTCATTAATGGCAATCACAGCAGCATGCACTGAAGATGACAGAGTGTTTATGAACATTTTAGTGTTGGTCAAAAAGACATTGGGAAACAACAGAAAATTAGTCATTTATGTCAGATGCTAACTCTTCATCTTGTGAGGTTTCTGACAAAATATCAATAAAGAATTTAGTTAAAAAGGTCAGAGGACTTACAGGCAGCTTCATCCACTGAGAGCTCATTAGCCAGGATACCTCCAATCTTACTGAAAGCTGGCATCTGAATGCCGTACTTCTCCAGCTCACTCCTCATGTTACTGATCTCTTCTTCTGTAAGTCAGATATATACCAAAGGCAGAGAAAGGAGGTGAAATAGATTATGGCATTGTAGGCTAAAATATACTGCATGCAACACCATTAATTTTCCTTTTAAACTATTTTATACTGTTGCTTTGGCACAATCACTAAATGAGAATCAAAATTCTGAGAACACTTTAATTCTAAAAGCTTCTGTTCATTTTCTCACAACAGTAGAAACATTTCCTGTTGTTTTCATTCATTAAATATTTTATGATCCAATCATACCCTGTGTCATAAAAAGTATGGCAAAAAAACGTTCCTCTGATAACAGAGGAATCTTGAAATTCAAGAAGTAACGTGTTCACCTTCAAATTCAACTCCTCAGCTATCATTTGTGAAACCACATGCGGTGAGTTTTTTGTAGCTTCCACAAATACTGGACATGAATCAGACACCATAGAAACACAATAGCATCTAAATTACTGACAAAATGCTGATTAAAAATCTAACACGCTTGAGAGTGCATATCATTGTTTTATATTTTTCAATTAAATCCAAACAAGACTAGTGAATAAAATTACCTCCCACATCAAGAGGATTCTCATTAAATGAAACATATATCACCTTTGTGCTATACTTTTACGTTTATACTGATTTCAACAGCCATTACCTGTGAAGGCCACTTTCCCCAGCAGGTCCTGAATCTGTGGTGCAATGCCTAGTTTGTACAAGTACAAGCTGAAATAAAACATACAGGGGGTGGTGTAAGATTTATACAACAAAAATAAGGAAGCAGTGAGAAGCTCAAAACATTTCCTCCTCATGGTGTCACACTTTCACCACAGGGGGGTAGTGTTGGCTCAGATTACAACAAGCACTACCAGAGAGCAGCTAGCAGGCTCGGTCCACCACTGAGCAACATATTCAACAAGCAGGTGGCTGGAAACTTCATAAAACTTTCATCTTCCCGCAGGCACCTGATAAGTGGTAATGAATTATAGATATTTAAGGCAGGTCTGGAATCAGCACAGCTCTGAAAGGAGCACTTACAGAAGCTGGTTACTCTGCCCTTTGGCCTCAGTGTGTGTAAACATGAAATGCACTCTGTCCTTGGGACGCAGGGGGCTTTAGACAACTATGTAAACTCTGCTTAAACAAAGGGTAATGTTTTAACATGCAGGCAGCTGATTCAGTCTGAGATACAAACACAGTAACAGCTGACTGGTTTAATGAAGGTGGCCGATTACAAGCCACAGGGGTTACAGACAATCAGCTGACTAGCTTGGAGCAACTAGCTCTCTGCAGACTGTGGATCCTCCTTGTTTTCCTCTCCACTTTAAATGACAAAGTAAGCCCTATGTCTCAACCATTCTGCCAGAAGTTTTTTTTTTTTTAATGTGCTTGTGAGCCACGCTCTTTCTCCATTATACTGTGTTCCCTTTCAATTTTCCGCCACGCTGAATGTGCCGGAGCATCCGCTGC
Source organism: Toxotes lorentzi (assembly GCA_037833715.1). Lineage (NCBI taxonomy): Eukaryota > Metazoa > Chordata > Actinopteri > Toxotidae > Toxotes > Toxotes lorentzi. The sequence goes on along the minus strand of JBBMJY010000024.1, from coordinate 14,005,014 downwards.
TTTGCCTCCATGTCTGCATGTGTTTGTACCCAGGGAAGCAGAGTGTTCACTAGGTCTTGTGGGACTTAAGCCGGACTCGCAGGAAGGAAGAGCACGTGTGTGCATAGGGGGGGAAGGAAATCTATTCTCTCAGGACCTGACCAAAACACTACCACAGAGAAAACAATCCAAGTGGCTCACATAACCCCTCCCTGAATCTGTGTTGGACGGGTCAGATAGATAAAAGTGACTTTAATACACTCAAAGTCACCTCAACTGAACAAGCAAGGACCTAAAGTTGTAGTGCTCAAGCCACCCATGCTACAGTAAGACCATCAACTGTTATTAGAAAATGTTTCACACACCTGAAACTGTAACAAAGAATTTAATCCTGTGGTGAGACTGTAAGTAGAGTGTTGAACACAAACACCACATCTGATTTGTCAGAAAGCCTCTGCTTACATGTTGTATAGAGTTTCATGGAAGCAGTGTGCTTATAGCGTGGTTATGCTCAAAGTATTCAAAACAAACTTTAGTAACAGGTATTCAAAAAAACTGTTTGATTTAAATCCTACCTCGCCCATAATTATTTGAGCGTGTGAATTTGCAGAGCACTGCAGGAATAGCTGGATACAGCTATATTCACAGTGCTGTATAATGTGACCTTAACCTATTCAACACAAATCATAAAAGGTCAGTATTTCTCACTGCCTTACATTTTCCAGTTCCTGTTTCATATCATTAAGTAAAAGCTGTCCTCTTGACATATACATCTGAAGTTGAACTCAATGGACTCAATGCCTGAACCGAGGGTAATAAAAAAAAAAAAAAAAAATCTTACTTTAAGCAGTTTCATACATTTGCCATTCTACATATGAGCTGTCCCCAAAGTCTGCAACTTGAATACACTGCTCTGTGTAAAATAACCTCTACATGTCAAAGTCAAACGTCTGCCATTACCATTGAGTGAAAGGAAATTAAGCTAAATTACACAATGCGTCTAAGAGTATGAGCAGGCTACTGCAGCACACATAACTATGTCAACATTTACAAACAAATGCAATTCTTGCTTAATCTAATTCACCCACCGGGTCACAATTTTACTTTTACTACCAGATCCCAGTACTTAAGGTTTAATTTCTTTCTCAGAAGTTAAGTCACACTCGATATTCAGGTTCGGCACCTTCAGGAAAGAGCAACTGGGTACCCTGACGTTGTGCAAACAAAAGGTTTTAGAGATGGGTGAGCAATTTTGCTGTCACACGAGAGAAATGCATGAGGGCAGCAAAGTGAAAAATCACTATGTTTTTGGAATCCTTTTAATCTTACCTCAGCGCATGTATGCAGTATACCACCTTGGGCATGTTTTTGCGATCATACACATCTGTTGTTTCAGGATAGAATATCTGAAAGTAGAAACCACAGTAGGTATTAGTCACTCATCTTTTATCAGTGTCTTGACACCCTCTATTCTGCTGCAGCAGAACAGGAGAGAGAGGTATCCATCATAAACTCCCTTAATAGTAATAGACGCATTATAATAATAGAGACACCTGTAAAATATAATGCAATCCCAGGCAACGGCAGTGCAATAAACGCTAAGTTTGTGAAGCTTATAATTTTCAGTGCCACAGAGATGAATCAACACCATTTCTGAAATACTGAGGGTTGCAATGGTAGTATCCACTGCAGTGCTACTTTATTGGTCTAGCTATTACAGTGCTTTAAACATGCTCATGCTATTGCTGTGCCCTTTTTAATCACTGCTAATGGTACATATTCAGTCGTCCTACTTATTTTTTCCTCCCCCAACGGGCATCTTACAGATATTTACAGAAACGTTATTAATAAAAGCTGGCAATCATTTAGAGGTAAAAAGCGATGACAAAGGGCAGGTGGGTATCAATTTTACTTCATTTTCATATCCAGGAGACGCCTCTGTAAAGTCTTTTTAATATCATCTGACCTTAATACTGTTCTGTGAGAACCCCTTCCTACAGATGTTTGAAATGAGTGTGCATGTGCATTTAGTTACAGAGATGCAAACTATTTTTCATTTTCTAGACGTATTTGAGGATGTAAAACTGTACAAATATTTAATCATGCAAAAACAGGTTGTCACACGTGCGGGAGTATATTTACTATATGAATACAAATCATACTATTCGATAACTGTTTATTGTCCTTTTGAGCCATTCTACTAAAGTTTCACACTTTCTTGTTTTCCTGCTAAATCCTCTGCAGCTTCTTACTCTAGTCTTACTGTAGTCATTGGACTGATTCTGTCCAAAGACAGGACTGAAATTCATTCTACTGTTGGAGGGCAGATTAAACCCTGTCCTAGTTTTGGAGTCTGTTGGATAGATGGATTGTGCTCTGTCTTAGCTGTAGCTACAAATTCTTAATTCCAAGATGGTTTCTGCCCTCTAATGTGAGTATGTACACCAAGCCAATGTACACACCAAAAAGCCAGTGCCTCCCAATACCATAGTTTATGGTGCAAAGTATCACTTCAGCAGTATGGTCCTGAAAGATTTGTTTATCTTTTGCATCATGCACATAGTCCCCATCCAATGTGGGTATCCAAGACAGGTACTCCACCAGAGGTGAAACAACGCTTGACAGAAAAGAACACATCATTTTGAACAAAGAATTTACTGTAAGAAAAAAATAAAATGAAATAAACTTTCTCCCAAGTTTGACAAGAAATCTGCAGCAAATAACTCAGCTTGAAACAAACAAGTGTTAAGGAGTCTTCCGTCCCACAAACAAGTCAAGTCTTTTGTAATCTTGAATGATTGATTTGTATTGCTGACATCTCATGCTGTTGTGTTGTTGAGGGGACTCTTCCATCAACTTGAGTTATGACATGTCCTCAGTCCTTTCCCTGCATTTTAGACTGTCCCAGTTTGAAGTATGTGTTGCTCCATGTTAAAATCAAATGTTACATAGATGCTTTTTTTTGTTTTACTTAGCAAAGCCCCCAGGATATCTGATTTTTATGACTGAATTCATCTGCTAATAGGGTTCTGACTATAGCAAAAGCTGCCATCTCTTAAGGTGTGCTTATTGTGAAAGAAGGCTCAAATGGGTCTGTACACTGTACATGTTTGAATGCATGTTTCTTAAACAGGGAGCGGGTGTCTGTATCAGTGATGGCCATGTAAGCCTCTTACCTTGGGGAGGCCCACAGACTCCATAGCTCTGAGCCACTGCACTGTGTTGTCGGTGTGTCTGAAGTGCAGCCCTTTCCTCTGGACATGGAAACAGATGCACAGACATGGAGTCACATTATGAGGAACTGCAAAGAAATGGTTCAAACATGTTCCACTGCACTAAATGAAAAACAGTGATAAAGGTGTTGCTATATAATGCACCAATAATGCTGCATTATAGAAAAACAAGCTGATACCTAAAAACCTTACACTAAATCCCAAATGGATTATAGCATCTGATAGCCTGATACAGCTTGAGATACAGCTTGAGAAAAAAAAATCTAGCTTAAAGCCAAGCTAAAAATCTTGCTAAGCCATTTTTGTAGTTTCCTCTGTCAGCACAGCTGCAGGTTACAGTGAGGCCCTAACACTCGCCTGCCACGCTTTTCCCTTTCCTGTGTAAAACCGTCAGTTGTGCCTGAAAGATCTGGAAACGGTCTTCTATGATGCAAGCTGGTGAAGAATGCAAATGTAGAACGACTATGACCTGACCTCAAGAAGGAAGACGGAGACAGTTTAAATGCAAAAGACTGGAGATTTACCTTATAACGGGACTGATCTCCGTCATAGATCTTTTTCACGGACACCATTTTGGGCGCAAAAAAATTGGCAAGTTTGCCAAGGTAGACTCCATTCCTCAGTCCCTCTTCCAATTCTGTGGTAGGGGGCAAGTCCTCCTCTAGGCAGGCCTCCATCCACCTGGAAGTACACAAATATGGACCTCAGACCAGACAGATTTTTATAAGCATTTCAGGAGAAAACTGCTTTTGAGGCAGTTCTTACAAGTTTCTAAATAAATCAACAAGCAAAAGTCTAAGCGAGCATGTTCACGGCTTAATGTAAAAGCTTAAAAATGGATAACATTATCTCAAATGACTGCTCAACCCACTGAAGTGAAAATAAAGGAAAAAAAAGGAAAAAACCTACTAAATCTTCTAAGTAAGTAAATACCGATTAGATTTCCCGTAAAATCTCCAGAGTATTCCAATTTCACGCTCAACTTACTGACTTCTCTATAGCAATGAATGCCATGTTATGGTTCCATTCAGAATATAAACAAACGTCAGGCTCATCTGTTTACCCTGCCACCTGAGATCTTAGCCTTGCTTTCATTAAATTAGCGTTTACTAGACTCTGCACTAAGCTACAAAACTCCAGACGTACAATATTTATTAATTACACCCCAAATGCTGTTGATGCTATAATTAACTGAAAGCTTTTTTTGGTTAAACAGAGCAACAAAGTTGCCTGTAGGCCCTACAGAACTGGGTATTGTTACAGGCAACACCCACAATATGCCCAGCATGCTTTAGGAAGGGGGCTGTGGACAGACTTGCAGCCTCAGCTTTGAGACCATGTAAAGATTAGTCTTAGATTTTTCATGTGGAAAATTTGATGTTAAAGAAGTAAACGGTGAGTAAGATAATCTGGCATTACTCTAATTAATCTAAAGCCTACATTGATCCCTGACAAAGGCTCATGAGTTTCACTTCCATAATGCATGATCATGAGTGAAAGTGAACAGGAGACATCTGAAAAAGGAAAAAACTGAACAGAGAATATTTAGCTTATGTTAGAATAATGCTGACCATCTTTCAAACTGATGTCATTTCCCCTTGAAAGGTTGAATCGTGGTTTCAGAGCAGCAGCGTCTGCCAGACTATTCCCAGAGATATTAGGAAAAATCCACTCTTAAGAGCTAGTGAATGATTTGTCATCATGGTCTGAAAATCTGTTACACATTATCTTACTGCCTGTGAGTGACACCATATTTATTACTGTGGTTACACCTCTGTCCTGATGGGTCCACACTAAAGCAAAAGAAAAAACAAAAAGTGTAAGTTGTAACCCTGTTGCTTGTCATGCCACAACTGAGTTAATCATCTGTGGAAAAAAAAACAATTCAAAAAACTGTGCACAGTGATTTAGCTTGCTTATGTTTCATTAGTGGGTTTCATTCATACCAGCAACTCCTGCCTTCTTTCAGTCTTAAAGCAATAAAGCGCTCCTTCCCACATGCATGCCCACGTACACCTTGTTTAGGCTAATTAAATAAGGCCATGTCAGTGCTCAACAGATCCAGTCAGTCAAAATGGGTGTCAGCACAATGACGACAACCACAACTCACCATGTACTGTCAAAACAAACCCACTGAGGTGTGTAGCTTAGGCACCTTGAGGAATAAAGAACCCGTGTAACCAATTATGTCAGCTGATGCTGTAGGTTGTAAAACCACCATACTTACATACAGTTTTTTATGAAATGCAGATTGCAGATAGCCGCTGCATTTTGTGTGTTGATATTACAATGTGAGATACTTTCTGTGGAATATTTTGTGTTTATTTATATCACTTCTCCCCACATGAGGAATGCATAATTTTACACATTCTGGTCAAAGCTCAGGGTTAGGGATCAAGGATCGATTATCAAGAAATTATTACAGGGCTCAGATGTTTTCAGAGTTTGGACTAAGGATGGTTAGGATTACCAGCCACTGACTCCCTTCGCAGCACTGATGTAAACAATCTACACTGATACTAAGTAAGAATTTTTGGGCCTGGTCTCACGCAGATGCAATTCTATTGTTACATCAATATAATGATACATCACTTAACCTTCAACAGCCACACAATGCTGCCTGTCAGGAGAAGCCCATTTGGCACTGAATGACCATGAAACGGATACAGACACACACAGGGCGCTCTCTCTCTTTCTCACACACTCACACACACATACACACACACACACACACACAGCAAAGCATAGTGGCTGAAGTCAGGCAGTGACACAGCTCAAAACCCAGACAGATTATTTTTATATCACCATGGAAGTGACATATTAATGGAGAGCAAATGAAGATGATTACTGAGAAAAAAATAATTTGATTTAAAAAAAAATAAAAATTGTTGGCCGGAACATGAAAACATAATTGAACAGAACATCCTGCGTGGGTAACAGAGCTCTCATGTGAAATGTCTCTTCCTGTACTTAAAACAATGTAGGGAGAATGTGTCTCCTGAAGCAGGACAGACTAGTACTCCTGTTTACAGCCCTCTACAGCAGACCTTCCTGTCATTGTCCAATCTGCAACCCACCAGGCTAAACAAAGCACAGCTTTCTGGTCACTAGGACTTAAGTCTGTCACATCTTAACACATTATTAGTAAATTACACTCCTTTGCTTTCAGCAACAGTATTTCTGTCTACACAGAAAGTGTACACAGAGTGTTTTCTTGAGTCATGTAACTTAGTCATGCTGGTCACGAGTTAGTGTTTGTGTGTGTGTGTGTGTGTGTGTGTGTGTGTGTGTGTGTGTGTGTGTGTGTGTGTGTGTGTGTGTGTGTGT
>JBBMJY010000024.1:13980273-13998375 GCA_037833715.1 Toxotes lorentzi | reverse complement strand
TGTGTGTGTGTGTGTGTGTGTGTGTGTGTGTGTGTGTGTGTGTGTGTGTGTGTGTGTGTGTGTGTGTGTGCAAAGAGAGAAATTTAGTGTGTGTGGTGGGGTAGGGTGTGCCTAAAAATTAGGATAGTACCATTTACTGAGGAAAACATGATCTACACAGCCTAGGAGTGGACCCGTATCAATGCAAAACCAAAACGGTTCCCATCCAAAAAAGGTACAAATGTAAACCATCAACTGTTTACTTTCCATTGAGGGTACAAAGTCTCACTCCAAAAACTTGTGTGTGTGGGAGGGTGTGTCTATCTACTGACAACAACACTAACAAAGTTAAGTTAAAAAAAACGTAGGGGACTTTGAACACCAAAGCACTTGGGCAATCTACTGTGGAGAGATTTCTGGTTTGAGCAAATTAAATATGTGCCATTTACCAGCAGCCTATCAGTCATTAAAAATGACTCTGGACTGACCTAATGTCATCAGGCACCAGAAGCAAAGAGTCTTTTTTTAAACCAAAGCTGTCCCACTCCATTTTGTTGCTGACAAATGCTGTCAGTAAGGACAGTTTCAATGAACCCGCTGGCTATTTATTTGTTCGTGCCGCTCCACTGCAGTGCTTTGGGAAAAAGGTTCCAGTTTTTGACAGAGATCAATAGGCTGTTTTAGACAGATGGTTCAATGGCATACAGTTAACAAGGGATGTCTTTTTATCATTGACAGACATCGAATAAAAACAATAACTTGATTTCTTACAATAGTCCGTCCCTTATCAGAGAAGACATTTGGACATGGCACAGTAGGAAAATAATAAAATTAATCATGGATGGATCTCACATAGCTGCTTCAGTTTCAGGGTCCAGGTGTTATGAATGCTGGCTCACTGACAAACTGTGGCGGCTTACAAGGACACCTGAATACAGCAGACCCATCTTTTAAGTTACAAGCAACATACGTGCTTTCCCTACTAATGACAAGTGAAAATGTCTGCTGTGGAAAAGGCCTATACTTATGTTGCACATCAGGCTCAGGTGTCCGTATCAGTTTCTTCAAAGAGCATAACCCAGGAGTCCTCAAAGAGTCGCTTCCTCATGGTTGCCTTGTTTCAGTGACTGCTGACTCCTGACCCCAGCAAGCTGAATCTAATCCCACGCTCTCTGTGGCTGACAGCTTCATTAGAGGTCTGTCTTAATCCTAATCTGATTTGACACCTTTCCCAGAATAGAGGACACAATTAACAAGAGCGAGGGAAAAGGAAGTAGCACTGGGATGGAAAAAAAACCCAGAAAGCTAGAAAGTGAATGTGTGTGTATGTCTGTGTGTGAGTATGTGTGTGACTAAAACAGTGGCCAGTTTGAGGTTGACCACAGAGTGTTACTAAAGCATCTGTTCTCTAAACTGTTTCTGTGCAGCTCAGCTAGCCTTCCACTAAACTTTTACCAGCACAGCACACAATAAAAAAGAAAAGTGTCATAATCTAGGCATGGCCCGATTATGATGGATGACTGAATCTGAGCTCAGTCTAGCCTACCGGCCCCTGTAAACCCTTATTATCCTGTGACATAAGCATATAATGTACGTTATTCAAACAGTCTTCACTGAGTCAAAGTGCAAGTTTATTGGCCAAACAATAATCTGTGACGAAATGCTCATGTAAATGAGGCTGCACACACTCATACAAAGAGTGTCCCAAGTAGAAGCCTGATTGTTGAATCACCACTAAGCTACAGCATGCTGCAATGAATGTAAGCGAGAATAATCAATCACAGGATCATTGAACTCTTTACAGCAGGATTTGGTTGTCACAAAATCTGTGTGTTAAAAGTGGCATAATCACACTTCCTGTTCCCTCCTGCTCAGATGGATGCCCTTGTGAAGAAGACAGGAAGTGGTTTCGTTTAAGCTTTGCTCAGGCTCCTCACAAGAAAAACAGTCTTCATCAGATTTATTTTTTTTCTTCAGAATAACTTACTTTTGAAAAAAATAAAAATGAATAAAGACTCTTGTGGAAATCAGAGCAAGCTAACATGGACACAAATATTCACTACGCCTACTGAGAAAATTATCAACAAATCTTCTTGATTTTTATTTTTTTTCTTTTATTAGTTCAGCAGTCACAGAAGTTAAGGGCGTGGTGGAGAGAGCACCACTGTTTCCACTAAGTCAGCACCTCCCCTGTTTTAATCACTAACGTTCTCATGCCTGCTTACAGCTCCGTGTCATCATTTCTCCACAACTGCGCGCTACTACAAACACTATTTAATCACACTCTGCTTTGTTCCCTTATCTGTCATATTCCCCTCACTTTCTCTCCATCACTTAATTTCTCAACCACTCCCTGCTGTTTTGATAATGGTGTTCATTAAAGACAAACTTGCTGTACAAAACTATTCTACGTCATCAAACATTAGAGGAACCCGATGCTCGACTCAAGAACACACCCAGTGTAATTCCTATGAGCTTTGAGATGTGACAAAGCAAACAAAATAAAGGGAAGTGGCTGGCTTTAGTCAGCATGTGCCATTAATCTCCTCTTATCTTGAATACTTTTCCCTTCATCCCTCCCTCCCTCCCTCTCGCCCTCTGGTCAGCTCCTCCTGTCTTACCGTTTGGCCTCCTCCAGGTGACACAGGTACTCGTAGGCGATGTTCTGTCGTCTCCTCTCATCCATCTCCTCTGCTGACAGCCTCTCATCATCCTGAATGGCTGAGGGAAAAAAAAAGAAAAATCAAGATCATGTCATAAATTATTAGCTTTATTCATACTAGTGTGTTGTGCTTAATAAACATTGTGGTTATAGTACAATAATAATAATACAATATTAAAGTAAAGGTGTTATGTTAAAAATATTATCATGAAGTAAGTATATTCAGTGATAATGATATATGTCACAATGTGGTAGATGTCAACAAAACCACATAAAACAATGATGTTCAAAACATGGCCCGCTTTCCACTGAGGTTCAAAATATGAAACCAAATCCTTTATATATATTTGCAAATTTTGTAAGTTTTTTTTATTATGTACAATATAAGGCATTTGAAAAGAAAACTATTTTGTTGATGCTCAGTAGAAGTCTTACGGAAATCGCACTAATCAACAACGACATAGTGCAGGTACTGTACAGTACGACGATTTTTAACTTTAGTGTGGATACTTAAGTAAATTTGGATACTGTAAATGCACCTTGTCAAAGAGTGCACACAACAGCCAACAACATCAGGGGGACACTTCCTGTTAAAAGTGGTTTTATTTAAATTTTTAGGGGTACTACTCTGCATGCTCCACTGAGCCACTTTTTGAGGGGAATAGAAATGGCCATGTCAAAGTGGCCTTAGTGGGGTGCCTGACTGATAAGTGACTTCTGCTGAGAGTTGACCTATACCTGCAGCTTAATGAGATCCCCCCCCCCCCCCCCAAGGCCTCTTACCCCACTCTAATCCAATCAAATCTCTTTATTTCTGGCTGAGTGAAGGGACAATCTCAGGCCTGGAAGCTGGACCAAGCGTCCTGCCCTGAGTTTGACAGTGGACTAGCAGCATTTTCAGTTGATATAGCTTTTTTTCTTTTGGGAATAGAACCTCTAGTGATACTGAAAAACACACATTCTTTATACGTGCACACATGTATGCAAAAACACACCTGAGTTGATTTCCTTTTTTGTCCACACGTGACATAAATATCACTGCTTCTAGTGATGCCAAACTGGTTAAACCTGTTGACTGATCAGCTTAATTCCAGTGCCCAGGAGGAGGGTAAAAGGCAGACTGATGTCTGCCATGACCGGTTTAAACTACCCTCCATAAATGAAGCCATTTCAGCTTGACAATATTCAAATTCATCAAAGTTGTAGATTTGTAATTCTGTACTGTGCCTCAATTACTTAGCGCTGTAATGTCTTTTGTGGCATTTTATGTCTGCAAATTGAATATAGCATTTACTTTATTTGGAACTGCAGCACAGAGTCCAAAACAATTTTCTCTGTGGGACATGAAAGTATATTCTATTCAATCAAGCCTCTATGGGGCTTTAAACCTCTCAAGCACTCCCTATTAAATTCTGCCTATTCATCAGCCACCTGCATGGACATCCGTTCACTAGGTCTCAATAGAGTCTTGACATACACTCAGCTGGCAGTTTATTAAGTTCACCGAGCTAAAAGTAATGCAGTCTTATACAGCACTGCAGCAATAAATCCTCTGTTCATGAAGGTTTTAATGTTCAATTTTCACTGACATTGTTTTAGAGAGGTGCTGATTCTACTGTATGATCGTTTTGGAGGCTGCAGTCTGTGGTGCTGCTGAACTAATGTATTGCATTTGGTATTTCTGTTACTTAGTCTATCCTCACTGACATAAATGGAATGGACAAAACAGCAGAAACACTTGTCCGTATAACGCAATACAATTCAACAGCACCACAAAGTGCAGCCTCCAAGGTGACCATAAAGTTGAATCAACACCGCTTTGAAACTGTTTAGGAGGAGGATGTATTGCAGGACTTTGTATTAGTTTTATCTGAGTGTACCTAATAAACTGCCAACTGAGTGTACAGTACTGACATGTGAGGACAAACATGTGCATATACAGTCACCAAGCACTTGTATTGTATTAAAATGTGATCTCGTTGACTTTGACTTTGGCATGATTGGTGCCAGATGGGAAGGTTTGAGTATTTCTGAAACTGCTGATTTCCTGGGATTTTCACACACACACACACACACACACACACACACACACACACACACACACACACACACACACACACACAGTCTAGAGTTGACTCACAATTGTGCGAAAAAACAAAAAAACTTCCAGTGCGCAGCAGCACTGTGGACGGAAACATCTTGTTGAGGAGAGAGGTCATAGGAGAATTCCCAGACAGTATGGAGCTGACAGGCTACGGTAGATCAGACAGCCACTCTTTAGAAATGTAGTGAGCCGAAAAGCATCTCAGGACGCACAACACGTCAAACTTTGAGGAGGATGAGCTATAATGGCCGAAGGCCATGTTGGACTCCACTCCTCCACTTCACAGTCCAGTCCAGTCCAAGCAGGTGTTAGTGGTGTAATGGTGTGAGGAATGTTTTCTTGGCTTACTGTGGCTCTGATACCAATCAATCATTCACATCCTATCTGAGCATTGTTGCTGACCATGAGCATCCCTTCATGACCACAATTTACCATCTTCTAATGGCAGCCTCCAGCATGATAATGCACCATGTCACAAAGTAAAAGTTGTGTCAAATTGGTTTCAAGAATGAAATGAGCTCATTGTATTTCAGTGGCCCCCTCCAGTCACCAGATCTGAATCCAGCACAACACCTTTGGGATGTGGAAGAACAGGAGATTTGCAGCATGAATGTGCAGCTCACAAATCTCCAGAAATGATGTAATGTAATCGCGTCAACATGGACGAGAATCTCAAAGGACTGTTGTCAACATTTTGTGGAATCTGTGCCACGAAGAAGTGAGGCTGTTTTGAGGTCAGAGGAAGAAACTATGGGAGTAATAGTATAATGTTGTGTGTGTGCTAGGTGCACATACACACACACACGCAAAAAAAATGCCCTGACCCCTCACAAGCACAGTGTCTGGCCACTCGACCACAGATCAGTGCAGCTCACATGGATGCAAATGTGCATGAACACTCATCTCAGAGGCAGACCCAGTGCAGCCATTACACACTGCTTCGGATGACTCACTCGCACACTTCCTGGAAGAACCTGCCTGCACTCTTGCACCGAGCGTTATATTTAACCTACAGGATGAGTTTGTTGCCTTTGTATCATAAGACCCCTGGACCTGAATTACGGACTCAATGATTATGACTCAAGCTGCAGGGTTATTTTACCTAACCTTTTCGGGGTGGGGTGGGGTGGGATGGGACAGTCGGGAACAACAAATCAAGGCTGTCTTTGCTTTTACCAAGGTTAAAGTGTATACAAGGGGCAGCAAATTAAAGGCAGCTTGTCGGTTGCTAAGACTACCCTTTTTCACAGTCTTTGCTCCATAAGATCTGCCTATGAATACACCATGTGATACAGTGGCCTATATGCAAAATGAGACGGAGTTGGTCAATGAAATTCCATGGGGCCAAATCAAAGGCAAAAAACACTGCACTGATGACAATTGATTGGTGTTATCTCTCAAAGTTGTACATTGCCCACGGATGTTAGTGATAAGTGACAAGATACCTTTAGCAAACCTTTACTTAAGCATTTTACAGACTTGTGCTGTTGTTTTTTTAAATATATCTGCTAACTAACATTCTTGGCATGCTCATGGAGTCAGATATAGATTTCTCAACAGCAGCAAAATCCTAAGTTAACGATTAACCTATGAGAAAATGCCAAATGTGTAGACAGGCTGATATGCTGGCTACCACCATTAAATAAATAGAATTTTTTTTTAAAAAAAACCCACGTTGGGTCATCTGGGGGCACTTTGAAGGAAAAATACAAAGATGTTCAAGAGTTAAAGCTGGGGACAGTTTTTATATCCTGGACCCTGAACGTTAACGGTTGTTATAGCTTTAAAGATATAACAACAGTTATAAAAAATAAAAAATAAATAACCTCTTCCACTTGCAGTTCATTCACACACCTCTGACCACATCAAATTTCTGTTATCCCAGATTTCCAAAGACTGCCACACCCAGCTTACTGTAGGTATCCTGGTGCTCGGCGGAGCCAGGTGCAGCTGAAACCACCTGTTGCTCATCAAACGTCCCTATGGAGGTTAACTTTGAGCTTTCGTCCCCTGTCCCCCTCATGACCAAGAAAAGATGAGTTAACGCTGTTAGCTTAAAAACCGCTATTTCAAAAAAAAAAAGAAAACAAAAGTGACACTTACTTCCATAGCGTGGCCTTTGTAAAGTTGTTGTTTCTTCATGGTACATCCTGCCTCGTTTCCTCCTCCACTCGTGAACTCGTCTGAACTGGAAATAACTTCAGCCTACAAGCTAACGTTACAACAGCCAGCGCTATGCCGCGCCTCTCAGGATGTACTGATGTGAATATAATAACCGCTGTCTCTAACCGGGGGGTTAATAAAGAGGGAAAAAAAAGAGGCCAAAAATGGGGTACAACAGTCTTCAGAAGTTACATGTAAGCGCTAGCTGTCACTGGCGGCAAACAACCCCCATGCTGTGCACTTCTTAAGACTTAACTCCTGAGCCCCGGTCGCGTTCACTTGCCCCCGCTACTCTCTGAAATGAAATGATTGACGGGACAGGAGACGGAGCGTGTGCACTTTGCTCCACCTGCTGGTCAAAAGGTGGCACATGCTGCATTCACCGGCACTGGGACAAAAGGTAAACACCGTCACCTCACGAAAGTACTCTACGGTGTGGCTGTGCAGCTATGTGTTCCTTATATATCTCAATACCCTTTTATGTGTTGTGTTATGTAAAGCACTTTGAATTGCCTTGTTTTTGAAAGGCGCCACACAGATGAACCTGCTTTGCCTCATAGGCCTGAGCGTGTCCCTGTACTGATGACCCCTGCGATAAAATAATGTCAGCTGCATATAGGTTAGTTAGTTACAAACAATATGTTATTAAGATAAATGGACTTGTTTTTAAATTAATGTCATTCACATAAATGCTGCAAATACTGGCAACCAGGGAGAAAAATCAAGCAAGTTTAAAACTGTAAATTCAAGATATTATTGTATAGAAATCTTCTTAACATCAAAGTAAAGTAACTTTGAGATCTCATTTTAACATCTGTCTGTATTCATGAGCCCACGCTGTCAATTACTGAAAAGATTTCAATACTTAAGTTCAGCCACTAGGTGGCAGTATTAATCTGAGATCACGATTGTAGGAAATACTGGGAACACAGCTTTACACTGCATGTGTTTCTCTGCATGTACTTGCACTCGGTTGCCAGGTGTACAGAGAGGTGTTTCTAATGTTTTGTTCACCCCTTTTATATCAGAGGGAAGACTAAATATCGGAAACTGTTCTCATTATTGTACAATACAATTAAACAGCACCACAAACCACAGCCTCCAACCTCTCTAACAGTTTCAACAAAAACTGAACTTTACAACCTTCATAAAGATAGGATTTATTTCAGGGTTGTTTTATATTACACTGTTATACTGCAATGGTTTAATTAGGCACACCAAATAAATTGGCGATTAACTTTATGTAGGAAAAAGTCTGAACTTCGAGTCTGTGTTTGCATAATTTCTACCCAAGACTCTGTGTTTGTTGGGAAATAATGCAAATAATGCCATCTTGGTGCATATGTCTATAGGTAAGTGCTGTAATCTAATACAAAAAGAGCATGGGGATTAATTTCATTCTGAGGATTCAGGAAAGGGTTGTGAAATAAAAGCACAACATGATTTGCTAGAGAACATAACTTTTATTGTATATATGTTCAAAAGCAGCACAGTCTGCAATCCCTGCCATTTTCAGACATTATTAGCAGAGCATCATTTGGCAAACATTTCTTCACATGTTTTCACACTTATAGACTCAGCCAACCAATGACCTTTACAGTAATATACATAACTTTACTCTCCACATACATTTGTTTACCTCCATAAAATGGATTAACAGAACTTACAAGAGCAATACATTCACATTTTTCCTCAACAAAAATCTTAATATTGCCATCATTTTCTGCCTGGAGACTTTACAGTAAGAACGCAAAGTTGAGCACAAAAGAACAGAAGTTTTCTTACATACATGCAAGTTGGTGCATACGCACACACGCACACACAGAGTAGCAGGTGAATAAGGACTTAAAGCCAAGGACACACACAGAGATGTACAACAGAGATACAGTAAATGGGTATATCGCTTGGACAGAGCAGGAGACACATGAGTCGATCAAGGAGTTTAAAGACATTTAACCCAGAACTTCACCAATATCAGCTTTGATGTGTACATAATATTTACACTCATGCATCCACACGCAGGCCCACACACATACACTGCTCTCTCTTCCTCTGCCTTATACTCACACTTGCACACACACATATACGCACACACATGAATACAGTACATATAAGCAATAACCCAAATACCTCAAACATAACAAGTAATATAATTTCTCCCTAAAATAACACAGGTAAAACTGCTACTAATTAGGATTTTAACCAGAACCAGAACCATTCAGGTCAGTCCTTCTGTTAATCTCGCTGCTGACAGCAGTCAGTGGCACTGGGCAAAAGTCATTGCTTTTGATATCAGTGCATTTATTTAGAATCTGTACACCACAAATTTGTTTCAAAAATACGTAAAACATATGGTCAAAAATATCTGTTGCCCAATAGCAGCAAATCTCATTATGCATTTCCACGTGATTTTACAAAATATAGGAAAAGTTAGGTTTACAGAAATGGATGCACATGTACAGTACCCCTTTGGAAGCCTTTTTTTTTGTTGTTGTTGTTGTTTGTTTTTGGTTTTTTTTTTGTTTGTTTGTTTGTTTTTTCAGTAGCCCTAACCAACTGCAGTGCAAGGGCAAACTACCTCTATGCTGCAATCACAGATACCACAAATGCAGAGAACACAAGCTGAACACAAACACAAATGAAAAAAGACTGTAAGCAACTGAAGAACTGAACTCTTATATACACATAGAGAGAGAGAGAGATTTTTAGAGGTATTTTAACTTTGAACTTACTTTGAAAATATTAACATGATCTTATTATATTATCTTTATCTTATTTATTATCTCATTGTCATCATCTTTAGAAGTAGAAGCAGAGGTTTCAATGTTGAAAGACAGGATACATAATAATCAGTACAAGGGAGGTCATGTTTTCAAGTGTGAGATAATGGTAAAAGTAGATTTTTCACAAGATCACTACAAATGACAGAGCTCAAATGTATCATCTGGTTTAGTATTTGTTTCACAACTTCAGCTGTAACAATTATGCAAACATGATTTGAGCTGAATTTTTTTTTCCCCAGATGATTTAAGATACAAAGTCAAAAAAAAAAGTTTCCTAGATATTTTCATCATGAGTGGCACAAACTGGCCATGATTGTTATTTACATTATTACTTTGTAGTCATGCATGGTAATTAACACCATGTGATCATGTTATGACTCGTTGTTACCCTTTTAGGACAGGAAGAAGCTTATCCCACCCAAATAAAAGTAAAAATAGTTAAAATAGTGATGTTTAAAAAAGAGAGGAGGTTCAGACCAAAGATGAATTCACACCCAAATAAAATGTTGTATTATCCATATATTTCACATGTATTCACAAAAACACCATGATTAATTTATCTATTCATTTCCTAATCAGTTTCTGTCTGTTCCTTATAACCTTGGGACACCACATGACTATGGGCAGACTGCTCCAGTTACAGAGAGGCACATTTAAAAAAAAAAAAAAAAAAAAGGCCATTCAGTATTTTTAAAAGGAAGCAGCATGACATGTCATCATCAACGTCACTGCCACAAGCAAGATCCAACACAAAGCTACGGAGAATCAGAAGGAGAGCTCATTAGGGAGCCTTTGCACGATAATACACACATGGAGGGGCACTTGGACCAACAACATCTGGATAAAATGAATAATCCATCATTCCAACTTCCACAATAACACAGCGGAAAATAAAATTAACATCCTCAGATTCAACATACCATACAGTTATAGGTACAAGAAAATACAGTTTTTCAATATGGCCTTTTCGAGTCTTGTCTGAGTAGGTAATGCAAAGGGCTTGGTGTCCTACTATGATCTACTCTGAAAAGGTTGCAGATGTCACGTTGAGCAAAATACAGTATTTTGTGTACAGTATGATGTAGGTGTGGTGTGGGAAAAAAGTGAGTGAGTGTATATTTTAAGACATGTATTTGCACATGCAGTCTGTCTACGTGTGACTTTTTATGTTTTTGTGTATGTTGACTTTCTGCACACTGTCTACAACATGCCCTGTGTATGTGGGTCCTGTAGGCAGGCCAGCTGTCATACAGCTGTGTCGTGTGTCCGATCTGTCTGATCATCTATTCCCTACCTTGTCAAACAGCAGGTTGGCTGTGCTCATTACAGCTTGTTTTTCACTTTTCTCCCCATCTGGCTTGTCTTAATAAGAGTGTATCAATATTAAAATCCTTGAGCTTTAACCATGCAGTGACTCCACACAAAGTTACAGCTGCAGCTGGAAGGTGTAACCAGTCACTGAACAAAATTCCACCAAAGTCTCAGTACCAAAACCTGTGCAAACTCCCAGGTCCGTCATGTGAAAACTCCAAACAATACATTCACAAGATGACGGAGCTTATTACTGACTTACACAGGTTACACAGGGTGGGTTGCTATCTGGCTTTACTTAAGGTATTTGTGAAATGTGATTACAAGTGTTAAGATGTGTATGAACCAAGCAATTTGCACTACTTACCCAGCAGTCCCTGGGCTTCCTCTCGGATTCACCAAGGTTTTAACACAGGTTTTTATCCCAGCTGATGAACGCCACGCTGGTGTTACATGAGGACATTTGCCCTAGTGTCAGGCAACCGGAGTCCAACAAGGCCGCCACCGACGAGCACGGACGAGGCCATGAGGATGGGGATGGCCTTGGTGATGCCAACAAGAGACCCAAAAATCAGATTCCCCAGGACTGCGGCCAGCTTACACAGAGCGTTGCAGAACCCAAAGCCTGTCCCTCTGTGGAGAGAGTGAATCAGGGACAGAAGGGGGTGAAAAGTAGAGTAAAAACAGAGGGAAATTAGTTAAGCTTCAATCACGAGTGTATTCTTTATTTATATGTCCATTATATGTACATGCATGCACATGAACACCTGTGCAAACAGTTACATAAGCAGATAAAAGCTCGTCCATATCATTGTTCCCCTCACCTCCTGACTGTAGGGAATGACTCAGTAGTGACCACATCCAGGGAGTTCCAGGCAGAGATGCTCAGGCCGTTGTAAAGGCACAACATGAAAATCATCATGGACTCACTGGTGCCAAACCACAGGAAGAAGCAGCTGATGCCTGAAAGCACCATAGAGCCACCTGATGGGACATACAAACACGAGGAGAGCAAGAGTGAAGGAGCAAGAGTTAATGCAAGTTAGTGCAAGTGACATTCATTTGACTAATGTTCAACTAAATTATACGGGCTAGTAGAAATTGCCTCTCATACTCAGTGATGGATGTCACATCCGTCGCATGAATCATTTCAACAGCCTACAGTCAATGTGAAAACCAATTACTCAAGTGCACATGCAAACATGAACCCCGCCCTTCCTCTTTGTTCTTACCTAACATGGACAGACGCCCAATTTTGTCCATAAGAAGGGCAGACACAATGTTGCCAGGCAGAACAGCCAGGGTCCCGAGGAAGTTGATGAAGTAAACCCAGTAGGCGCTGTAATCATCATCAAATGTCATCTGGCATCCTGTCTTGTTGTGGGTGAATGTGCTATTGACCACCTCTGTGCCATCTATCAACTTGGATTCATCGATGTCTGCCCAAAAGAAAAAAGAAAAATCACAACTTGGCCACAATAAAACAGAGTTGATCACTAGTTGAGCAGATTCTTTGATGGTTCCTTAACTATAGCTGTGTATTTCTGTCCAAGCACAAGTTTAAGAATCTTTAATCTTAGTGTCTTACCTGTGTTGTAGAAGGAAGCATCAATGAAAGTACAGTTACGGAAGAAGGAGCCCACCGATGTCACATCGTCAAAGTAGCAGTTACGAAACATAGAGTCAATGAAGGTGACAGACTTCAGCTTCATATTGGTGAATCTGGAGGTAAGCACAGGTACATTCTGCTTTTAATATTCTATCACAGTATAGTGGTTATTGTTTAATATCAGTTTAAATGGAGTGCAGCCATTTCAGACCCTAATTCTCCCTGTTTGTACAGCACATATATGTTCATGTTTAATTGTAAATGCTCTGTGATTTACGTTATAAACTAAACAATTATCCATATGATTTTGCCTCCTCTAATCCTGTTGGCAACTTGACCTACCGGTCATTCATGAAGAGGCCATTTTTGTGTATCTGGTTCTCCAGGGTGAAGTTGAAGGTGAAGTCTTCGATGCGTTCATTGTTGTGGATCTGCACTTTCGAGGCATATTCATCCGCCTGAAGGTGTTTGATGACATCAGGGAACCAGACTGACAGGCCATAATACCTGAAAGCACAACGATACAGTGATATCAAGGCTCAATTGATGAATTCATCAGCCAAAGAATTCAGATTTTAGACTGAGATCTGACCAAAAAAAATTGATGGATACACTCTTGAGAAACAGAGAGCACAGAGCCAGACAGACACAGTAGAACACCGGGGGACACCTGTGGTTTCTGCTTGATTTTAAAGAGTGTTTTCAGGTTGTATTTTAATCTCGGGCTGCTTTCCCTCCTATCTATGCTCCCAGTGAAACACCAAAGGACCAGTATTGATCAGTACACTGTAGCTGACTTCAAGACCATGCAACTTCTGCACAGCAGAGAGATCAGGATGACAGAAGTGCAATGTGGTCGAGCCCGAGCTGCCTGCTGCTATTTATCTGACCGGAGAAATTAGACTTGTCTGATATTTTCTGCAACACAAATGACATCAGAAAGAAGCTCACCCGAACGACAGTGTGAACCACACTATGGCTAGGCGCATCATGTTTTCTCTCATAGGGTAGTTGAAGCACTTCATAAGATTCAGATAGATCTAAAGAGAAACAAGAGACTTATTACAGATTACGTGATTACAAGACAAATTTGGGGTTGGGGCAGTCGACAGCAATGAGTTTCATAATAAGAAAGAAAATAAATGGCTGGCAAAAAAAAAAAAAATGTTCTTATGAAATTGAATAAGAAGAGAAATATTTACCCCATGTGTTTCGGCCTTTATCCTAAAGAAGACCTTGGAAACTGGGTTGCTGGACTCTGATTCCATTTCAACCAGTTCATCCAGCTGTTTGGGGATCTTGATCCTGTTTACCTGCAAAGTTGATAATGGGAAACTGTATATTTCAAGTGTAATATAATCAGTGTGGTCTTTATTCAGACAATGTTTATTTCTTGACATAACTGTGATAATGCAGTTTCATAATTTTTCTCTTATTTCCGTTTCATCATCGTCATTGATTTTGATGTTTCCTACAGTGGTGAAAAACAACTATACATGATAACTGTAATGAAAATCAAATCAGAATCAAGAAGGTGGGTATAAACCCTGTGTATAAACCACAGTACATGATCGATTCAAGAAACATGCCTAGACTAAGAGGCTTTCCCAAAGTGCAGCTCACGCAGCACATAAGCCTGAATGACACAAAACAGCT
Organism: Toxotes lorentzi; assembly: GCA_037833715.1. Taxonomy (NCBI): domain Eukaryota; kingdom Metazoa; phylum Chordata; class Actinopteri; family Toxotidae; genus Toxotes; species Toxotes lorentzi. The sequence continues at coordinate 13,984,108 of JBBMJY010000024.1, read as the reverse complement.
TTCAGAACCTTCATAATTCAGATATGATCCTGCACAGTGAAAGCGTTAAAACCTGTCCCAGTGGTGGCAAAATATAAGCCTCTTTGCTTCCTTAAGCATCAGGAAACCCAGCCAAGACAGCGCACAGCAGAAAGAAACACTCACGGTGAAGACTTTCTCCGGTTGCCCACGCGCTCTCATGTTGGTGTCGTGGATCTGTTTGAGGATCATCCAGGCTTCATCATGCTTCCCCACCTGACAGGAGGGGAAAGTGAGGGAGAGCGAGGGAGAAGCCGAGATGAATTCACGGGATCAGCACCAGTCTCGCTTACTCAGGCACAGCAACAGCTTCACAACCACAGTTATGTATATTGTACATAAATATGGTCCAAAATGATGAGAGTCACGACTGCAGTGACTCACTTTACTTGAAAGGGCAATTATCCTGCAGAAGCAAACCTACTGTCACGGATCTCTCAGCTTTTGTTTTGCAGATACACATGAGGCCTGTTTTGGATGACTCACATAGTTTTGGTCTGATCTCTTGGGAAATGTCCCAATGCTCTCAATTTGCCTGACATATCTTTCCCAAGATGTTGACTGTGAAATTGATCAGCACAGTGGGTTGGTGACAATGACACAGCACCATGATGGCAAGGCATGGTGGCATTCTTGAAGATACAGATTCAGAAGAGGTCAGATCGGTTTCAGTGTGAAAGCTGCAAAATGTAAAAAAACAAACAGAAAGAAAGAAAAACCATCAGTTTACCTCGAGGTAGAATCTAGGGCTTTCAGGCATGAAGGTAAGTGCCACCACAGCACACACACAGGGCAGGGCACAGACCACCACAAACACCCTCCAACTGTGAAACTGGTACGCTGAGCCCATACTGAAGCTCCAACCTGTAAACAGTGGCACACAGCAGCAGTGACGTCAGATGAAGGCAGATGACATGGCAGACTAGGAAATGAATGCTTTTAAATACTTGAACATGACAAGTGCTTCATTTAGATTTACATTTTCAGGTGCTGTGTACTTTTCTAAAGCTGTGTAAATGTTGGGCGATGTAAATAAACCTAGTACAGCTCATAATAATCCAATAGCCCACAACAATAAGACCAACAATCCACAAATGCAACCATCAACATAGAGAGTACACTCAAAGCAACATTATTGTTACTGACTTTTTTTTTCTTCTCTTTTTTATGCCACTTGGGGGCAGCACTGGAACAAGCTGTAAATACAGCTCTGACATATTATTACTGTATAACAATATTGTGGTGAACTTGAAGCAAATAGTTGCTAAGAGCAAATACAGAGCAGCAACAGCATTCATTTCGTAGTCGTATTTCTCGCCACGTGACCGACAAATGTTGAATCCAGTATTCACTCACTTTTTTCCTAGCCGCTGTTTTCAACAAACCAAAACGATGAACTAAAAAAGTCTGGAAACTGTGATATACTCTCTGGGTTTTTCACGTTTAGCAACACGTTTCACATTACACATAATCAAATTATGTCATTTGATAATGTCAAAAATAGCAGCTTTAATGAAAAAGGACCACCATTGCAAACACTGCTGCAAAAGTGGACAACATTCTGTTTGATACCAATATACTGGATATAATGTAAAATATATATCTGACATATTCATTTTGAATGGTTTCTTTTTGTTTGGCTTATCTGTGTTTGGCACATTGTCGCTATTTATGAGGATTTAAAAGATGTTTTGGTGTCTTTAGAGCTCTAGTATTTGTCTCATGTTAATCTGAAAGCTCACAAATGCTGCTAATTGGCATTTAACTTACTATGGCACTTCTTTCTTCACCTAGAAGTGTTTATATTATTCATTGATGATTTATGCACTCAGCAGGTGGCTATTTAGGCAATCTTCAACTCAAAGGGGAATAATAAAAGTAAATATGATTATTTAATATGTCTTGAAACGATGCTTTGAGGAAGCAGTGACTAAATAATATTACACATAGTGTAATATGGTAGTGTATATCCTTACTGGGGGGGGGGGCACTTGATCTGAGAGGCTGATTCTAAATGTTATGTGTGAATCTCATACCGCGAACAAACACAAAGGGGTTGCAAATAAAAGATGGCATTTAAATGAGAGCACTCCACGGCCAGAGCAGATTGATGTGTAAGCTCAGAGATGAATGGCTCTGCAGGGGGAGCTGAGAGAAGTGCACAGGGACGGGTTAATTGAATGTGTAGGAAAGGAATTGAGTGTTTTCTGCTAAGTTAAATCTTGTTGCACCTGATCTCAGCCCACAGGCAATCTCCTAGGCTCATTAATCATTGTAACATGCACACACATATGCACAGACATACACTCATAAAGAGGGGGAGAGGCACACATGCCCACACATACAAAAAAAAAACCCAACTTGCACTGACAGAGAAAAAAAGCTGAAATTAATAACAAAAATTACCATATGTAGATGACAGTGACGCCCTTATCATAATGCTATAATGCCATATTACCACCCACACAAGCGAATACAAACATACGTACAAAACTACACATCATACATTTTCATTTTCCTTTAGAAAAAGGACATTTTCTAAACCACTCTGGAGAAGTGGAGAAAAGAGAACAGAATATTAGTAAGAAAACATCCCAGAATTAGAAATAATAACAGGTATGAAACTGATCTTTTGTTGCCAAGTTGAACACACAAATAAACTTATTCGTAATCTTTCTCTGTCATAGATGTACAATGTCCTGAACAAAAATTGTTTCTAAACTGACTAAACATGTTTCCCTGTAGACCTAAAAAGGGTGGTGCTGAATGTGACATTAAATTCAAAGTAATGCTGTAATTTAAATTTGTGGACGTATGTTTTGTCTCTCCAAACATGGGATTATTTCATGCATGGCTTTTTTTATGTACAAAAGTTTATTGTGTGCAGTGTGTAAAAGCTGCAAAAAGGAATGCTTGTAGTATGATTAAAGTATATATACAGTATTGCCAGGATGAGCCAGGATGCAATCACAAATGTACAATGCACTGGATCTGTAGATCTATATTTGTGGTCTCATGGACTTCATTTTTTAGAAATTTTGGGAGGAAGCACAGAGAGGGGCTGCAGTGTCAGTCGTGACCTCCCACGTCTCTCGACAGATCGTGCCTCATGGAGATGCTGCTCCAAAGGGAAAAGCACCATTATTCACCAACAGGCGTAGGAGAGGAGTCAGAGGGTGGGGAGGGGGTTAACGCTAATGGTTGTGCCAAAAAAAAATAAAAAATGCTGTTTGGAATTAATCTCACAGCATATTAAAACCCGGCTTTGATAGCAATTCATATCAACTGCTAAAAACAACTGTTTTCAAAGGAGGGTGGGCGTCTGTCATGAGTGGTATAAATGCATCCCAAAAGAGACCAGAGAGATGAAAATGTATCGGTAGAGAGCAGAAAACAGTGAGGATAAAAACCAAAAAAAAAAAAAAAAAAAAAAAAGTAGAGCAAAAACCGCAAAAAGAAATAATTTAAAAGCCAAAAGAAATGTATGTACTTTGTCTTTATATTTGCTAACGGCGCATTATTTGATGTACAGGACACAAAACAATGTGCAAGATATACAGAATATACTTAATGTTTTCAGCGACCAGCTCAAAGTTCAGCTTTTGTGCTGAGTAACAATCTTATATGTCAAACATGATACATTAGAAGTGAGTGTATGATTGGGTTTCACTCTCATAGTGTCTTTTGTTGGGCAGCAGGAGTAATGACTTTCGCAGACGACGTCTCGTCTGTGTGTACTCCTGTGTGTGTGTGTGTGTGTGTGTGTGTGTGTGTGTGTGTGTGTGTGTGTGTGTGTGTGTGTGTGCGTGTGTGTGTG
>JBBMJY010000024.1:13961939-13980122 GCA_037833715.1 Toxotes lorentzi | reverse complement strand
GATAGATAGATAGATAGATAGATAGATAGATAGATAGATAGATAGATAGATAGATAGATAGATAGATAGATTTTCAGACCTTTACTAGCATTAAAGAAAACTGGAGGTTTACTGTGAAGAAAGCCAAAATGACACAGTACACTGCCTTTCAAAAATAATAAATTACACGTAGAGAAGTTACAAGTAATTGACAGCGATGCAGAGTCCACAGGGGGTGATTAAACTTTAATCTGTGGATCTGAGTGGTCTCTAATGATGTCACTTTAGCGGTGGGCTTGCTTGGCAGCAAGTAAACCCCTCAAACTCTCCTGTCAGTGTGATGAAGATCGGTGCCAGGCAGACCTCCGTCAGGACTCCAGCTGTGTCTGGCAGGGGGCTTTTGGGAGACGTTAGAAGTCAGCAAGTGGAGAAGATAAATGGGAGCTCTAATGGTGTATTAAACACCAGTGCAGAGGCACTCGTATCATAACCCGTCACTGATATGTCTTCATTCATGAAGGTATCCGCGCAGGAGGCATTTTTGCCCCATTGTAGTGCTGTTGGTTGAAGGCACTGCAGCACTTTAGGGAAAACATAAAAACCACTGGTGAGCGCTGGAGTATGTATGCAAGACACGTAGCTCCCTCTCAGATAAAGAGAGGCAGAATGGTAGTGAGTGTGAGAGAGAATAAGAGCAAAGTAAGGCCACTACCACCCCTTCAATACGATATCAGCAGATCTGACAGCAGAGTTTCTTCATGACGACTCACTCCGGTTTCAGAGGGTTTTGCGAGTCCTTCACCAGTGTGCTTCTGCACATCCATGTGAGCAGATCTAAAGCACTGTGTGCGTTTGTGCATGTGCGTATGCCTCTCCTTTAGTAACATGTAAGTCCTTTATCGGAAACTCCACGATCAGCGACGACGTGTGTACATTCTCATGTGCCTCTCAGTGTGTGTTAACTCGAATGACCTCTTACAGTGTCAGATGTTATTGCCTTCAATTTCCCTTGAAGAAGACCTGTATGTGGCTGCAGCCCAGTAAAACATCATCCATGCCACTTACAGCAACAAACACACACACACACTGTCTCTCTCACTGACGTCACAGGCTGGCTAAAGCGTGGTCTGGCCATAAATCACCTCTAGCTGTAGCTTTGTCCCATTAGAGCAAGGAGAAAAACCTAATTATGCTTGATCAAGAAGAACACTCTGCGGAGACAGAGAACGGAGAGAGAGGAGAGGTAATAAAAGGAAGGACAGAGTTAGGCAGGGAGATGGGTAGAGTACAAAACAGGAGGAGAGGGGAGGCAGTAAAAGGAAGGGACAGCAGGTTATAAAAAAAAGAGTAGGAGAGAGTCTGAGAAGAGGAGAGTAAAAAAAAAATCTCATTCCCTTCTTTTTGTTTCTTTTCATGATGAGTCCAGCTGATGTGTAACACCGTATTGTCATAAATCACAGCTTTACCCCACGGGGCCCACCCTCACCCTTTCACCATGTGTCTGCTCTATGGTATCCATGCATACATTAGTCTCTTAACCTCTGCCTCTCCCAGCCTGCAGCCACTCAAAGCTATTAAGTGACTGATTGTCATGGCAGGGAAAACTGGCACTTCAACCCACAGCCACAGGGACGCCTTACAGTTTTGTAACCTGTAGTCAGGTAGCTTAGCATAAAGTCACATTGCCAAGTATCCCATCAGTATTGTTACACTTTAATCCCGTTTGGGCTTTCATGAGACATAACTTTTTTTTTTTTTTACCTAATTGTCATTTTCTTTTTACTTTAATGCACAATTCCAAATTTCGCACCAATTACTGAGGGGTGTATGTTACAGTATTCTCTAGTCTGTAAACTCACCATAGTGTGGTATGATGGCCCAGGCCATAGCAGATGCATAGATCTCTCCGATCATCCAGAACATGCACAACCAGCTGAGGTGTTCTCCTCTTTTCTCCCTGGACAACACCTCTGCGAAGAAGGAGAAAACAATGGGCACGGCACCTCCTATCCTGCAAGAACCAGAGAGGATGGCAAAGTGAGTGGGAGTAAAGCAGGTAGAGCTAAAAATCTGAGTATAAAGTGAACCTTATTAATCTTAATGTTTTACGTTTTTCACATATGGTTTCCATTCCTTTTGCACACTTTTCCTTAATCCCAAACTTTGTGGCCTTTTCCTTCAACTGAAGTAGAACAACTCAGACTTTGTCTAAGAGATATTATTCAACTTTTTTCCTCTGGAAAAAAAAGGGACAAATTGAAGGCTCATTGCAAAGATTACGAAGGAGACAAAGTAAGCAAAAAAAAAAAAAAAGCACAGCTAAGCAAATTTTTCCCCAAATATAATACATAAAAAAAATCCTTCGTGCCAGTTCTTAATGATTCAGTGGCCCAGGTTGCATTGGCAGTTTGGAAAACCTTTTCAATTACTTTGAAGGTCTCTGAGGAGAATGATGCAGATGCAATTACTGAATTAGCTCTTAAAGGAACAGTTACACTGCCAAAGAAGAGGACACAATAAATCTCAGTGTACGCCAGGTTTTGATGTCGTAAGAGGATGACACGTCATCTGGCAGTTTCCATTTACACACACCGTGGCTATTTAATAGATTCTAAGACTGCAAGAATGTATATTTAAGTTTTCTTTATGAAGTGAGGATGTCACTGGGTATAACATCTTCGGCTATTAACAGTTTTCACTGTTTTCAAAATTACAAAATTACATTCATTAAGCTGGAAAGGAAACTTGATCTCTACGATAAGAGTCAGAATCTATAAACTTTCTGCAGAGCAGTGAGAGAGAAACAAGCTTTAAGTAACCATAAAAGCAAATTGCTTTCAGCGTTTTGTTTTTTTTTCAACAACTTCGACAGTTATTCAGTGGAAGTCAACAAAGGGAGTAATAATTAGGAGAGACAGAGACGTGCCTACAGAAACACTCCTCACATAGATTTTGCCTCATAGAGATTGATTCTTTGCTCTCTCTTTTTTAGCTCTGGTCCAGATTTTCAGACATATGCTGTATGTGTCCAGATAGTGTGTCCATCCTGTTGCCAGAGAAGATTTTGAGGTGCCCCAGTTGACTGGACTTTCACAAATCATTTAAACCGATGGCTCGTGATCCTCGTCAGCCCCAGAATGACCTCCACTGTCTCAGACTTACCCGAAGCCTGCAACGAGACGGCAGAGGAGGAAGAGTCCGTATCCCTGGACAAAAGATGACAGGAAGGCGAAGAAGCCATTCGTGGACATGCAAATGAGGAGACACTGTCTGCGGCCCACTTTGTCTGACATCCCGCCCCAGAAGAGCGCTCCAACCATCATGCCCAAGTAAACAACACTGCCTGGAAAGAAAAAGGAGAGAGGGGCCTGATTTTTTTCCTCAGTATACAGTGCATTACCTCCCATCTCTTCATTGAATGTGAATGTGTTTGAATGCTTTGGTATCTAAGATTATTTTGGGAATTTTATAAAGATGAAGCTCTCATCAGTTTTTACCTGTAAGCAAACAAATGAGTCAGTCTCTCTACACGCATGCCTTTTTTCACATTCAATTTTGTTGGATTATCTTCACAAAATTATACATCTTTTTTTAGGAGCTGTATTGACATTATCATTATTACTAATCATTAGTAATTGCTTTGTTGTTGGGTTTTTTGTTTTTTTTTTGGCCACTAGGTGGTTGATATGACAAACTGTTTGCTCTGCTTTTGGTCTCCATCAACCCCTGATCGAAATATCTGGCTTGTTAGCTGCTATATGATCCATAATGTTTACCAGCTAGTTATTTACCATGATACTAATGAGAAGTTAAAAAGGGTATTATAAAGTCCAGTTGCACAGTCTGGTGGAAATTCTCTGTGGTTTTGTCATTGCATCGTCCATTGTTAATGTTAATGTTACTAAATTTACTAATACTAAATATAGCTACTTTAGCATGTTAATATAGTTATGCTATTTTAACAAAGCATTTCAGCCTAAGAACAATTATGCCTTGCTTAAAGACACAGTGGCAGGACCAACTAACACAGACACTCCTTCACTCCCTACTGGCAGTTTGAACCGACAATCTTCACAGGTTTTTTTCATTCTTGAACCATTCTCACTGAAGTGAATGTCAACTTAGCAGAGTCAGATTTTGAAAATATTTCAGCCTAACTAGTCGCAGCCATCCAACACAGACTCTTAGAAATTGTGTCCTCTAAATGTGCCTCCACTGGCAAATGGCAAAGTGTCAAATTAAAATATGGAGCAACATTAAGCTTGAGCCTCCATTATTGCTGACTGTTCATCAGTGATTCAGTAGTTACATTAAATGACTGGCTCCATATGGAATCCTACATTTATAGATGATCACGCTTTTTTAAAAAGGGACAAATAGATAAAATAGCTGCTCGATGCAAGTGCTGATATTACTCTAAATATTTATAGCTAAACACACACTCACACACACACACACACACACACACACACACACACACACACTCCCCAAGTTACATGTCAAACCAATGCTTTCTAATTTTATCATGACAACAAAAGACTACATGTACAATTTTCAAATTAAAGTTTCAGTATTCCTGCTACTCTGACTGAATCCTAACAATTGTAGAACAGACACTGAACCTGAAGCCCAGGTGGAAAAACTCTCAGCCCCAGTAACCCACTATAACGTTGATGAGTAAATACAGTGTGTAAAGGACTGAGAGCAGGCCCTGATCAGTGAAGAGAAAAATGTGAACGGTAATACAGGGCGACTTCACAAAAGGGCCCTCTGCTCTCTCTTAATCTCTCTCATCACAAATGGGATCAATGCACCAACAAAACGGCATTGATTTCTCTTACTGATCATCATGATTCTGCTCTGGAGAGAGGAGACTATTGTTAGTGCTTTAGTCTACATTGTGTGGTTAGCAGCCTTCATGGACATATAGTGTCTGGTACAAAGAGAAGCTCCAACTGGATTTTTTTTTTCCACTTTGCAATTCCTACAACGCAGAATAGTTTATTAACAGATGATATTACAGTGGTGTTTTGTCTTCTTCCACATTGAGACATCTGCAGACACCTAAACATAAACCTGGTAGGATATTTGTATTCATAAGTCTGCCCAAAAAGAAGAGAATGTGAAAGTTGGGGTCACATATAGAGTGATATGACTCGGCCATAGAGACGCTTTGTTCTATTAAGATTATAATAATCTTAATAGCAAGATGCATTTCCTTTTTGTAATGTCTGCCATCAGGTCTCTTCTCCTCCGCTGCGAGCAGATATCTGTTTGACTCTGTAGCTTCAGGGGTCAAAACCTGGCTATCTGTCATATTTGGCAGCCATCTAGATACTCGCCTGAAGGTACCATAAATTCAATTCTAAATTTAACGAAAGTCTTCAGTCTGTGCACAGTTCACATTTGCTTCATTAAGGAGAGGCTAGATATACGGTGCACAGGCAAACACCCACTGGCCTCCCATTTAAATGTTATGCATCCAAACATCCAGAGGCCTTTTCATATAGTTTCCGCACTCAGCTTTCCAGACACGAACAATAAACTGTTTTGTTTTTTTGTTTTTTTTTTGTTTTTTTAGTTTTGAGTTTTTAGAGGTACTAGCACAAAACAGACAAAGAATGAACCTCTGATTCCGGATATTTTAATGCCCTCCAATAAAACTGTTGACTAATGAGTACATCCCTCACAGGACAGTTAATTGCGTGATGAATTCATTTATCTTCCGTCCAACTTGCTGCACAACATCTCGGAGCATGATGTCAGCAGCTGCTGCACCAGCAAAGGCAAAAGTAGTGTACTGTTGTGTACTATAACTCGAAAATAGCACAGATATCCCAAAGCACCAATGGGTAGTTTGTGTTCTATTAACGTGTTACGTCAGAAAATGATGGTACATTATGTAATTTGTCTATGAGCCACGCTCCACTTTCAGTGTGATGTCAGAGTGATACAGTCACATATTCAATAGTGTTTGGACTCCAACCAAGCAGCTACAACAAGCACCATGCTTTACTCTGTTACAAAGAAATGAATGGTCCCTTACTGAAATATTTTTTCTTTGTGTACTTTTGTCAAAATACTAAGCCCTTTAAAATGAATGATGAAAAAAAAAAAATAAAGATGAACACTGTATGCTCACTGCATGTAGGCACACACAGACACTGACACGGGATACATGGGATGGGATACATGGGATCTCCCATGTTTTAAAAGGTAACAGGCAATCCACTGATGATGGAATATGACAACCCATGGTTTTAAGTAACTATGCACTGATATGATATGTTTTTGTTTTGTTTTGTTTATTAAATAAAAGAATAAAATGTGAGGTCATGTAATAGTTGGGGTTTTTTTTCTCTCAAAATGTGTTCTATCTAAATCAGTGTAACTGAAAATGGTCTGCATCTGATGACCCCCATCAGCCAGTTCTGCTTAGTAATCCACTTCAGTTTAACAGTACAACATATATCACCCCTGAAATGTTTCAACGTCTCATTAGACTGATGCTGAGGCTATAGTCAATCTGTCAATATTGAACACACTGGATATGATAAGGCTGGACCACAACAGCTTCAGCCAGAGTATTTTCATTAATGAAACCCTTTCTATATCACCCACTACTGCCCTGTCATTGATTTAGTGGAGCTATAAATGTAGGTCCTGTCTCAGGCTTGCAGACTAAGAAGAAGGATACAATCAATAGATTTCAGCCTAATTTAAGACTGAAATTTGACACTGTGGTAAGGCTTGGTGTATACAGGAGAAATGTACACTGATCAGACCCATTAGAAGCAAAGATCCTTGAATGGATGCCAGCTGGTACAAACATCTCGCCGAAAGAGTGGGAAATAAAGCTGAATTTGAACTTGATTACCCCTATAGACTCTGAGCACCGTCAGAAAATGACAGTGTGTCAGGAGACCTCTCAGGCGGAGGCAAAAGGTTTTGCCCCATGACACTCTGTTGAGATGTCAAAACACATCTCTAGGAATGATAAATATTCAGCAAAATCACAGGCGCACACTCTAAAGACAAGACAAATTTCAACTCACACACTCCAAGGAGTGAATCTATTTCATAGAACAAAAAATTACAAACGTGTTTAATTTCATTTCTTTTTCTTTTTTGGTGACGCTAAACCAGCGACTGAGGAACGAAGGGCGGCAGATAAAAAATAAAAATTTATACAGGAGTAAGCACAAATGCAAGCAGATGAAATATGTGAGCAGCAGAACAAAGAGCAAACCCAATGAGGTGGGGGGCGGGAGGTTATGAGGGAGGAGAGTTTAGTAAATGCTGGATAGGGTGAGAGACAGAGAGTGAAAAGGGGAGGAAGGGGAAGGCCCTGGTGCAGTGTTTTCTGTCCTGTCACATCCCGCGGAGCCCCCCGAGAGCCGTGGGAGCGCTGAGCTGCATCACGACCTCTTCTCTGATTTCATGCTTTGATGCTCTTCGCTCTTAGCGGTGCAAACAGTTTCGGCATCGCGCAAAACACCCGTCCTGTTTTATTCATAATGATGATACTATCACACAACAGCGTGCCCGGTGCGCACGACGCGCCACGCTGTGGTACCTCTCTGCGTTTGAAAATGTTTTTCTCCTCCTCTCTGTTTCTGTCTTTCTCTCAGTCTTTCTCCACTGCTACTTATTTTACCTCCTCCCCTTTATTCATCACCTCTCCTCCCCTTTTGTGCCTCTTGTCCCGACCTCTCCCTCCGTTCCTCTTCCTCTCAGCTTGTGTCCTGTCCTATTCCTTTCCAATTTCTTGGCTCACTTCTCGTTCTCCCTTCCTCCCTTTTCTCCCCTCTTTCGCTCCTGCTCCTCCCTCTTCTCCTCTGTGCTTCCCTCTCATTTATTTGCCTTAGTTTCCTCTTTGCTCCACTGTCATCAGCTCCTTTACACTGAGCAGCGTGTAATCACATTTGTACTACATCGTGTCAGTTTGATCGGATTCATGCCTCCATCTTCTGCCACCTCCGCAGAAAAAGAGATTGAAGTCACATTTAAGTCTATATAAATCTATATGAAAGTAACCTATTGTGGGGCTCAGAGTGCTGGGTTTAAAATGACTCACTCAGCATCAGTAATGATCCAACCTTCATTACATTAAAGACTGTAGATAATTCGCATGAAATATAGCGATGCTATGAACTTCTGATAAGAGCGAGCAGTTAGACATGGTTTACTTGTGGCTGATATTGCTGGTGGCAGCAGGTTTGGTCCATATGTGAGCTCAAATGCACACACACACACAAACTCAGTCCCGTCACACACACACACACACCCCACCCCTTCCTCTCACACACAATGTGGAGCTGCACTACTCAAGTAGTGTAATCTCTGCAGTGACGCTGCGATCTTACTGCAGTTTAGCCACGCTCAGCTGCCCCTGGACCACGCGGACCCACATAGCCCTGCCAGCTGGCCCATACATACAGGGAGAAAGACGGGGCAATGACAGGAAAAGAAAAGAGACAAAAGAGGGAGAAGAGACGTAGAGATGGAGCTCGAGAGGAGATGGAGAGGGAAGCTGAGACACAAAGAAACCAAGGAAAGGAAAAGGCACTGTAGGTCAGAAAACAGGGAAGTGAGGATGAAAAGAAGAAGAAAGAAAACTATAGTGAAAACAAGAGAAGAAGGGGCAAGTATCGAAGGTTGAGAAGGAGAGGTGGCTGTTAAAAAAGAACAACGAGAGCCGAGTTGAGAGAGTCAGAGGACGAAATGAGGGGAGTTTCAGCAGAGAAAAGACAGCCTAAGAGAACAAATAAGTAATGATAGGGTGATGCGTTCCCATTGTCTGCTGCGTCTGAGATGATAGCTGAGCCTCTCCCTCACATTGTTGGTATACTGAATACCACCAATCTTCCACCTCTCTGCTCCCATCCACCCACACCTCTCTCCCCATTACTCCTCTCTAACTTGGCAATCTCTCTGCTTCAGAGCTGTCCCTCCTCCTCTCCTCTCCTCTGTTCATCACACATATTGTATCTCATGGTGCTTGTTTTCCCTCCTGCTTCTTTCCTACATCATCTTTAACTCTTATTTAAAGTGTTTACAGTGTTTGACCTGTTACCCCTACCCTATCCCAACTCTCCATTCTTCATTCCCATGTAGCATTAAAGATTCTTGCGAGATCTGGATACTGGTGGGACCAAATTGAATTCAGTAATCTAATCAGCATTTTAGCTATCCATCCTATTCAGGGCTTTGCGTTTTTCATCCTGCATTATCCCATTACACTCAGCTCAGTCCATGCAGCTTGCCTCTGTCTCGGCCTGTTATATGGGTAATGGAGCTGCACAATGCAACTATGATAGGAATCCAGCTCAGGTGGAACTAACTAAACACCAAATGGCTCTTTCTGAGTGTGAAGTGAAATTTCCATCAAAAGAAATACTTTCTTGGGTGCTACGGACAATTATGTTTCTGAATGTTTAATTTATTTCAAAGCACTTTGTTTTGATGGGTATTAGGGACTTTTTTGCCAATTCAACTTCATGACCTCCATCACTGGCTATGTCGACAGTCACATGCCTCCCGTGAAACGCCTGCCAGTCAGCATGGTTACATGCACACAATGAACCTGGTTACTCAGAGAGATCTGGTTACACAAAAAAATCAATTTTACATTGCATTGTAAAAAGCTGCCCCCATTACCTTGTTTTGGAATAAAGTATTAATTTCCTTTACTGCAACAGTGATATAAGGAGACTGCCTCTGTAGCGAAAGCACAGTTTGAATTGTGCAAATTTTGGCTTCAATTGGACTTTGGATGGAATTATTTAATGTTTGATGATTTCTCTTTTCATCCCATTGTTCTGCTGTCACAGCAATGAAGTCTGAAGTCTTTGTAATGCACTTGCTCATACATTAAAAAGTCATTTAGACAAACAGTTGTAAGGTTGTGACTGCAAAATAAGAACCTTGTTGCCCCGCTTGGTTAAATAAAGGTTATATAAAGCGTGAAAAGTGAGACCGCCCCAATCAAATTCATTCACAGATTGAACTGGGTGTTGTTTATTTCTGCACTTCAAGGCAAGAAAATATTGCCATGGCACCTGTAAAACATCAACTCATCTCATTTTGTTGACTGTAGTTAAGTGTAATTACTCTGAAAAACTCCAAATGGATACCAGCAAGGTCATAGTAATCATGTAGGCTATGCTCAAACATGCGCACACACACACACACACACACACACACACACACAACCATACGCACGAACACCAATCATGTTCACCTCAACAGGGAGGAGCCTCAGGGCAATCAGTAGGAGAAAGGAGAGGAGAATGGGGGAGGATGGGAGAAGAAAAGAGAGGCACATAGAATGGAGGGTGAGAGGGAGGGACAGGGGGTAAGGGATGGAGTCACGAACAAGGAGAAGCAGAGCGTAGAGCATGAATGCCTGCAGGACTTTGCTCGGCTAGAGAGGAAGTACATGGATACTTAGAAAGAGAGAAAATTGAAGGTGCACAGCATCTTGTGAGACTCCACACAGACTGATATTAACAGACCATCATGTCTAAATAATATGCACACCTCCGATCTGAGCGAACACAGTATGTATATAGTGTCATTTAGATGCAAAAAAAGTGATAATTATTGATTTTGTGTTTTCTAACATGATTTAAAAAGTATGATTATGAAATAAAAAATTTTTTTTAAACCTGACAGGGTGTGTAAATTTCGTATTTTACACATTTACTCACTGTACTCCAAATTTTTCAAACTTTCTGTCACAACCTCCATTCTCAAAGGGGCCCCGCTGTAGAAATTTTCCATCAGATGTTGCGGCACAGTTGATGTACTGTCATGTCTCACTGTGGCAGTTAGTATCTAAGGGCTGTTTGCCTGATTTAATGTCCTTGCCACTCTGGTACAGACACAGTGAGTCAGCCCCTGTACACAGCTCTGTGGTGATGGATTATGCACCTGCAGCCACGAGGACTGCTGGGGCTCGGGCTCAACACACAGAGCACACAGGGAATACTAGCTAGCTTCTTAATCCTGACACTGAGACCAGTGGACCAAAACACCTCATCCATGCGTTACACAACTATAGGATAAAGTGTGACACGTATAATGCGCAGAACATATAAAGCACAGTGCCAATCCATTATCTTTTCAGTCAAACATTACCCCACAGAAAGCAGCGTGGCCCTCCCTTTTGTGCAAGTTGCATACTGATTCAAACCCTGACTTTAATATGCAACATGTTTTTTGCTGGGAAAAAAAACAAAATAAAGTGTATTTGCACAGTAAAATCATTTAATTTTGGATGTAGTTGTGTCTGGATTATTAAGCACATTACTGAATACTGCACAGCACACTCACCAACCCTCAGACACACACACACACAGGCTCCCTTACCTAGCCATCCCGAGCTGGAGTTGGGTACACACATGTCTGTCTCTGCACTGGGCAGCACAAAACCCACCACGAACACCTCCACGCCATCTGACATGAGTGCCAGCCCAAGCACCAGGAACAGCTGCCACTGGAACCTCCCGTGGCCACACTCCTGGATGATCAGCTCGTATTGTTGGGCCAGCTCCTCCTCATCAGCCTGTCTCTCCTGCTCCAGCTCCTTACGGTCCCTTGTGGCATCTGACATTGGCTGCCCCAGTGCCACCTGGCCCGCCTTATGCTTACTATCTCCTGCTGAGGGGATCCCCTGGTACTCTCCCTCGTAGATCTCATCCTCGTCATCGTGGCCCTCTGTGGCATCACTGGAGCCCTCCTCATTGTCATGGTAGCCCTCTCCATCCTGCCTCGGGGGGTTCCGGTAGAAATCCTCATCTTCATCCTCATCATCCTGGAATCGTGTGTAGTTGCGGTGGGACGAGTACTCATCTGTAGCACGGTCCACCACCTTGTTGACTTTCTTTGTTGCATGCCGCTTGGCCTCTTTGACCATGTCCTTGGCCCCCTTAACCAGAGAAGTCCTGTTATTGTATGTGTCCTCCATTCTGGCTCCACCGGTGGGTCTTCACAGGGGTTCAAAGGATACTCACAAGTAGAAGAAAGAGGGAAGAGGGGCAAGAGGGGTGAATGTAAGCTGACGGGAGGATTGCAGGAACGGTGAGATCACTGGGTGTCGAGATGCAGCAGGGAAGAAAACTCTTGAGTCTGCAGTCACCACAGGAGATAACCCACAATGGCTGTGGCAATCATCGGCGCGGCTGAAAGAGATGGGGGAAGGGTAAGAGACAGACAGATAAAAGAAAAAAAAAGAGGAGAGAGAACGAGCAAGAGGAAGGGAAGAGAAAGAAAGTAAGAGGGAGATGTTCATCAGATAGTGCTCGTAACTCACGTCTCCCCGGCTACTTTCGTAACTATCCCAGACTAACAGGTGACATCCCACTGACAGCACATACCCTCTTTAATCATTCACTCGCCATTCTCCCAGGCCTTTTAATCATTTGGAGTGAAGTGAAGGAAAAAAGGCTTTGGCTGTATAGCTTTCAGTTTTTTTATTCAAAATGAACATTCAATTTCCAGCGGCGCTCTCCTTGTTCTTTATTTCATGAGCTGGTCATAGTTTTGAGGAGATGAGCATTTTAAAGAGAGAGATGCTGAATCTGCTGACTCATGATCAGCTCTGAGGAACAGCGGCTAATAAACAAGGCTCTGCTCGAAATCAATTTGCCCCCAATAAAGAGCCGCTGTATTATAATGGGAGTGACAATCCAACCAGAACGACACTGTCATATTTAATCCGTGCAAAGAAAGGAGGAGAGGAGAAATGGTCAAGTGTGGATACACAGATAAATGCACACTCAGAAACACACACACACACACACACACACACACACACACACACAATACCTATTCTCTAAGGCCCCTAATTTTGCATAGGTCAGGTGTCTTTAACACGTAAAATGGGTCACACACTCTTGCAAGCACGCATAAACATAACAAATACACAGTGAGACTCACACGTCTCAAACATGCCTCACACACATGTGAGTGCACACACACACACACAAACACAGCGTGGATGGGGAAGCCCTCTCCCACCTTGGCAGGCCAGTGCTGATGGGAGGGAGACCCCCGAGCCCAACAGTGTCAGTGATGTAACATGATTTCATGACAGTGCTCAAACTGTGATCCACAGTTCATCATCACATTGCCTCCACAGGCTCACTCTGACCTGTTTATTCTATAATTTGTTATAGCACAGACAACAATTATTAAATCAAATAAATACAAATACAAAAAAAAAATAAAATGATTATGAATTTCAAATGGTCATATGAGAAAATCTTTCATTTCTCACATCATACGAAACATTTCCAGTTAAGATAGATTGCATATTTCAGAGTACGGTGGGGATGGTCAGAGCTGTCCAGTGTGTGCGGTTCCCGTGTGTCTAGGAGCTGCTCACCACAGTCTCTAATGAACACTGAAGCCTTGTCAGGAGGACACAAATCACAGGGCGAGCTCCAGCTCCCATAATGCCATTTTACTGGGCAAAATGACACTGCTGATTCAAGGTGACTCTACTAATCCCTTTTGGCTCATTGGATGACTTCTGTGGTTATGAGCGTACTCCTTTACACAAGGGCCGATAATTTTTTAATACCTTCACTTACACGGGTGCTGCCTCAGACACCGTCCTAAGGATGATTCATAACAACAGCTTTTTAGCCATCTGTTTGCTTCCTTTTGTCCCAAAGCAATTGTTCACTGGATCATTGGTGAGGTACACATTAAACATTTAAATAAAATGAATTTCGAATTCCTCAGTAGACTAACACCCTGTCAGGAGCATGGCAGAGTTCAGTTCAGTTCAGTGGTGTCACAGAACTGACGCCATTTATTGTTTTGGGATCATGTCATGTTCGCTATCACACACTGCTAGTATGCACACGCACACGCACACACACACACACACACACACAAACACACACACACACACACACACACACCGGCAAAAAAAGGGGATGCATGCTGGTGGAGCCTGCCTGTCAGAGAATCAATGGAGTGTATGGTGAGGCCTGCTGTCAGTGGTGATGAAGCTCAGAGGACACCCGAGCACACAGACGACCAACCTCACCTGACCACAGCTGACGAGACCCCGGCAGCGCAGACAGCCCGAGCAATGAGAGCAATCACAATCAAACTGGACAACCACCAACACTCCTAAACACGTCTATCTCTGTTTTGTTTTATGCTGTCTCTATTGTTTCTACTGATGCCTTTTTGTCAGAAATTTAAAAATCATCTGCACATTTTTAGACCATACCCATACCCATACCATACGTCTCTAACAAGTCCTGCTTTTTCTGTTATACCTATCTCCTTTACCTCATTACCTAAGTTAAGTTCACACTGTCATTACTTCCCTTTAAGGTAGCCAAACACTGTAAACATTGATTATTGATAACAAACTAACAAGGTGATGTATTGGAACATAAAGAAGCTGAACTCAGGGCATAGCTGTACTCTATAATTAGAATAAAGACAGTAAAAAATAGTGTGTGTACCATTGCTGTGAGGATGGCTGAAAATAGGGCCTTGCTCTGGCAATACCCTCTGTCTACATGATGGATAGTGGCCCTGCTTTCCTCCAAACTCTTTAAAATACTGAAAAAAAAAAGCACTAGGTCAGGTACCACTTGGCCCCAAATCTCCTCTTGCATGAACATGAAGACAGATGGAGAGATTAGAGTTACAGGAGTTTGGGTTGTATTTCCAACTCAAGAACTCAAGGCAAGAAATAGGGGGGGAAATGTTAATATCCAGTGTGTGTGTTTAACTGGCTCTGTCCATCTAACACTCATTGTTTTTTTGTGAATCATTAACCAAAAGTTGCACAGTGATGAAACTAGTAATCAACCTTTTGACAGAAAAAAAAACTTGAGTAATTACACCATATTACAAATCAATTATGATAAAAGTAATAAACAGCCTTAGTCAGAAGAACCTAAAACATAATGAAGCAATTAAGAGCACAGTAAGGGTTTCCTACAAGCAATGCCCTGTGTCAAAAGGATTGATGTTGGTGCCAGTCCAGCAGTCACCCTACAGACTGGTATGGACACACAGGTTGTTAGAATATGGAGTTAAAAACCCACAACTGCTACTTCATGTTTTTCACAAGAATTTTC
Organism: Toxotes lorentzi; assembly: GCA_037833715.1. Lineage (NCBI taxonomy): Eukaryota > Metazoa > Chordata > Actinopteri > Toxotidae > Toxotes > Toxotes lorentzi. The sequence goes on along the minus strand of JBBMJY010000024.1, from coordinate 13,965,027 downwards.
AGGGAAATCAATTGTGCCTTTTTAAGTGCAGTCAGGTGGTCCAGACACTGGCTCTTTCACAGAACAAAGTAATGATGGAAAACAATTAGGGCAGCAGCAAATGCTATAATAAATGCATGATACATGTTGCTTTGCAGAAATAGTGGTTGCTTGCTTATTTCTAAATATCATGTGCATCATACATTGATAACAGTTTTCCAGTTTGCCCCGTAGGAATCACAGTTGCTCTCCATCTTAGTCGGGTCTGACTTGTCGCTGTCCTGCCCTTTCAAAGACATGCGCAAGCACAGTTGCTTGACGGCCGGTTTGTTCTATTAGCATGAGGAAGAGCAGGTCCAATCTCTAAGTGGGCAGAGCCACGTGTAATCCTATCAAAAACGGAGAGCCCATGGACGTCTTCTCTTAGGAGATTTCATCAAACACTGATGCCATTACTGACTGAATGGCGGCGGAAAGAGAGGATGTGTGTGGGGGGGGTCATGTCACTACACGATCACATTTTTCAAAGTGCCTAAACCTCATATTTCACCTCTTTCCAACACTCAAAGCTCCACCACAGAAGATAAAAACTTCCAAAGCACAGATGATTGCAAGCCATGCTAATGTTACATCATTTAGATACATACATAATATATATATGTACATGCATAATGAAGCTGGAGCAGGTTGGCATCTGCCTTTCTTACCATGAAGACCTAGCAATGTTGATACTAGTGCGGACTGTAATCACTTCTGTGCCGAGCTTAGCCTAGGAAAAAGGTATTCCCCTCTCTTTCTGGATCTCATGAATCTCCTAATATCATGAATCTCCTTACTTAAACAATACAAAACAATAAAGGATTCAGAAAGCATGTCTTCAGGACTGTGAATCTGTTTCATTCATACACTGTTACATCTTTACAGACAGAAAGAAACATATTTTGGAACCATCGATTAAAAAAAAAGAAAAAGAAAAAGAAATCCCACTCTAAAGAGGGTAAAGTGTGTTGCCCGTTTTCCTATGATGACATATGATGTCTGTTTGATCATCCTGGTAAACATATGGTCTTCCTGTCTTGCCAGACCTCACTGCTGACACAATACAGTGCTTCCATAGGAAATATAAAACATAACGGACCACCACCACTGTCTGGTGCAATGACGCACTAACACAAGGGATGCAAGATGTGGCACATTTACTCTAGTTTTTTGGGGGGTTTTGTTTGTTTGTTTTTTCATTTTGTCAAACTATTTAACGTGATACACAAAGGTTGTAACAATTCATAGGAAAAAAACACAAAGACATGTTCAGTTCCTTTCAGAAAGAAAACCATTCTCTGAAACGAGGATGACAAGAGGATTCTTTAATGTAAGCTGTTGAGTTTAACTTGCCCCTGAAATAATGACTAATCAGTTCATTCTCTATTTCCCTATTTGCCTGGGAATGTCAACAAAATGTGCGGAGACAAATCTTTTTGTAAAGCTCTCTCTACTCTCCCCTGCATCATCACTGGGACTTTGTAGTGAGTCCTTTCTTCCTTTCAACTATGAAAAACTGGAACAGAAAATATTTTCCTCTTAAAACAGCTTGTGTGATGCTGCATAACTTTAAGAAAACTAACAAAATTGCAGGTCACTGGCGATGTTATTGAATGCAAAGGGAGGGAAGTTCTGCATCACAATGAGATTCTTGTTTACCGTGGCAGAAAAGAAAAAAAGAAAATCTACATCAACTTGAAATCAATGATAAGTGGGCCAGAGGAATGAATTCTGCAACCTGCAATCACTTTACCTCATCTAACAGTCTTTCATTGATGGACGCCGCCTGTGTTAACCCAGCAGGACTACTACAGCAGCCTTCACTTTGCAAACAAAGCACTTTGCCACAGATTTCCAGTTCACCAGCTGTGTGCCTGTCAATCGCTCACTGTCTCTTGAGGTGCAATTCACGGATGAGTCAGATGCCTGCTCCCGCATCCTCTCCTCTTTTTGGCGGCAGTGCAGAGTGCTTTAACTGCCCCAGGGCTGGCGGCTGGATTGCACTACAGCATGCACAGTCCGCAGCCAACAAGCCGAAACTCTGCTCATGCCAAGGACAAGTATTTCACTAAGAACATGCTGAATAAAAGATAGGTAAACTATGAGTAGTCACCTTAAACCAAACAACCATATGAAGCTTACAAAGCACAAACCTTATTTAGCCTAAATCTGATTTTATACCAAGATGTCCCGTGCATAATACATTTAAGGAAGATTTCATATCGCCCTAAAATAATGAATGAATTCCACAAATAAAGAGGTGTGAAACTGAAACTCACTGAATCCCCAGTTATATCAATTCTGATGCTTGCAGCGTACTTTCTGCTCATTATGCCAATTTTTCTCTACTTTTAAAAGAGGCATGTGGACCCAGTTTCGTGCACTCACAGTAAAAAAAAAAAACACACACACACATGCCCGGAAACAATCCCAACTTTTAACAAATGATACAAAAACTTATGAATAAATAATGAAGCATTCCTGTTTCCCAGCCTCGGTGTTAGTTGGAGATATGACTAAAAAAAAAGATGCAAGTAACTCAACAAAATCACTTGAACGCCCTAATGTGGCTCATTACAGAGGACTGAAACACAAAATATTGGATTTTTGTAACTCGGAAGTGTGACACAGTCAGCATGTTTTCAGGGAAAAAGTAGTCACTTACCGTCATTTATGGCGAGAAGAGTGTACTGAGCTGATAGTTACCCATTGCACCAGACTCCGCTTGGTGTGTGTGTGTGTGTGTGTGTGGGGGGGGGGGCGGCAAACAAACAAACAAAAAAAATCTTTCTTTACTGTAGAATAGGATCAGAGGTACTTGCCAGAGCACGACAATGCTTTTTTTTTCTCCCCCCGATGCAGTCCTCTCGCTGCAGCACTTCAGGAAAGCAGAGAGGGAAAGAGAGAGATGGTGGTAGGCGGGGAGGGAGGGAGGGAGGGGAGGAGAGGGAGGGAAGCGGGGGGGGGGGGGGGGGGGGAAAACAGTTTCCCCCCCCCTTTTCTTTCCCTGGTTGCTTCGGTCACTTCCTTCTCCTTGAACACCCCCCTTCAGTGCCCGGATGCCCCAAAA
>JBBMJY010000024.1:13919338-13961839 GCA_037833715.1 Toxotes lorentzi | reverse complement strand
CCCCCCCCCCCCCCCCCCCCCCCCCCCCCCCCCCCCCCCCCCCCCCCCCCCCCCCCCCCCCCCCCCCCTCCCCCCCCAACAGTGTAATCAATAATTGTATTTCACTGAGTGATGCGGGTAATTCCGTCTGATGGAACAATCTAGTTAGATGACTGAGTGACGCGAAACACTGCAGCGCATGAATGCTAAACGGACAAGAAAGGTCTAATTTAAGCAGGATATTCGGCGAGTCGGTGCTTTCGTCCATTCACTTTAGTGCAGCCCACTGTTTTGTATGAATGTGAACAATGACTGTTTGTCTCAGTACAGGAGAATTGTTTAAGCATGAGAAAAAAAAAAAAGAAAAAAAAAGACCCGGGCTTGTGCAAGAGAATAAAACGGATGTTTAATCGAAAAGTTTTTAACTTTTTTTTTTTTTTTCAAATGCATGTTAATTGCAAGGTCGGTTTTAGATACTTCAACCACGATCGCTTCCACAAAAGTATACATCAGTCTGGGAGCTCACCTGCTTACGCAGGATGGACTCTGAAGCCGCACGCTGCCTCTCAGCCACTGTCTCTGTCCGTGGTGCTGATCGACACCTGAGCGTTTCAGAGGCTGGGTGCGCCAGGTTTGGGTGCTGATGCCACAAAGGTGACCGTGTCGTGCACGGTCACCAAATTAAAAAACAAAAAATAAAAATGTTTTCTGAGCAGAATTCTGAGGCACAAGCTTCCTGCTATAGTTCTTCCGGAGAAGGGTAAGTTAAGAAATGGATCGGTCGTGAATAAGAAATGACGGAGTGAACCGTGTTTGGGATTTTATATCATAAGGAGACAAACATGCAATACAATAAGGCCACTAAAAAATATATATATAGGTCTACTCAAGTAAAGCACTATAAATAATGGGCCTTCTAAAAGACTTTCACCATGAAGTTTGTTACAGGAGGCAAGTTTTTCCAAGGACTTAGAACTTGACGCATTGCCAGAACCAATATGTACAAATATAGATAGAAACATACCCATAGCCAGTGTTCACAAACTAGTGTTTCATGGTACTAGAAGAAAAAACCTTGAGACTGTTCTCTTTGTTTGACTTCAGGCATCCCTCCACCACAGCTCTATACTAACTGCCTCAGTTTGACTTCACCCATATCCACTCATACGTCAGTAGGAAAGAGAGAGCTGAGTGGAGCATTAAATTAAAAATAATGGACCACAAATGAAAGCAGGATACCTAAGCCATACACTTAAACCCAACCCACAGAAAAAAAACATAATCTGTAAACAAGAGGCAGTGTTGTAACCACCTTGGCTTTATTATGTGGAAATGATTATATATGTACTGCCCACATTGCATGTAATTTACATCTGGACAAATGGTCTACAAATTAGAGCCCTAATGGGACATAGAAAAGAGGGTTAGGGAGTCCTCGCCCTCACACCTTGACAAGCAACAGAATATGAAATCAAAGCAGTTCCTATCTGGATCATACCTGTCTGATCAGCTGTTACTGACATCATCAGGGTATAATTTGACCAATGTATGCAGCAGGGAGGTCACAGGTTATTTCTAGTAACTGGATAAACCTTGTTTCTGTTTTTTATTGTTTGTTTGTTTTTTGTTTTTTAACCTGGATGACCACATCTACACATTGAGGGCCAGGAACCCCCGATGCTTGATGGTCTTGATCACAACAAGTCTCAGAGATGCCCCTGAATAGAATGGAGTTATTAATGTAGCTTTGCATCTATGAATTTGAATGACAGGTTTTTCACTCTGTTCCCCTGACACTTGATGAAAGTACAACACGCTGAAAAGACAATTCGATGGAAGAAGGGTTTTACACTTGATCACACACTCTGCATCGTCCCAGATCACAGGTGAATTTGCTGGTATAAAAACTCAACCTGTACAGGTGCAATATTCAGTGCTAATGCACCACCACTGGCAATCATTCAGAACTCATGAAACCACACTGACATTCATTATTCGTTTTACACAGTAAAGCCACAAGAAGTGCTTATATGGCTGCGCCTGCCTTGGTTACAGATTATGTTTTCATTTATGGTATTATTTTTCGGCTTACAGCTTGGGGTTTGTGATTATGGTTCAGATATTATGTTTACAAAATCACATTTTTTTCTCATTTACAGCATGTTTTTTCTTTTCATTTACACTCCACTGAGCTTAATTTGACAACATAAAAAGAAGCCTGTGCAGTAAGTAAAGCCCTTGATTCTCAGATGCAATTTAAGCATAATACAAACACTTTCATTCCTCTTACGCCTGCAAATGATGACCACAGAGGGAGTAATACTATTGACGAACACCACACAAAGATTATACAATCCTGTTACAATAATTGCATAACCTAACACAGGCTCTTTGAGATAAGTAGGCTCTTTAGATGAAGTGTGAGACAGTAACTGCCTGTATGCCTGCTATGTCAGATCCTAACGCCTCTGAAACCCGCGAGTGGTTCCTGGAGGAAGGGAGGGAGGGGAAAAAAAGGAGATGACAGACTGATGCAAGCACAGGGACATTCAGCCTTTCAGTATTCACATCGTTAAAGCCTGCAAACTATACCAGCACTACCAGTGAGACCCAGTCCTCTGCAGAAATGACCATGAGTAAGCTCTTTGATGTATTGCACCCTGTCCATCTGATTCCTTTTTGGCCCTTTTAGAAAAACGAAATATTCAATAGCTTCATGTTGAAACACCTTACTTGTGGAAAATGCAGTAGATAGTGCAGCCTGGTTGTGCATTTGCTTACTGAGTTTAAAGACTCTGACACTGGTTGTGCATCATGTCCACCACAAAAGAAAATTAATAGGACTGTAAATGATGCATGCAGTGTGCACAAAGACACACACAGCACAAAAGTGTGCAAGGGCTTACCCACACACATATAAACAAAAAAAAAGAAAAGAAGAAAAAAGAAAAAAGCATCTATCTATCTTTTTCCTCTGAATTTGATGATTCACAGAAGCAGTGACCTCAGGCTTGGGACACTCTCTAACTTTGATTCAGAGTTGGGAGACAAACCCCCCCTCAAGCCATAAGACTCCATTTACTACTGCTGGAGAGCTGAGGAGCACTTAGCTTAATGTACGGGACAGTAGAATGACCCTCACTCACACACACACACGGACACACACACACACACAGTCCACTGCGCATGCCAGTGCGTTCTCTCCCTCCTCTGAAAGGCTTGCACTCTTCACTTTGTCATATCAACATGCACACAACTAAGAAAGATGCCCATGGATTCCAGTGTCCCTTTTATTACAGTGAAAATACAATAAATGTTATTATTTTCCAGAGCTTGCAGATTAGATACTGACATGTACGAAGAACAGCTGTCAAGATAATGAATTCCCATGCCACATGTAAGTAAATGCCACCTAATATTGGTTATGGGAACTGTAATAAGAAAGTGACAGTGCTGGAATCCCATATAGTCCTGCTGGTTGAGCAGTTCAGACCCTTGAGTGCATAGGTATCCCTCTCATCCTCTCCATACGAACATACAACATTACACTGTTACATTAACACATGCATATAAACATACAGTTATACTCTACTTGTATATGTCAATTAGAAAACACAGAAGGCATCCTTAACTATGACATACAAAACATACAACAGCTTAAAATATCTGTTTTTCCTATGTACCCTACTCCCCTGAGATTTTAAATGGATGTAGTACCTGCAGTACCAGCTTTCTTTAAGAAATTAATAGATAGGTGGAGGTAGAGTGGAACAACTGTCTGCTGCTTATCTTCATCCAGATTACAACAAACAGATGTGGACACTGATGGTAATTCACTGATAGGGAGATGTGATGGATTAGAGGGGCCCAAGGGGGAAGTCCTGGTCCATCAAAATGTAATGAAAACTAATTTGAAAACAGCAGGCAGCTATGAATAACTCTAAGATGAGTTCTGGCAACATTGTGTTCAGTGAGAGGTCATCATTGTGCTATATGATAGAAAAATGGGTTGATAACATTACGATTGATGATAGTACATTAGTTGTTGTCTTCAGGAGTTATGGCTGTCTGTAAATCCGTCTGACTGAAAATCGATCAAAGGCTGAGACCATTTTACACCGAGTTTGTAATCTGTGGTTTTACAATAGGAATGCAAAACGATTAAATGGCGTATGTACAAAACAATGGAATGGGACTTAATACTATTTTTTTTTTATAATCTGTCAGAATCAAAATGCAGAGTAAATACATAAAAGCCCTGTAAGAAAAAGTGCCTTAACAAAGTCAAGTTGTATAAGCACAGAACATTATTTCCTAATTTCTGTTCTGTCTACCATTGCAAGGTCCTGAATAGTCTAATGTACCTGAGCTAAAATACCAGGGGGAAGAAAGTCAAATGGATTGTGATTATTGTCCTGGAACAGATTGAACAGGCTATGAGAGAAGAATGTGAGCTGAATCCCATTTCAGCTCACAAGCCCAGGTGCATTTCTTTTGCTGAAAGGAAGGTGAAATTTACGAAAGGGATCTAAAGAAAGGTTTGAGGCAGTAATACTGGCTTTAATCTAACCACTATCAAGAGTAACTTATTATTAAACCTTTGTCTGCAACAAAGGGAAAACATTATACACAGTGAGTCCAGACTGTAGTTCTATCTCTATCATCTGTCTATATCTTAAACGCAGGTATAGGCTATTCTTTATTATTTTATTCATGTGTAGTATTTTATTCATGTCAAAGCACAGGTGTATTAACATTCCTTTGATCTTAACTGCTTTGTGTTAATTAAGAGCAAATGGATTATTCTGTATATATTTGAGAGATAGTAATTCAATTTATGAAGCTTTATTTAATCCCACATGGGGCAATTAAAACGATGCAATTAATAGTACTTATTACAAACACATAATATATATATTACATATCCCACAATGAAAAACTGGGCACTATACCAGATTAACAGTTGGCTGTAATGCATTGTGCCATTAAAGTGATGAAGAGTAAGATGAGTGAGACAAATAGAGTACATATGCTTAAAATACCTGGTGTTCCACAATGCATACAAAAACCCTGCAATTGTCTATTCCTAGCCAGTCCCTGTTCTACTTTACAAAAGCACAAAAGCTGACAAGCATAGGAAATTTGCAATTCAACATCAATTGCACGATTAAAAAAAAAGCAGCGTACCTCACAAGTCAGGTTAGGATGACAAAAATCACCCTAAAAGAGAAACTGTGATGAACACATCACCAAAACCTTTCAAAACATGTGAATCATCTGCTCTGAAATGGAAATAAGTAATCTGTGCGAGCTACAGCTTCCTGTCATTCAACAGGAAACCTCCACTCCCCACAGAGTGGATTATCCTCTGTGCCTCACAATTCTGGTTCAAATTCATAGCTTACGTCAACTGCCAAGACATGTAATAATAAAATGTATGTGCGTTTGCTGAGGGGTGGCTGTCCCGGACCTCGGTTGCACTAAATAATCGGTCTGCTTATTTATAATACATTTTTGATATGCAGTGTATAAGACTGCATCCTTGATTCCACAGGCAGACGTCAACTCTTTATGTTTTTGGGGAGATTACTGCACTTCCTTTTGAAAGTGAGCCTGCAGGTCTCTCTCATGACAATGCTGACAGGACACCCTCGGACAGCAAAGTACTCGCAGCACTCAGCCAGGTGGTGAGGAGGCCTCACTCCAACAGTACTGCCTGCAGCTCTGCCACGGCTGAGAGGGACCATATGTCTCATCTCTCTGGAGTCTGTCCATGCCTGGGACTGCCAAGCCGTTAGGCCTAACCCACATATGTGTCTTAATACTGTTAAGCACTAGGTCTTCAGGTGGATAAGACATTGCTGTAATTCAGATCAAGAACCACTGTATGATCTGTTTTTGCCTAAGAGAACAACAGATAAATGGCCACAGGGAGGTTCTCAGGGTGGTGGTATTCCCCGAGGACTTACACCTTCTTTACACAGGTAAGTTTGCTTTCTTGGGACTTTTAACTCAATCAATTAATCTCTATCAAGACAGACTACTGATGAAACACGGTCTGAAAACCATAATGCTCTTTAAATGGGCACACAGCTATACTAAACACAGAAGCATACCAGTGTCCTATGTTGTCATTTTAATGAGATTAACAAACCATACACTAACATTGCACCCTTTTATACATTGATATCTAAATCTTGGGTCTTTTAGGTAATAATGTTTAACGGCTACTATCATGGGCTCCTACAAGCTATCAAATTAAGCGTGAGATAAATGAGCTAACTTGCCAAAACCACAGAAAAAAAGCATGTGCAGAGCGTTTTTCTTGAGCTGTTACGGGAGCAGCTGGTGAGCTTGGCGTTGTTCCGCTTACCTTTGCCATGGAAACATTTTACCCAATCAGAGACGACCTGGCAGGACGCTTTGGAAACAGAAACCAATCAGAGAGTCTGTTGTTGAACAGTCAATCGGTTTGAAACGGCAAAGCAAGCGTTTTCCAACTGACGAATATATGGGATCCGGAGTAAGTGTGGCAGCCTGCAAAGACAGATATATTTAACAGGTAAAACACATTTCCCGAAGCAGCTTGGTTATAAGTTAATGAAACAGCACTAACTACCTGCTCCAAACAGTTTAGTTTTCCGGTTTGTAGCAGCCACGAAGAAAACGTGTGTTTTGGTTTCTGCAGATTTAACGTTTAACTGGAGTTAAGTAGCTGTATTATTGTTGTGTTTTGTCGGCCGTTTAAACATTATATAAGGTTCGTCATGTATATTTACTTACATTTCGCGGATAAAAGAGCCAGTTAGTCGGGCATATTGTAAAATGCTCAACACTGAAATTAGCTTCCGATTCTACAGTTAAGGGAAAAGTTGAGCCACTGATTTCTCTGCACTTCTTACTGTACTTAAAGGATGTTAGACATGGCAGTCAAAGCCTTACCGCGGTTTGAAACTCATTTATTAATCTGTGAAAACTTTATTTTATTTATTAAAGCCAGAAAGGAAGAGCTTATTTTCATATCTAGATTAGAGCAGACCAGTTCCAGATTAAAAAACCACAAAGTTTAGATTGTTAAATCTGGACTAGATGAGCCCATTGCGTACTCACATTTGCAGATTTGTGACACCTTTATTCTGTTTATGAAAATGCTTTTTTTTCCCCCACATCTGGTCAACATCTGACCAGGTGGTTTTCGATCTGGACCTGGTCTGGTTTGACAAATTTGAAAGTGGGTTTCAGTGAGTTGAACTACAATGTCTTACATGCTTTCACAGTAGTAAGAGGTGCAAGAAACTGGAGAAGTGGTTGCTCTCTATTGCAAGTTTAAATCAGAAGCAAAGTTCGGCCTTGTATAAAATGTATGGTTTGTATATTTTGTAATGTTATATGAGCACACATTTATGTATTTTTGTATATGATTAAGACCGCTCTTCAGCTTTGTTTTTATCTTTTTATCTTGTCCTATATAGTTTTTATAGTTGTCCCATTTCATATAGTCCCACATGTATGTTCTGTTTGTACAGTAACTTATGTAGAAAGTAGCTACAAAATTTGGTCCTAAACTATCTTGTGTACAGTATAAACTGACTTATATGCGAGGCACTACAGTCTGACATTGTTAGCTCATGCTGTTGGTAGTATTTTTTAAAATATCACCTTTAGAGCTATGTATATTTTTGTTTAGATGTCCTCAGACGAAGAGGAACCAACCAGTCCAGTTCTGCCCAAGGACTCAGATCAGGGCAGCTCTGTGTCCTCTGAGCTTCAGGTGATTAAACATTAAAAAAAGAACACACTCGCAATTTATGCAATTTATTTGTACTTTTATGCTTCAGTCACATATCTCAGATCTGGGAATACAGCCACATTGTGTGGTACATCTTCACTGTGAAGTTGATTAGGGCAAGTAACATGTGCCTTCAGACAATCAAACCAGTTTCAAATATACATCCAGTTTAAATCAGTAATCCAAACCACTTATTTGTAAGTGAAAACAAAAGAAAATACACCCAAATTGTCTTTTAGAATTGCCCATTGCATTGTAAATCTTCAACAGGCAGGTTGGATAGTAATTTTGACATTCACTATAGTTTTCACTTCCCAAGTGATTTTAATAGATGTCTGAAATGTTATCATACTATCATATCATATCATTGAACAATGACTACAAAAATAAGAAACTATGAAAATAAGATAAAACTTGTTTAAAAAAACCAAAACATTATTTTTCTGTTACATATCAGTAGACACTTGAGCCGACTGGTCTTTTTTTTTTTTTTTTTTTTTTTGGGACAACAACAGGATGAGTATGAGGAGCTCCTGCGGTATGCTGTGGTCACCCCTAAGCTGGAGACACTCCCCAGTGCTCACTTGCAGCGATTGAGCACCTCATATCTGTCTGCAGAGGGTCGGAGTTCCCAGAGAAAAGATGACACAAAATCACAGCGCCCAGCAGGTATCATGGGTTCCTCTTGAATGCAGGCCTCATTCATACACATTTCACTAAGCCTTTCTGACAGAAACACAACTTGAGCCCTTCCAGACACTGCCCCCATCAAATGATCAGCTGTCAAAAAGGATTTGGCATCACAACATGAAGGAAATGTAGTGTCTGTTTATCAGCCTAATATTTTCAGCTTGTAAACCAGTCTAGTCAAGATGCATATGATATCAGTCTGTCAGATTGTCCCCCCTATCTCTTTCCCCTACAATACCCACATCTTAAACAGTCCATCAGCCCCCCCCCCCCCCTCAAGCTCCAGCTCCAGCTGCAGCTCTCACTGGAGGTTTAGTGCTTTAACTGTCATGGAGTAGTGCACAGGGATGTAGGAAGCAGACGGGCTGATTGGTAATGATCTTCTGGCTCTCTGCCCGTACTGCTCTTTAGAGTGCAGGCTTTCTCTTCTCCCCTGCAGTATTTAATTAAGATATTGACATAAGTGCATTCCTGGATGAAGACCATGCTCGTCTTATTCAGCATTCTCCCCATCACCTTTTCTGTACTTAATCTGCTGCTTAAACTTTTGTTTTCCAACATTTTACTTCCACCCTTAATTTTTTACTCATGTCTTCCTTGTCACGTTTTAGAAGCCGTTCCTTTTTATCTATTAACCACTGTGCCTCTCTCACTGATTTCCATCCCTCGTCTATCCTGTCTTCTATCAGATGCTGCGACTGAAGCTAAAGATGGGAGGCATTCTAGCAGGAGTGTGAGATCTTCACAGGCCTCCCCTGTGATTGTGGAGCCCCCCACACACTCAAGAGCCTTTCATGGTAAAATGAATTAAATTACAACGAAACAAAATGGTTATGCTTGTTACGTAACTGTGTATTAATTTCTCCTAATATCAAATAAGCTTAAGAATACCAAGACTATCAAGTTTCAGTGTTGCTTCATTTTCTAGTGATATTCTGTCTGCCTGTTTTTTCCTTTGCCTTACAGCTGAGGAGATGGCAGGTCGGCCATCTAGCAGGGTGTCAGGGCTCTCAGACGCTCCCTCAGACATTTTACAGGCGGCGCCTGAGAGGTCTAGGCCAAATAGTCCATACCGCCTCGAGTCTGCTGTGACGGAGATGTTTATCTCCCACGAGAACATAAGCAAGATGGAGAACATTCTGGACACGTGGAGCAACAATCTGAAGGTTGGTCTGCCTCCTCGTGCTTCCACTGTCAGTCCATTTACTGGCACTTACTTTCTCCCTGCTTGAGAGCTGTTCATAAATAATTTATTTTATTTTATTTATTTAACCTTTATTTAACCAGGTAAGTCGGTTGAGAACCAGTTCTCATTTTCAACAACGACCTGGCCAAGAGGCAGCAGCAAGAGACAAACAATAATCGCCATCTTGAACACCCATAAACAAAATAAAAACATGAAGTCCATTCTCACAAAAGTATACATACAACAACATACAATACATACAAGAAGGTACGGAGTTTTTGTAACTCATTCCACTCACCAGGGGCAGCAAAATGGAATGAGGAACGACCGATAGAAGTGCGGACTTTTGGAGTAATCAAGGTGATGAAGTTACTCGAGCATAGGTTGCGGGTATTGTTGGAGATGTTGATTTGTTATTGAATATATGGAGGGGTTTTGCCGATGATGGTTTTGTAGATGAACTGATACCAATGCAACAACCTATGGGAGTGGAGTGATGGCCAGCTAATGAGAGAATACAGATTACAATGATGAGTGTTAAAAGGGGCACCGGTAACAAAGCGGATAGCAGAATGATAGATTACGTCCAGTTTATGGAGAAGATTTTTGGAGGCGGATCTGTAGATTATATCGCCGTAATCTAAAATAGGAAGGATTGTTATTTTGACCAGGGTGTGCTTTGCTGTGAGTGAAGGATGATTTATTACGGTAAAGGAAGCCAATTCTTGATTTGACATTAGAAAGCAATGTGGTAATGTGAATATCAAAGGAAAGTGAACTGTCAGAGCCAGATACCTAAATACTTGTAAGAACTGACCAATTGTAATACTGTACCGTCCAAGGAGGAGATATTAGAGTGACAGGGAGTCTGGGGTAAATGATGATTGAAGATCATGAGTTTGGTTTTGTTTGTGTTTAAGAGAAGGTGAAGGTTGGAAAAGGCGTGTTGGAGACTATTAAAACTATGTTGCTAGGGGGTCAGGGCAGCGTTCAGGGTTGGTCTGGATGTGTACAAGATGGTGTCATCAGCATATAAATGGATATGAGAGTTGCCAGCAGCATGAACAATGTCGTTTATATAGATTTTGAATAGGGTTGGACCTAATATAGACCCCTGAGGGACACCCATGGATAGAGGCAAGGGATCAGACTGGTAACCCCCAGCTCGCACCAATTGCATAATGTTGTATATGGCTATATATAAGGCTTTATTAAAGCTGGATAATAGCTTCTTTAACATGTATACAGTGCATATACAGACAGAGATGTGTTTCAAGCTTCAGCAGTTCAGAGCAAAATAAGGCTAGTTTGCTAGGTTTATTCTGGATAAATTAAAACAATGAAACTGAATTGCTCATTTTAAATTATAATTAAGAATTTAGCATAAGTGGTCAAATCTATAGAACAGTGTCAACAGAGCACTAATCGAGCCTTTGAAGAGCAATCCAGAAGCAAATGATTAAATTATGCCATTTCTGGCATATAAATGTTACAGCAATTCATTTACAAAGCCTAAAATAGCACATGGTCATATTGACATTTCCCAATACTCATGTAATTAGAAAGTTAGAATGAAATTAATTAAATGCAAGAAATGTGCATAAGCAGTGGTGAGGAAGAGGTCAAAGATTAGAAAGGGAATGTGATGTGTGTTTGAGTCTCTTTGCATTGGATGACAGCTCTACTCTTCCTGGAACCAGTGACCTTTTAATTGTGTCTCTTAGTGGAATGCTTTTGGAGGAGGTGGGTGGCTTTATGTGGGTGTCCTCTCTGCCCTTTTCTCCTGATGTTTAACAGCTCATTCATGAAGGGCTGATGACAACCAATCACCTGCTAAGCAGTGCTGATAGAAGAGTGGGGTTTGACCTGGGAAAAGGCAGTAGACCGATGACTGTAGTAGAGGACTCTTTCGGAATTGATTGTTTGTGCGTCTCTGTTACTAGAGGAAGAAACTCTATCATTTTACCTTCCAAATAAGACACACATTAAGACACACATGTTCAGATTTGTGGGTGTTGGCGATGTTTGACCCTGTAGAGACGACCAAATGAACTCTGCTCAAGGTTCACATAGTTTGCACTTGCTGTTAGTGGCAAAACTTCCGGCACATCTGTTAATCGCACGTTTGTCCATGTTTACTAAAGTAGTGTAATGAACACACCATGACAGTCCCCACCCTCTATTCCCCAATTAGTCAAATGTGCTGATGGAGCTACGGAAGTGGAAGCTGGCCTTCGTGGAGCAACATAAGCTGGAGATGAGGAAAGAGAAGGAGAGGTATGAAGCCAAGACAGCTGGCCTGAAGTCAGAGCTAGAGAGCCTGAAGGGGCTGCTGCACACCTATGAGACTTCAAACCAGAGAAAAGATGAGGTGATTACATGTGTATTTATTTGCTTTTTCTAGTACATAATATGGTTGTTTGGATTAATTACCAAACCGAGACTTATTCTATCATTGTGAATTTCCATCATTATAGTGTAGGACTGGGTGAGCATAATCCATGTCATAGCCCCATATCTCCATCTTGTGTTCACTTTCACATTATGTCTTTAATGCTTAAGTGCATTTAGTGCTTGAAAGAAAAAAAGATGAGGAACACCATCTTTGATCTTTGGACTGACAGCTTGTTGTGTGATGTGTTCTCCCTCAGGTGATTGTGAACCTGAGCCATGTCTTGGACAGACAAAAAGTAAAGCTTGAAAAGATGAGGGCCTTCACCCACTGGAGGCTTCAGCACACTGAGGCCAAAGAAGAGGTACACAGATGGCACTATGGTTTTTCCCACAGGTTTTAAAACTATTTACAGTGATATTAACAGGGGAGTGTCTTCATGGGCTTGTGTATAGATTGGAGGTAAAGAAAACTCACACGTCTGTCATAGCCTTTTTAATGCAAGGAGCATATTTACGCGATCGTTTACACAGCATCCATATGTGCTAATTATTTGTCTTCGGTATAATTTAAAGCTTTCAATTCTGACATCTTGCATAACACACTTTATAACTCCTTGAACGCTAAGAAAATGCACACCGAGGCTTCCTAGTTTTGTCAACTGGCTCAGAGATGAAAAGCCTACTGTCACTCTGCGTGAACTTGACATGAAAAGAATGAGTGGGATAAAATATTTGTTTGTGTGGGGTTAATCCATTTTGGTGTGCTGTAGTGAAACACGTAGTGTATATGATAATGGAGCAGATGAAAATTTTTTGTACAGACAATATTAAAGTAATGTAATGTGTGTGTTGGACATGAGCATCACACATAACATCTCAACATCTTATGATCACCATTGAATTATCACATCACTCATGACTTTAAAATGTGTTTTTTTTGTCAGTTTCAGTCACATAGTGTAATTTATGTTTTTCTGTTTTCCATCAAATGATCAGTCTTCTTTACTGACCCATACATTACTATTTCAGTTCACTGATGATGATCTGTTCCTTTGCATGCCATATTGCATATCAAACTAAAAATGCATGAAATACCAATGACAGTTTTTTTTTTTTTTTAATTTACAAAATAGCTGTTTATGCCGTTTCTTTCAAATGGAAAATGAAGTGGATGACTCATATTTTGGTCTAAACCATGACACAGAAAGCTCACCACAAGAAAATGTACTGCACCTGCACACGATTGAATTATGGGTGTAATTATTCCCTTCTGAATATTTTCATGGTCTTGTGGTTCCCTGCCAGGCTCATGCTGCTCAGGTAGCACAGCAGCACTACAATCTGCAGCTGAAGAAGAAGGTGTGGTTGGGCTGGCACTCTCTGGTCCAGAAACAGTGGAAGGTCAAGGTGGAGCGGGCTTGCCGTGCGAGGGCTGAAGAGGTCTGCGCTCACCTGTCTGCAGAGTATGAGGCCAAGCTGGCAGAGGTAAATAAGCAGGTGAAGGACCTGCATATGAAACAGTGTGTGTATGGTGACGCTGCATTGCTCAAATCATACTTGTGATAATACTAGAAAACCAGCCACATACATAAAGTTAGGGCAGGAGAAAAAAGGATTTCACAATAACCATTTTGACCAATACTTAGGAACTTTATCAATGCTAAGTCTTAGAGAAGAAGTCTGTTTATTCATAACATCAGGTGTTCTTGTCAGTTTTATATAAAGTGATAATAATTCTTTTCGTTCCTCTCCTCTCCGCAGCACTGTGAGGCTTTAGAGAAGGCTCAGGCTGAGATTCAGAGACTACGACTAGAGCGAGAGCGCTATGAGGAATCCATGAAAAAAGCCTTCATGAGGGGTGTATGTGCTCTCAACATGGAGGCACTCAGCATGTTCCACACTACAGAGGGACGACCAGAGCAACCGCCAGTTCATGATCAGCATGGTCTGTAACAGAATGACCACAAAAACCTATCTTTAGAGAATATCCATCTTTTTAAACATCTAGCACATTAAAAGCTCCTCATCACAAGCGTTATAACTACATAAAGAGGCCCCTGCTCTATACAACAAACCATCAAAGCCTTGTTAGCCATGTGTCTGTGCTGTATTGATTCAATGCAGCTATCAAGACGGAAACTAACAGAGAAAAAGACCGAAACAACATTTCTCCAACAGAGTGCAGTCTTGTGCTATTGACAGTCGTGTAGATTTAAGAATGAGTAGTGTGGAAATGGATCTTTTCTTGAAGTCATGCACTGACTCATCTAATGGAGTGATGAGTCAGTGGTTGTACTGACTGAGGGGGAGCTTTTTACAGGTCATAACCTTGATGTGGCACTGAAAGACTGCCTGGAAAAGGCTTTTAATTCACAGGATGTCGGTTGTGAAGATTAAGAAGGATTCAGAACATTGATCCAACATTCAGGTTCATTCAGAGCAGTTTTCTGTAAATATATGTATCAAGAATACGTTGTTCCAGAGTCTAATTCAGTTTATATATGTTTTTATAGTTCCTTTGGCTCCTCAGGATGAGCCTCGCTCTTCTACATCGGCTCAGCTTCAACCATATCCCATCTCATCCACACGGTTCAGCCCAGTCCACTTTGACCGCCCGGATCCTCCATCCCACAGTGAAACAGAGGATATGGTGAGACACGTCACTGAATCGGTCGATCCATATTCTATTTAAAATAGAATATTCTAATTCAGAGAATTCTAATTCTCTGAATTAGAATTTTGAATATGCTGTTGTATTTGCATTTTCTTTTTCCTTTTATTTTGAATTTTTATGTTACCTTTTATCACCATAGAGTTTGGCTCAGCTCACACTCATGTAGATGCCACTAAACAGAAGTATTTGTACATTAGTGTTAAATTTGCTTTTGTAATTCCTTTCTTTTTTGTTGTTGTTGTTGTTTTTGTTGGTTTGTGGCGGGGGGTTTAGCTTTAGTAAATCTGTTTTTATTTGCTGTTTTCACTGATTCCCTTTTCCTCAGGTTGGCTCTGGTACCCCTGTATCCAGGGCAGAAGTACTCCCTCCCACTACAGTGGTGCACAGCTCACTGCCACTTGGGGGCGCTGCAACTTCCCACAGACAGGTTAGCATTACACGTATAGATAGGCTCTGATACAAGGGCCACTTTTTCACCTTCACATACAGTACAATGTGTGTAACTGTTGCTGGTTATCAGCATGGTGAACAACACAGAATGACTCCAAGTCTCTACTAAATCAAGTATTGTATTCATGAGTGTTAACTGTTTCAGGTCAGTGGCCGTGTCGTCACCGCCAGTCAACAAAAACCCTCAAAGACTGTAACGGCTCGTGTCACTGCACGACCTGACGTAGGCAAGGCTCCACGCAGCAACCTCCAGGTGCTGGGTGTGGCTCCGCCCATGAGCTCTGTGATAGTTGAACGCCATCATCCTGTTACACAGGTATGGGATAGTGTGCATAACCACTACAAATTACTTTCAATGTTTTTTTTTTAATGTGTATATCTTTAGTCATTTGCTTCTCTTTCATTCTTTCAGCTCACTGTCGGTCAGGCCACGGCTGCAAAATTTCCTCGCTCCTCCCAACAAGGCCAGAGCTCCAGCGGAGGCAGAGGCTCCTCCAGAACACACACCAGCACGTGCCACGTACACTCCATCAAAGTAGTTGACTGACCACACACACATATCTCTCAGAAAGTGTCGCTCACCTAGTCTAGATTCAAGATTTAACACATTCTATGCAACAATCCTAGAAATAGTTACTTTGGCAGGTACTTTCAGGTCCATTTTATTTTGATATCTTGGAATGAATTTGCCCCTGCTCTCTACAGTTGAAGTGAACATTAGATGAAGGATGAGGAATTTTCTCAGGAAGGTACACACACGTTTAGAACGGCACGTGTAAGTGATTTTAATAATTATTACCAGCCAGACAGTTAAGAATTTCAAAATGGACATTTATTTCTATGAATATTTTTTACTTTAAATTATGCACAGGTGAGACTGTACTGTAATGTGTAAAACCACATATTTCAAATATTTGATGATCTCTACTGAGACCGACCTGTCCAACACCACAGGTTGTTTACTTTACTAAACCAAAGCCATATGTTAATGATCCGATGCACAATTTTATGTTTCAAATAAATTATTTTACTGCTAACTCCCTGTATGGATCAATAGTTGAAAATGACGTAAACAGTCCATATGTTGCCGTGTTTATCTTCATGAAATGCTGCAGCTCTTACTGCTGACATTCTCTGCCTCCATTCGAATCTTATCTGTAAGACAAATTAGCATTTCTGCAATAAAATTTTGGCAAACATCCCCAAGTAGCACAACTACATGTTCGCATGTTACGGAAAAAAAAAAAAGTTTACTGAGCGTACCTGCAGCTTTCCGGTTCCCTGTGAGGATGAGGCCCTGGTAGAGTTCTTTCGCAGGGCTCTTCTGAGCCAACTCCTCCCCATGGAGCCAGATCAACAGCATCCTGTTCCCATGCTCTTGGTAGCTGTGCTGACCTGTGGAGAAACACACAGCACTGTACAGCCAGAAAAACAATTCACCTAATAAAAATAAAAATAAAGATTGCCTCTGTGCTGTGGAAGATAAAAAAAAAAAAAAAGTAGCCAGTTATCCAGGGGTGTTAACGTCATAGCCAAGTTTTCCTCATAAGTTCAGGGATCTGAATCTAGGCTTATGTAATACTGTTTCAGTGTGTTGCTAAAAGCACAGTCAAAAGACCGTCCAGTCAGTGTGTTCAGTGTTGTGGCACCTGTCCACTGCTCCTCGATGGCAGACATTTGTTCCTTAGTGAAGTTCCAGTGTTCTGCCAGTCTTCTCCAGTCTCCAGGTTTCAGGAGCTCATACGCCAGGCGCCAGGCCATCGAACAGAGCTGCCTGGTCTCATGGCGGTGGTCGAGTTTAAACGTTAGCGGATACTCACTGTGAACACTCTCATTAAGCTCAGGGTTGGCCTGAAAGGGCAATTAAATCATGTCAGCAGACTGATAAAGGCCACGAGCCTCAGAGTGCACGGGGGCATGGAAGGAGATTATTGGAAAGACACACACATGATTTGCAATATGAATGCCACAGTTAAACATTTTGAAAATCAAGGAGGGAAGGGAATCGGGCGTATCCATTGTAAATTGGCTGTCAAATATTTCTGGTTGCAAGTCATCTTTTTATTTTTCACCATGGATGCCCTAATAGTATTAGAGGGGATTCAGCTAATCTAGAATGTGACATTAGGAAATGAATCATTTGTGATGAATGTAATTATTTATTTCAAGGCTTCAGGAATGGATTAATCAAGTATCACTTCACTATATCTCACCTTCCTCCAGGCGTAGTATCTCTCTGCTTTGATGATCATGTCCACAATAATCGCCTCATTTGCTCTGGCTGCCACACCCAGTGCCGTCTTACCCTGCTGCTCCAAATCCAACATGTGCAACAAAGTATTCAAACTTTAATTAGAACTATAAGGTATCAATTTTATTTTTTTTTGCCTTAAATTAGTCATGTATAGTGCTTTTGCCCTTTAGATGGTCTGCCTGTGAGGTTTTGATAAAGATAGAAAATGTACATGTACACATAAAAGAGCGTCTACACTTTTTTAGCTCTAGAAAATTTTTGTTAGAATTCTTACCCTATCCCGGAGCGCCAGATCCAGCCCGGCTTTAAGAAGCATGTCCACAACTTCTATTCTGGCCACCTCTGCAGCAAGATGCATAGCAGTCTGGGACCTCTAACAGTTCATAGCACAAGATAGCACAATGCAGCATACATTCACTACTTAACGTTTATATAAGTTGGCTGACAACTTATTTTACAGTGTTAGTTGGGTGGTCATACCTTATCTGTGACATTTATGTTGCAGCCAGCATCCAGTAGAGAATAGATGACGGGGATGTGACTGTTCTTCACTGCCAGGTGGAGAGGAGCCTCTAGGTGCTGAGAGCAAAAATATCCTGTTACACAACACGAGCCCAAAAAAAGTGAACTGTTTATTTTAGGAGCAAATGTGTAAAATTATAATGATATGCATCCAGGCAGTGTGTCAGCAGCACAGCTAATATGAAAACTTTACTGAAAGAGTGTGCTACTGCCACCTAGCTTGTGTTTGCTTACCTGATTCTGAAAGTCTGGATTGGCTTTGTACTCTAAGAGGATTTGGACAAGAGATGTGTCTCCTCTTTCTGACACTGGATGGAGAGCGCTGCATTTGGCCTACAAGAGAGGAGGTTCGGCTGTATACATGTTTAAACAAAAATAATTTCATTTACCACACTCACATACATTTTACGCTATAGTACCATTAACAGCAGGACACTATAGCAGGGATTTAATTGTATGAGTCAGCACAGTGCCTTAATATACCGTTGTTAGGATGTTGGGGTCGCAGCCAGTCTCCAGCAGGGCCAGGACACATTCTTCCTGACCGTTGTCTGCAGCCTGGTACAGAGCTGTCTCACCATCCTGCAAAACCGAAGATCAATCAATAAAATATAGTAGTAGCGGTGGACAACCACCACAGAAGCAGATCGTTTTTCACAGGTAAACCACATTTTAAAATGACGTAGTACGGTAACAAAATTTATGAATGTATGAATTCAGAAATCAAGCAATCTTTTTCACACTGAAGGAACTTGGACGGGCATTGGTAAATTAATTGCCAACAATATATTTTTATATTTATTATATTTTGATAACAATTATACAATTAATTATTTTATGTTAAAATGACTGACTGTGATTGTAACATAGATCATTTCCATCATGAAGTACCTATCCTAGTCAGCAGAATGTTCGGCCAGAACCACTACCAGTCAAAGCTGGAGTTGCTGGAGAAGCCACAGCACAGTTTGCCCTGTTGTATAATAGTAACCAGTACATGTCTGATACATCTTAATTAATCCAAAGTGGAGCCACCATCCACAGCAGTGGATTAGCCAGTGAGCACACACTGTCACAGACCAAACCGTGATAGAGAGGATGTTTACACTGATTGTCTACCATATTGACTTCATCCCGAGTATCAAAGCTCTGCAGCAGCAGTTGGACGGCGTCCAAGTGGCCGTTCCTGGCAGCTAAGTGCAGGGGCGTGTCCCCTCTCTGACAGAAGGGAGGGAGGGAAACAACTCGCATCAAAGAGTGTTTGACTTTGAGCTTTCTAGCAGGTGTGACACAGAAATAGATGCACCAAAAAAAAACACACACATACAAATACGTCCATACTCGCACCTTGTTGGGCTTCATGGTGGCCATTTTGTATGGCTCCATCAGCATCTCTAACATTTCAACACACCCATGCTCTGCCGCCAAAGCAAAGACCCGGTGCCCCGACTGAAATATAAGTCAGAACTGAGGTACAACAGCATGAATTGCGTGTACGTTGATAGTCTTAAATAAGTGAACTATACAGTTGCTTTATGAAAAATTAGTGTCAAGTTGATACCTGGTCTTCTTTGTCTAGTTCTTTCATCTGTAGGTCATTAATGATATACTCAACAATTTCAGTGTGGTTGTTGATAGCAGCACAGTGTATAATGTTCAGTCCCTCCTGAGGAAGAAAAAAAAAATCAAGTTATAATTTAGGAAACATTTTCAGTTTAATCAAGCAGTGTTAGTCTCCACTGTTGTCAAAGAAATTTAACTTGAGTTGCACCAGGAAAAAAAAGGATGTATAACAAGAAGAACAAGTGCGTCCGCCCTGAGGTTTGTAACAAGATGAGCATATAAATGTTAGATTCAAAATCCAGGATAATGGAAATTAATCAAGAAGTGCCGCAGGAGGAGCATGTTTTTTGGGTTTTTTTTTCCCAAAACGTTTCACAAAACAAAAAGACAAATGGCCCAATTTCTGGGTATTTTTCTCAGTCATTAAAATGAAAAACAGCAGAACAAAACTCATCCTGCTCCCTCACCTCGTTCTCAACCTTGTATTCAGCCCCAGCCTGCACCAATAATTTCAGGATCTCCAAACTGCCAAACCAGGCAGCCAAATGAATGGGTGCCACACCGTACTATCAGACACAGAACACAAAATGGAAAGTTGCCATTACTTAACAATATTGCAAAAGTTGTTGTCTGTGGCTCAAGTCTTCAGATGCAGGCATCTCAAACCCTCTCACCTTGTCTTTTTGGTCCACTTTGGCCCTGCGCTGCAGAAGAACCTGAACAGCTTCCTTGTTTTTGCCAGCCACTGCGTAGTGAAGGGCAGTCCTGTTATGCTGAGGCAAACAGCTCAATCAGTGTGTGGTTTCTCCAAAAATGACCAGCCTTTGAGTCTGTTTGACATCATACAATGCAGTGTAATGAGATGCAGAGAGAGAGTTTGTCTTTTTAGACCCACCACATTCCTCGCATTGGCGTTCAGCCCTTTTCCAAGAGTCTTCATGGTCTCCACATCATTCCTCTTAGCCGCTTCCATAAACTGCTTCTCTGTATCGAGCACTACACAACACAGCAGGTAGGAATGTTTTACCATATGGCTATTTACACCTGTACTATATTCTTTACTATACACAACAGTATGTATGAAGCTTAACTGATGTGTGAGGAATTTACAATGGCATTTGGGTCAACACCTCAAAAGGATCTCTTAAACCGATACGAGTGCTGTTGAGATCGCTTCAGCCTTGTGCAAATATAGTGTGTTACTTGGAAAGAAACTGTCTGGACATAGTCATTCCACCACAATGAATAACTAATGATTAACCCTAGCTTTAACAATATAAACTCAAGGGTTCTGTTCTGAAGAGGGAATTTTGCTCCATAATGTCCTTTGCCTTTTTCCCATTCAGTAAAGCCACTGTCTATTTATTTTCCTTTTCTCAATTTGCTGTCCTTGTGTACTCACACATCTCTTTGCTGTCAAAGCTGCTGTCCGTCTCTTTGTCCGAGTGCTTGTTCATTATGAAGTCAGCAAAGCCCCTCACAGTCTCCTCTCTCATCCACTTTCGAGGGTCCAGATTCTCCTTCTTAGGACAATGCTTGTGGATCATTGATCTCAAAGCCAAAGCTCTTCTCTCCATTGGGAATCTCAATGCGGGCTTGGTCTAATGTAATAAACAATCTAATACAGGCACTGAAGACAAACCAAACTAAGTCTCAGTAGAAACCAGTCACACAAAAGAAAAATGGAAAAACCCTGTTTTACTCCGTTACATGTAGATCCTGTCTTCAAACAGTCAACAGCAAGCCTCGAAATGGAAGTGTACTCCTACTAGTTTATTAATGCTGGAGGGCTGATCCATGTTTACTTTGCTGGCTCACACCCTTGAGAGACTGCTGATAGTAAGTAGGTTCATTTAACATGACACACTTGGACCTGTGTTAAACGACTGTTAGGTGGCACGAACGTGGCTTCATTTTTATCATGCCTCAAGTAACATGAAGGTGTTATACCAGGTGTTTTTTCAACTATAATTTCTATGAACACACTGCCATATTTACAAAGGATTGACATAATGATCAGATAGCAGTTTAACTTGTTTGTCCAGGAAGGTTAGACCAGTTACACAGACTCTTTTTCAGCAATGTTTCATATACACACAGCCTGATGCAATACAGTGTATTTCTGCTGGCTACTTTGCAGCTCCACCAGGAACAGGTGTTTTTCTGATAAAAAAAAAAAAAAAAAAATCTCCCAAAAATCTGATTCAGGACACAAACCAGTCAAAAACATACTTCAAACACTCTCAACCACATTTTGGTTAAAAGTCAGATTACCCAAGAATGGATGGTAATTAATTGCAAAATAATAAACTGAAATAAAAACCCCAGTATTAATTTATTGCAACTTCAATTCACACGATAGAAGGATTCTCTTATCTTCATTATTAAACATACACAATTATCATTTACAGACAAAATAAATATAACTGGATCACTGGAGATATCTGAATAAAATAACTTGATGCAGATAAATTAGGAAAAAAAAGCTGGAAGCTAGCATTTAATAAATATCCTAATGTCCCATTTATGATACATTGAAATAAATAATAATTTGGCTTATCTCTTCATTGAGTACCAGAAAATAGGCAATTGAGATGAAAATGGCATTGACAGACAACAAGGTCATTAAAAATCTCTATTAATTTGCCAGAATTTAAATGAACTTACAGCATTTGTATTTTCCATCTTTCAGTTTTGAGTATGGCATTATAAATAACAAATAAGACATATAAGTGCAAATGCTTCATTTCCTATTTCAGCTATCTTAATTACAAAAATAGCTTTTTGAAGAGAAACATTGAATATGGCTTTGAGTGCAGTGATTGTGAAGAGTCCATGACTAAAACCTGTCCAGTGAAAAGAGTTGTGTTTCATTTCCTGTAGAAACCCCCCCACCCCACTTTCTCCAGATGAAGACATGTGCACGACTGTCACCTGAAGAACTTGTCGATGGTGTTACGAGGACCGAAGCCTTTAGCTCTCTTTGAAGGAGGAGAGGAAGGAGAGTCCTGTCTAAAAGTCAGGAAATCAAGACAAACAAAAAAAAAAACTTTATCAATTAAAACATTCCTTGTTGACATAATTGTAAATGTAGACTATTTTACCTACAGTAGATGGTTTATGTAGAGACCACATGTCAACATCAAGCAGTCTAACCTTTTGCTTTTGCCTTTACTTGCTTTCCTCGGCAGGAGATGGCCTCTATCTGTGAACAGGGACAGATGGATAGAAAAAACTAAATTTTTATTTCTTCTCTGAAAAAAAAAAAAAAAAAAAAAGACATCCACTGAGGAGGTACACAATTGCAACACCTCTTAAGGGATATAAAGAGTGCAATTTCTGAGGCTGGATTGTTTAAGAGGAAACCAGGGTGCACTTCATTGTAGGAAATGAATAGGTGAGAAAGTGATTTAGCCATTTCCAAGACCAGGGCAAAGGGAGCCCCGTGGGGTGAAATGAGATGTCGTTTCTCTGTAGGAATCGATACAAACTTCTCACACGATGTCACTGTCAGTAAATAACAAGGTCATAGGTCACAGACGTTCTGAGCAGACATTCCTTCTGTTAACTCTAAAGATGTCACACAGCCCACAGCTTATACATGTGACTCACAGGACTGTGTCTGTCACCTGCAGAGAGATACACACTGCCAGACTTTAGAGCCATGCTGGAAATACCGACTTACCTCAAAGCACACACAAACAAAAACCCCAAAATGGTGATGATGAAACACAGTGAAAAAAAGACCACAGAATATGTTAAGTGAGGAAGCGCTGAACAACTTCTTTTAATACACAAACACACACTCACTTACCTACGGCCTTGCTATTTGTAACTGCAGGTGGATCTGTGGAAGATGATGTCCGCCCCCCCAGCTCATGCAGGACCTCCTGGTTCAAGCAGAGGTCAACGTGGTGGTTGAAGACAGTGAGGTCATCAGTGTCCTGGGTCAGCTGGCATACAGGGCAGACGAGGATGGGGCCTTTACCGTTACATGCCTGAGGCTGTTGCGAGGCCACGGTTTCGTTGTCACCATTGATCAACAAAACCGTTTGAACAGAGTCCTTTTTCAAGCCGTGCTGGTTTTGATGATCAACTCGGTTCAGTTCTTCACTGTTCTCCACCTTCTCCTCTTCACCCTCACGCTCCTCCCTCCATTTTTCCACCACCTTACATTCTTTACGGTCATTCTCCACATCCACATCTGACTCTGAGTCAGGATCTGTGCTTAGGTTCGGCTTTGTTGAAGATTCACTGAGACACTGGTCTATATGTCTGTTGAAGACATTCAGATCAGCCGTGTCCACCTGCCTGAAACATACAGGACACGTGAGGCTCTCTGACACTGTGCCGCCACAGCCTGATGTGGATACATGGGCCTGTCCCTCGGAAACAATGCTGTGATCTTCTGGGAGATCTGTGGTTGTACTCTTGTGTACTGATGACTCTACACCCATTTGAGCATGAGAGCCTGTGGAAGTACGTGCTTCCTCTTGCGTGCTTGAATTCGCTGCCTGGAGTTGCAATCTTCTGGCATGGGCCCTTTGGAAGAAAGACTGTTGGGGTTCCTCACCAGTTTGGCCTCCCTCTAACCCCCTTTGCTTCCTCCGCCAGGGAACTTCCTCGTGTTTCAGGCACTTCTGCATTGCAGGAGGACAAGCAAGGGTCCAGGTTTTAGCAGAATGACTGGAGAGATTCTCTTCCTCGGGTTTTTGATGCATCTCCTGGATAGAGCCACCAGAGTGCATCTTGCCAGGCTGAAGAAAGCCAATGATGCTTCTCTGCAGGGGCTTTTTATCATCCGAACTGACAAAAGCAGAAATTCGAACACCTACGAGCATGAACACACACACACAAAAAAAAATTATCTAGAGAAAACTTGAAAATGAATGCCAACCGTGTCATTATTTCCACATGCAGCGTGTCACAGATCATTTAGATTTATTTCAAGCTAGTTATATTAATTGATATGTCAGGTATATTGCTAGATGTAATTACCCATGAGCCTCAGTCTGAGTGGCTGGGGGCTTTCATTTTCTATTTCAGTTTTCAGTAGGTCCTTAGCAACAGCAAAGATCTCATCCACTGTGGCAACAGCATACGGCAGCGTCACTGCCCTGGTTTTCACCTCAAAGTTCACGTTCTTAAGCTTCAGCGTCACAGTTTTACCCTTCATGAAAACGAAGAGAAAACACAGTTGAATTCATATATACCCACCCCCCCCCAACAACCTCTTCATTACTAACGTAATAAATGGTACTTTATGGAAGAGACATAAATAGAAGAGAGATGTTAACCTGTATAATCTGTCATATCAGTGACTGATTTGTCAGAATGCATTTTCTAACACGCCACAAAGCGCTTTCGTAGTAATGTAATCATCTCCCAGGGAGACATTTCCAAGGCTGATAGTAGCCCCTGCTGTCTCCTTAATGGCCCTCCATTTCCTCCTGCTATCAGGACCACATTGGGACCCAGGCAGGGGGGTGATGGTCGTGCTACAGGCCATCCCGTCCTTTGTGTATCGATTCAAAAAGCACTGAACAGGTTGAAGTAATTGTATGAGATTTGGTTTGGAGTGGAAAAAGAATAATAAGGTATTTCTTTTTTCTCTTTCTTCCAAAGGACTCAGGACATCTGTCCATATATAATGTTGTCCACTTCTGTTCAAATATTCCCTTTGCTTTTTTTTCTTTTGCAATTTCTTTGAGTCAGTCTTTTAGACCTTTAAGGCAACTGAGCACAGTCTGCAGCAGCCATAAAATAAAACCACACGCATGGCTGACGTAACCAGGACAGTGTCTCAGATCAAATGTTATACTGTGTAAGCCAAAAATGTTCTCATTCTAATCTACGTGTTCAGAATATGCGCACAGGGTTATTGCATAAAGCAACCCTTTCTGACATTCAGTACCTTCAGATCCTCTTTCTTCATGTCTTCTGCTAAATCTTCACAGAGCTCCCTGCATAAAGAAAACTGTTCCTCGACTTTACTCAGTTCTTTAAATGTCCTGTAAAAATAAAATGTCACAAAAGGAAATGAGTTTAAGAGAATGGATGCAAAAAAGAACAATTTCATTTATGTCAGTGTCTATTTATGCATTAAAAAAAACAACCTTTCTGTGCTCATGCTTTTTCTTTCTTCATGCCTGTATGAAAGCAAAGACAGTCAGCATTATCTCTTCTCTCTCTTTTTTTTCCCCCCATTCAGTTGTACTGAGTTTTACCGAACAAGCAGACATTACCTTGGTATATATGTGGAGCCCAGACCCAGGGAAACCTGCATGAAATGATGCCAGGCATTCTCCGAGAACAACAACGACAGCAGTGCCATCTGCTGACCAAGGTGAGAACAGCTACTGATGCCCAGAGCATTTAGCATCTTCTCACTCACCTTCCCTATGCCAGAAACCTGCAGGAATACACAAAACTACTTTTATTGCTTCTAAATATTTATATAGGTTTTCTTTAAACCATCTTTCCACTGTCTGTAGCACATCATCACTCACTTCACACCACACCTTCCAGCATAATCAGTAGTACAAAAACTCATGATTACATTCTTTCCATAATAACTCAACAGCCACACCACAAGGCTCCGTTTATGTTTAAGTCTGAGGAATGTGTACTGTACTTTGCGAACTGGAAGATCCTGGACAAACTCCATGACTGCTTCTTTGGTGGAGGGGAGTCTGTACTGGCCATTGGGCTTGTTCTTGTCACTGCACACCTTGGCAAGCATCGTGTTTGGAGCAATGCCTGAAAAGTGTAATTGAAGGTGTGTTCATAAAAGAACAGCTTGTAAGACATATGCATAATGTTGACCATAATTCTAAACAACCAGACAGGCTTTGCAGACTTCTATTAAACAC
Source organism: Toxotes lorentzi (assembly GCA_037833715.1). NCBI lineage: Eukaryota > Metazoa > Chordata > Actinopteri > Toxotidae > Toxotes > Toxotes lorentzi. The sequence continues at coordinate 13,935,466 of JBBMJY010000024.1, read as the reverse complement.
GAGTGAACAAGTAGTTTCCTGTACTCTGTATTTTTAAAACTCAGAAAGTTTAAAAGTGGTGAGGGAAAGGAAAGAAAACTTGTTAAGCTGATTACAGTTATATTACTCCTGTGGAACTGAAATGAAAGAAACAAAATGCTAGACAACAATATGGCACTCTGAGTATGAGGAGGTGATGCACACAAAAGTGATAGTTACATCATTATAATGCAATTATATAGAGAGACAATAAAGGACAGTGTTTTATCAATCACCTGCGCTGGCAGTCAGCATGGTCTTCTGCTCAATGCGGAAGCGCATCTCTCTCACAGCTTCCTCAACAGATGTCCCAAACACCTCGAAGGCACCACCACCAGCAGCGACACCATCAGAGCCCGGCAAGAAGGGAGAGGAGCTCGGGCTGTCGTCAAACAGGACTGGAGAGAGGTCTTTCACCTCTGGCACTGCCTCTTTGGGTAGCCCAATCTTCTCTTCACCTTTACAGAGAAGAAATGGTTTCCCACAACAATCAGATGGATTCCTGGTGTATGAGAATTTGTCATATAACAGTGACGTTTCATTCCAAGCTGTCATGTCAGCAGTAAATGTGGCAAAGGATTTCTAAAAAACAATACACCACGCCATTTAATCTTTCTGTATTTCTGTATCATTAAGCCCTGCCTGTAGGGGTGCTGTTGGCACGAAAGCGATGTGAGCGAGAGGACTCGGGCCAGCTCTGCCTCTGTTCCAGGTGGTCTGTAAAATCCAGATAGGCTTCATCCAGGCTCATTGGCTGGAAGTGAGGATCATAGTCTGCAAAAATCTCCCGGATCTAACAGACAAATACAAATTCATGAGCACCTGTTAGTTTAAGCAAGAAGCCATAAAAGGGCTGAACAGCATTTGTTGTGTCTAGATGTATTCATCTCTTTCTGTGTGTGTGTGTTTTGGCATCGCTCTTACCTCATCACTCACAGCTCTGTATTTATCAAAGTTAGGTGGAACAATGACTAGGTTGGGGCAGAGTTTCTTTGCAATGAAGCCAGGCATGGCGGCTCGGACTCCGTACTTCCTGGCATGGTAGTTAGATGTTGACTGAAAAATAAAAATGTGAGATCTAAATAAAACGCTTTTACATCTGAATTTCAGATACAAAGCGCTCATTTGAAAGCTACCGTACATTTGTTGGGAAGTCATTCATATAATGTTGGCATTGCTTTAAATATTAATGATCTCTAATTTTACAATAATGTATTGTGAAATAATTTTATAATATCAGGCATTTCATAATATATATTTATATGAAGACTTATCACTGCATCATACTATGAGAATAATGGTTAGGAGATTTATAATGCTGTACTGTTGTAAATTGTACTTTGTGGCCAGTAACCTAATGCACATAGATTTTCTATTACTACTACTCCTACTAATATTTCTCCCCTGGCTTGCTTGTGTTACAAAGTTAAGTGTCATGAGGGGTTATTCTGCTCAGCATCTGTTTCTGTCATGCATTTACAAAACTAGTAAATGTGTTAATTAGAAATTACTGTCATGATTGTGTTTATTTCCCAGGTAATATATAAACTCACCAGCATGCTCATGGATCCTACAGCCATGGGCTTGTCCTTCAGCTCAGGACAGTCTCTCATCTCCACAGCAGCGTAGAAAGCGTCCATGTCCACATGCACAATCACGCGGCTTAGATCACGACTCTTATCCAGCGCCAAGGCCACCCTATCCACCTACACAGAGAGATTTTATCATAAACACTTCAGTAGCATGATGTTTGATGTAGATGACGTAGATTTTTCATTTGACAGCACATCATATTTGCCTGCATATGTTTTTAAGGAGAGTCAAGTAACCAGTGCCAACTTTGCCCAGTTAAGGTCATAACGTGTTACCTGAGCTTGTGCTTTCTTTAACTGCTGCTCTGTGATCTGTGCCTTTTGTAGCATCATTTTCTCGATGCGCTGGTTCACCTGCTGCTCTCTCTTCAGCTCATTCTCATAAAACCTTGAGCCCTGCAGGGGAAGGACAAGGACAAGGAGGAGTTGCAAATTCTGTAGCACAAATATAATGAAAAACTACTGTAGCACATCTGTATGTCATTTCACTAGGGATATGGGACTTTAACACAAGGCTGGACACAATCTGTAAAAATGGAGTACAGTACACTAGAGCCTAATTTGTACTTTTCTGGTTACACAGGTGAATCATTCACACCATTCTGACAAAGGAGAGACCTCTTGTATAGATGAGTAGGAGTATGTATGTGTGATGTATTCTTGGTTTTTCACACAAAACTAATCGAACTAGTGCTTTTGAGTTGTATGAGTTTACCTTTGATGTTTCCATGATGATCTTGTTAATCTTGTCTCTGTCAAGACCCTCCATACCGGCCTTGTTGTCATTGAGGGCCATTCTGGAGAGGAAGCCCTCTCCATTAGTGGATGTAACCCCATTCTCCATGCTGCAGAAAGTCGTTTGTTTTTGGGGCAGTGTGGTCCAATTTATGACGATATCAACTCTCCTCTGAAGTTAGCTGATAACGCTGTAAGATATCGTAGCTATGTTTCCCATTATATGTGCGCCTTCTTTGCACTCTGAGCAGGAACAATCACTCTGAATCAAAATCTCTCAGCTGTCTAACGTTCATGCCCCTAAATGTTTTGAAAACGATGACGGGTTTGGCGGCACTTCCGCGTAAACTCGTCATCACCGGAAGGGGCGGGGCTTGTATGCTTCACCTATTTAAATACATATATTACTGAATTTATTATTAAAAGGGTGTTTTGAACCACTGGATGGGCATTTCAGATCACACTGCGCCATTAACAGAAGGTTTACAAGGTCACTTTTTACCCCTTTCAAAAAAAAAAACCCAACATAAACCAGCGTGCAAATGTTCAACCACTAACATAAAGTTTCTCCATCTCACTTTAGATGTGTGTTGTCCTAGAAACTAAATGTAAACACGAAAGAAAGGTTATTAAGATACTTTCATAGTTGACATCAATCTGGATTTAGATTTAGAAAGTCTAGTTGCCCTGCAGCGGCCTCGCGTGGTTATAAAGAGTCACGGCACAAAGCATGAAACAAGTAAATTTATCTTTAAAAAGTTATTGAAAAAAAAGAAGAAAAACAGTTACCACAGTTGGTTTCTTTTAAACCTTTATATTGTTTTGATGATTATTAATTTCATTTGACCCCCGGGATAGAGCTGAAAGTTTCCCTTTGGACTTGACTTGAAGTGGTCATTACCTTTGATATGAAGCAGACCTGATGACCTGCTATCAGTGTACACAGGACAATCTGAGCACAAAAATGACTGTAAAATGTAACCTTTGGCATAGTTTGAAGCATGTCGAGCTAGAAAATATACAGCAGTAAGCTTTTCTACAGAAAATCTCTACGATTAAAACAGGAGCAATGATCAATTCGCTCATAATCACACTTGATGAAATTCTGTTTTAATTAAAAAAAAAAACATTCATAACCTTTTGGCTTATTTCAAAGTCCAAGTTGTGTTAGCCAAAATACAATTCTCATTTCCGCTATTTCTTCTCGCGTGCAAGTAAATGTCACATAGTATTTCAGACAAAAATGAACTGTGTGTATGTTTACGGACGAATCCCTCTCAAACTTTAATAATACTGCCCCCCTACGCTATAGATTTCTGTACGGTTTCTGTTGCACGACAATTCCAAAATGAAATGTAATGCTTTTAATTTGAAGGAAAGTGTGTAAGACTTCCGATGTAGCCGTAACTATGTTTAACTTGACGCCGCTCTCCGTAGGTACACAGTAAAGCGTGGCCGCAGCTCGCCCCCACCCCCCAGACCTGAATGAAGACAAGCTAGTCAGCCCGCCGCTACGGCTAACTAAACTGCGGAACTACAGCAGCTGTACGACTCGTTTCTCGTTATTTACAGACTGAAGTTGAGGTATAACGTTAACACCACGGCCTCCCTTATCATTCTCTCTCGTGAGTATCTTATCGACCGCAGCTAAGAGAGCTAACAAGAGCAGGCACAAGTTGGTCGTTAAGTTAATGTAAGCTAGTTGCGTCGTTTGACAGCTAACGCTAACTAGCTAGTCTCATTGGTATTCGACGTCAGTTTCAAAACAAAGCCCACAAAACCGAGAAGTTGAGACTCAGCTGTCACCTCCAGAATAGCTTGCTTCGAGACAGGCTATCTTGGTTGAAGTGTGTCAAACGACTGAAGATAAATTACGCCATTCAGCCGATGGTTTGGACTCTCTTTTAATGCCTAATTAACGTTATTTCGCTGGCGTTAAGGGTAAGTTGAAGAAGCTGTCAGCAGGTTAGACAGTGACGCGTTTGAACTGACAACTAATCCAGCAGCTAGCGTTTAGCTTCGTGGCTCCGTCGATAAAATCAGAGTCAAGTTTTCTCTGAAGCTTGGATTTAAATGTCCGAGAAGAGTTCATCGTCCGGTTCGGATGAGGATGTGGACCCGGAATCTGGGCAGCCTGTGGAGCTCGGAGGCGTTTTAAGCAAGGTAAGCTTAGGTGAATTACTTTTACTGTTAGAGTGATTTATACTGCAGAAATATCTAAAAGCTTAGGTGTCTTAATAAGACTTTTCTGAAAGCAAGGTGGACATTACTAATGAGTTGCAACAAGCTGTTGAATTAATTCCAACATGCACATCGTTTTGGCTTTGGATCTGTTGATTGCAAAGTCCAGCCAGCTGTTAGTCTTGTGCGTCTTGTGTGTTCACAGTGGACAAATTACATACACGGATGGCAGGACCGATGGGTCGTGCTGAAAAACAATACTTTGAGCTACTACAAGTCGGAGGATGAACGGGAGTATGGCTGCAGGGGGTCTCTGTGCCTCAGCAAAGCTATCATTACAGTAAGTATTTACCATGGTACGAGGAAGGAACATTACTTTCCTGCTGTGTGATGCATAGATAGATTGCACAAGCTTCGTACACTTAGCACCTGTTTAATATTTCTTTGAGCAAGGGCTCATAAGATGGGGGATCATGAGCAGGGTAAACGCTCAAGGAAGACGCAGTGTTTTGATCCTGTCTTTCACTGTCATTAGCATGGACTTCAGCTTTTATTCCATCAGTCCATGTTCCTCAAAGATAACACAGTAAACATTAACTCATAACGAGGCTGTTACTAAGATCACAGGTGGGATTAAGAGCTGTATTTCAACAAACAAAGGCATTCTTGCTCCAGCAGTCATTTGAACACACTGCTATGCCTCTTCCTCCATGGCAGTTATTGCACAAGCTACTTGAAATCAGCAGTCCCTATGTAAGTTTTAACCACGTACTGCAGAGATTGGACCTCTGTTCTCTGTATGCAGGCCTCCTGTTGGTGAGATAAGATGAAATCCCACACCCTGGGTTAAATATTCACAGTTCTCTCTGAGCATACCGCCCCCAAGTACAGAGGCCAAACAAATGGTTTTGCTGTGATTTGTGCAATAGGATTATGTGACTCAAAACTGGATTAAAACCATAACATGAAATAGTTTCTTCTAGTGAGAGTTGAGTGGAGTGAGCATGCAGACCTGAATGGAACTCCACACGACATTCAGAGTTTTTTGTAATTATATTATAGTAGGCTAACTAAGAGTGTACACACTTTAATTACACATGCTCTCTAATAATTAGAGTAGTATGACCCACACGGTCACTACTTAATTCCTTTCCCTTCTCCCTAAATATCTAAAGCCAGTTCTGTGTTAGGAGACAAGTACGACAAGTCAGGAATGCAGAAACATGCCTCTGCTTCTCTTCTTGCCTAACATCAGTCTGTTACACACTGTGAAGCTGCAGACACCAGACTGTCCTTGTACAGAGGCAAAATGTGCAGGAAATGTTACTGTCTGAAAATTCCTATCACAGGGCCAAGGCACATTATCAAATGCTCACATCAGTTCAAGCTCTAGTCTATGAATTTGTGTTTCCCGTCAGTTATATATCTTTGTACAGCGCACTGTTGTATAAATAATAGTAAATATTTACATTTATTGTTAGATATTATTTAATCAAAGTACAAACCTGAATGCACACACACCCACACACGTTTAAAGACAACTCAAGGAAGAAAAACATCAGTCTTAGATGTCTTTTTTGTGAACCATGACTATCAGTGTTTGACTGATAACATCCTTACTCCTGATACTGAGGATGCCACAGTCCTGTGCAAGGAAAAAGGCCAGTGCAGCATGGACATACAGTAGTGCTTACGCAAGGGGAAAGAGAATGTTCCAGGCAGAATGAAAGAGGTGTAAACTGGATTGTAAAGCAGAGGTTTATGCGCCGTGTCTGATACAGCACAGTAAGACGGACTGGATTTCTCTAACCAGTAATGGTATCATGGCTGGATGAACTTGAGGTTATCACTGCGTACCCTCTTTACAGGGAAAATTTGAAACTAGAGGGCGTTTTTGATTTTACACCTGTCCGAGGGGAGACGTCTTCTCTGAGGTTGTCTGACTCTAATAAAAAGTATTTAAGGGCCAGAGAAAACCACTCATCCCCACCAGCATCTCAGATAAAACTAATTCTGGTGTTAAAGTGTTAAGACAATGTTTCACAAAGTTATGCTGACAGTTTGTGCTCAGAGTTGGAGTGTATGTTGCTGTTGTCAGTGGCAGCAAATAAACCAGCACATGAGCGTCATTCAGCAAATCTAATTAAACTTGGACAACATGAGGTTATGTCAGCTGACAGAGCAGCTGTAGTCCTGGCGCTACTGAGGAGAAAAGCGGGGAGGAGATTCAACCCAACTGTGTCTTACTTCTTATTAGAAACCTTTGCAGAGCACATCTCTCCTCACTTGAGTGCAGCGGTTAAATTCCAGTCTCAGAGGAAACGGGGGGGAATTCTTTGGTGCATGTGTTTGGGTGCCGGTCAGTGGTTGGAGCTGGGTGGGGTGCATTGTAGAACAGGGAAGTGAAATCGCTGAAAGAGTTGGGTTTAATAGCAGGAGTAAAGGTCATGATGACCCAGGATCAGACGAAGACATGCTGGATATATTTTTTTTTTCCACAGCTCTGCTGCCATCATTTAGGGTTGCGCCTTGAGACATAATACATCAGTTTCTAATTAAAATTCCTGTTTATTGTGTGGCAGAGGCTTTTCTGTGAGTGATTGAATCCATATGTGTCCAGAATCTGTCATCTCTAGTCAGCCAGTGTCATAAACAGACAATGATGACTGGTAGAGGCGTTATAGCAGGATTTTTTGCTCCCGTTCCTCATTGATTCGAGTCTTTGTATTTTGGTATTCAAATAAAGACATTTGGTTTTGGTTATAGTATTTCCTGACATGACTCATGCACTCTGCCTAATAACTATTCACTTGCCCTCTCTTCTTCTTTCTGTGCAGCCTCATGAGTTTGACGAGTGCCGTTTTGACATTAGTGTGAACGACAGTGTTTGGTACCTCAGAGCTGAAGATCCTGAGCACAGACTCCAGTGGATTGAATCCATAGAGCTGCACAAGGTGAGTAGCACGGGTTTCTCTTTCTTCAACAGAGATTATCTGGATTTTCCTGCTTCTTTTAAAACCATCGTGATGTGCTTGTCATACAGTGGTTCAGGGGAGTTCAGCTGCATTATCTGGAAGGTTAAATTAATACTACAGACGCTCAGTGTGCCTGAAAGTAGTCCTTATAGTGCTCAGGGATATTTTGATTTGCTTGGTGTTTCCTTATGCCATATTGTGTAAGTTCCTTTGGCTATAATAAATACTAACTTCATTTTTGGCTTGCCTAATCAGCCACTGAAAACAATGTGTTGTTGTTTTATTCACATATTCCAGGTATTCAGGTTCAATTTTGGGTCACAGTCTTTTTCAGAACAGACAGGGTGTTTTGTGCAGTGTGCTGGGTGTGGCTGGACAGGGATTTGGACACACATTCACAAACACACAGAGCCCTTTACCCTGGGAATGTGAGGAATCTGAGGAGTGAGGTGTCGAGGTGGGGGTATCTCCTGTCATCAGATACCAGGCAGCTGCTCACTCTGCAAGGACATCTAGTTAATGATGTATGGTTTCTCAACATAAAGGTTGTAAAGCACTTTGAATGTGTTGTCATGGCTTACTGTCATCTGCTGTGGTGCAGATAGTTGTGTGTGTGTCAGAGGTTGTATTTAGGTTCATGTGCTCACTGTGTGGGTGTGTTATTAGTCAGGGCTTTGGCGAGCCTTTCATCCAGGAGGTCATTAGGCTGGGATCTGTAATGCACGTGGGTTGCTGCAAACATTACACAAGAGACCGCATATCTTAAACGCATTGAGATTAAGTAGACCTCATAACAAATATAATTTGGCAACACTGAGACATTTCACAACACCATATACAGTTATTAAAAAAACTGATCAAAAACATGTGCTTTAGTTAATTCTTTGCTTTATCAGGATATAGAATATACACGTGTGCATAGAAAAATTACATTGCATTTCACATTCAAGAAATAATGCTGTTGTTATATTTAGCTTATACAGCTAGATAGCTTTAAATGAATTTGATATTTAATTTGCATTAGTATGCTGTAAATATTAATCTAGTTAACCATCTGTTTAGTTTTATTTTGTTTGTACTGTTTTGTGGTTTTATGTTACATTGGCTGATTAACAGTTCATTACTGTGTGCTATCAGAGTCTTCTGGTGAAATGAAAGAGGGTAAGAAACTTGAATGCTACCAGCCCGTAAGTGATCTGAACTATGTAAATTATTTGTCTTGCTTGGGTTTGCCACATTAAGACACTGTCGCAAAGAGGCCACAGTAAACACTTCATTCTTGAAAAAATAATTACTGCCCTGTGAACTCTGCTTCTCCACAAAAATGGTGCAGGGGGTGGTTTCTCTCGTGCTACTGGGTGTTGGCATGTCAGTTGAGTGCGACTGACCGCAGGTCTCTTGTCCATTAACAATGTTGTGAGAGTATTTCAGGAGCATGTCTGGGTTGTGACTTTGAGTAACCTCAGCAAGCTTAATGCAGCATTACCTGCAGCATTACTGTGAGTGAGTGTGTCAGCACTGCTCCCAACTGGACAGAGAAGGACTTGCACTGTGCAATATGTTCTCCACTTTCATTCTGGTTCTAGTCTTTGTGTCAGGACCCAGCAGAGCATGAACCAGTGCAGCCTACCTCAGGAAAGCTTCCTCTAGTAAAAAGCCCTGAGCAGCTAATTCAGGAACAACTTGTGTAACAACATTTAACTTTTTAAAATGTTTTGAGATGTTGTAGGATTACATTTTCTTTGCCTGTGTTGTATACACAGACTTGTCGCAAGCTGGATTTATCTCAGTTTCTCTCAGATGTAAATTTGGTTTAGTATGGGTTGTTGATTACAGCATTTAAATGCCTCTTATTAGACACTTTTCAAATATTTGCAAATCCATATTACGAAATTAGACAGTTATTGTTAAGGGAAGAAAAGCAGTTTTTGCGATGGTCCGTTTGTGTTCTTATGTGTGGGTGTGTTTGTGTTGGTGGTGGGAAAAGTCGTGCTAAATGTAGGGACGTTAAGTGCAGCTCTTGATGAATAATGCATTTTTTTAATCGCCTTTTCTCACAGCAACAAAAATCAAGAGGGACACATTGATCATACGGAGGAGACCGTTCCATTCTGTCCGATTCAGAGGGGGGAGATGGGAGGGATTGGGGAAAACCCCTTGTATTTATTCACAGTTTCAGCACAACTTCGTCAGGCTGGTTGTTGGCTCAGTCTGAATGCTACTGGTCCAGATCAGACATCAGAAGGGCATATCAGCAAATCAGAATAAGAAGGAATGAAAGGAGAGTCAAGTAGTAAAGCAGAAGATCCAGACAAATGTTGTTCCCTGCCTCCCACTCTCTCTCTCTCTCTCTCTCTCTCTCTCTCTCTCTCTCTCTCTCTCTCTCCCTCCTGCTTCACTCGCCCACCCATTTGGTACTTTGGTGGTTTATCACACAAACTGCTCCAGACAGCCCTCGCCTCTCTCTCTAATGCATACATGCATGCATCCTTCACTCCCCCCCCCCCTCTCGGTCTCTCTCTTCCATGCAAACACACACAGTTACAGTTGCTTACTCGGTGATGGGAGCCGGACGTAGAAATGGACAGGATGAAAAGGTTTCACACATCAGGGTGTGTGATCTGTTGATATACGTATGCAGCGCGAGTGGAGTGCATGTACATGTGTGTCTTTGACTCCATGTGTGTGTCTGCAGAGGAACTGACTGAGGGCAGACCTGCTTCGCTCTGCCGACGAATTACAAGACTCTTCCTTTCGACTCAGCCCGTCTCTTCTGCTTCATGGAGCATCTAGTGTCTGCCTCCCCTCTATCTGCTACGGAGCCAATGACTACTTTTTCCTCTTCTCTCTTTCCTTCTCTTATTGCTGCTTTCTTTTTCTTGATGAGCTAAGCTGTGCCTGTATAGCTTCTCTTCTCTTCTCCACCTCCTCCTCTTCCCTTTTGTTTGTCAGTGAGGTGTGTCCAGGGAAACGAGAACACTGGATTTAAGCCTCTGATTTGTCAGAACACTGGGAGTGTTGGGGGAGCGTCTGGGCCATGTTGGGGCCAGCAAACTGCCGGGACTGCAGCAGTGCCCTGCTCTGCTTTGGCTGGTGGAATGGCCGAATGGTGGGCTTATAGCATGTTGGCATGCTGCTTTCTCACTGTCACCCATCACTGAAATCTTTAATTAGTATGACAGTATTATGACATGAGCAATTACTGTACGTTTGGCCTTGTCCATACAGTGAATAAGTGATTTTGTTCTGTTTTACCCATTATTAGCACTGATGGGCTAGCTTTAGCACCGAACTCCCTTGCATGTTAGCACTGGTAAGAAATCAGTCACTATTTTATTTTTATAAATGAAACTTATGTTGCATTGGTGTATGCTGGACCACTAGTGTTCGTGTTTTTAGTTAGAGGCCATTTCCTGAACAGCCGTACGCTCAGATGTGGTGGTTGCTGTGGTCAGTCGCCCCACACTCATCTCATTGCCACCGCAAAGCCATGGGCACAACAGTTCATGTGTTGTGTATGAGTGGGTGTTTAGTTTGCATGGTTGTGTCATGCAGCTGACCAGGTGAATAAAGATGGCTGTCTCTGGTATTGTTACAGATCGGTCTTCATTGCTTTATTGCAGTGCATTGCTTTCCCTCTTGGTCTCTACCCAAACTAGCTATACAGTAGTAATGATTTCAGCAACCTTAACAATATCTGTCTGATTTAATAAAATAAACTACAGCAAATCTGTGAGAACAGCTAATAGTCTGTACAGTCACAGAACTGTAGGCTGTGTCAAAAGGTCAGCAAGTAGTTAATAGGACTATATTTTGTGTGTTTGTAAAAGGAATTGTTGTACAAGGACACATAGATCACACTAACACTGAGGATGATATAGTTTAAGTATAGTGTTTACATATAGTGTTGTATACATGCATTAGTTATCAGTGGTAACACACTGCAGCTGAAGCACTTTCAAGACCACAAGTCAAAGTGTCAGCTATCATTGATGCCCATTTTAAATTCAGAATAACACTCTTGGCTCTCAGCTCTGCCCCTTACTGTACTGTTTGTGTCTTTTTTTGTTTGTTTGTTTTGTTTTATTTAAATAACCGCTACTCACTCTGACCTTTTGCTTCCAAGATGTTTCAGCTGCAGATATCTACACTCGTGGTCAGTCTTTATGCAATGAAACTCACTATTTCCTTCTGGCTTTTAAAAAAAAAATTAAGCTATAGTGTCTCTTTAGTAACTTTTCTGACTGTAACTTGAATGTTATCATGTTCAATTATTGTTTAGACTGGGTCAGGCAGTTTGTCAGGCTGTACTGAATCTCTATTTGCTTGAGTGATTTCTCAATTATCAACTAAATCTACTGCATGCAAACCTGTGTAAGTAGGTGAAAATGTGATGTGTTACTTTTAACCATGCAAAGGCCTAAATTTGCATTTATCAATGCAAACATAACCTTTGAAAGCAAACATGGAAATGTTTTGGTTTTTTTTCCTGTTGGCTTGGTCTTAAACAGTCTACAACTGAGCTCACCATCTATTCACTAGCATTCATTGTAAATTCTCTGTCACCTTGTTGTGTTATAAAATCACCCAGCAGAGTAATGTGTGTGTGCTGCCGTTTGCTCACAGATGTTAAGAAATACCTCTGCATGCCAATCATCCAACAGAAATACCTTACAGTCTCTTGTTAATTGAATAATGAAGAAGAAAATTATACACTAAAGCCAAGCAAATAAACTTACTCATAAAACATACCAGCAGCATGTTAGGGTCCTGATTCATACCTAAAAGAATTTGTCTGTCACGCCGGCTCCGAATGACTGTTTCCAGTGGATGAGTAATGGTATGAGTTCAAAAGTGGCGCTCTAATATTGGGTCATGAATTTGCTGTCTCTCTAATGTAGTGGATAACAGTCAACAGCTGCATGTGGGACAAACCAGAACATATTTCTTTGGTGGGGTTGGCTGGGGGTGCATACACATGCAGTATGTATTATACATTTCTGTCACTTTGCTGAGCTGGCTGTCCCAGGCCTTGCCTAGTCATAAGCTGGCCGTTTAATGGAACAAATGCAGTCACTGCCACTCCCTAATGCTCAGTCATGTATCTTTTTTATGATGCCATGTGAGACAGAACACTGTATGTCCTAATACAATGTTTTTGCTCCAGAAAGCCCCAATCAAACCTAGAGCTGTCCTCTCTGGGATACAGTGTAGTTTATTTCCACTGTTCCTCAACCACTTTGAATCTGGTCCATTGGCTGGGTGGATGCATGTGTCCCTCTCAACAGGCTGTTTTTCTGTGTAGGTGTAGGCCCCGCTCTGGTGCAGCTCAGCATTACTCAGTGCTGCTGACTGCTAGAATTGATCTCCCCTTTTCTGTCTCTGTCTGTCTAGTTTTGAGCAGCAGAATATTTTATTATATGGCAGATTGTTTAATGTGTTTTATGCACTGACTGATCTTCTGTACCCTCCTCTTTGTTGTTCCCTTTTCCACACATCTTCTGCTTTCCTCTGTCTTTACCTGTCTTCTTCATCGTACCTACTCTTTCCTCTATTCTCCTCTTTTGTCCCTGGCCTTGGTTGCAGGCTGAGTCTGGTTATGGTTCAGAAACCAGTCTGAGGCGTCATGGTTCCATGTTGTCTCTCACCTCCGCAGCCAGTGCCTTGTCTGCCACATCCACATCCTCCTTCAAGGTAAAAGAAACGTGGTAACAAGTGAGTGAGTTGAAAGATGGTATTAGACACATTAGCAGGTCATGCAGGTAACATATCTGAGTTGGTGTTAATAATTACAATTCTGTACTAATTTCTTCTAATGACCTGCCTTATGGATGACACTACAAAACGGAAACGACTCTTTCCTCTAACAACCCTTTGTCCGATTCTCTTCTGTTTGTATCTCTGTACTTCTGTTTCTGCACAGAAGGGGCACAGGTTGCGTGAGAAGCTAGCAGAAATGGAAACCTTTCGGGACATTCTGTGCAGACAAGTGGACACACTGCAGAAATACTTTGACTCCTGTGCTGATGCTGTCTCCAGAGATGAATTTCAGAGAGACAGAGGTAACCGATGGCACAAATACACTATTATATTAATGTTGCTTGTATCTTGTAGCAGATTTAGTTTGAATAGATTTGCATGTGTTTTAAATTGGCTGTGTTTTACCAAAACAAATCTGATATTTAGAGCAGTGTGGACATGGCAAGGAGGAATCGGTCCTGACATTTACTGGCAAAGTATTTATAGATGGTGAGCTTCTTTACTTGGTTCATGTAGTATGAGAACTGAAGGAAAGTGGTTGATAAGACTAATTGAGTAAGGAAACAAAAATCAATATCCACTTACAGGGCACTTTGTGGGTTGTTTAATCTCTGATGCAGCCTTCAAAATCCCTTTCATATTGAATTTGGTCTCTTATGTAGACTATACGAGTATGTATTTGAATCTGAATTATGCTTTCTTATACAATCCTAGCTATATGTCCAGGTTTAGGTATTTATGCCATTTTATATTTTGGTTAACTGGACATATAAATAGTAGAAAGATCTGAGATTGCTGTCGTTTTCTTACCAGTTGAAGAGGAGGATGAAGATGACTTTCCTACCACTACAAGACCCGATGGTGAATGTAATCACAACAACAACGGCAGCAAAGAGAAATGTGAGTTTACCTGCAGATACTGTTATACAACTATTCATTGCTTCATTTGCTAATATTTGTGGAAAAAGAAATTTTGTTTGCTTTGCCCGGTGAAAGCTTTCCCTTTCACATTCACTTTAAATGTGAAAAGATAGACTTCATATTTTTAATTTTACATTTTCTTTGTTGTTTTTGTTTCTGTCCATGCCAGTATTTTCCCCTGCCAGTCCCAAAGGTATCAATGGGATAGACTTTAAGGGTGAGGCCATCACCTTCAAGGCCACAACAGCGGGCATCCTGTCTACTTTGTCGCACTGCATCGAGCTGATGGTCAAACGAGAGGACAGCTGGCAGAAAAGATTGGACAAGGTCTGGTCTTGCACTCTACACACTGTGAATAAAACAAATGTCACCCACAGCTTGTGAAGTGTCATGTGGATAATAGGCAGTTTACTGAGTGGGCGTGTCAGCAGGCAGTGCTGTGTGGAAGTGTCACAGACTGAGGAGCTAATTGTTGCCTTCCATTGTCTTGAAGCAGCTGGTTATTATGGTCAAGAGTTTGATGTTTTGGTGCTCTGTCCTTCAGGTGGTGAGGTTGTGGTGCAACACTCTGCTGTTCTCGTCTAACCATGATTGTAGTATGTGAAAACAGTTAGGTTGATGGGAAATCTGCTGTTAAAAAGGTGCAGTGGTTGTTTTGGAAAGATTAGAAGGTGTTTTTCTGGAGATCGCACTGGAATTGATTTAACTGTAAAATGCACTAGCTGTATCAAATAAATAGACCCATTAATGAACAGGTGAGTCTTGATTCCTTAGGACAGTCTGACAGAGGTATGTGTTCAAGTTTTTATTTGTTCATGATTTCTTTGGTTTCATATTTGTTTGTATTTCTGTGATAACTGCATCTTGTAAAGCGACTGTTATTTTCAATATATATTGTTTATAGGAAAATGTTATGCTTTTAAATGCTTTTAACGGAAGGTGCCTTTAGCGAGACATTTCACAATATAGCTTTCAACTGCCTGTTGTGCGTGCTTAGTCAGCATTAAAAAAAAAAAAGAGGAAAAAACTGTTTTAGAGTTGTAAAATGTCACAGTCCAGATTACTGAAAAATAGCATGTTTTACTGGATGTAGCCGGTTTACAGGTGATTACTGTAAATTACCGTGGCCGTATCACATGTAAAATTAATGGCAATATGAAATATCAATTTCACAATAGTCAGACTTGCTTATCAGAAGCACAAAGGTACCTGTTACCCATAATGAGCTATACCCCTTTTTAATTTTTGATTGTGAGTGATTGGAGTTCCCATAACACTCTTTCATTCATTGATTTTTCTTTATCTAGAGAGTGGTGTGTGCCTGTGAAGGTATGGTCTTGAGAGCTGCACATTCTGACGTCCTGATTAGCTCAGCTCATGTTGTCAAACCAGTTTCTTTCCTTGTTTTTTTTTGTTTTTTTTTCCTGTGTGAAGGCGTGCTGCCCAACCCTAATACTTACAAAAGCCGGGAAGCTCTTTCAGTTAGTTAGACTGCTCAAGTGAAACTACCTCACTCGTATCAGTGTTGTGATAATGTTTGAAGTTTAGCTGCCAATGTGGAGTAGGGAAATAGAAATAGCTACAGAAGACACACTCAGAGGTATAAGACACGTCTGCTGCTCAGACTCGAGTGAGTTAGAAAATGACTGCTCGCACTTCATGGTGCAGTTTATGGAAGACTTCGCTACAAAGGGGGACAGAGCTGCTAACGTGCCAGACACAGAGATGGATACCTCTACAGACGGGCAGCCTCTTCTTTACAGTAGGTCTCTGTCTGTTACACACACCTGACAACAGGATCACTCTACTCTGCGGCAAGTTGTATGTCCACACCTTCGTTTACACTTTGTTTCTCTGTCTCTGTCTGTCTGGGGGGGGGGGGGGGGGGGGGGGGGGGGGGGGGGGGGGGGGGGGGGGGGGGGGGGGGGGGGGGGGGGGGGGGGGGG
>JBBMJY010000024.1:13867043-13919238 GCA_037833715.1 Toxotes lorentzi | reverse complement strand
TCCCTTCCCAAACTTTTTTCTGCTTTTTTGGGGTTTACCACTTTCTTTTTCCTTTTTTTTTTTTTTTTTTTTTTTTCTCCCCCCCCCCCCCCCCCCCCCACCCCCATTTAAGTATTTTCTGGAGAGCATAATTGTTATATATTACAGTATACTTATAACCGCGGTTTGCTTGCTGTCTTTTATTCCATTGTGGATAAACCGTGTGAACAGATTTTTGTGCAGAGTTGTTGAGTGTTGAATGTCTACATAGCAAATGCTTAGGCTGGATTGTTAGGTTCCTGTGCTTTTAAGTAACAGATTGTGAATACAGTAGATCTAGCACTGGACTGGAGTTCTCCATTGTAAAGCAACAGTCTGTTATTTCTAGTTCATTTGCTCGAGGTGTGCTGTGTTATCTCTGGCAGGGAATGAAACTTTAGGTAAAGCCTGTTTGAGTGTGCACACAGTCGAATGACGTGGTGGGTTTGCCTATCTGTTCATGACATGCACACCTCTCTTTTAATCCCCCTTGTTTTTTTTTGTTTTGTTTTTTTGCAAACTCTTTAACAGCCGTGAGGAGTATTGTGTGGGGCAGAGTTGTTTTTCTCTATGCTCTATAACACTACAGTCCTGTTGTTTATTGTCTGAATGTAAAGGGTTAGCAGATCTCTGGTAAATGCAACACAGATGTTTTTATTTGGCGTTTGTGTTTACATGCTGTCACTGTCATTTATTGTTTAAATACAGTTACACTAACCATACTGCACTGCTCTGTCTGTGTGTGCAGGAGCTTGAGAAGAGGAGGAGGGTAGAAGATGCCTACAAGTGTGCTATTCATGAACTGAAGAAAAAGTCACACTATGGAGGCCCAGACTATGAGGCAAGATGGAATTAGATAAACCACAGCAGAATGATTCCTTGACTTTGTCTCACAAGTCCCAACATGTGCATTTTTATCTTTCTCCACCGTGATCACAGCTGTTCTTATGGGGCCCCTGTAAATCTTACAACATGTGTTTGCTGTTGCATCTTCACAGGAGGGGCCAAACAGTCTGATCAATGAAGATGAGTTCTTTGATGCGGTGGAAGCTGCATTGGACAGACAAGACAAGATAGAGGAGCAGGTGTGATTTTTTTTGCAAAATGTCCTGTACAGTGTGGATGTATAAAACAATAATTCATTTAGCTTGGAATGTAATTTGAATTTCTCTTGTTCTCTTTCTTCTTCTGGAAAAAAATCCTTAAGCGCAGTTTAGTACATGACATTTCCAGTGTGTGTGTCTTCCCTCTGTCTGTCCCTCAGTGTCATTCAGATAAGGTCAGGATATCTCAGTCCTCTGCAGTTACTCCTGGAGACGCCTACTCCATCGGTACACACCGATTTGCCAACAAGGTGCTCAACACATTTCTTATGTTCCCTTTAATGTACACCTTATTTTCATCCTATTTTGTTCTCCTTTAAGGCGACAAATTGTTCCTCTTTTCTATGACTCATCCATCCTCTTTGAAGCCTAATGTGACCTGTCTGTAAAACCAACTTTTCTGAACTTGATCTGTCCACTCAGAGAATCAGTTTGTGCTTATTTCCATACTTTAAGAGCTTACGTAATACCTTTATGTGAAATGCTACTTGAGCAAGTTGTGATTGTGTGCTCTGGTCTGCTGCAGCGGGGCCTCTTTGGGTTTCATTCCTTATTTCTTTCTCTTTCAACCCTCTTTCTGCTGTACAGCTTCATAGCCATTCTTCTTCACTGTCCTCCGCTGAGCTGGTCAGTGCTTTGGATGACGTTCACAGATTCAGCGCTCAGGTACTGTATCAGGTCAACAGAGAGCACCTGTATCTGCAAAACACCTACTGCTTTTCACCACAGTCAGAGCATGAGCAGATAGAGAGAATGTCTACCAATCAGTCTCTTTGGGATTTCACAGGCGTTTTAATGCACTTTGAGTTGTATGTTACAGTAGGTTTTTATACCAACATCTTTGTGTAATGTGATGCACTAAGACAAAAAAAAAAAAAACCTGGTTGGACAATATTGAAATTCCGAGAAAGACTAACAGGTTGTTTTCATCATATAATGGCTGTCATCATTCCACTGAAATAAATCTAATGCTGCATGGCTGGAATGTAGAGGAACCTCTTCATTCCCTGTTCCTCACATCACTCTGTCTTCCTCAGCATGCACAAACATGAATCCAGGCTGTCCATGCACTGTTTTCGTAACAACATTATTGGGATGTTAATGTTGAACAATAATTTAACACATAGCCGTCCAAGCAGAATCATGTGTTAAATACATATTTGGTTACCGCTCAGAGTGTAATAGATATGCTAAAGGCATTTCTAAGGTTCTGAGAGTCAAATAGTTTTTGCTTTTCGCTTGTTATCATAACCTCTGTAACAAAATACCAGCACAGGTGCTAGATGTGTTGATTGCTCAAGACTGTAAATCATTACATTACAAACTTGAGCGTAGCACCCGTTAATACATTCTTTTTTCTCTGAGCACTGAGCTTTTTCAAAGCATGTCCTCAAGTAGGCAGATAAAAGAACAGTAAATGACTCTCTAGCATATGAACTTAATCAATATCTGTCTTGTCTCTTAGGTGGAGGAGATGGTGCAGAATCATATGACTTACTCTCTTCAGGATGTGGGCGGAGATGCCAACTGGCAGTTGGTAATAGAAGAGGGAGAGATGAAGGTGAGTATAGAGGAGGGAAGCTGCTTATGAATCATTTCCCTTGTTTGCTAGCTCTGAATATTTTAAATCTCATTCACTTTTAAAAGGTACAGTTGTTGCAGAAGCACCGACAGATCAGAAGCAGGAAAAATATATCAGCTAAAAGGGTTCATGGCACAATGGAAGAAAAAATAATCCATAAAATCTGTAAAATAAGTCCTCAGTACTTTAAAATTTTAATTAAATATAGCACCTGAGTGCGTCTGCTTAGTTACTTTACACCACAGATTCAAAAATAAATGTATTTCACATTTTCTTACATTTTCAAACCAGAAGGATCAGCTGTTATTATCAGTGACTGGTAAAATTAAGAGGATCCCTCAAGATGTGTTTTGAAGTGAGGTTGTGCACTGTGTGGAACAGGTGTACAGGAGAGAGGTGGAGGAGAACGGTATCGTCCTGGATCCCCTCAAAGCTACACATTCTGTGAAGGGGGTGACGGGACACGAGGTCTGCCACTACTTTTGGGACACAGATGTCCGAATGGACTGGGAGAGTAAGTTCACTGTGTCAGAGGTCCCCATCATATAAACACTGTTTTACTTTCCCGGTTTCAATGTCATGACCATGCCTGAACTCTCCCTCCCTCAGCCACCATAGAAAATTTCAACGTGGTGGAAACGCTCTCGGAAAATGCCATCATTGTTTACCAGACGCACAAGGTAGATTGACTTCATGGTGGTTTTAGACGTTGCTGAAAGGCGTTGTCTTGTATTTGATCAGTAATATCCTGTTTGATGCCCAGCTGAATATGTCTGGTTGTGTTTCAGAGAGTGTGGCCTGCCTCTCAGAGAGATGTGCTTTACCTGTCAGCCATCAGGAAGATCATGCCAACAAACGAAAATGATCCCGACACATGGCTGGTTTGCAACTTCTCTGTGGACCACAACAATGCCCCTGTAAGATGAAAACTATTCAGTGAACGTACTGTTTGGCATATTTTTATATACGGTGCGCTCAGAAAGTATTCAGACCCCTTCACTTTTTATGTTGAAACTATATGCTAAAATGATTTCAATTCATTTTTTCTCCTCATCAGTCTACACTCAGTTCTCTATAATGACAAAGTGAAATTAGAAATCTGTTTTGGCTTTGTCATAATGGGGTAGCGAGTGTAGATTGATGGAAAATGGAATTTAAATGATTTTTGCTGCAACAAATGAAGTGAATTAGTCTGACTTAATGAATGCACTGTATATTAGTCCTGTCACAAGTACTGTGATTAGAAATGTACATGATTCATGACACAATATAACTGCAAATATCCTTCAGTTGAACAAAGCTTTTTAAGTGTGAATGGAAGAAACAATAGTTTTCAGCCTCTCTACCTCAGTCACTCTGTGAAATCGGCTACAGTGAGATTTGTTTTACTTTCAGGCCACAAATCGATGTGTTCGTGCAAAAATCAATGTCGCCATGATCTGCCAGACACTGGTCAGCCCGCCAGAGGGTGATAAAGAGATCAGCAGAGACAACATCCTTTGTAAGATCACCTACGTTGCCAATGGTAAGTGCCTCTCCAGCCTCAGTGTATATACCCTAGGCAAGATCAGCAGCCAACAAAACAAAGCCACTCTGTCATCATCAGACTGCAGGCGCCTTAATATTAACCTCAAAGCCAACTGTAAATATCAGAAGGACGTGTTAAGCTGAGCTATAACCTTTAATCAATTGGGGTCAAACTGTTATTTTTAGTCTATAGACAGTCCATACTATAAGTGAAGTGTATAGCTTTGTATAGCTGGTAGCTGACACTGGAGCCAGACAGCCTGTGTGCTTGTGTTTTTGAAGTGTCAGTCCAGACTACTCGCACAACTTCACCCCCCCCCTTGACTTCCTGTAGACGAGGGGACTGTGACATAAAACAGCGCTACATAGGGAATCCTGAGCCAGCTCATTGTTAGAGAAGCCAACCAGGTCATGGAAGTTCATTTGAAAAAAAAAAAATCCTTGCATCTCACTAGAGGGCACCCAAGACCACAGATTAGCACATAAGCACGGTTTCCTGATCAGTTCTCCTCTGTGCGGCTGCAGTAAACCCAGGAGGCTGGGCTCCAGCCTCGGTCCTCAGAGCCGTGGCCAAGAGAGAGTATCCCAAGTTCCTCAAACGCTTCACCTCCTACGTCCAGGAGAAAACTGCTGGGAAACCCATCCTCTTCTGAACACAAAGAGGTAACCAGGAACCGTAACACATCTTATGTTAGAACTGAAAAAGCCAGCAGATGTACATGTGGTATTATTTCAGTTTTGTTCATGACTAACCTTTAATCTTCCTCCTTGTCTCAGGCTTGTGGAAGGCCGAGGCTGCCCACTGGAGAGACTACGTCGTTCAGCGTTGAACAGGCTCCCGTTAACTACATGACCCACTCACCTGACAATTAGAAAGTGTTTTCAGACTACTACATGCAGGACACCTTATCATCTACAGTATACCTGCATGTAGAGGAGACTGGTTTTACAGCTTTAATCCATCAGTAGTTCTCATCCCTGCCACATTATAATGGCTTAACACCATCTGTTAGTCATGGGTACATTTGTATGTAAATTGAAGAGTCTCCTAAGTGGTTTTTGAATTGTTGTTACCAGTTATTTGCTTTTTTTTTTTGTAAATTGTTTTGTACATTTCTTATGATTACACACTTCTTGACTTTTTTGGGGGGTTTGCTTTAATCACTAGTATTACAGCTACTTGTTTTGCTGCTGCTAAAGTGACTACCGTGAGTGAGGAAAGTAGATATTGACGGGAAAAGCATTGATGAGGTGTGGTACTGTGTCTCCTCTTTCTTGCCTTCTCCTGTCCCTCTGGTGATGACTCTCTTTGCAGTTTGATGGAGGGTCAGAGCCTAAAGCTTTGAAATCTTTATATTTCTAGATTGTTATAAAGCAGATTTCGGGAGAGCACCGTGGACACAATGTCTTGTACAGAGAAAACAAGAGTTTTCAGTTAGTTTACCAATGTGAGAAATGTGAATTGACTGTGGGCCAAGGAAACCCAAAGTGGGAGAAAAGAGCATTTTCTAAGTCTAATGAACTCACGTTGAAAAATATTTTTTTTTGACATCATTGAACTGATAATCAATAATTGGATAATTTTGATGTAGGTGACAGTTTCCAAATGCCCAGCCATGGGGACTGAGATAAAGACCCTCTCTTTCAAAGATGAGTGGCTACATTTTGCACAACCCTGGTTGTTTTTCAGCCCCTGATAAAGCAAAAAAAAAAAAAAAAGGAAATGCCCATTCATGAGTGAGGTTTGTAAATTAGTCCTGCTGCTTCTCTGCAGGATGATAAGGTAAAGCTGTAAGATGCTGAGTAGGATATCATTTACTCCCTACATTCTCAGTCATACTCTAACATTACATTTCACATGCCACACTACACTACAGTGCAGTTGCTTCCTGCCCTTTGACTGATAAACTACCCCTAGAATGCCTTAGACACCAGGATGAACCCTAAAAAAAATCCTGGCTTTCTCTACTGTACAGCCACCAGATGTGCATTTATATCAACACTGAAATGAAGCAGAGGGAGGGTCAGCATTTCACATCATCTTACCTCAAGATTTATATTTACTTTAGATTGTGTTTAATGCCATCAAAAGTTGGGAGTTTTGCAATCAGAAGATCTGCAGGCTTAAAAATGTAACCATCAGATTTTCGGCCTAAGGAGTCAGAGGTTTGGATGGATCTGGATAATAGATTTGCTGATGATTACAAGAGCTAGATCTAGATCTATGAGCAATGTCAGCTGAAGAATGCATTTAGTGTTTTTAATTTTGATATTTTGTCAGTAATTTACACACTTTGTATATTTCTAAGTTGTACATCAGAAGTGTTATTATTTGCACTAAATGTAATGGAATTTGACAATGTTCTGTAAATTAAAATTGTTACACAACAGAGCCGAATAAGTGTACTACTGTTTTAGTTGTACTAGTGTGAAACTGAGGGTAGTTCCTGTAAAATCTCTCAAATTCACCTATTAAATTATGCACACATACAGCAGTGATATGGAAAGAGATAATGTTAAATCTTGGGAACACTGGAAAGCACTGCTTCAGACGCTAAAGTTACTAAACACAAGTGGAAACTGAATTTTAGCAGTTTATTTATAGGAGTCTCTATATAAATATGCATTGTCTTTACATTCAGCGATTTAAAGTACTTTTTCAGCAAATGGTAAAATATTGAAATTTACATAAATTATGGTCTCAACTGACGTGTGATCGTGGAATTCAACATTTATAGTTGGATAAGGTCTTGATGAAGAGGTATCAGACGGCTTCTAAGCGTAGGATGCATGTGTCGAAACTTCTCGAAGAGGACACACTTATTCAGTATCAAAGGATATCCTGAGTAAAAGCATCTTCAGTCGTGACGCAAACCTCACAAAACTAGTAGCTCCACATCAAAAATGATCTACAATGTTCCTTCATCGTCTCTGTACATGTAGTATCGATGACTTACAGAGGTGTGCATTTGTAGAGTAAAAAGGAGAGAGGAAAAAAAAAAGTGCATATTCACACGTCCAAATCTGTGCTTGTATCAGGTAGCTCACCCACCTAAGCAACGTCCTCAAGAGAAAAATATTTCTTACAGTAATCATAACCAATGTCAAAAGTGCCTTTTCATGAAGAGCGAGAGCATCGTCCCTCCGCTCTGTGCTTCATCCGAGAGCCAGTAACTGTCTTTCATCACTTCACTTTCCAGCAGCCCCTTCGCCGGGGCTTCAGGTTCGTGTCAGGACAGCAGGAGACAGGTAATAGCCCAGTTAGGAAAAGGTGGCCACTTTGACCACGTCTCAGTCTTGTGTGTTTGGCCGCGGTGGCTTCAGGATCAAGTCTGTTCATATATGAGTCTTTCCTCATCCACGTTGGCTGCGGCTACGAGCTGGTTTGTGTCGTTTGTGTGACACTGTCACGTCCTCCTTCGTCGGGGACAAAAATGCCGTCATAAATTCACTGTAAACATTTCTCATCTGATCAGCAACTAATCCAGTTGCGAGCTTTGAAAGTGTCTTTCATTTCTTTCTGATTGGCGCAACATTTAAATAAATGTATGATTTGTATGTAGCCTCTCCTCATATGTTTATGTAGTAAATATTTAGTTCTTTGTGTGAGCCATGAAAACAGGATACATATATAAAACTTAATGGCACTGCATTGACACATGCTCTAAAAAAAAAAGCGACACTCAGTTCAGCCTGATGTTCATCACATTACATGATATGTCACACGGTTCCTGCAGATGTCCATCGCTGTGACTTTGTCCGTGTCTTCTTTTAGTCCGTCAACCAGAATCTCCGTCTTTTTGTCTTGGCAATACAAGTGGCAACATGGATCTAGCAGCACTTGAAGTGAAGTTAAAGGGCCAGCCCGGCCTGTCCAATGGAGTGCGGCGATTGTCTTATGATTGGCAGGAGGGAAATGATGGTTGTAAAGCTGCTGTTCTCACTGCAGGGGAGAAGAGAGGAAAGAAAAAAAAAAGATTCATAATGTAGTTTAGGCCTTTTTTTTTTTCTTAACTAAAACATGCATAAGCACAGATAACTAATATCCGAAATGCTTGGGAGGACAAAACAAGTCAGGAATTCCCTGAAATTACAGATGGAGGAAGAACACACCAAGTAGACATCGAGAACGGATCCGTCATCGCGGTCTATGTCCACATCCATGATGCTCTGCTCTGAAGTGAGGCAGATAGCACTGTCCTCCAGGGTAAACGTGGAGCTGGATGCAACGTCATCTCTGAAACAGAAAAAGAGGATTTTCCTATTAACCTGTATAGCAGGCAGCCCTGAGTGTTTATTGTCTGGGTGCAAGGCAGTTAAAGTAAAGCAGCTGTATAAACCGTGCTGGGAAAACTGATGAAAAACATACTCTCCAGAAACAAATCACACACTATTGCAGAGACTCCGACATCAAAGAGGCAAAGACACGAGCTGGCTGAGAACAGGATGGGAAGAAACCTGTCTGGTGTCGGGCCAGCGGAGGCCTCGGCTGAGAGGGGCATAGTCTCAGAAATGTCTCACAGGAAATGAACAAAATCTCCTCAAGCCTGTCCTGATTTGACCACAATGACTCAGTTACAATGGGGAAGGGGGAGCGATGTGTTCTACAAATGATCGCATCTAGAACAGAAGAACAAGAATCAACTTAAGAACTGAAGTTTTCTAGGAAACTGCACAAAATTTCAGCAATTTTGGTTTCAGCTCGGGGGCAGAAATTCATCACAAGCTCTTTGTCCAAATTTTGGGGGAAAAAATGACCAAATAAGACTAAATAAGAAGCATAAAACCAGCAACACACCAAAGTACTTCAGTGATGAAACACGGTGCACTCTGAGACTGCATCAATATCTGAATGAAATATAAGGCTTTAAATGTAGCTTTAAGATCAGGAGACACAGTGAAACCTTGCTCTTACTCCTTTCTTCTCCAGCTCTGGTTCAACCACCAGGGGGCAATGAGAGCCCTTTTAATTATATGTACATCAGGTGACTCCCTGATAAATTCAGGAATGTGTTTTTGTCTCTTATATGACATGTGACTGACCACTCTTTGTGTCCAAAGTCAGCTGAAGGACAGGTAGAGAAAGTACAGTTGTACAGACAGATGGCTGAAGGGAGAGGTGCATGTAGAAACAACCGCTCTGCTTCAGAGCAATCCTGCCATCAAACACCACAACATGAGGTGTTACGGGTGTAACAGACAAACCAGCTGTCAGACAGGGATTACTGTCGGTGGATGCACAGTCTCCACCACACCGCTTGTCCTCTTTTGTCACAGTCTTTCTGCGGCATAATGGCACAAAGTAAGACAGTGTCAAAAGCCGCTGTTTAAATATTTATGAAAAGAGCTGACAGAACCGTGTCAGGGCAGCAGCAGGTGACTGATGAGGGGACAAGACCGGACAAGTCGCACAATGGAGCCTCAGAGAGCAAGCAGAACCTGACACTGCCAGACAGGAGGAGAGGTGAAAGATGGAAAACATGAAGAGGTCAGAGGACGGAGTGTTCAGAAGCTTCTAGAAAGAGGGACAATGAAACTGTCCTTTACTAACAACCAGACGATGAAGTGCAGTGGATAAACAGTGGGTCACGCGTGTAATAAAACCTGTTAATGTAAAACATTGCTTATTATTTCATAATGTACACTGCAATTTTATTAGATTTTGCAATATAACATTAGGCAATGCCTTGTAAAGGTCTTCATTTAATGCTCAACAATGTACTGTTAAAATAAATAAATGAATCTGTAAGAATTGCAGGTTAATGAAATAAAGTCAAACCAAATTAGTAACAAAGTAAAAACAAATATTCCTTTTTTAATTAAAAGCTGTGTGCAGTTCTTCTGGAGCACGTCTTCCCTGACTAACTGTACCCACCATCACAACTGATCCTTTGACTGCACTCTCCATATGCTGTGTGGGAAGTGTATGTGTGTTGGATGCATGTTGCCAAGCCAGCTGAGTAATCTACTCCATGACGCACGTGACCAATAAGACCATGTGACGAAAGCACACAGGTGACAGTTACGTGGGCGTGTGTGAAAGTGCGTGTAGGGTGTGGCAACATTTACAAGCCTTCCTTCTCGTCCTCAAGGCCACAATGTGTACAGGTACGTTGCGTCATGGTTTTTAAGGCGCCCCGCCCCTAAATCAGCTCAGGGTTTTATGACAGAATTAAAGCAACCGGAGAGAGTAAAAAGGAAAACAAGCAGACACCGCACCTCTCCTCTGTTTGGTTGTCCACGTTGACGAAGATGGAGGAGGTGGAGATGGTCCCCATGGAGGAGCCCTCGTAGAACGACGCATTGGCAGGAACCAGGTCAGGACGCAGGTATGAGCCGAACACAGCTGAGGAGAAAACAGTTCACATTGCACACACATTATACAACTTTGAGAGAGAAAATACTGAGAAAATACACAACAACCGACACTGACGCCCACAGCCATGAATGCCCCATTAGCCAATCACTATAATCACTACAGCTGTATTGATCAAAACGTGAAGCTGTCACTGGATCATCCACAGAGGAAAGAACAAATGGTTCGTTTAAAGCTTAAACAAGCCTAATGACTGAGACAAGGCAGGACATGAGACTTAGATCTAAGTTAATTGATTAAATGGTGCAAATAAAATACATATATACAGTATATTTTCTGTATCAACCTCACACTCCAGCATAAAACAGATTTCCTCTGTCCCCTTTGAGACTGGTTTAGTGTCCATAAAGAGAGCTTTAGAGAGTGCAACGATCCACATTGCTCTATTGCACACTGAGTCACGGCAGGAGACACTAGTGGGAGAGCACTCTGGTTGTAAAGGGAAAGAGGACACATGACCCCATGACTTGTCTTTTCTGCACCACACCCTCGTATTTTCCGGCGTAGCGTTGGCTAACACTCCTTCACCGTATCAAACCCAAAGGTCAGATGCTGCTGCAGCTGATTTTGCTGACATGTTCACCCTTTATGGTCGTTAACGCCTGATTCAAACACCTTTCTTTACAAGGGTCAGACTGTGATCAAGAGAGAGAGAGGATAACATGCCTAAAGCCACACGTCTCTTTTATGACCCATGCCCTCTGGACACACACAGGTGCAAATTCTGTACCTGAATGGACGCTAACAACAAGGTAGCCGCTGTTTTCTTTCCATTAAGGCGCAGCACTGTATCAGCCAGTGACAGCTTCTCTCTCGGCGTCCTGAGGAGGACAACACTTTTATGGCTGAATGCCATAATAGTGGCTGTTTACGGGCCTCAAGTGTTTGTAAAAAGCCACAAAAAGTGGAAAATGGCTGAGAATTAAAAGGTAGATTAGGAGGCAGTTCAGAGCTGGGGGGGTGGGGGGTGTTTAATGGTGAAATGGCGAGTGTGTTTACAGTAAAATTGTTTAGGTTTTGAGTTTCAAAACAATCTCATTAATTACTTAGACACTTCTGCTAACCGTTGTTGTCCGACATCCAGGATACCCTGCCTTACAAACTACATGGAAAAAACTGCTTCACGGTGAACCTTGAGCTGTCACGGTCAGAGTGAGCTTTTCCTAGAAAGTTACTGTTTCGTGTACCCTTTCCGTCCAGACTGGCGAGGCTGCGGGCTCCTCCCAGCCTGTCCCTCCTGTCCTCCTCGTTCCTCTCATCCGCCTGCGATGAAAGGATCTCCTGAGAGGACGACTTCAGAGCCGGAATGGAAGTGCGAGTCCTCTTTGAAGGGGAGAATCGAATTGCTGCAGAGCAAAAAAAAAAAAGAGGAGCACATGAGTCAGGGAAAGAAAGGAAAAAGAGAGAGATCAAGATTCAGGGAAGCAGAGGCAGAAGACGTAAGAGGAGAAGATAATTGGAGGAGATATCCTGACTGAAGCAATGTTCACACACAGTCAAACTCCAATGCTTTGCCTTCACAATTCTGCACACAGTGGATCATGTGCCTCAAATGCTTATCTAAGAGCTATCTATGGTAGACAATGACAGGCAAGAAAAGGGAGGACAATAGAAGGAAACAATATTCCAGTTAAATGTTTAAAGTAAGAGAAATGAGTTACCACAGATCTAATTATGTTACAGTGACACGCAGATGCCTGGTAATCCACAATAGAAACTGCCCACAAATTCACTCTCCTTATCAGACCAGGATTTCCTACTTTCCACTTCCCATTGCTGCTCCTTTCCCTTTGCCCCCCCACACCCCCTCCCCCCAATGTGTGACCGCGATCAACCTGCAGACTTACGCTGAGTCTTCCTGAAGACCCTTGTGCTCATGAACTTGAGGAAGCGGCTGGCATAAAAGCCAGGCCGGTGCACCGAGACAGAGTCCTGGGGGACAGGCAGAGAAAATGCTTTTATCAGACTGGAGACTTAAAGAGTATGTGTCCAAAATAAGAGGCTCTTTCACTACAAACTATCAACTTACACCATCGTACACCAGGGCTTTCCATGAGTGTTCCAATTTTTTAATGAACCTGGGGGGAGACACAAGACAAGAAGAGGCCTTGTCACAAATGTATCCGCTTACACAACAACTTCCCCTTTATGCTTGATCAAACCTGAGACACTTCCCTTTTGACGCAATGCAAACTAAGGTTGTTTTCTAGAATTTTAGCAGAACATACAATGTTGTTTTAAGTTATGTAACATTTACCCTCTGAGATTTGTTTCCGAGCGAGGCAAGCTAGCGGGAGCTAACGTCCTCCCTGACCCGATGTCACCTCTTTCACTCAGTGTGCATTTGATGCCCCGACCAAACAGGGCCAAGATTTATGCGATTCTTTTAAATTCCCTCAGGTTTGAAAAGCAGATGAGCCAAAAAGCTTCATCCCCCTGACTCACTGCTTGCTCTCAGGACAAAAAAAAAAAAATCAATATGTAAATAAAGAAGACTGACTGCTGTGTCCATTTAAATCATGTTGGATTGTGAAAAAAGCTCCAGTCCTTTCAGAGAGTGTGGTAAAGTGGCTCATAGCTCCTTCCATCAATGCAGGGTGATAATTTAACATTAAGAAGGTATTGACGTAAGGCGAGCACCAACCGAAGCAGCTACTCGGAGAGAATCACGGCATGCTGCCATACTCAACTATTCATGCACTGTCCCTCTTAATAGCCATCTTTATTGGTTACTGATGAGATATTTTGCTTTTCAGACACTGAGACAGACATATCTGCAGATCACACAGTCGCATTTAAATGGGTTTCATGGCCCCAGAATTCAACAGATTAATGATTTTTTTCCAATCGGCAATAATAAGAAAGAATCAATTTTAAGTAATTAAGCAGCAGGTTTATATAATCTCCTGAAGACCAGTACCTGTATGACTGTAGAATATCTATGATACCCAGGAAGATGAGCAGCTTTTCTTCTTTGTGTGTTTTGGCAGGGATGCCACCCATCCTAAAACAGAGATAAAACACACCAGCAGTCAGAGACTAGGGACTGTTCTTCTTCTGCAGTGCTTGAAACACTGTTCAAATAAAGGCAATATGCCTCCGCACTTTTACAAGTGTTTGTAAAAGAGGCACTTACAGTATTTACATTCATGTGTATTGCTGTAAATATGGAGAACAGTGGCTGTGTTTGTATTTGTGTAGCTATGGTTATATGAGAGCCTGACTGTGTGGACACTGTTTGAGTGTCCTGTGCAAGGTAGGAGCCTGGTTGTATAACTGTGTCTGTGAGAGAAAAGGTGGGGATTAAGGGACAGACAAAGGCAGAGTGTGTATGCCCAAATATGTGTGCATAACATGTGTGTTTGCCCCCAACTGAGCCAACTCACGTGTCGTCCGTGGTGAGGGCTTCAGCTGCCTTGCCATCTCCCTGGATGGACTCCATGGCGGTGGAGTAAAGGACCCTCTGACCCACAGGTCTCTTACCGTCGCCCCCTGCCTGGCCCGACTCGCCCCCCTCTCTCTGGCTCTGGTCCAGGACGTGGACACCCAGCAGTAGGCTGTAGTCCATGATCTTAAAACTCTCCAGCACCTAAGACAGGTTACAAGAAAGGATAGAATATTTCACATTTTCTATAACTTGTTTGAACACTGAAGAAATTTATTTCCTGGCCTGGACGCTTCACTTTCAACTCCTCGACAGTAAACATTGCAACACTATGAAGTGTTTTGAAAAACACTTTTTTTTTTCCCCCTCCAAAAACACTTTCATCCCCCAACACGTTTCGGAGACTCAAAGACCAGAAAGCTAGCAAAAGGAAATCTCTGTTTAAACCAGTTTTGAGCTAAATAAACAAGGTGTTTCTCCACAGCGAGCCAAGTGTTACACATTGACCTGTCTAAGGAGCCTTTGCCCAGTTTCCCAGAGACTCCGCGGCCTCACATCTCCTGGTACTCAAGAAAAGCAGTCTTGTGGCAAGACAAGGGCAGAGAGAGAGGGAGAGAGGGAGGGAGAGAGAGAGAGAGAGAGGCAGGTACTTGATCTGATAATGGGACCAGGGTCACTGCCAGGTAGCCAGACTTATCTTATGACCTAGACTGGAAAAAATCTATTCTAATGATTTACAGTTCTGGACATGAAGCTATTTACTTCTGCAAATACACTATCCGTTCAATCCCTTCAGCCTCCTTAGATCAGGAAACAAGAATCAAAAATTCATGTAACCCTCATAAAAAAGACGGATAAAAACTTTGTCATTGTGATCTTAGACATTCTGATTTTATGGTCCATAAATAACAGGGAAAAAAAACTTCTCATGTAATCAGCGGGAGCAGTGACCCAGAATCCAGAGAAACACTGGCCTGTTTTTGTCCAGAATGTGAGACTAATAATGTTTCATAGGTTGACCTACAATTTCCTCTTATCTTTCTCCAGAGAACCCGTTTTCAATGTATAGACATTCGTAGTGTTAGTTGTAAATTCAGTTTGCATCTGCGATAGACACCACTGATGCATAAAGTCGTAGCCACACACATTCATACAAATACACAAACACAAAACAGACTTAATGACTGATTCAAACAAACAGTGGGGCTTTTGTCTGAGTGTTGCCTGTTCCATATCAACGATTTGCATCCCTTCACTCGAACTCCCCCAGCCTATTCAAACAGCAGCCATTTTGAATAGAGCCATGCACACCAGGCTGCCTACAGAAGGCCATTACTGGTGCGTCCTGGCCCCAGCTTTCTCAGGCAAACAATCAAACCATCACAACAGAAAGAAAACAGCTGCACTTTTATCGATGTTTGTGCTTCGTTTGAGTTTCTTTGGATTCAGGAAAAGGATGTTTGTATGTACAGGTACAGAAAAATATCAGTGTGATGTGTGGAATACTGCTGATCCACAGAGGCATAACAGCCAAGTGTTTGGGTCTCTCTGCTGGGCAACCTGCCCTCTGCTCTCATTTCAAACACAGCTCAGTTTTCTTACAGTGGATGGGAAAGGCTAATCCTAACACTCCTGTAGGAAGTGAGCTTTGCCACCGCTTCTGATCTTCAGCAAATCTCTGATTTCTGTTTCTCAGTATATTCCACCCCGTAGCACTCCTCCACCCAGCTTGCTCTGTGCCAGCCAGGCTGTAGATTTCCCCACAGTGCTGGCTGGTGTGACGCTAATACACTGCAAGCTTTCTTAAGTATGAGGCTCTCTGCTGAAAAGACAGAACACAGAGCCTCTTACACTCCTTTCTGGCCCCAGCTGATGCATTGGTCCTGGGTATATACGCTGACTCTGTGTCCACTTACCATCACGGGGATGTTTCTGCTAAAGCAAGTCAAGACAAGACAAAGTTTATTACAGCCACAAATCACAAAGTACGTCTCAGAGTAATCATCCATAATTCATGAGTACAACCTGCTGCCCACAACACAACAAATTAGAGACATGTGGCTTTTAAATTTGTCATTTGTTCAGACTTGTATAAATCCATTACCAGACCTGAATCAATGACTGCCTTCACTTTTAATTAAGCAGCACAGTTTCATAAAACTTGAAACAAGTCACCTGAACACTGAATACATCACCATAGGTTCTGGAAACGTAAGACATTTTTTTTTGTACACCAAGCACAAAAGAGAAAATAATCAATGGATTCATCGCTTACATAAATAATCATTAGCATTCAGTAAATGGATGTTTATGATTGGCTACCGCTACGCAAACCATTGCTGTCCTCCATGACTGTGCCACCAAGCGTGCATGCATGCACTGTCTGAACCTTTCCATTTCTGCACTTGTTTGTGTCTGAAATCAAAGGACTTCCACCTAACAAACACTCAAGCTAAGCTGTAAAAGTGTCTCCATGTCATTTGGTCTGGGTTGTCCTCAAGATACCAAGATCTCTCCTGTCGAACAAGTGTTGTGAACAAAACTGTGTCAACAGCTTGACATCGGCCTCACTCCCATCACGCACAGTCACTGTAATGCAACAGGGTCGTGCTGCTCTTCTCTGTTGCTCTCTGTTACCAATCACAAACACACTAACTCTACAACAAACCCTCTCTCTCCCACTCTCTCTGTACAGTAGAATTCAACATAAATTATTAATGCCTTGGGTTGTTTTGGCATGGGGGGTGGGGTAGCAGAGTAATGGAACTGCAGAGTAATGGAGAGAGGAGACTTAAAAGGAATAGAGTGTACCCTGTGTTTCCCTACAAGTGTCCGACATAACAGAAATATCTGATTCTCTCAAAACCACAACCAGATACCCCTCTTCCTCTCAATGCTCTGCTTTCAGCTTCAGCAAAACTGTAACCTCCCACATTCCCATGGAATAGAACATCATTCCACGCTCTGGAAAAATAGCTAAAATGTATTTTTCAGAGGTGTCACCACATGTACTTTTACAGGACAACAATCCCACTTCCTCGCTCCCTCACCCCCCGTTGCTTGGCTTCGGCCGACCCCTCCTCTGTGTTTTGGTCGGCGGTCTCTCCTGGGGTGACGGGGTTAGCTGCTTACTCATGGAAATAGACAGAGATTCTGCTTAGAGGGCACTTTGCTTCCCGCTCAGGAGGCAAACGCAGGAAGCCATGACAATAACAAACTGCACAGCACAGAGTCTCTAAACAGCTGCTGTTCGACACTTCCACTTCCATATATACAGTCACACACACCACATACTTTATATATACAATATGTAGCACACAGAGGCCTGTACACGCGCACATAGCAGGTGGACGACGCACATCTAGGGTACGTTTGGGCAAGGTTGTAAAAGTGAGTGTGCTGCCAGGTTAAACATTAAGTAAGCACTGACTTAGCAAGAGAGGAGGATGTCATTCTGTCCGCAATCTGCTTAAGAAAACATTAAAAAGAAAACAGAGAACACTGAGAGTGTTAGCATATCGGTTAATGATGATGAGAAGGGCCATAACCCGAGGAGATCACTTGAACTTTGTCTGAATTTCTGGAAATCTCCCTCTAACCCAACATCACAAGACCCACGTTTGTCCGAAAGCTTGGCGTCGAGATACTGCTTGACTTAAAAGGTGAGAAAGCAACAGCTGTTCACACCTGTTTACACACCTTTCCTGAAAGGACACTCTGAGGATACACTTCCCTGAAAGAGCAACACTAAACCATTAACTAGTCTGGCAGAACCAGAAAATGTACTCTTAAACAAAGTAAACATGGCATTTTTTGTATAGTGTAAAAAAGTTTTTTTTTGATAACATACAAAGGAGAAGACGAGAGAAGAGAATACAAGAGAAGACGGGAGAAGCTGTCAGGTTCAACTAAATATACCCACAGCATCACACTGTGCATTACCACTAACTCTGTTCCATATGCCATCCATCACTGGTTTGGCAATAAAACCATCACAGTTCTTCTATTCCCACATTTGCTGCAGCTCGTGTAATGGAATTCATTAAGTTGTTAGCTGAATGGTGCCATGTGCGGTTGCCAGGTCTGGCAGGTTGGCCATGGTCCCAGCAGGAACTTGGGCAGTAAGTCTTTGTTCCTGGTCTCTGGGCCTCGTCTAATACACCAATCCACACTTAGAGTAACATCCGGGTCTGATTCCAGCTTGAACACCAGGGCACAGACCCCTTGGAGTAGTTGTGTGTAGGTGTGTGTACTGCATGTGTGTGTGCAGCTAATCTATGTCAACCAGAACAAATGGGATTACAACACAAAGGGCTTCAGACTCTAAACCCCATCATTAGCCAGCCACTATGAGGATAAAACACCTTAAATCAGCGTCTGGAAGTCATGCTGTCATCACCCATAAACCTACCCCAAGAGGTTATTCACCTTGTCCTGAGAGAACAGGGTAAGAATGTCCCTGAACATTAGGAACAGCTATATATTTAGTTTCCTGAGGATCCAAGATAAAAGATGTACTGTAGATTCACAATGGTTCTGTAAAATGGTTCTAAGTTTGAACCGCTTAGGAGTGCCATATATGATACATAAGTGGAAGCACTTACTTTAGGAGTCTAGGAGCCACAGTATCTCAGCTGGGTTTTTTTTAGAGGCGGAGAACAAAGAAATCAGCAATTCAGCTCTTCTGTTCTGTTTCTTTTGCTTTTTAAAGCCTGGAGGCTTGTTCTTTCTTAACAATTGTGGTCTGCAAACACGTCAGCAAAATATGAAAATTTATTGCACATGGTACTTCACTCCAAGCTGCTTTCACAATCATTTCCACTAACACTAATGTAATGTAAGTAGACGAAAAAGGATAAGAAACGCTTTAGCCTTCGACTTAATTCAGAAAACTAACTTTGTGTACTGTTGTCTGTTTTTAATTCTTCTAAAGGAAGTAGCGGTGGATCACCAGATCACAAGAACATGTCTCCTATTAAACTCTTAACTATCCTCCTCCAGCCGACAGCCTCCCGGCCTCTGCGTTAAAATAGAGAAGAATGCGTGCCTTTAGATTGGAGGACTATCTTTGGATCAAGCTCCGAGTCTCTCACGCTACCAGGATCATGTCTTAATCACATTCAGTGTTTGGAGAGCTGTCATGTACTGAAACATGGCAGTGCAAAGCAGGGAGAACAGAGCCCGGGGCAAACTGAGAGCTTAGAATGAACACAGTGGAAACACACTGGCAAACACATGGAAGATCATCTTTTCAAAACATTTTAAGATGCACACACACACTCTCCTGACCTTGTACACGATGTGGTTAACTTATAGAGCTGCACGCGTTGGTGTTTCAACTTCTAAAGCAAACTGCTCTCAGTTCTGTTATGGCACATAATGTCCATGTGGGAATTTGCCAATCACAGGTCAAAATGATTTAGTAAAGGAATGAAGAGGAAAGGAATGAAAAGTCAACATAAATGGCCTTTTTAAGGAAAGAAATCTGATAATGAAACAAATATCACTTTGTCCTGGCCTTCCTTGTTTGTTGCACAGCTTACTTTTATGGAATAATAGTGATCTTCCTGTTGCGGTATGACTTCGCTATTTCCAAACCAGTCCCTTGGACAGACAGAGACATGAACGAGCACACATACACAAAATCACCACGCTCCACACACACATTCACACACACACAGCTAAAACCACCTACCCGACAGTCTCTCTGCAGGGTCTTCATTAGGTTGTTGTACGTCTCTGCGTCAAAGTAAAGCCCTTCCTCGTGCATGTCCTGAAAGTCCAGATCTTTGTAGGTCGGACAGGCCTTCTCCCTCTCTTTCCTGGACGCTCGCCTCTTGTAGGTAGATCCCTTCAGGTCATATTTGTAGTGCATCTTGACAGAGCGAGGCAGCACATTGTTCATCACCACCAGTCGGATGTTGATGCCCCCGGACTGGATACAGTACAGGCCGTAAAACTTAGGCAGCAGCGTGCGTGGATTCTGGTTCAGGTTCTTTAAATTAAACACAGTATAGGGTCACACTGCTGTGTGCAGGATCAGTGTAAACAAATGTAGTTTGTGCAGACTTGGTGCACTTCTTAACACATTACTGAGAGAGAAATAAGGAAATTGTTTGGTTGCTAATTTGTGAATGGCTGTGTTAGGTTGCAAATGAACTTGATAAATATAATTAGCTTTAAAGGTATTAATGTGTTTTCAGCATCCCCTTGACTGAGGCACTTTTCACTCTGATGGTGCCTCATTATCTGCAGCTAATGAGAATGTTCACTGCATCTCATTTAAGCCACACAAGCATCTGATGATGGGATTTGTTCAAATTTAACACTAAAACGCTTTCAGACACTCATTCAACACTCAAAAGTGGAGTTTTGCCACCTCACCAGGTGTTGGAGACCTCAAGAGGCGACAGTAAGTGTCTCACCATGTAATATCCAGGCAGCAATCTCTGGAGAAACTTGGCCTCTTTGTGCTGGACGGTTTTAATGATGAACTCGTCATCGCTGGTTAGGTAGAAGAGGGAACCGCTGGCACCCGGGTTGGCCAGCTCAATCAGAGGCTCATTTACCAGGGAGTACTGAGGAAGGAAACACGCAAACAAACCATTTCACGTTAAACAAAGAACAACAGCTTTAAACACATAAACTACTGTAGACAAAAACACTACTCAAAGTTTCTATGGAAAACATGATGAAACAACGATGCTGCACCACAGACATCTTTTGTTCGTTTACTGCTGGAAGAAGAAAACTGTAGTAAATCTTCACTGGCCTTAAGGTTTTTACAGTAAGTCATGTGACATAAAGGCACCAGGTCTCAAATGCTTGTTTTTGCTTTAGTGGCTTCATAAATTATGTGGCCAAAAGCATATGGTCACCTGAGCATTACAACCATACTGTGTCTGATAGACTAACAATATCACGCCAGCACCTAGTTTTTGGGTTAATGCAGCCCTGGCAAAGACTTTCCACAAGATCTTGCAACCTGGCTGCAGGGATTTGCTTCCATTCAGCCAGAACAACAGTAGTGAGGTCAGGCACTGATTTTTGGCAAAGAGGCCTGGTTCACATTCCAGTTCATCCTAGGGCAGATGAGGCCAAGGCTTTGAGCGGGCACTCAAGCTCTACCACAACAAAATGGGAAAATTATTTCTTTATGGGCCTGGCTTTATGCATAGCGGAACTGTGATGTTGAAACAGAAAAGGGCTTTCCCCACACGCTTGCCACAAATTTGGAAGGACACAATTGTCTAAAATATCACTGTCAGCTGTAGCATTAATATTTTCCTTTAGTTGGAACTGAGAGGCCTCACCCAAACCCTGAAAAACAGATAAGCTAAAATTACACAGAAGCACATGGTCGCCCACAGACTTCAGGCGATACAGCGTATTTTATGAAAATGTCAATGAAAGCAGCTCTCTATTAACATTTCGTTTATTGTTAGAAAAACACATTTCCTTTAACTGTGAAAGTGCCAGTTCTGCTTCACAGCAGCTGAGGGTAATAGGAGCAATTACTGCTGTGTGAACAGATCGAGAGCCTTCATTGCAACGTGACAATCAACGTGTCAGGGAGAGCCTGTGAGAACAGCAGACTGCAGAGCAGTGTTAGATGCTAATCAGTGCGTTATGAGAGCAACATGTTCAAAGGAGAGGAGAAACACTGGAGGCATCCACTCTCTCTCTCTCCAGAGATTCTTCCGCTGATGACCGTCTGCAGTCACAGTGACTTACCAGCACAAACACATCCGCAGTTTATTACATTTGCATTCAGCATACTACGTGTGTGTTCTCTCTATTTTAATTAGACTTCGCTGTGTGGCCTCTGTTTGAATGAATTCAACATCCTCAAGGAAATCGATCACGAGCACCTCCTCCGAGCTGCTGTGCCTTATGTCATCCTCCCTCTACTGCTTTTGAATTTACATTGAAGTTACAGAGCTTTTTGTCTTTCACTTGTGCAGAAACAAATTTGGCATTCAAAAACAAGAATGCAGCCGATGGGGCTTTTGAAAGGCTTGGAGGCAGACTGAAAATAAGAAAAAGGCGTCATAACATGATAAAGGCCAAGCAAGATTACATAAAGTTTAATTTCTGTGCCAAGCAAGGAGCGTTCGTGTAGGACAGAGATGAATATGGCAACAAGGTATACTCTGGTGAGCAGCAAATTAAATTACCATACAAGGTGTCATGTAGCGCACGTAAATAAAGGCTTTTGACAGGGGTGTTTGAATGCCTCATGAGTGATGTTAGACATCCAAAGCAGAATATTTTCACAGAGACACGTGCAAAGATACAAACAAACGAGAAAAAACAAACACAAATTACCCAAATGCTCCCCTTGAAAAACCCTGTCAGAATCCCCTCAAACACAAAACCCTCTCATTGTGTAAATCTTTCTCTGTGTGCGTTTGTGTCATTGCTTCTGCTGGGAAATCACAGAATCATCTACTGATTTCATTCACCACTGGGAGCTGGTTAAAACCAAGGTAATGAGGCCACGCTCCGTTAGCTCAGTCATTACTTCCAATAACTCTGTTTCCCCAATGCTGTGCCTTGACTTCACCTTCCCATCCCATCTTTCCCCTGCACAGACGGAGTGTGGCATTACCTGCCCACTACTCAATAAAAAAACATGCAGGATTCTGTCACAACTAAGTAAGATGGGAGATTAGGATTCAGTCAGTGGAAAGTAAATCAAAGACAACCAACAGG
Source organism: Toxotes lorentzi (assembly GCA_037833715.1). Lineage (NCBI taxonomy): Eukaryota > Metazoa > Chordata > Actinopteri > Toxotidae > Toxotes > Toxotes lorentzi. The sequence goes on along the minus strand of JBBMJY010000024.1, from coordinate 13,896,532 downwards.
CCATTGCATCTTCTTTATGGGACCATACGTTATTTTTCTATTATATTTACAGGTGGGAACTGGGAGTCTGAGGGTGACAAAATCCAGCTACCAGCATCAATGCAGTATTTGTGATTTAATTAATATGTACAAAAACTAAAGTGTAAAAATGGAGGCCGACAGGTTTACAGGGGTTATGTACAGGACTATTTCTTGGCCAGCAGCAGTGAGTTCCTTGGCAGGCAACCAGCAGAGACTCTGAAAGTCAAGTAAGTGTATTCCCCAAAATTAGAAACCATTCCTTCAAGTTAAATCTAAAATTCCCATTTTGCTGGGTACAACTCTGTTTCATGTTTTTCAACTTTCTACTTTCTACATACTATATACTGTGTGTGTATTGGATTTTATTGCACCGTGCAAATTAGCTGGTTAGAAGCAGAAGGTCTGAACTGGAAGACTGAATTATGTGTGTGCATAATCATGTGCAAATAGAACAAATAATGACCAGATGGGTCTCGGCCAGGTTTTAGTCTTACCAGGTAGTCGTCTGGTTTGATGCCGAACAGATCCCTGAAGTAGCGGAAGGCCAGCGGGGCATAGGTCTTGAAGCGGAAGTCAGGATAGTGATGTGCTGGGGTCAAGTTGCTTCCCTCGCTGGTATGTGCCATGAGCAACAAACCCAAGAAAACAAAAACACATATTGGTACATTAGATATAGTTTTCCAACAAAAATAGAGGAGGGAATAAAGAAAACCTCAAACACTACATAAGTATAACATAACATTTTGGTGTCATTAATACAGACTAGCATCCTCCAAGCAAGGATCAAACACAGGAAGCAGCAGAGGGAAAGTGAACCCTAACACCTAATATTTGTGCCTGAGTATCTAGGCTATTGGTAAGAGTATCAGTGGGCCCTTGTAATGTGACAATCGCTCCCCAGTGGGAACCCCAGATTCACCAGCATTATAGTGACAAACTGTTTTGTATAGAGTTCTTCGCCTGGAGACTGAAGAGGGCTCTGATTACTGAAGCTAAACAATACCAAACAACACATGAGCCTTAACTCCGAGGGTGAGAAAGGGAATAGTAAAAAGGTTAAACAAAAAAACAAAACAAATAACACACACACAATAACCTAGATTTTTTGTTGTCTTGGACTGGACCGTGAGACATTCTCAGATGGGCTTTGACAAAGACGGACTCTGTTTTGTAACTAACCCAACCTGTGTCCCAGGGGAACACCACAACAATGGAGAAAGCACGTCTGATAAGGTTAGAGTGAGTCATCTGTTGAGTCTTTCATCAAATAAACTCTCATTGGAATCAATCTCTGTGACCCTAAATCTACAATAAGTAGGTTAATAAAGGTTTTTGTTTTCCAGGGCACCTCTAAATCTGGTTAATATTCTGAGAACCTGGACGGTTTTCTGGGTAAAGAGGCTACTGTGTTGTTGTTTTGTGCTGGTGCTGTCTTCAACAGTCAGGCCCTGATGTGTAACACTAAACCTGTGATTACTCTACAATGAAATCTGACTGCTCTGTTTAACGTTCGAGGGCAACAACAATTATCTGTCATCAGCGACTGACAGTCTGTGATGGTAACGCACGCCTCGCGTGGAAACCATTTAACAACACACAGCACCTGGAAATGTTTCATTCAATCTAATCAGGGAGCCATCTGGGTGTGCGTCTGCCCGTGGAAAGATGTGTGTCGGTTGTCAAAGGTACATGCACTGAGAAACACAAAACTGTGTGAGTGTGGGCGGGAGTCATCTGCAACATCTCCAGCCATCCAAAACTAGACTGACAGGACAAACAACAGTGGAAAAACCTCCAGAGAGGAGCAACAACAAGAGGAGGAAGACAGTGAGAAGGAGGAAAGCAATAAAGGTATCCGAGAGCCATCTCCATCACTCAGCCGCTCTCTGAGGATACTCTGTCAGAGAAAAGAAAGAGCGGGGTTTGTGTTTGTGTGCTATTACAGAACAGAACGCTTAGAGAAAGTAAAGAATAAAGAGCGTTATGGCAGATACGTTCGTAAGACATTCTTTTTCTCCCACTGATTTTGTTTTGTTCGTCGTGTCTTATACAATTTTCTTTTATTCCCTGACCACATAGCCTTGATTTTTTTTTTCAGTTGTCTTTCACAGTAAAAGGATGGCCCTGAACATATAACCATCACTTTATTTCGCCATTGCATGAAAAGGCTTGACACTGGGTGCGGACTGAGGATTATGTAACAAACTCACTTTGCACTCATCACAGCAGGGGAGACACCAAAACCAAGAGTAATGTTTGGCTGTTGCTGAGGATCAGGGCGATAAAAGGTCAATGTGCGTGCCAAGGCTAAGTTTGCATAAACCATCCTGAGTTTACATATCCTGCTGCAGCATCCCAAAGGTAAACCACAAAGTATTTCCTGGTAGGACTCTAATTCTCTTTCTGAAGTTTCAAAATTAAAAAGACTTGTTTTGGATGATCCACGTCTTTAGCATGCACACCTTTTCCAAATAGAAAATAGAAACATTTAACATAATTAGTCTATTAAAACAGCAAATACTAACTGACAAGATCCTCTAAACCTAGACTGTACTATTTACTGAGAGACTCGGTATGACATTTCCATACACTGATTAATTGTAAAAATAGATGTGGTATGTGTCTGAGCATCAACTGTGCGGTGAATGTGAATTCACCAGTCACACTTTCAAAGAATCCCTAAGTCTGTTTTGGGTTATATAAAATGCTTCTTTAAGCTGATGATGTAATTGCGAAGACAGCCTGAGATGACGGAGCTGCCACACGCTGACGTATGTTTTGTATTGTGGCAGTAAGAGGCAAACAGTAAGCTGATTTCACAGCTCTTGGCAGAATAATCCATTAGAATAGTTTTAACCCTGCATCATGACTTAGACAAGCAAAATTCGCTTTGCTGATAAATGATGATGGTGGCAGTTTATGGTGGCGGCATAGTTTCTCTGGACTGCATGTCCACTGCCTGCAGTTTCCACAGAGCATGATGAATAATAGATTTAAATATTTTTTAATACGAGACCCAGACATATAATATTTGAGCGGGCAGACGGGCAAGGCTTAGTCTTAAGTCGCTTTCCATTCATTGACTTTGCAGAGTCGGGAAACAGTTGTTACCAACCAGCAGCCTGTTACCACCTACGCATAATGTCTGTGTATGAAACAGCTCTCTGATTCACTGGCTCTTGTTGGCCAACAACCTTGAGTTTATTTAAAGGTCTGGCTGTTATTGTGTGCAAACCATTACTACACAAATAACTCACATGATGAACGAGTGCATCCGAAGATGTACACACCACAGAAGTCGATGTCTTGCTGTGTATAGAAGCTGTCTACGTAAGCATGAACGTCTGTCTGAGTGGGCTGACACTACATAGCACTGACCTGGGCAGAAAGACACTCTCCACCACGTAGAAGTCTTGCATAAGCACGTCTCTGTCAGGCTTGGAGGTGAGGTTGCCCACTGTATAGCCAATGCCGAGCTGAATGGACCCCTTCAAGGCCGATGACGTGGTCTAGAAGAAGAAAATAGAAGACAAAACATTGCATCAGCACGGCTGTTGTAGAGCACTGTCACTGTTACCCCCATTACACTCATGATTTCTTGTAAATATTAACAATGCAACAGGCACATCTGAGAAAGGCTCCCATGCAATTTGTGCTATAGTAAATTTAATCTAAAAACAGATTTGCAGACTAAAATTGAAGTTATTTACCAGCAGAGTAGATCAAAATCAAGAACACATTTTCTGTATAGTACAATTATGTAGTATAATTTCCACACAAATCACATTCACAACAACTCCTACAGGCTGGGACACAAACACAGTAGTACTCTTGCTGCAACCACAAAAAGACCTTTGACCAGTTTTTTAGTCCCCGCCTGAACAGTTGTGAGCCTTGTAATGGTGACATCTTAAGAAATGCTGCCTTAAGCAGTGACGTATAAAGTTTAAAAAAAAAAAAAAAAAAGAAAGAAAACAAGTGTGACCAGTACTTGACTGATTTCTGGCAGTGAGCACTGGCAGGGGTCAGGACATTATGTGCTTTAGAAGGACATTTATAAGGACTCATGTGACTCATGTGACAAGTCCAAGTCTTTTGGACTTGTTGGCTCTAAACAGCAGCATTCCAAATTATATGTTATGGGAGCAGGTTCACATTTGTCGTAAGAGTAAAATAAAAGCAAACACAGTGAGGCTCTTGTATGAATAGTCATATGTTTTGTTCTGTTTTTTTTTTTTTTTTTTTACCTTTTTATATGTTTTCTCTCTGTTTGTGTTCCAAGGCCCTCCCATCCCATTTTCTGTTGTGGTTGACATCTGAAAGAGACACAAAGTCATGGAATAAAGAGAAAACTGACTATAATAAAGGGAAAATATTATTGGTACTGATTTCACAATTTGAAATAAAATCACATTTGCCGAAAGTCAAGACCATAAACCTACCTTGCTTAATGGAAAGCTGCACCCGACAAACAGCAATCAGGGCGACATCTCTTGAATGTCAGGTTGAGTAATCATCAGGAGGTTTGGATCTGTCAGGGGACCCTTTGCAAGAGAACATACGCAGGAAGAGTTAGCGTTACACAATAACAAACCAGGGCATAAAAAAAAAAATAAAAAAAAAAACAGCCTCTGCATGAGGTGAAGCTACTGCAAAGTTAAGATGTGACAAGCTGAGGACTAAAAGGTGGATGGGGACATGTCCACCAGCAAAGATTTTTTAATTAACTGCAATACACTTGTGTGCTTTCAGTTTGAAGCCACTTTAAGGCTTAATCTCTGCCTCTCATGACTCATGAAATGTGTATGCATATGTGTGCAATAACAATCGCACCTCTTTTTATTATAATCTTGTTTTGAAAAAACATTTTTTCTCCCATATTCCAGGCGTTACGTGATTGTTGGATAAATACCCCGTCATAAAGGAGCAAAGCTGCAGACTGTGTGTGTCACTGAGGTGTAGCCTTGGGAGGAAAGCAATATGTTGACACTGCCCAGTTTACAGCACAACCAAGTCCTGACTGAGCCACAAAAAAAAGTCTCATTTCCTCATATATTCTCCAGGAATTTTACTGTACCAGTCCTCCTCTTCTCTCTCTTTCCCCTTCTCTCTCCTAGCACGATTTCCTCCTGTTTCACTCTTCTGACAAAACACTGACGGGGGGAAAGTAAGGAGTAGAGGCTTGACAAAAACACTGGCAAAATTGAGACTTTGTCTGATAAGCTCTGGCAAGCCTGCAGTCACCATACCACCTGCATATAAATGCACCTGCAGGTCTCTGCCTTAGTACTGCACAATATCTTTCAGCTTCATAAGCACCATGTCCTCCAGTCACCCGCTCTGTGACCAGCAGTTACATCCTGATCAAATCAGAATCTACTGTGCAGAGAATATAGCCTCTCAAGAGTGGGGCAAACATCACTTTTATTTTGAAAGTCTTCCCAACCAGCTACAGTATGGTTACAATTCTACTACTTATCAATAAAAGCAAATGTGTCGCACCCATGTTTAAAAATAGCCTTCAAAAGGGGAATTATGTCTTCAGACGAATGCATGTTCACACATACTCACTGATACTCACAGATATTAAGAATGTAGCAGACACTGAGCTCTTATCTTCAGACTCGGCCCTTATCTGTGCTTCAGCTCTTCTGTTGCTAAAAACACAGACACAACGCCAACACAGATACATTTTGGCTCGAGGAGCTCCTCCCAACTACATCTATTTGTATTTGTTTGAGTCTGTTTATCTTTTGTACCGTGTCTGTCTCCATTAAAATAATATCCTGTTTTTTTGTGTGTGTTTTCCTCGTACTGCACACAGTCACTAAGAACTTGTCAACTCATCCTTGATAAGAAAATCATGTCTGTCGCATGATTTCGTGTCACTAAAATTAAGGCAAAAGTCACCTGGAAACAAAATCCTGTTATCGATCGTGGGCCAGTCTGTGTTGTTAGGAGTGACTCTCAATAATGAGTTGTCGATCCACCTGAGCCATTGTACTGTATGACTGGATGTGTGCTCTGAACCTGAGGAATGTTAACAAGCCTGTAGGCAGGCCTGTCTAGTTCAGCCCTGGCCTGGGCGTCAGTGTTAAAAGGGATTTTTTGGACCCCCCCCCCCTCTCTCTCTCTCTCTCTCTCTCCCTCTCTCTCTCTCTCTCACCTGACCCCACAATCCAGCCAGTCCTCTAACAGCCTGTTTCCAGAACAATCCATGAGAGGCCCCGCAGCTGCATTGAACAACAGCAGGTCTGTTGTTGTTTAACTCTCAACAAAGAGAGGCAGACAGATGGATGGAAATGGATGGGTGGATGGTCCTAATCATCTGTGTCTTCCCACTGTCATACTCTCACATTGGCATACAGTAGTGTGACGAGGAAAAGAAGGGAACGCATGTACTGGGACACTTTTACACACATGTAAAACAATACCTTGTGATTCACAATCACATCACTGTGTGCTACAAACACAAAAATGCATCATTATCAAATCAATGCCTCTGGTAGATGGTGGATGTTTTGCGGCCTGGATGAGAACCAAATGGGTAAAATGATACAACCGATCAATAGAAAAGGACACACTGTACAGGAAAGTCTAAATTTGATTGAAAGCATTTAGACCTGGTCTGTGTAGAGGGGTTTGAGTTGTGGGTTGTTTGTTTCTGTGACTTTGTGAAAGTCAAGTGAGGTTATATAAAAACTTGGTACATCATGGTAAAACTGTGCAACACCACGTCTATATCAACATCAATACCCGGTTCTGGTAACAATGTACTTTTCATACACTTTATGATTCTATTTCTGAAGCACTTTGTGACTTCTGTTCTTAAAAGGTGATCATACAAATAAAATTAATTGCTTAGCTCATCTTTATCTCCTAAACAACTCTTTTCTCGCTCGTCCACACGCCCTTGTGAGAAACTCTGCCACCCTTCAAACAAACACACTTGAGAGCAGATCAAACACTGGCTCTCATTCCATATCTCCTCCACAGTTTCAGGGATATTACCAAGGGTGCCAGTCAGCCCCACTCTGTAGCCAAGCAGTCCTGGCAAGGAGAATATGTTGCTGAGAGCAGACTTGGGCCGTCTGGTATGATAAAAATGCAGATCCAATGCATCTGAGCTGTCAGAAAGTCTAAGTATCAGCAGTATTATTACCTCACTTATTCCAATAAACTAACTTGGGGTCATAGTAATGAAGACAGGAATCAGATCAATCAACTTCACCAATAACCAGCCATGTTACACACTTGTTTTAGAAGTCATACACAATTTAAAAATCATTTATCTCTGCCTATATAGTGATCTAGTTCTTTACAGTAAGTGATGAAGAAAACTCTTACAGAAGATCATTTTCAAACCATCTCACCTTGACATCAGGGCTGATTCAGTCAAGGCGGCCCCCACAATTTCTATCACCAGGACACAGATACTACATATAAATTCCTGTTAGCTCTGCTTTGCTTCAGTCCCCAGATACTATTGGATTACTGCAGCAGATTGGAGACATAATGGAGAATCAATAGCGCTGAGGACCGGACTGCTGGGCTTTCATGACCTTCACAATCCCCGGCTGAGAGATGTTAGATAAGCACAGATATCTGGATTTGGATGCATACAATCAAGAAGATGCATGGGTAGTCAGCTTAGCCCAGCCTGCGGGGGATCAGCTTCATCAACTTAACTGCACTGATCCTTGACTACAGCTCTTAGAAACTCCTCCAAAACAAAATCTAACTCAGAAAACTTGTTCAATTGCATTGTTGTTTGCATTTTTTTGAAACAAGTCTCTTTTCAGTATCTAAAAATACAGTGTTCCAGGATCACATACAGCATAGTAAAATACACTGAAATAAAGTGTGTGCTAACAGATTAAATAAAATAACAACTTTAAGCGCTGTACACCGCAAGCCTGTATGTACAGTACATATCTGGTGTGGGGTAGAAGTCATAATCTTTCTGAGGCCTTGTGTAAGTGCTTGTTCACTGCTTTGGTGTTTCAGTGTGATTATATAATTAGCTTAGCTGCCCCAACCGTGTAAAATAGTTGCTTCTGAGAAATGTGCCATGTACTGTTATGAATGACGCTGCTGGAAAATAAACATCTAATGTGTGGGTTCCCCTGCACTAGCCAAGCAGAAATGATCAGTCCTATGAATGGCAATAATAAACAAACTATATGTAGACCTCCGCCACTTTAAAAACTCTGGCAGACAAATAGTGAGACAGGCAGAGGAGTAGATGATGGTGGTTGGAGGGCAGACAGAGGGAGAAGGGGCTAACGCTGTCTTTGTAAAATGTTCGGTCAAAAAGACATATCTGCTCATCAATCTCAGAGACACAAAAAGAGATGCTCTGCTCTGGTTCTACCCAGTTCAAACAGACCGCCTCAACTAGAGCACAAGTACACACAGAGTGAAAACATAAAATACACATGTACACATAAATATATAAACAACCACACATCCTTGACATGCAAACCCTCTCCTACACCAGATGACGAAGCTGTAAAACATCTGGCAGGTGTTATTTTGGATTGTTTTTGGTGCATCCTGTTCCATATTTCACTCTATACTCTGGATGAGTGTTTGTTTTCATCGTCCCTCTGAGGGACAAGCTGTGCTGCAGCTTGAGAGTAGCGTCTGTCCACACCTGTCATACACCAGGCACTATGCAGCACTGCAGAGCTGGCAAAGAAGTGCGTTTGTGCACACGTGTGTGTGGAGGCTACATGTCTAAACAAGTCTAAATATCTATAGCCTCATTAGCAGCCCATGAGGATGATTGATTGGTTCGATTAACAACAGGGAGACAATTTTTATTGGCATGACTTTTTGGTGAGACAAAAACGTAAATTTGACCGAAGGGCGGCCTAATGTTTATCATGTAAGTATGTAGTATGTATGTTACGCATTATAACGTGCACAACCAGCATGTATGCTAATGTAGCAGTAATAATCAATGTATGAAATACAAAGCAATCTATGTTTTAACAGCATGATACTACATAGAGAGGCATGACAGAGTTGTAAAGAATGGGAGCACTCTGCACTGACGACAGCCTGCTATGCATCACAGAGCCAGAGCAGAGCATACACTGTGTACTGAGTAACAACATCCCACAAAATCTGAAAACTTGGTTTAGTGGGCTTGACGGTATGTATGTGTGAGAGATATCATTAGTCAAGCAGCTGTCTCTAAATGTACATTTGAACTTGTCATACTGTATATGAGGATGGTATTTGGCCTTTTAACAAGAGCAAATGAAGAGAAACAATGCGTGGGTGGTAATGGCGGACTACACCTCAGATGTGACATGAAGAGAAAAAAACAAGCAAAACAGAGGGAGGGAATGACAAAAACACGGAAAGAAGACAATGGGAGCGAGAAACAGAGACAGAGAACAAAAGGTATGACAGTTTTAAATAGTTAGTCGGGTACTTCCCATGTGATTTCTGCAACAACAATGTACAACAGGGCCACATGCCAAGTTTTACTCAACACAAATCAATTTTCCCCCCTGCAGGACAGATAAGAAAAACAGCAGTATATAATCATGAGATATTCAGAAACGGAATGAATGTATTTCGTTTTGTAAGACGACACAAATGCAAGAAGCCCAGGGAGAGTACACGGGGTTGTGTATTTGTAATTCAAAGAGTGTTTCACTCTAGTTCCACTCTGCATGAGAAGCAGAGAGGAGGAGGTCACCCTCTGTGTCCAGAGAGTCACATGATTCATCTGAGGGAATGGGGGTGGGGTGGGGGGGCATACAGATGATGAGTATATGGAGAGAAAACAGAGACACTGTTCTCTGAAAAAACACTGCACTACAGAAGAAGCTGCACTACAGCACCACACTCTCTGAGTCAAGGCCTTATCACAGCGGGATTACTTAATTCAACCACCAGTGATATCTATGCAAGATAGCTCATGGCCCATGGAAGACATGATCCAATGACACAAAGAGAACAAGCGAGACTTGCCCATCTCAACAAAGCCTAGCTTAGTTTTACTCAGCCCAGCCCTGGAGTCCAAAGGTCCTCTTACTCTTCTTTAAGCCACAAGGTTGACAGGCAGGTTTATTACCTATGCATATGTCTATGGACACAACTAAGTGTGTTTATCATTCTCAGGAGTGGTTGATCATGGCGGTAAGGGAGTAGGTCGCCCTGCCTTTATTGATCTGAGGTCACAGGCTGCTAAAGAAAATGAGGAGGAATTTCATGATGCCAACTTTCCACATTCTTTAACTCCTTTCTCCCACTTGTTTGTCTTCACCCACCCATCCATGTCTTTCTGTCTGATGCTTTCATTTTGTCATCTCTCCCTCCTACTCTCTCGCACCCAAGGGTCCCCTGAGTGGGCCTCTGCAAACCTCATCATTACCAGGGCAGGAAAGTGGGAGGGGGACATGGGGGACTCTCAGCAGGGCCAAAACAACAACAAGCAACAACAACAAACATCACAACCTCCAAATAATCTGAATTCCTGTGAGGCTGCCAACCTATCGCTCTGCCAGCAGCCTCCAACCAACCAATCGCTGTACAGAGGAGAACAATTATGAGCCAATCGACGCCGCAGGACTCCTTTGGGAAATTTTTTTCACCCTCTGGAAAGCCGGTGCTGACGTGCTGCACGGCAAAGGAGGGAGGAACTCCCCTTTGGAAGTCATTAAGATCAAAGTGATAATACTGGGAATATTCTGCCTACAGATTCAGATGCTGCAAAGTAAACAAGGGGCATTTTTAAACCGACCCTGACACAAAAGCCAAAGAAGACTTACCGGTAATACAACAGTGTTCAGTTAGTACTCCATGACTAAATGAATGAGCTTCATGTGTAAAATTGGTGGAGCGCCCCTTTAATCATCAATTTGACTTTTTTTCACTTTTGGAAAATACTCATAGATCATTGCCATCAAAACATTTTTACAGGGAGGACTGCTGACACTGTGGACTGCACATAAAGCTGAACATGTCCAATTTCAGGGAACTAACCTTAAGAGAACATGTATTAGCTCATTTTATCATGCCTATTTCATGTGTTATTGATGTTTTTTATTGGCAGCCAATGTCAATTCTGCCAGCATTGTTTTACATAAACTTGAGATTACTTCAGCCTACTGCATAGTACTTGTACTCTGAATCATATAAACCAATCGCACACACAGAGGGATAAGAGAGATTAAGGGAGCAGCTTTAAGTTAAGGAGATGATTATCGTACTTGTTTCAACTCACACACACTTCACGTGCTGTGCTAAACAATGTGGGGGACTCCAGCTTTTGAGTTCTATCAGATTTTATATTGTCTAAGGTGAACATTGATCACAGTGCTAATAATATAATGACAGCTAATTATAAAGTCCTGATTGAGTGCTGGCGGCTATCAGCATTATGTGGTATGTGCTGACATGACTGCATCCTGGCCGACAAATGAGCACAAAGAAAGAGATTACAGTGAAAGAGAGAGAGCAGCCGGTGCACAGGTAGAAGTGCAACCAGGTTGAACAGAGGTGTGGAGGCTAAAACTCATCAGGTCAAAAGAGTACGTGGGTCAAACTGCCCACTGACCTGTCTGGGGTTAATGATACGAAACACCTTCTTAATCAGCAGTGCTCTGATTCACACAGCTGGTCATGAAAAAAAAGTGTATTTGGAAACAGCAAAACATACAACACTCGTTAATCATCGGCATCGAAAAATGTAAACCACATTTTGTTGTTATATACCATTTTCAATTCATTCACTGACATTCAAGTGATCTGATTCAGTGTTGCTAAACTGAGACAAAAAAGAAGGAAAGGCTGACATGGTGCTGAATTACCTGAGAGCGTATGCTGGAAAAAAAAAAAAGAAAAACAAACAGTCTTATCATCCTATGCAGCTGGGACGCAGCGCTTCATTAACACTTCGGCCCAGAATATAACTGTAGACGGGAGTGAGAGAGGATCCTCTGAGTGGGTGAAGTAAGAAGAGAGGTCACCCTAAACACACACACACACATTATGAGGCGTCGGATTTCATTATCACAACACAGTGAGGCATTTAAGAAAAAAAAAAAAAAAAATCTGATTATTATCTTCAATGTAACCAGAACCCAACATGGGGCCGCACCCCTGTGTGGGCACATGAGACACATGGGTCAGTCAGACCATTATCAGGAATTAGACAGAGAGAGCTGAACTACTGTTCAGGGCACCGACTTATGTAACTGTCTTAATAAGCCTCATATGCTTGTTATTTTGGTCCTATCACTACTGCGACTCCATGGTACAGTACGAGCACAGTACACAGAGTGCTCTTTGACCCAAAATCACAAGACGGCACTAAAAACCCCACAGCTCTTAATTGTTGAGCTACCTCTTCGCAGGAAGCTTATACAGCAAGAAAAAGGTACACGAAAATTGGTTTAAAAACGTGGCCTTCAGCTTTGAATCAGTGTTATCGATCACGGCAACAGTCACAATTCACAATTTAATCACTGATTTAAGAAAGAATATGCACCGCAGTAAAAGTCCAAGCACGGGAAAGAGCGAAGGGTCACAAAATAAATATGATTTGTCTTGACAAGGTTTTGACTCTGCAGTGCTGTGGCACTTCTGCTGCTACTCAGATGGAAAATATTACATAATATGCAGATGCTGCTCACTCTGACAAGCAACATATCAGTGCAAGGGCAGCGTGCAGCACAGCATAAGAGCTCAGGTGCTATTCCCAAAGAGAGAGCAGGGGATTTGCATGAGCCATTTTCCCTTTCAAACATCCTCTGTGGCAAACTGACCAACCTGGCCCAAGCTGGACCAATTCCCCTGCCTCCCAGTCAAATGAGGAGGAGACAGGAAGTTCATTAAGAAAACCACAGGCTCATATTCCCATGTAACACCTTGCCCCTGTCCTGCAGTCTGGCTTGAAACCGGTCAGATTTGCATGATTATTCAATTTCTCCAAACATAGGTGCATAACACTTGAAAGAAAAAGCAAATAAATCACAGTGTTGAAATAAGTTCATATAAACTCAACAGCTGAACTGCCACTGAATGATCACTAGTAATTCCAGATCATTCACTCCACACTGCTGTTGTTGAGCTCTCTAGACCACCTCTTCCCTGCTCACTGGGCAGCTCTCAGCCTCCCAGGATAGCATAAAAACATAATGGATTGATGAAGCTATTTCACAGCCACAGCCCCGCGAAGCTTTTGGTGGTGGGATGGGTCAGGGAGGAGGAATCATGAAGAGACTGGCTGCCAAGTATCATGAGGAGAAATGTAGCAGTTCACTGTAAAGAGTAGTGATAATGTGACAGATACTGAGACTCAGGCCGGCAAATGAAAGGCTGGTTGAGTGCGGCTTCTAATAGTGTACCCTGCTAATATACAGAAAATGTGTCACCTGGCCTGCAGCACATTGTGCTACAGGGATTCAGCAGCGGTATGACTGCACTCATGCAGTTAAGTTTCTCAGTAACTTGGCTTCCAAAAGGTTAAACTGAGCCAGTTCAACGGGCAATATCTAGACAGGAAGGCGTCTCAAACATTAGCATTATTCTACACACATACACACAAGGAGTTTAAGGTCAGACTCCCATAATTATCAAGTAAGTTACTTTCTTGCTCTGCCCCTTAATGTGTTACACAACCTTCAACTCGTCACCCTCATTTCCCATCAAACTCAACAGACTTCCACTTTCACACTAAATGTGCAAGGCAGAGTTGCAGTTACATAAACAAACAAACAAAAAAAAATCCCCATTAATTAGGAAACAGCAGCAAAAGTAAATGTTGATACAGCAAAGAACAAACACTAGTGGCTGTTAAACAGCTAGTGTGGCGCAGACTGGTTGTACAACAGGCTTTATCTCAACATAATAAAAGCAGCAAGGATGGAAATTACAGTTCAAGGATGAAGTTCAAATGAGCCACCACCACCACATTTAATCTCACTTTCACTACAGTACAAGAAGAAAAACATTACCTTACGTCCCTACAATCTGATTTTAGTTAGTTGTCATTTTATTTAAAAAAAAAAAAAAAAAAAAGAAAGAAAGAAACATATTTTGGGGTGAGGGAGGCTTGGCAGATAAATCCAGCCACGATGGTAAGATCCAGGGAGTTATTTTCACAGAATGACGCCTTTTTATCGGACCAGAAACTGAACAGCTGGATGACTTGCCTCAGTTTAAGCGCACACCTGCTGTTTTTCACCTATCGCGACAACGACCTGAGAAGTGACACTTCGCCACACTAACATGTCACAGTATGGGAGCCATTCGTCTAAGTGTCAGTGTTGTAAATCTTTCGCATGATGCATCAAACTCACAGTAACCTTACCACACAACACAACCGTCTTCTTCCGAGGAGTCGTGTAGAAATAAGATTTTCCTCACAGAGGGAATGCTGCAGTCCTCACAGAAAAGCTCTCTCCTCAAGCAGATAATCCGCGAACGATAAAGAAATGCGACTAAGAATAATATTGGCAGTATTTATTTCCACCACCGGCGGACTGTCGACTACTAATAAAGACTGCCTCCTCTACTGTGAGCAGCAAGAAGCCCCGTGAGTCTTTATGTCCCTGCCCTGCCTCTTTCCATATAACCATGCCGTTCAGTGCACCACCGAATTCAAAATTGAAAGGCGACACGACTACGACCTCTGCAGGCCTGAGCAGGAGTGGACATCCAAAAATCCACAAAACTTCAGCTTCTTAAGCAACAGTTTAAGATTGACCTATTTCGTTACCCAAAACTGGTATGACAGTAATATCCGTGTTATCTCTCCCACCTGTATGAGCATCTCAGAAATCCTTTACATTTTTAAATACCTATCTTTGTTCCTTTGCTGCATGAGTGTCACGTAATAATAATAATAATACACAATAAGTCACAGTGGAGGCTTGTGTAACAAGATAAAAAAACATTTATTTCAGGCTGTGTCACATTGAGGAGGGGGCTCGGTACCATCCAATCCAGGATCACAAGACGCATTTCTAGAAATGTAAAAAAGTCATCTCAGAATGAGTATATTTCCATCGACATGTACACATACTATGGGCTACATGACTCATATGTAATGTTCACTAACCTCTCACTGGTGTTTCCAGACCTTTGTTCTGTTAAGGGTATAGCCACAGCTGGGTCGTGGCAGCTAGTTCATAATAAATACAAGGACACGTTGGTTATGTGATATCACAACAGCTATGAATAAAGAAACCTTGTTAATAATAATACATTTCAATTACCTTGTGTTTTGTCGCTTTCTTCTTTTGTTTTGTACGCATTGGATAAGCACAACCAGGCTGGCTCCTCCTCCTCCTACTACTAACACTCCTATATGAATTTAACAAATAACAGAATGGAATGACGTGGGTTAAAAGAGGTGAGAGTAAAATACAAAATACAAGATTTACTGGTATTCAGAACCTACCAACAGCTATACCAACAGTCTTTCCGGGTTCTGATAATGTGGTATCTGGAAGATAGAGGAAAAAACTCTAGTCAATGGTGAATCAAAACAGCAAGCAGCGTGACTTAAAGTGTGTATCTGCAGGAAAATCTTACCACTGTTTAAAGCACATGTGCTGGTGTTTTCTAGTTGAGACAACAAAAGAAGTGTTACCAAGTGTTATCAGAAAGACAATTTCAACTTCATACAATGTGACTATTTAGTTTTTAATCAAGAAAATGTGCTGGGTGTATAATTCAAATTTATTTGAATAGAAACATTTCAAAGAGAAGAAATATAAATCCAGGGTCTGACTTGGCATTAAGGGTGTTTTGTATTGCTTTGTGTGAATAGCACACGGATTAAAAATCAGAAAAACGTTACACCAGACTTCGACAACAAGAAATGATTTTCAAACAGCACCTTCCATTGGAAGGTGCTGTTTGAAGTCCTGATATGCAAAAGTAGAAGAAGCAAACGCAGAGAATAAATGTAAATCGAAATTCTAAGTTGGCACGATAACACTTTTGCATCACTCCGAGTGAAACAGGAAGTGGGTAACCTGGTTCTCCTGCATTTACCACTCTATATTTCTTCACTTGATTAGGAACACACTCAGTCTGTGCGCTGTGTTGTGTTCTAGATAGAATAGCCTTTATTGTTATTGAACAATGTCCAACGAAATTACAGTGGCACTTCCCTCTAAGTTACTTGTGTGTAATAAATACAAAAAAAAAGCAAACAAAAATATAAAAATAAAATGATCATAAATTGGTCATTTCCGGTTCAAGAAGTGTATGAATCATGGCAGGAAAACTACATTATGTAGTATAAAAAGGGCTTCAGAAAGTAAAAGTAAATACCTTTGCATCTTTCAGTCTCAATAAAACCTGTGGGCCCTTCGAAATCACAGACACCAGCTTGGGTGGAAGCAAATGCTCGACCATCATGTTGACAGACAACCATGGGTTGTGGACGCCCTGTGCAATACTTAATGTCACTGGAAATGGGTACCGGTTCCTCATTGCAAAAGACCGTAGTCACATTGGTGGCACATCCTGCATTTTTGCAGAAAAATGTATGCACAGATTTGTTTCCATCTGTAACACACAACATATCTATGAAATTTATTGCATAAAAGCTTTTTTTTCCTCACAAAAGTAATGTAAAGAAGAGAAGATGTACCCGGACCTGCTGTAACTGGAAAGCACTGTGCATACACAGGAAACAACAGCAGCACAAAGATAATCGGGTCTGTCAAGACAAAAACACAAACTAAAGTGAAGACCCTCTGGTGGTGGTCATTAAACACAATTTAAAATTGAATTGTCAGAAACCTACAGTTCATATTAGAGACTGGCACTGCTGATTTCCACCGCTGTTCAGGGTGACATGTTTTGTTCCCCTTGCGCTTCCTGTTGGGAGATACAATTCAGCATCAGATATAAAATACAGAACGCTTCATTCCTAATTTCTCTGGAGGGGAGTTTGGGATGGGTAAAAAGCAACAGCTTAGCATTGGTAGGGACATGTCCCTACTGTCCATCTATGTCTACTAAGATTAGAAGGACTGAATAGATTAACATTCCTTAACACCTGTATGCAAGCTCCTCATCCACATTGGGTCTGTGATTATAGAGACAGACACAGAAGCAGAGGTCTTGACTCCACTCAAACCTTAATGATACTCAGTCTCAGGCACAGTTGTAGGAGCACTTGTATAACCACAACAATAATAAACAATAATAATAAACATTAACCACAATAATAAACACTAGTGACTCATTTAAAACGGTAAAAACCCACATAAATCCATACGAACTATTTCATTAGCATAGTTTAGCGTTAGCATGACACATTAGCATTAGCATTAGCTTACTGACAGTGGTGGGAAAACGAGTAGTTGACTTTAAGTCTACTCAAAGAAATATTGATGGGAACAAACAGACTCCCTCAACAACCCAACACACCGTAAACCGGTTTGCTGAAATACTTACAAATATATTTTAGACATGGCATCCCCAGACACTCTGGTTATTGCACGAAAAGTTGATGCGGATGGTAATAACCCTTTAATGAGCGCAATGAAAAACTATTGGTGATGTGTCATCGCGAAGGAACTGGCTCTTAGAGCCGGCTCTTTGAAGTGAACGAGGGGAGCCGACTCCTGTCTGGGAGCCGAAGCCCCTGAGGTGTGTCTGCACTGAGTAGGAGGGGGAGGAGCGGGGGATACAGACACGAGAGAAAGAGAGAGGGAGAGGGAGAGAGCAGCCTCTACAGAGACAACACACAATGAGTGGCCGAAGGAAACGCAGTAAAATTTGGATGCATTTCAATTACATCGATATACATCAAAATACAATAAGCCATATAAATAATAAACATTTAATATGGTGTATATTTTGTACATTAGTAATTCATTGTACACGTAATTTTGCGTTATTTTGGTAATAAATTAATTTAAGAAAGGAAAAAATCAGAGGAGCCACTTGGGAGCCGAAAGAGCCGCTTCTTTTTAGTGAGCCGAGCCATAAGAACCGGCTCTCTTAAAGGACGCGGAATTCCCATCACTAAAAACTATCCCTCGTGCACCACGCTCCCTTAACTATCACAACTGACACGCCTAACACGAACACATACCGTAACCCTAGTTGTGACCCTCGAAACAGGTTTCGAACCAAAACGTGTTCAGGTTCGCCGTCTACATCCAATCCTTCCTTCCTTCCAGTTCCCTGTCTCCCGCCCAAATGGCTCTCCAGAAATGTCTCTATAATGAATGTATGAGTGAATGCTGTGCAAGTATCTCACCGACCGACTGCCTACAGTATTGGTACAGTGGCAGCTGTGTAGCGGATGGACTTGGCAACAGGCTACGGTGTCTGTCGATACAATTACTGATAAAGCCAGTCGGATGGTTTAATCTTGGATTAAACGCAGCCTACCTGAAAAGATCCATACTTGTGAAGACCAGGTCTTGCCTGCTGTCAGAGAATCTTCACGGGACTTTGAGCTCGCTAAAGCAGCAGAGGTCACAGACCGCACAGTATTCTCGGTAAATGCAGCAGAGGTTCGCGGATGTAGTCTAAGCGTGTCAAGTTAAAAAAAAAAAAATACGAGTTGCATATAAATGATCTCAGACTTAAAGCCACACCTTAGCATGCATTTCTGAGCTGAAGAGTTAATGGTGCAGACTTATGCGTCTCCAAACGTCTCCAAACCTTTTTTTCAAATCACCATCAAACGTGTTTTCTATGTATCACGTAATTTCTAGTTTCAGTCTCTGTTCTGCATTTGGTCACGGGAAACATTTCATTTCAATCACTGTGTTGTCATTGTTTTCTCATTCAGTGTTGCGGTGAAGTGCTGAATCAGTCAGCTATTGCATAAGCCTTATTTTGAGGTAGTAAATAGCCTTTTAAAGATGACCTTTAAGAGGAATATAATTATTACTACTATTAAATATAAACATATATACAATTCACCTAGATAGATAGATAGATAGATAGATAGATAGATAGATAGATAGATAGATAGATAGATAGATAGATAGATAGATAGATAATTCATCTTTGAACTTGTGCATGAGTCACTTGCTGCTCATCTTTGTGTTTATGTCTGTTTTTGTGTATAATGTAAGGAAGTAAATGTGACTTTTAAGAAAATATAATCACTAGTACCATAAAAACAACCCACCACGATAGATAAATAGTTCATGCATGAAAGATTCTCTGTCACCAGTCATCTTTGTGTCTGCGTCTGTTCATATGAGTGAATTCCAAACTGAAAGCGAAGCATTTAGGGGTTGTTTGGGTCATATTTTGGCTTTCATTCATTCATTTTCTCATCTAGCAACACAGATGTAAACAGAACACTTCTTAAACACATTAAACTTCTCAGAAAATGAATGATGCTTGTTGGTGGGAAACCCCCATATGCACTTATCCTTTCTCTCTAGACTCAAGCAGTTACTGGAAAAAAAAAAAAAAAAAAAAAAACACACAAGAATCCTCTGATTTATATTGTGAGAGAATAGAGATTTTGAACCATGTTGATGAATCGTTTAATACCTTTGTTATGGAAAAAGCTTTTTGAAAAAAAGTCTCTATTTAACAGAGGAAATAAAGAAAAAGGTCCATTGCTGTAGTCAGGGTTCTTGGCAATATTTTAAGAGGGGCTGGTGAAGGGTTTGATGAGACCAAGATCCATAGCTTTGACCAGGCATGCACGTGCCACATCTATCACCTCCTGCCTCTTGGGATTGTCCTCCGCCTTGCCAATTACTGAGAGGATTTCCAGCATCTCACTCTCGATCAGCTTCTTGGCCAGCTCGCTGTCATCTGAGTTGAGCATGTTGAAGACAATCACAAGGCCACGGTGCTGGATGTTAGGGTTGGTATGGAGACATAACCTCTGCAGGATCTCAAGCCACTGGGTGGTCTGTTGGGAAAGATCAGTCACTCATTCAGTGACAGTGACATTGTAAAATGTGTGAATGATGAATTAAAACTGTCACGTTCTGCTTTAAACTTGGTAGTTTGGATATTTTTAAACACATGCAGTTCTAAACAGTGGAGTCTATGGTTTAAAATTAGGTTTTGAATATGTTAGTGTTTGTGTATGAATTTCAGTCTTCATTTTAAAGGGGAGTTTCCTCATTTTACTCATTACCTTCAGTTTAGTAGCCGCAAAGGTTAAATCTGTTTGTAAAACATTTCATGTGTGGCTCTGGAGAAGCTTTGTCACTGATGTCAAAGCTTATGTCGTCCCGATAGTTTCGACTTGAAACATTTCCTACTTCCCGCTTTGCAAAGTGGGACTGTGGAGTTTGAAACAGAGGCAGCGAGGGTAATGAAAATATGCTGTGGAGCTGCAGCCACTGCTTTTGGAGACCAATGGGGAAAGTCAGGATATCACTGCTGTTATCACTTTGACCATTTAACTGTGTCCACTAATCTGTTTCTCTCTTAGCCTTATAGAAGTACAGTACTAAATCACTGCACCGATAAATCACAGCTGTAATCGTAAGCTAACAGTTTGAAAACTGTTTATATCTGTTTATGTGTATGAATGCCGATCTGAAAGTGAAGTGTTTAGGACTTAAGGACAGATTTTGGCTTCCAGTTATACGCTGAGGGACCGCTAACCATGGGGATTTCTCTTGTGATTTCTGATGTGATACTGTAATTAATATTTTATGCTATAAAGCCAAGTGAACACTGTTGTACATACCACCCGGGTCAATTTGGTGCAGAGCTTCTTCTGAGAAGCAGTGAGCATAGCCAAAGCTCCACCTGCTGCTATCTGAAGATTGTCGTCATCCTCGCCACACAGGAGCACCAGCAGCTTCATCTTGTCATTGCCATCTTCCAGGTAACGATCTTGGACCTAAAGCACGCACAGTTACACACAGTTTACACGCGTTGACTCTGCATCATCAGTTATTATGTGAGGATTTTAGCTACTTGTCTGCTCTCACCTCTTTACATGACACAAGGTTGCACATGCACTCAGTGGCAGCCTGTCTGATCTGTTCGTGTTCCTCAAACATGTAGTTCTCAATCTCTGGCAGAGCTTTCTCTTTCACAATCTTTACTCTATAAAATAGAGGAAGGATTTAGGATGAGGTGAAAAAAATACAATAAGACAAGACCTGAAAGCTGAATTGAAGTTACTTTTGGGAAATGAGAGTTTCAGTGACAATAATCTCATGTGATGGTGAATGATGTCACCTTAATTTTTCACTGTAGCCAGCCAAGTTGGTCAGGCCTTTCAGAGCTTCAAAGTTCTGCATTCCTTCTCTGTCTGTGTGAAGGAGGCTAACTAATGGCCGCACCACCTCATACACCTGCCAAACAAGAAACAGCTGAATTTTAAAAGGTCCTTTGTTGCACTATTATGAGGTATGATAATATAAACCACCAACAGACTATCACAGCTATCAGAAACTGCATCCTCCTCCAGCATGTAAAGAGACAGAGAAAAACATACAAAAACTGGAAATGCCAAGTGAAGTGAAAGAAAGTGTCAGGGATTAGAAATAATCTGGTGCCTCAGTAAAATTCCACTCGTACACATACTCATACTCATTATCATATCAAATGCGATTGCCACAACGAAACAGTTAGTGCTGTGTGTCTTACCCTTTCACCGGGGAAGGCAATTTCTGGGTTGGAAATGGCTGCGATCTTAGCAAGGGCGTGGCTGGCTTTCACCTTTCCAGCGTCTGTACCCTCCAGAGCAAGTGGTATCAAAGCCTGTGGGTAGGGACAGTGGTGCAATGGTTGTAGCAGTGGTGCAGTAATTTGCTAGACCAGTTTGTCTGGGCAACAGCAGTACAGAACGTTAAATGCACTTCTGTTTTTGAAAGAGGGGTCAGGGGTGGAATGCATGAACTAGTTTCCTTCACTGAACTGGAGTGTCATACCAAACACATTACTCACCTTTCCTCCTCCTTGGGCTACAATAGTACCACGATCTTTGGGGTGCTCTGATAATGCCAAGAAAACCCTAAAGATAAAAACAGAAAATAGGTTCAGCAATCACATATTTACAACAGGAATAATAAGCACGAAATTAAATGTATTTATTTTTAGCTTGCGTTCCCCTGTTGTGGTTTCCTCTCCAAACCTTCCAAAACAATTGATGACTGTGAAGTCAGCTGGGGATTCTAGGGAGTTCCAAAATGAGTCTGATTCCACAAAATCACTTAGACATGCTTCTCCAACCTTGCCAGCATCTCCTTGGTCTGGTCAGTCAGGATGGCGTTGTCTGCTTTGACCATGACAGCAAGAGCTGACGTAACACCAGCCTTCAACAGCCTTTTTACTCTCCTCTCAATGAAGTCCTTCTTGTCCTGAGAAAGAAAAAGTTTGTGTTTGTATGTACGTACATTTCTTGCTCTCTGTGCGTCAATTTGACATACTGTGGTCTGCTCTGTGAGAGTAGTTCAGTTTCCTTTCCTGTTTTGTTTTTTGTTTTATTACCTTAGGGTGCTGCTCTGGCACATGTTGTTTTGAGAACTTGGCTAGCTGGACCAGCTCAGGGATGATTTCCTTCTTATCATAGGAGTTGGTGCAGTTAACCAGGGTGCAAGCAACTGCATATAAGATTGTTTTATCCCTGGACTGAAAATAAAGAGAAAGGAAAGAGGTTATTTTGAATGTCTAATCAGTTATACAGTATGTCTCTCTCTGAGTGTTATTTCTATACCTTGGCCAGTTCAAACATGGCTTTCATGGCAGGCTCATCCTCAACAAAGTCATCTTTCACATCAGCATCATTAGTCAGATAAGCAAGACCCTCGATAGCCCAATTTCTTGTTTTGGTATCAATCTGAGGATTACAGAGCCACCTGGATTAAAAAAGAGAGCATTTAATAACAAGTGTTTAGCAAATGTTAAAAAAAAAATACTGTTACCAGTATTTCTCATAGATTTTCTACAAACTTCCTTCTTTTTCTATCACAATGTAGGACAACCTGTGTACTCACTTTCTGCACTGCTTGGCCAACTTCTCGGTGGAGCCCTCAGCAAACTGCCTTAAACTGTAATCATCACCTCCCGCTGAACCCAGTTTACAGAGACCCTGGAGAGAGCATGGGCATGAATATGCATACACATATACACAAGTGATGTAGTCTAATCAAACTTATTACTAACATATACTTATTATTATATTTTTGGTATGGCTGCTCAACATGTTTTTACTTTCCTGTACTCTCCTTCCTTCTTTTTAAAAAAAAAAAATATTGTGCCTTATTGTTATTCTTTTTTGTTTGTAGGCTTTGAAAAAAAAAATTGCAGTTCTGCTATACTCTTATTCATTCCTAGGCACACTCACCACCAGCGCACGTATTTTAATCCTCTCGTTCTTGGTCTTCTTGTAGATATCCTTGAGCAATGACACACCGTTGGTAATGATGAAGGAGGCGCGGCTCATCTTTGAGGAGGCATGGATCAGAGCCTCCACGGCAACCATCTGGTCCACCTCACGTTCTGAGCCACACAGCGCCACCATCATCTCCATGATACCTTGCCGTCCTACTAGGGCGTTGCCAACATCAAAGGGGCCCTGCAGCAGCCCTGAGATGGTGTTGATAGCATGAATGGTCTTGTCCATGTTGTTGGGGTCAATTTTGGATCTGTAGAAAAGGAAGGTAAAAAAAAAAAGGATTTGTTTTTTTTAAATATCAAAAGAGATTACCTAAGTTCTTGATCTCCATTTGGAAAGTCTTGGCTGCGACATCTGTAAATAAGGGATCTCTGTTTTATGGACATACTTGACATATTCATCACAGATGTCCCTGAAGTTGTTTCTCTCTGGGTCACACTTGAGGTCATCATAGAGCTTGTTGAGGAGCACACTGGCAATCAGCTGTGTGTTCTCTGTCAAGGGTAGGTGGTCTGGCAGTTCAGGAACCTGACCACAGACCTTGAGGATCTTCTTCAGACCTGGAGAACAAACATGTCACCGTGTCAGGGTGTCTCAGATGTAGCTATGGGCCGTGGCTCAAAGCAAATAAGTGACGTGATGCTGCTGTCTGTCTCACCGTGGTCAATTGTGAAGAGGGTCCTGGTGTTGTCTTTCTCTTTTTTGTCTTTGCGAGGGACATTCTTGGTCAGGAGGTTCAGCGCCTGGTCTCTGCCATGGCCAGACACCTTTGTATTAGCAACCATCTCCAGCAGAGAGAGAAGAATGGTTTTCAGGTCTTTAGATGCATCTGCAGGGAGTACAGATGATATAAGAGATTGTATGTCTGGGAAAAATATCAGTAACATACATAACAGTAACATAGCTGATACCATACAGACACAGATGGTGAGTCTGTCTCACCCAGAACCAAGGCCTCTTCTTTTCCATATTCCCTTGAATCTCCACCAGTGAGGGAGTCATTAATGCACTGGAAGAGGTTGCAGGTTGCCAGTGCGATCTCCTCATTGTCAACAGCCATGATGCTGCACATCTTATCAATGCCCACCATGTGAACAATAGCCATAGCCTGTTTTGGGGAGTAAAATAAAAAAAAATTGTGAGAAAAATGCCATGAAAATATTGTCTTTAATTAAATAACACTCACTAAAAGCATCATACAGACAGGTGTTGTATTTTAAAATACTGATTGTATTTGGTAGAGTATGTGTATGTTGAAATGTTTTCTGGATTCCCATGAACTTCTTGACTTTCACTTTGCTTTTGTCTTGACTCATTTTCTAAGACTACACTCACCCGAGCTTTGTGTCCTGTGCACATTCCTGACAAAGTACGAACAGCAGCCAGGATCATCTCTGGTTTGCCCGTCTCTATCATGTTGAGCAGCAGAGGTACTCCGTTGTTCTGGAAGATTCTCTCTGCTCCTGCGTCTTCTCTTGACAACACTATCAGGTTGTTGGCAGCCTAGAGGTAAAAGAGGCGCTGTGTAATCCCCACCAATTGAACTTTGCATCCACATCCTAGCAAATGTTTAAAAAGGAAGCTAGCCCTTTTTGCAATTTACCCACTTTTTCTCTCTTGTCCTTTTCCATTTCTTCATTGAGGAGAATTTCAAACATATTCTGTACCCTCGAATCTGTAGAGAAGGTTGTTTTGAGCTGTGGAGAAAAAAATGTAATTCTAAGTGAAATGTCATCAGATCAGAATGCTTTACTGCTACAGATCATTTTCTGTAGCAGTAAAGCAACACTGGGCATGTAATGCTGTCATGCACCGGTCATGTACTTTTTCATTTGTTTTGTTTTTGGTTTAGTGTAAAGATCTATCAATTTTTTCATTCATAATTATGATATTTTTCAGCAAAAGATCATAACTGAATATATCTAGTTGTGCTGATTTTATGTTATGGATTAGTGAACGCTTCATGCATTTATTTAAATTGATGCTTGAAGTCTTGTACTGTCCTGTATGAACTAATGTGTGTGGGTGTGTTGTTCTGTTTAATGCCGACCTTGGCCTGGATGTCTGCCCCCAGCCTGCGGAGAGTCTCCAGGAAGGTCTTATTCTTTGGTTCGAGGGTGGCGCATCTCTGCACATCTTTGAAAGCCATGTCTAGTTTTCCTAGCTTCTCCAGAGCTTGACATCGCCGGTACAAGGCTTTAATGTCTGCCGCATCAACATCAATTGCTGAAAAGGGGGAAGAATTATGATGAGCTTGTGGACCTTGATTTAAGTTAATGCTGCTTTTCTTTGGTTTGACACTATAATTAGTGTTGGTTAAATTCCTACATTTCTTACTCTACCTTTAGATGCATCAGATGCTGCATTGGCATAGTTTTCCTGTAACAAAAAAGAAACATTTAAATGAAAGTCTATTCACCAGGAGAATTACAGATTAATTCATCTGGAGCTTGTACATTCTGCTTTACCAAACTGCTTACCTTTTTTAGGTAACATGCAGATCTGTTCCTGTGAATGACAGCCAGCACGTTTTTGTCCTTGCACACCTTGATGGCTTTAGTGTAGCATTCAATGGCCTTGTCAATATCTCCAGCCTGGAAATGTTTGTTTCCCTCATCTTTTAACTGGATTGGGTCTCCCATCTGGTAGAAAATGGAATTATCACATATGAAAAACAAAATCAACAGATCATTAAAACGCTTAAGTGTTTCATGTAAAACCCAAACTGATTGTCAGCATTCCTGTCTTATCCCTTCTTGTGTCTGACGGCATCACCTCACCATCCATAGCACAATTTAACATCTTCAGTGTCATCAGTCAGTCAAATGTATGCATAGTATTTTAACAAAACCACCAAAGCTCCATTCCAGCCACACATTCCAAACACATAAAGAGATTTTTGGATCAAAGCAAACATTTCAAACAAGCTAAAGATTAGAAACAAATCTGCTGAACAGTCTTACACTTTTTTTGTCATTTAGAGGTAAAGAGCATTGGAAGCATTGAAGTATAGACGCAGTTCAAAACCAATACACATGTATAGCACAGACCCTTATTTAAATTTCACTCTGGAGAACATTAATCATAATCTGTCAGCAGAATAATATCTAATATCATTTACTACTGTAGCATTAGAAAAAAAATATTCTCACCATTATTGCTAATAAAGTGTCCTGCTGACCTGGGTCTTCTGTAGCAAATGGCCAAG
Source organism: Toxotes lorentzi (assembly GCA_037833715.1). Classification (NCBI taxonomy): domain Eukaryota; kingdom Metazoa; phylum Chordata; class Actinopteri; family Toxotidae; genus Toxotes; species Toxotes lorentzi. The sequence goes on along the minus strand of JBBMJY010000024.1, from coordinate 13,869,968 downwards.
CACATGCTATCTCTAACTTTAAATGGCCTCCCCTCAGGCCTTATTTGGGCATGGTCTCCTACCCCAGTTGGAGCCATGCAACAAATGACACTTTCCCAATGGACAGGCACAGTCTCCTCATGCTCCCGTGATAGCCACAGTCTATCTCCCTCTGTGTCCTTATCCTAAGTACCCTCTACATACCTGATTGACACCCAAAAGAAAAAAAAGTTCTCTGTGGAAGCTGTACAATACCTTTACAACTGTGTGCAGTGTGTCTTGCTTGATCCTCTTCTACGTTCTTCTTCTTTTTTTCACCTGCGTAGAGGGTCTGCGTGTCCAGTCCCTAGTGTTTGTTGCAAACTTTGTCTGTCTTGTGTAACCTTCCCTGATCAACACCTCAATTTATATTTATACTTGATCTTACTGAGGTGGGACAGGACTAATGCGAGCCATCCATCACACAAAGGGGTTCATTGCAAGTATACATAAGCCCCTGAAAGCATATTTGTGCCACAGGTCATCATGAACCATAATTATTTGCATTGCCATCAATATCCTTCCAATGCCTTTGAATTGTCCAAGGCTTGATTAATGAAACAGTTATTTTCCATTCAAAAGGTTCTTCAAGAGGAACTCCCTCCCCCTTTAAAGATGGTCTGCCCCTGATAAGGTCTATTTAGGGCACAGACAGCTGAGAACTCACCAGCAAATGTGTGATGCCAAAGTGGTGGTGGGGGTGGGGTGGGGGGTCAATAAGCTTATGTTTATGGAGACACTGGGGAAGGGGGGAGGGGGGGGCTGACAGCTGTAGTACCACAGAGGAACCTGGTAGCTTCTGGAAAGAGAATGATCTGGAGCTCCATGGGTTGGGTTTAGGTATTTAGTTTTGGATGGATGGATTAGGGGTCGGAGAATGAAGAAGGATCCTCATAAACGTACAAGTACAAATGTGTGTATGTGTACATGTTTGCATCTATTGTTGGAGTGCAAAATAAAATATAGTAAGAGAACTGATGAACTGGGTGTTACTACCCTGATGCATGCAAGCGTCAGGGTTTTGCATTCAAAACTATTTTGAAATTTCCATGACTCATTACTTTTGTATTCTTGACAATAGCAGTTTTCTGCTTTGACTCGTGGCTTAATTACCTGAAACTCCTGCTGTGTCCTTTTTGTTTTTGAATGCTTAAACAGCCTTCTTGCAAGCAAGAATATGAACAAACAAACAGAGACATTTATGGTGTGACAATGTTTTGTTTTTTTTGTGCTGGTTACTTGTTTGCCTAAATGCCTCTTTTTAGGGTCAGGTTGATCAAAGCAAGTACAAGCCACATTGTTTGGTTAGCTGAGGACACTGTATTTTAGACTTGCTGTTCCTGTGAACATGACACTTTGAAGAACATAGGTTTGACTCATTTTGGTGTTTCGTCCTTAAAGAAATAAATCTCAACAATTAAATTCTTATTTTAAATAATCTGATAATTTAATTGGAGAATTATAAAATTATTAGTGATGCTTTTATTAAATTATTGAATTTTCAATAATTCAACAATTTCAACCTGCCTTTTTCATAATATTTTTAGACCATGATTACATAAAAATCCTAATGCTTACCAAGAATGTATGAAGGATTTTTTCATTCATACTTATTTCAAAAATAATCTACTGTAACAGTATGGTATGAACAATAGAATATATAAACTGCCACACAATCCAAGGTTAGAAAATAGATAGATAGATTCTCAGTGTTGTCAGTGTTAACTTACAGTTAGACCAGCACTCACAAAAATGTGCAGAAGTACTTCAGGTCATAGAGCTTGTTTCACTATTGAAGATAGTTGTCTTTATTTCTATGAATATTGCAATGATAATAATCCAAAAGGACTTAAAAGGCATAGCTTTTAGTCATCAAATGTTCATGAAATCCCTCTGACCCAAGTTTCCATGATTCATAATGTGTGATTCATCAGTGTTTCAGTCGTACATGCATATCATCCTCCTGGTGAAGCTACTTCCTGGTAAAGTGTGACAAAGTAGCAGGACAAAACAAGTGTCACTGTCGTGGCATGTACCTCTGTGTAAGCATCTCCAGGTCAACAGTAAATCTGTCAGTGACAAGAAATTCAGTGCATAGCCACTGAAATTTGCAGAAGTAGTGGGGTTTCAGCCAGCCACTGTTTTGCCAACTGTGTTTTATCAGAAAACTGCTAACTGCCACCGATGTCTAGGTTGAGATAATCTGTCTGGGTGATATTTTCACTTTGCCTGAAGACTCTCTCTGCCAGCTCCAGGACTGTTTCATGAGTACAGAGTGGAGCCTATTTAAGAACCAGGACTTGGAAGAGTACACACAGACTGTGCTCTTGTACATCACATTCTGTGCTGAAAATGCCACTGTCACTAAACGAATCCCTGGATGACAAGTGCAGTCTGGCTACTCATCAGAGACAAAAAAAAAAAAAAAATGCTGCCTTTAAGTCAGGTGACAGGGCACAGTACAGCACAGCCAGAGCAAAGTTAAAGAGGGGGATCAAAACTGCTAAAGATGCTTACAAGAAGACACCTCATGAACAATAAGATTCAGATACTTTATTGTCATATATAATTATTATTACTTTAGCATAAAAAGTATAACTAGTATAAACAGTTACAGTTATGGTGAAGGATCTGTGTGATCTTGTGGACGGTCCAGACTGGAGACTGGAGACTCTGAGGTCAGTAGAGGGTTAGAGTCAGTCCATGCTGCTTTCAGCTGTATTGTAGTAAACACAGTCAGTATCAAAGCAGTGAAACTGTGAGAGGAGAATGGGGACAGGCTTCAGGATTGGACAGAAAGACAAAGACACAGAGGTTGTTGTGAGATCACTCTGACTGAAGCCTGCAAATCACTGCCTCTGATTTCAGAGAAGCATCAGTCCATCTGGAACCATGTGGTCTTTATAG
>JBBMJY010000024.1:13854465-13866943 GCA_037833715.1 Toxotes lorentzi | reverse complement strand
ACTGCTGATACCAATATCAATATCGATACTTTTTTACTCATTAAAGCAGCTAATCTACTTTTGTGTAGGGCGGAGCAATGCGTAATAATTTATGAAGTGAATGCAATATGCAAACTTGAATGAAAATTGAAAAGTTGTATTTTCATGATCATTGAATGATTTTGTGATTTTTCAATTTTCCATTAGTTGATCATGATTATGATCATAATAAAACAGGCCAAAGTTTTAGGCAAATAAAAATACTTTTTAAGTCGAAATTTTAATTTTACTTTTTCAGTTAAGATTTTTGTTTTATAAAATACAATATTTAAATACAACACTATAACAAAATAATATCAACACTATAAAAATATAATCAAAAAATTAGCTTGCATTACACACAATTATTAATTAAAATAAAATCAATAGGGGAAATAAAAAATGTGCAAATAACTAAACAAAAGAAAAAACTACTATTGGCTGTCATTCACAACCTTTGGCTAAGGTCCCCTTTTGGGCCCTGTCCCCATGTTTAGAGCCACAGATTTATAGGTTTTTGTTCAGAAACAATAACCTGTTTACATTGTTCCCTTTTATTGCACTTGCTGCAATTGCAATTGCTAACCACTAAATCTGCTACTGTTACTACTTTTACTACAGTTAGTATGACTACTGTTATCACTGCTAATCACAGTAATAATTTGTCTGATCCTATGAATGAATCTAATGTTCCTGCACAATGTCAGGACACTGGAATACTCACAGGACATTGTTTTCTTGTGTGCTGATGTTTTGCCTTTGGGAAATTTTTTCACAGTTTTTCACGAATTACGTCGCAAAAAATTTATATTCTGGAAAACTGTATACAAGCATACCGAGTCCGATCAAGTCGGAAAACTGAGAATAACAATAGTGTGTGGTGCTATGCACTGCACCACTAACTAGACAATTCCCCTGCGTGAAATCGCAGTGGAGTGGTTTAATCTATAACAGTTCATCATATTTTATGGGGAAGGTTTTGTATGTGCAGTGTTATAGAAGCTACAGATGTTGAGTAAATGTGGAGTTAAATGTGCAAAATTTTCCTCTAAAATGTAGAATAACTATAAACTGGAAATACTCAAGCAAATAAATTGGACTGACTAACTGACTAACAAACTGACTAAAATAGACTTGCTGTGAAAGGTAAATGTACTCACCTGCAATCACTGGTGTTATGTATATTAAAATTTCACAGGTACCAGACTTTGTAAATTTTACATGTTTTAATTGCATTGTACGTCTTTCAAAAACGGTAAAATGCAACAGGCTTACGTTATTGTTGTCTGTTTCCACAATTAAATGGATTACTTGTCATTGGTGTATGGTGGCACGTCTTTCTTAATATAAATGATGGAATACCTCTGAACAAAAAACAGATCAAATTAAAGCTGCAAGCAGCGATGACGGGCCCTCGCACTCCTTGTGACCCACGGGAGTCGCAGCCGCCGCAGCCAAGTAGCAGAGTCCTCCTATGTCCTCTCCTCTCTCCTGCTCTTCTCCCCAGTCCACGTCATAAGCATAAAAACAGGCCATTTCTTGTTACCAGCAGGGGGCGCCACGAGTAAGAGGGGAGTTTGACATATGGAGGCGTTCAGGGCAGAGCCCTCATCATGCTCATAAAGATAAAGATATTTCCATAAAGTATGTGGACGTGAGAGCCGTTTAAAATTTTATGGCAAATTGACGAAACGCCAACAAACTTTGGCGAGCTACAGAGGTTACCGCCTTTAACTTAGAGAAAATCCTTTTGATCATCATGGTCTTGGGGTGAGGTCCACCAAATATGAAGTGGATCGGGCCAAATCCCTAGCACGAGTTCGTCCGCATATCAATGGTGGAAAGCACTGAAATTTGGCCGCCAAAAACAAAATGGCCGACTTCCAGTTGGGTTGAGGTCATGGTGTTAAGAGAATTTTTTGTGCGTCGTGACGTGTTCATTATGTGTACTGATTTTCGTCTTTTTACTCAAAAAAAACCCCTATGGAGAGGGGTATTTGAATATTAAAAGGGGGCGCCGTTGAGCCATTTTGCCCCGCCCAGTTGCGAGAACCCCATCAGCTACTAGGACATGCCCTCGTGACGATGGCGGACTTCCTGTTGGGTTGAGGTCATGGTGTCAAGAGACTTTTTGGTGCGTCTTGGTATGATCAGTGTGTGGGCCAATTTTCGTGCACCTACAAACTAAGCTCAATGCGAGGGGGGTTTAGAAATTTTCAAGGGGGCGCTGCAGAGCCATTTTGCTGCCCCCCCTCCATTTACAAAACCACAAAATATCAAATTTTTCGCCAAACCTGAGGAGTGTGCAAATTTTGGTGAGTTTTTGAGCGTGGGAAAGGGTCGAATAATAATAATAATAATAATAATAATAATAATAATAATAACAATAAAAACAATAGGGCCTTCGCACCACCCGGTGCTCGGGCCCTAACTATAACACCAGGCTGCTTTGGAAATGCTAGGCAGGAGACGGCCTATCTCACATTTTCAGCCCATCAATGAGGTGATCATATTTCATTTTATTTTGAAAAATGCCGGACCGGAAACGATTGGTAGCTACGTAATGCTCGCTCATTTCTGTTGCCTGCATCTTCCTTTCCAACCAAAGACTGCTAAACACAAGAAGCTGCATTTCCCGGCTTTTAATAACTCTTTAGTTCTGTCTCTGTTGATTGTTTAAGTAATGTAGAATGGCGTCGGGTTTTGGGAAGATTGTCGTCGGTACTTATGTGGAGATAAAGCGCAGTGATGGTAAGTTTCGCCCTGTCTCAGTTGTTTGGGGATCTTTGTTGCTGCGGTGCTGTTGAATACAGCAACCGTTGTTCCTGACTGCAGAGCGTTACGTCCACGTTCGCTACATGAAATCGTTAATGCTGGCTGACAGGGCGGAGTGCTTCAACATGGCCAGAACCTTTGAATGAGCCCTTACCTTTGTTAGCTAGCTCCTGTGCGAACGGTTTGCTGTTAGTTATAAATTCATATCGTAGGATAACAGTAAATGCGGTCAATTGGAAATTAATGAATCTAAAATACCAACGTTAGTTCCAGTGCATAACGTCACCCAATTTATTAATTCTAAAAGCAATTAAAATTTAACATTAGCCAAGCTAGCTCAATTGCTAACCAAGTTAGCTTAACGTTAGCTGCTTGCAACGTTCGCTTGCGATTAGCTAAACGGCTATGACTAGCAAATGCTACCCGGCTTTATTACAGCAGTAACACTGGACTGAAACCGAGCCCCGATCCACTGAGTTGGCGAGAAGTTTGCTCTTATGACCTGTATAATTCATTTATTCACGTTATTATATTTCACAGCATTTTACGGGGCTAACTACTACTACTAACGTTAGTTGTTATGGAGACCTTGTAATTCTCTAAGATCAATTATCAAGAATATTTTGGACGTCTTATCAATTTGACATGCCGTGTACTGATAATGGCACCACAGGAAGACGTAACCCAGTTAATTACGCTGGTTTTCTAGATAATGAGTGGTGATAATATTTTAGAAACTTTCTTGGATAAGATCACCCCTTGTATTAAGGAAATCTCATTTTAAATGATGTAACTATAAATGAAGATAACGTTAGCATGAAGAAAAACAAACAAGTCGGTAGTGTACGAAGCGCCTATGACAACTCTGTCATTGTTACACAAGTACTACATAATGTACCTAAAATGCCATCACAAAAGAAACTGGAATCAAAATACACAAACTGGAGCTTTAGTTTTTTTTTTGAAGGTTGAACAGTAGTAGACCAGAAAGGGAGAGGCAGTTTGTTGTATGACTCTTCTCTGTTTGAATATCTTCTTTATTCTGCCTGTCCTGTGTAGTTGTTGAGTATTGCCTTAGGGCCAGGCAGCCAAACATGACTGAAAAGTTTGTGTCATTCCTGTTGGCCCTTGCAGGATTAGGCTACACCCAGTAAGTAATAATATTTTGCAGTAAACAACAAATACTAATTTGAACAGAGCACTTGAAAATAAACTGTTCAAAACTAGTGGCAACGGTGTGTTTTTAACCACTGCACTGGTTATTATTGATTATAATGTCCTTAACTTAGTCATTCCAGAGTTATTTGATTATGCTGTCTCCAGTGTCCTGAGATCAGGGGTGAGATGTGAAAGAGGCCCCCAGCAGACCCAGAGAGGGAACTGGTTCTGTCTGTCTCTCTGTCTCCCTGCTGGTTGGTTCTGTATCCAGGGCAGGGATTGCCCTCTCTCTGGGGGGTTGGTGGCGAGGGCTGGTTCAGATTCAAGCCAGATTCAAGCTATTAGCCACCACCCCATCTGTTGCAGCCAGCTCCCGTCACTCTGCCAGGACTCACTCTCACTCCCTCTGCATTTTTTCCCCTTTCACAGTCAGTCCTGGTGACAGCAAGATTTCATAATAATCTTGTTCTTTTCAATAGATGACCTACAGTAATTGCATAGTTTAGAGCCCAGCACAATGGAGTGTGTATAGTCTTTTTGAATGTGGTAATAGACTTCCTTTTTAGTCTTGGACATGGATTATTTGTTGTTATCAGGCATTCATTTTTATGTGAAATGTAGTAGTGTCTTTCAACATAGAGTACAAGAGAGACATAGGCCACCTACCAGCTTCATGATTATAGTCTGCGTGGTTTCTCAATCTGTGACATGCTGACACAGTTTCAGTAATGGGTGCCATTGGTTTTGTAGTGAAACTGATGCTTTGAAGGCTTTGTTTGTTTCTCAGGCTTAGCAGAGCTTGAAGCACCCCCTTATAAGCCCCTTCAGCTACTGGGAGGTGTCAGCATACCCATTCAGCCAGGTTTTAGTATAAAAGTGGGGCACACCGCACAGTGCATTCAGCACATCAACGTCTGTAAGACAAGACAGTATGTGACTAAGCATTTCAGCTCAGCTGTGTATGGAAGAGGCATGTAGAATGCAGCATACTGATTTCAGAGCACATAAGTTAAATGTTCCCTTCATCAACAAGGTCAGAGTGTATAGCTACACAACATTGTCTGGTTTTGTAGGTAGGTATACAGTGTCTGTGTGTCAGTGGCTCTTGAAACTGTTATACCCTTATACTGAAATGTTTAATGAAGAAATGATTAATAAGTTAACAAAAAGCCAGGCAAAGTTGATAATTGCTTAATTTAATTTAAATTAATTTAAGTTTCTTCATATCAATTACAAACACCAAACCAATTGTCTGACCTATTTTAAAGTAATTCTGTCTACACTGTACATCTATAGTATGTAAATATATACTCTTTGAGCTTGGACTCTGATCATTGCTATTATTTAATATATTTCATAGTTGGAATTATTAGTTGAAAAAATATTGAGAGTGCTAGCTCAGTTGGTAGAGTACAAGACTCAAGCTCTCGGGGTCATGGGCCCACCACCTGTGGGAGGTGCCATAGGACTTTGGTGCATTGTGGACTGGGCAGCAGTCGCCCTGCGACCTGGGCCCAGACCCAGATAAGCGGCAGATGATGACATGACATAATTGAGAGCTTAATCAGTTATCAGAAATAATCTTAAGCATTGTCACATATTGCACCCTGCCTTTCTGGATGTGGAGGCAGTGAGTTGTTCTTGGTTTTGGGCATGGTGTTAAGCTGGCTTTTGTATCCTCGGGTCTTCAGGCTTCTGGCTACATCAGGTTAGACAGCCAATATGTCCATTGTTGTGTATGGTGTTACTGTCGCTGTGGCCTCCATTCCCAGTTTATGTAGTCTGCGCAACTGAAAAGTTCTACAAGCAGCAGCCTCGCTGTTGACGGTTTGGTTTAGCATTTGACAGGATGTTTGGGTTATTAGCGATGAAGTTGCGATTAGAGATGAAGTGTTGTCAACATACAAAAAGGATGCCACTATGTGCTGGTTGATACAACAGACAACTTGCTAAGTCAGCAGAGTTGGGAAGTAAGACTTAACTTCATGTAACATTTATTTGTGTCAAGCTGGTTTTCTCTTGTAATTTGATTCCCCTGTCATAGGATGTATTTATGTAAAGCAACAGACTGAAACACTGTGCCAAAGACAAATTTCCCCTTGGGTGCTATAAAGTTTACCATACCTAATCTTACTTTACCTTGCATGTCATCTGTGATTTCCATTGGCACAGACAAAACTACAGTTTGTGAACTTTAGAAGTGAAAGTGCTTCAAATTGTATACCTGAATTAACTTTAGCATTACTGAATGTTATGTTGTGTAACGTGACATTTCCACATGGATGGTTTGGAGGAAGTTCTTGCTCCTGCTCTTACTCATGCAGTACATTGCTGAATGGAGTCTTATCTCTGTCAACCCATGGGAAGGATGTGGTCTCAAACTTAACAACTTAGTTAGAGGGCCTTTTATTGACCCTCTGTTGTCTCTGTTAATCTTCTGAGTGCTGCAGTCAGTGTTGCAGCATGCCGTGCTTTCAGTACTCCTTAAGTGGAGGTGTGACACAAAGCACCACACGCCTGTTGTTCCAGCTGCCTTTACTGTCGGCAAGGTTTGTCTGCAACCTGCTTTGTTCCATCTCAATATTGGATTATTTGCTCCGATACGTTATGTCTGTGGATGCAGATGGGCTTGAAATGCTTCAGGAGCCTGTCAGTGTTTTGTGATTTGAGAATTTTTGAGCTCTTGTAAAGCTGTCCTAATGAGCTTTTGTCAACCACATTCTAACATTGTGACTTACCTGTACATGACCTAGACATAGTGCTTAAATATTTACTCCAGTAAAATGTCATTTTAAATGGAGGGTAGGGCTTGGTGGCTGGCTGGCATCATTAAGGTTCATGAAGTTTTTATGGCTGTGGCATTTATTTCAATAAGGGTCACCTATGTAAAATTATGCAAAGTTATCAAATTATTGTTGCATTTACGTGCATAGCAATGTTAATTTGGATCAAATAACTTTTTTTTTTGTTCATTTGTTTTGGAGTAAAATGTACTTTTATGAGAAAATGTATTATAAAACAGTATTGTCTAGTCATTGTTATACGATACAAGAGAAAGACAGAGTATGATACTGTTGAAATCCCTAAACAAGGATGCTTTTGATTTAGTGTGAATTAACAACTGCCGTTGATAGAGAATATATTAGAATAGATTAGTCTACCACATAAAGCCAAAATGGCCTGATATTTTTTTAGCAACTGTCCCTGTTTGAAGATGCTAGAATAGCTTTTTCTGCATTTTGCCCATGTAAAACCATTGTAAGGTAAATCAGTCAAATGTTCAGCAGTTAAGAACACTGAAAGCATCTTTGCTTGCTAGCTTTTGGTGTGTTTCTGAATAATGGATACAGGAACATGGTGTTTCCCTGGATTTGCTGGGAACTTACAGCATACAGTCAGGCCTGCATAGACAGAGATGGGAGGGCTGAGTAGGCTCTTTATAGCTGGTATTATTACACTGCTGACAGAGAGGCGGACAGAAGCATACAGGCTAGCAGTAGCAACAGCAGCAGCTGTGCTTGTCTCTGGTATCAGTGATTTTCTCTAACAGGTCATTATCAAACCTCATGGTCAGAACTTAGTAAGATTAGCTTCAGGCTATTACCATGCTTTCATTTGAAATTTAAAGGATCCATTTGCCTCCTGATTTTTTTTTTTTAGGTAAAATAAAAAATGTAAAAAAAACAACGCTGATGGTTAATATTGTGAGCACAGACAGGATTTGGTTTAGTAGGGTATTTTTTGACTTCACTGTGCCAGTTAAGTGCTTTAGTCTGGGTGATATGATTAAAATAATGATCACAATATTTTCCATTATTTATTGATACTAAAGTGTGTTCAGAGCAATGAACTGTGATTCACTATTTTCATTAACCAATGATTGAATTAAGACAAAATTCCTCATATGTATAAAATAAATACTTTAATGGACTATGTACAGATGTGGTCAGGTTAGCAAGTGGTAATTATGCCTTTTGTATTTTGCCCTAAAAATACCTTACAAGGAGAGATATTGGTGAAATTGGTTTTATTTAATTATTATCTCTTTTTTTTATCAGTAAAACACTTAAAATATTGCTACCATTGGGTCAGCTTGGAATCCAAAAACTGATGACCAGTTTTAAAAACTGCCTTCACTTTTCAGTGTTATTCTGACAGTCTGATATTTGTGTCTTTTCTATCTATGATACTCTCACAGGACGTATACACCAGGCAATGGTGACCTCACTGAATGAGGACAATGAGAGCGTCACAGTGGAGTGGATAGAAAATGGCGACACAAAAGGGAAAGAGGTAAGCCACCATTTATGATCACTCAAAGCACCCGTAGCAGCAGCATGTTCTTTTACTTCCAAAAGCAATGAATAATGCATCAAAAGACATTCAGGAACTGTGATGATTACATAACCAGCCTGCATGTACAGAAGTCCCACCAAACGTCACCCTCTGTGCCCTGATGTGAGCTATCTGTTACACTGTTTATGGTCAACAGTATGTCCCACAACTCTTCATTGTATTCTTTGTATACTGTATATTAGTATATGAAGTGTCACTAATAAATTGACTGACCCTATTGAGAAGGTGTAAAACTTCTCAATAGGGTGGGTTCTGTTATTCCAGTGATTTGGACAGTGAAATCAGTATCCAGTAAAATCAGGATTTTCCAAGCTCTCTCATTCTCTCGGTTTGTCTTTTTCCTTCTTCTCCATCTCTTTGATCAGCACAAAAAGAACAGACAGATCTAACTAACATTAGATGCTGCTAATATACAGTCATTCATTTTGCACTCAATTGCAAATTTTGAATGCCAAAAATCACATTACTATAACAGTTTGTTGCATTTGTAACCGAATTGATGGTGTAAAAAGCAATGAATTAAACATTGCTCTGTAGGACCGTTCTCTGAATTAAGACAAATGAACTCATGATTCAGTTTAGTCAACAATGCTTACACATTGTTGGATAACACACTGAATTGCATTTTCATAAAATTGAATAAACAAATTTATTCTGGGAAAAAAAGGTGAGATAGAAATATATTATTTCCTTTGATTCCAGTTCAAAAGTAAGCTCATTTGGGATTGTTGAGAATGACTACATTAGGGCTGTCTCGAGCCCATTGAAGTATGGCTAATTACACTGCATTAGTTTGTTGCTCACTGACAAGCATGTGCACCCATGAGATGCCAGTTTGAGCATAATTTTTAATCTCCAGACTTTGAGGGCGACATGAAGTCATTCAAGTCTGAGTAAAGTCTCAAGTGGAAGTGTTAGGAATACATCGTATTGTTACATTGATCAGCATACATGTTATCAGTTGACTTTGGTATCAATACTCCTCTGCTTCTTGACAGATTGATTTGGAGAGTATATTTGCACTTAACCCCGATGTAGCACCAGATGAGGAGATTGCCCCTAGTCCTGAGACTCCACCCCCTCCTACACCCACAGGTGTGAAGGTCAACAAAATCGCAAAGGTCAGTACCAGTGTCCCCTCCTATCTGTCAGCATCAGTAACAAATCAAGGAAAGGTATCATTTTAGACTGTTTAAATAGAAAAGTAACTTCTTTTCTTTTTAATTTGATTTTTGCCTTCTGTTTAACATCCTTTATTCACGTTATAGCAAGAGGACATCTAAAGTACGCAGACTTGCTTAGGTAGTTATGTGGCTCAGTTTGCTGGATCTTAATATAGAACCTGGATCTTCGAAGCTAACCAGCTAATTGGTTGTGTTAAGTACACTGTGTGAAGTTCACAGTAGATTAGAGCTGCTCCATACTGTCACGGAAACACTGGGATTATTTTGGTAAATATTTTAGTTGTGTTTTAATCTCTTATATTGTATATATAAATGATGTACACAATTGGCCAGAAATGGGGCTCTGCCACTATAGTGTAATTTTGGCCTAGAACCAAAATATATATATCTGGTATATATCTGCATATATGTATACGTGTGTGTGTATGTATCTCTCTACATAACAGACTTAGACAAAGAGCTTGAAAAGTAATAGGAAATGCAGGAATGAACTATATCGTACAATATCTGTAATTACTGTAGCTTTCGTTTTCTCTTGTAGAACCGTCGGACAATAGCACCTACTAAGAACGACACTCCGTCCAGGGATAATAGAGGTTTGTTAATTATCCCCCTATAGTATATTACTCTCAAATCTTGAAAATGAACTTAGAAATCATAAAGAAAGGGAAAGGTCAATACATGCAAAACACATTGGTGACCAGTATTTTATTATTTTGAGTATTCAGTTACTATATTTCACACATTTTAAACATGTTATGTCATAATCCTTAATGATTGGTTGATCCACTGTGTATATGGAAAGATGTTACATGCAGTCAGTCTAAAACATTTCCTACACAAAGTGAACATTATAACCCTCATGCACTACACTACATCAGTTTTGTCTAGGTGTATCTAATAAACTGATTGGCTGGTTTGGGGTAAAGGTCACCAATTGTCAAACACATTTTAGTCTTAGTTAAATTTAAAAATTAAAGTTTAAAACAGTGGACTCCATTTTAATCCCAAGTCAAATGATCTCTTTCTTAATCTCTGTGGTTTTGTGTTTTCAGTGATCCCGACTCGGGCCAGACCCCAGCAGCCTCAGCAACCAGAGCCGGCACCACCGCCTCCATCCCAGCAGCCTGCACAGCCCAATCAAGCTCAGACACAACAGCAACAGCAGAATGGTAACATGATCAAAACAATAATGTTTTTTTTTTTTTTTTTAACTGACTTAAGATTTTTTCTCAAGAAAATAATGTTTTCAGGGAACCAGCTGTAACGTTTACAGTATTTCTGATCAGTTGATTTAGGCCATCTGCTGAAACAAACATATCATCATAACTTTTTAATATCTCATGTTTTTGTTGACCACATGTTTATCACAGAATCCTCACATCACCTGATATCCAGAAAGGAGTCTGGACAGCTTTGTATGTATCACCTGCATGTTTCCCCTGTCCTCAATGCTTCACGGTGATTCTAATAGAGCTCCCAATAGAATCTGAGAGTCCTCTAGCCTTACAAGGAGATTGTAAACCCAAAACGTCTGCCAGATACTATTCAGAGCTGTGGTGTGGTGGTGAAGTAGCTCAAACACAATCCATCCAGCAGACAGGCTTTCTGGGTATTAGACAGCGAGTTTAAAAAAAAAATAAAATAAAAAAAAAAAGGTTGTGCTGCTGTTTGACTGCGCTGTCTTTTCCCCATCGGATTTCTGCTGAGTCACACATAAGCACATGTGGAAAAGCCTGTGGCACTCTGCAGTACTCCTCCAGGCTCAGACAGCAACAATAACCTTTTTCTTTACCATTCATTCCTTGCAAGTGCTCACTGTCATTTAATGAGCTAAGTGGAGAAAGAGGGAACCACCTTGGTTCCCCCTCCTCACCTCTCAGCTCCTCCACCAACTGCCTGTGACATTGAATATCCCAGAAGTTGTGACGGTGCTGCATCCCTCTTATAGTGCCTTGTCCTGGGGCTGACCCAGCTCATCTTCTGCTTCCAGATTAGAGCAGATTATTAATCCCTCTGCTCTGATAGTCTGGGTTCTCAGGGACCGGAGCCAGCAGGAGGCCAGGACTGTATTACAGGGCTTCGGCCAGGCTTTGCAGTGGGAAGCTGGGGCTGCAGCATTGAGCCAGGGCTAATCAGATAACACTGATTTTTATGAACCCTGCAATGAATCAGAAGTGGATTTTACTCACATTTGCTAACTTGTGTTTTCTTGCTAAAAGTTTGTGATTGAAACAACACTAATCTGTGGGTGTGCTGTGCCGGGGGATTTGGAATAACCTGGTTGACTGAAACAGTTTTCTAATCATGAGTGATTTGAGGTGTCTTATTATAATTGGTGTAATTGGGAACAGATCCTACACTGTAAGTGATATATTTTAGCAGTTCCCTGGTCCCCAGTTGTGTTTTAGGATGCAGATAGAAAAGATAAATGAGGAGAGCATGTTTTGAACACATTGTAAAGGCCCTTTGTTGGTTATATAGAGAAAGCAGCTAGTGTTATACTGGAGGCACTGTGTGCAAGCCACTGCATTCTGATCTGTGCTTGAACACTGTGACTGTTCTGCTTTGTTGGAAATAGCCCAAGGTTTATCCTTTCTGTTTGAAGGAAGACCAAGAGAAAGGAAAGGCTCAGTGAGAGAAAGATGCTGCTCAAGCTTAGGGAAAAGACTGAGGAAATAGAAGAAAAAGATTGGAAGACTGATGAGAGAGGAAGAGACCTTTTTTGAAAGAAAGGCTATTGGCATGTCCAGTGAAAGGTGGAAGAGTTACTGTTTCTCTTGTCTTTATGGCAGCGAGGAGGAAGTCAAACTGTGTGAAGGAGGTGGAGAAACTACAAGAGAAGAGAGAGAGGCGTCGGCTTCAGCAACAGGAGCTCAGGGAGAAGAGAGCTCAGGTACATCAATAGTATTGTGGGGGGGGGGGGGGGGGGGGGGGGGGGGGGGGGGGGGGGGGGGGGGGGGGGGGGGGGGGGGGGGGGGGGGGGG
>JBBMJY010000024.1:13804212-13854365 GCA_037833715.1 Toxotes lorentzi | reverse complement strand
GAGGGGGTGGGGAGATGAGAAGGGGGGGGAGGGGGGGTTGGGGTTTGGAAACAGGGGGCGAGGGAAAAGAGGGAGTAGGGAAAGCAAGGGGTGTTTACCCCCCCCCCCCCCCCCCCCCCAGTGAACAAAATGTATTTAATGACTCTCAATAGCCACTTAAGTAATTAAGAGTAATTTTCCTATTGGTGAATGAACTGGCACCACACACTCATTTTGTCTCTCTTTGCCCTCATTCAGGAGGTGGACACCACCATTCCTAACTATGAGATCATGTACATGATCCGAGATTTCCGAGCCAGTCTGGACTACCGGCCCCTGACCACAGCAGATTTGGTGAGTAGAGACTGTGGCTTCTTCTTCTCTCTGGGTTATGTTTGCCCTCAGTTGAAAGAAAAAAAAAAAACATTTATCCTTCTCTCTTTCACTGTCTAGATTGAAGAGCACAGAATATGTGTTTGTGTGAGGAAACGTCCACTCAACAAAAAAGGTAAGGTCTTCTATCGTTAACGTTGGTCTTGTGATTGATCGTCCTGTGTCTTACTGGATTTAAAATATTTTTCTTTTTCTATTAAGTGTAAATGTGGTTGAAAGTCTTGGCTCTGCTGTGTTCCAGAGTTGACCATGAAAGATTTGGATGTGATCACCATCCCCAGTAAGGACGTGGTGATGGTTCATGAGCCTAAACAAAAAGTGGACCTGACCCGCTACCTGGAGAACCAGACCTTCCGCTTTGACTATGCCTTTGACGACAGCACCACCAATGAGATGGTTTACAGGTTTGTAACAACAAACAAACCAAGCCAGCCTGTTTCATGTGCTTGCATGAGGATAATGCATTGTTTTATAGAACGGAATTAATGACTAGCACGTTCCTTGTTTTTGTACATAATGGTTAGATGTTGTATCTTGCTTTTGCAGATGGAGTAGTGAATGGATGTGTGTTCTGTCTTATCCTGCAGGTTCACTGCCAGACCTCTAGTGGAGACCATTTTTGAAAGAGGCATGGCCACCTGCTTTGCCTATGGGCAGACAGGCAGCGGGAAAACACATGTGAGTCACATCCAATGAAAACCACATCACTCACCACGAATCAAACCTAATTGTTCCTGTTGAGAGTTTTGCTTTATTTTTATTACCCTTGTATATAATTTGATAATACCTCTTCACTTATATTGTGTTGTGTACTGTGTTTTAGACTATGGGTGGTGATTTCTCTGGGAAGAACCAAGACTGTTCTAAAGGAATTTATGCTTTAGCTGGTGAGTCAAGGAAATATTTTTTTTCTGTGCTAAATTGTTGTGTTCTAGTGAGGAAAGGGGTTCAAATATAATTTGTTTGGTTATCACATTATAAAAGGTTTTGTTTGCTCTGCTGAAATTTTTAGATGTCTCATCTGGTTTTTCATGTAGCTCGGGATGTATTTCTCATGTTGAAGAAACCCAACTACAAGAAGTTAGAGCTACAAGTGTACGCTACCTTCTTTGAAATCTACAGTGGAAAGGTGAGTGATACGTAATCATTTGTTTGGGGGTTTTTTTGGCTTTTTTCCCACCCTAAATAAAACATTAACCTGTGCTGACTGTATGGATGTATTGTTAGGTGTTTGACCTGCTGAATCGTAAAGCTAAGCTGAGGGTGCTGGAGGATGGGAAACAGCAAGTGCAAGTTGTGGGGCTTCAGGAGAAAGAGGTCAAGTGCACAGAGGATGTCCTGAAACTCATAGAAGTGGGCAACAGCTGCAGGTATGACAACAGAAATGTGGTCAGTCTAGTTGATGTTAGTGGTGAAATCCCAAGACTTTGAATCCTTGTGTAAGTTAATTATGTGCTGTTATGATCATATCGTGCCTCTTTTGTTCAACATGAACTGAGACCAGTCATATTCCCTGTGGAGACTTTCTCACTCCTCCATTTGTTCTTTTCTTGCTCTCTTCACTCTTGTTTGCCTTTTGTTCATTTTCCTCTCTCTCTCGCAGAACATCAGGGCAGACGTCAGCCAACGCTCACTCATCTCGCAGCCACGCTGTATTCCAGATTATTCTTCGGAGGAAGGGGAAGATGCACGGCAAGTTTTCCCTCATCGACCTCGCGGGGAACGAGAGGGGAGCTGATACATCGAGTGCCGACCGCCAGACTCGTCTGGAGGGAGCTGAGATCAACAAAAGCCTACTGGCCCTGAAGGTCTGTAGGCAGGAAAGTGGCAGTAGCCCTGTTGTAGAGTCACAAGTGTTTGTTGCCACTTTCTTTCTGTTTTGTTTTTTTTTTTTGTGAAAGGACAAAATATGTAGTGATTGCAAGATGCTATTTTTTAATTACCGTATCACGTGTTGTTTCAGGAGTGTATCAGGGCTCTTGGCCGTAACAAGCCCCACACTCCATTTAGAGCCAGTAAGCTGACCCAGGTCCTGAGAGACTCCTTCATCGGGGAAAATTCACGCACATGCATGGTCAGTTTCTCGTTGCCATAACCGGTATCCATGTTGTCATATCTCTTCCATAGAGGATATTAATCTGAATGGTCTTCACAGATTGCAACAATCTCTCCTGGTATGACGTCCTGCGAGAATACACTCAACACACTACGCTATGCTAACAGGTGGGAATATGTTGACCTACTACAGTGATTTTGACAATGCCTTGTTGATGCAGGAACCAGTGGAATTTCTGAAATTATAGCTCCTGTAATTCTGCTGAAATCCCCAGTGACTTTTGTATAGATTGAAATTAGCTGTACCCATGTTTTAAATGTAAACCTCTCTGCCTACTTGTAGTAGTTCTAACTCTCTTGTATCCTCTCTCACTTCTCTTTTTCCTGCTTTGTTTCCCCCTCTTCTCTCCCACTCTCTGCTCCTCTGTGCGCTGGTGCCGCTGTGTAGAGTGAAGGAGTTTGGGATTAGTCCGTCGGACATCCCCTTCTCCCAGGGTGGTCAGGGGAATCGCCCTGACCACTCGCCCACCAATACCTTTGAGTACGATGACTTTGCTGCTACCTCTCCCAGCAGGTCAAGCACTCCCCATAGTACTGCACTGCACTGCATGCATGCATACACAGACACAGTGCATGCGCTCCCTCCAGATTTTTTATCAAATTATGATGCACATCCATGATCTCATATTAGAAGCTTTCATTTACTTCATCAACCGTTCGCCGTGGAAAATCTCAGCTGTCGTCATATCCTTCCTCTCCATCATCTGCTTGATGTGATACTTTTCATCGTCATCTCCTGCTTTGACTTGTGCTTTCATTTTTTTTCTATAACTAAGCTGTGGACATAACCTTTTTCTTTTCACTGACTCCTTAAGAACAATACATCAGTCTGTCCATGTGGGTGTGTCCTTTATTTGTTCTGTGCGGCACCATCAGTGGTGAGATCTGAACGCTGGGACATCTGTGAAAACTGGGCGTGATTAGAACGAATACGTGGCAGTTCAAAACTGACTTAATGAGGTGTCAGCTGCTGTTTGGTGCCAATAATAACACTAAAACGTCCATGAAGCTGTTCAGTAAAAGCATCCAGAGATGAGATCACAGATGAGCTCTTGTTTGGACCAGCTCTGAGCAGGTAATCCCTCTCAAATAGTCCTAATTAATTAGCTCTGTACCTGCAGGTCAGGTACAGGGTGGTAATATCTCATCAGCTATGTGAGGCCTCATTAAACCTAAACTCTAAGCCCTTGGTATTATAACTTCCTATGGGTGGCATGTATTGGATTCCATTATATTGTACTGGTGAACCGGACACACTGCTCTTTCATGCATGTGTGAATGAAGTTAATATGTCCGTTATGAGAATAAATGGATGCAAGAATTATATCTGAGTTCAAACATTTACAGGACCAACACAGTCATCTTTCCCCATGCATGATGTCACTGCTGTCATGATGCTACCATCCTGTGCTGTTTGTGAACGCTTTTTACCCCACGGTTAATGTAACACCCCAAATCAAACAGCAGCCATGTTCAGAGTGGGTTTGTGCTGTGAAAGACTCGGTCCTGACCAGCTCGACATCTTTTCACTGCAGGGTGAAGGAACTGACAGTGGACCCCAACCAAATGATGGAGGGGGGTCGGCCCAACATCCACGCTGTAAACCAGCTGGATCTTTTGGACGAGGATTGGCTGAGTATCTCGCCGCAGAGAGATGACCTCAAACTGCTCTGTGAGCAGAATGTAAGTACACTGGGTTATTTCTTCTAAACAGAAAGTTTACTCTGTGATCAATATGGATCTCATGTCAAGATATAAGTAACAAATCACATAAAGCATATTGTGATATAACTAATTTTGTGGAAAATTAAACACTTAAAAAAAAAATAGAAATGTTTGTTTTTAGTTAATCCAATAAAAGAAGTGTCTACCTCTAATTTTGGTATAGACCATTTCAAATAAAGATCAACATGATCAGTAATGTCCACAGGAATCCAGACATGTCTGTCACATGTTCAGTTTTTCTTGGTACTGAAGCCATGTTAACTCTGTTTCTGTGTCCCTTGTTGACCCTGCAAATGTATTTTCCAGGAGGAGGAAGTGTCTCCCCAGCTCTTCACCTTTCATGAGGCAGTGTCTCAGTTAGTGGAGATGGAGGAGCAGGTCCTGGAGGACCACCGCGCTGTTTTCCAGGTCAGAACACTGAAGAAAACTTAAATGACTCCTTGAATACTACAGCTCACCATTCAGTTGTTTGTTAAGCTTGTAATAATTATTAAGTCATTCTTCGGTGATGCTGGTGATATTTCTTAAACTAAGTATTCACTTATACGTGTCCTCTGTGAGCAGGAGTCAATCCGGTGGTTGGAGGATGAAAAGGTGCTGCTGGAGATGACAGAGGAGGTGGATTATGACGTGGAGTCGTACGCCACTCAACTGGAGCAGATCCTAGACCAGAAGATAGAAATCCTCACTGAGCTCCGAGGTAGGACTGAAGTACAGACACACATTGATGACAATACACCATTACTGAGTGTGTGTAGTTTTTCTTCTCCTCTCTTCCTGCACTTTCATCGCACACAGAAAGTTGGTGCTACCAGTGGAAAAGTTGGACTGGAGCCCTGTGATACATCCTGCTCCAATAAACACTAATAACATTTTTTTTTTTTTTTTTTTTTAAATGTTGTCTTTTCCTCTCTTCAACAGACAAAGTGAAGTCATTCCGCTCTGCGCTCCAGGAGGAGGAGCAAGCCAGTAAGCAGATCAATCCCAAGAGGCCACGTGCTCTTTAGAGACTGGAGGCTGAAGAGGTTTAAGTGGCACATACAGAAACGTAACCACTAGATGTTGGGCACAACTTGGGCTGAGAGATGCCAGCTGTGAAAACATGATTAAAAGGACTGTCTGATGAATCAACAGGCTCAAGGAATTGCATTTGTTATGATCCCTCTCCTAACAAAACTGGCTGTTCACTCACTATGGTCTCATTAGAAAACTTAGGGAGAAAAAATAGTTTTATTTCCTTCCCTTTTAGTAGGTCTTTTTTTTTTTCATGGAGGATGTTTAGTTACCTCTCCCTGATCTTAAATTATTTTCTTTTATACTTGTTTGTACTTTCTTTGAACAGAATATTTTTGACCTGGCTTAAGAAGAGATCTTCATTGAACGCGTTTTAAGGTTTACGACACAAAACCAGTATTTAATTTCTGGTCGCTCTGGCTGACATGTCTGCATGTGCACTCTGTGATAGCGTATGTACGTCACTGTCCTCGGTTTTCATGCTTTTGAGTCCTCGGTTTGCAATGTAAAGTCATCTCATAGGCGATCTCTTCTCTTTTCCTTCCTTCTCAGAGTTTCTGCCACTTTGGAAGAAGCCTTTAACCACAGTTGTGCTTCTTCCTTTGTGTTTCTTTCCTTGTGTCCCTGAGAGGTTTTTTACATGTAGTTTGCTTCAGTTTGTGCCATTACATTCTATGTGGCAACTGACTTAAAAATTCTTAATGTAAAACATGTTTTCCACCCCGTTTAACACTTTGTTATAAAAATGAAACTAGAAAAAAAAACCTGCTATTAATAAATGTATAGTGAAGACTCCTGACCTACCATTGGTTATGTTGCTCAGTGTTTGCACCGGATGTAATGCTGGATGAAGTAATAAAGATTCATGTGTTTCATTTGAATGGTTATGGTGACAGTTAATCATCCAAATAAATGGACCGAATGACCTCCATCAAGGACCTTCTCCCCACGAACTTTGAGTTCCCCATGTGGTGTTACTCTTGCATTTACAGAGTAACACCACATAGTGACAGTAGCTAGGGAAGTGATGTACATCAGTATCCACAGTGACAGATGCTTCCTGCTTAACACAGCGACAAGTGCATCCCACAGTTCTCCCTGTCCACTGTTCTCCTTCCATGGAAGCCAGCGTGATGTCATGCATTGAAGTGATGGTGCAAGGTTTACAAAAAGGGCCTAAAGGTGACTCTGTGCTTAGCTGTGATAGGATATAACCAGTTATTTCTTACCTGAGAGGTTGATGCAGAAGCACCAGCAGCTCTAAGAGAAACTGTTACCACTATTAACTGTAAAGAAACATTTATCCACTGTTTTAATAAGAACCTGATTTCTACAAAGTTGTTTGAAAGTTTTATTTTGAAAGGTTCTCGCCGGAAGTATTAACAGTCTACCTTGACGCTACAAAATTCAACTGTGGTCATTTAAAGGTCTTAACTGCCCTCTAGCGGTCATATTGAGTAACTACATCTGCATATTCTTCCACAGATCGCACTGTAATAGCTACAAATGGAGCCTGCACCAGAAATATAAATAAATTGGGAAATTGTGACGAGTATTATACCTACCTGTTTTATATATTTAAACCTATTTAATTAGATAAGAAAGTATACAGCAACTGCCTCCCTAGTCTGCAGTGTAATGTAGTGACAGATGCAAAAAAAAAAAAAAAAAAGACTAACTTGTTCACAATGTCATCTTACTTTGACAGACTGCACACACTCTTTAATAAGCTACACTTATTAAATATGTACCTTTTTTTCCACAGAGGTAATTTTGATGTAGTTTAGAAAACCTGTAGACAGATTTTTGATTAGAATAATCATTCATTACAGATTAGTTTCAACAAATGAGAAATTCTCACACCCACCGACAGTCCCTCGAACAACCGAGAGGGCTTATAGAGCTTCCATCTGCCAAAAGAACTGCCCATGCATCTCAAGTGACACTTTATGTATACTCATGAGGGTCAAATAGCACACTCAATATGAGCCCTTTAAACGTATCCTCCAATATTCTTTGTACATTTCAAGTATTTCAATATTGGAGTTTCAGTTCCTCCGAGCAAATCTCCACAAGAGGAAAGATGAGTCAGACCACTCCTTCTACTCATTTGTCCACTAACTTCTCCCCCTCTCTTCATAAAGGCACGAGTCATAAAGCTGCTGTCTTCAGTCCCCTCTGCCATTTAAGAAAAGTGGATCCCTGCAGAGTTGAACGCATGCAGCAGTCTGAGGATGAAGAAAATACCCATGATTAAATGTGTCAAATCAGTCATTTATTTTAAAGTGGATAAACTGGAAAAGAGCGACTGAAGAAGCAATTAAGTATTTAGATGTTTAACTTACACCATGAAGTCATCAATGTCCATGGACCTGGCTCTCTTCTCACTGAAATCGGCCTCTTGCAAAACACTCTCAATCTTCTTGCTGATGCTGAAGTCTGTTGGGACTTCCTGTCAAGGTGAAGCATGAAACTTTAGGTTAAAACAGGCCAACCAATGATCTAAAAGGTGACATAGCTACACTCTCAAAAAACAAGTGTATTACAAGGGGACAGCCTTTAGCGTCCAAACACGACTGACAAAGGTTTACTTTGGGATATTCACTCACCACATTGTGTACAGAGCAGTGAATTCTGTAGTTCTTGTCCAGAAGCTGTTCCACTGCAGCCGACCTGGGGATTAGGAAATTATAAATAAACATGATCGTCTGGTTTTTTTTTTCCTCCACATGCTGTTTTGACAGTACAGGCTTCTGTTAGAGTGGCAGCGTCTGCAGTAGGCAGGTACTCACTTGAAAGCTGCGCTGAGGGTTTTGTTTTTCCTTACGAAGGCTATTCTGACCAGGCCGTCCCACTCCTTTTCAGGAGAAAAGAAAGGACAGTGTCAAATATCTATAATTAATCTCCTGTTTTGACCAACTACGTTCTCGCAGAGTTCACCGTTTTAAGAGTCGAACCTCACCTGGAAGTTAACTGGAGGGGGAGGATTTTTCGGTTCTATCCTGACAACACTTGACTCCACTTTTGGAGGAGGACGGAAATTATTCTTCCCTACCTGATAAAAGGGGGGGAATCGTCAATACTGAGAACACGGTTGTTGCGCAAAACACAGGAAAAATCTTGATAAAAAGGAATCATCTAAAGACACTGTCATGATGTTGTGGTGTGTAAAGCACTGCTGTCAGTGTGTTAGATAAACATCAGAGCGTGCACACCAACCTTCATGAGGTGGTCTACGCGAGCCAGTAGTTGTGTGTTGATGGACAGTCTGCAGTACAGCTTGTCTCCAGGTTTGGCGACCAACCGCATGGCAAACTCTCTCTGGAACATCAACACGGCACACCTGAGAAAAAGTAAAACAAAAGAAGGTCCTGAATGCTCGGCGTGGACATGGGAGGAATGTAGGTAAAAAATTTTATTTTCTTACCTGAAGAAAGGTCGATGGAGCAAGAGCTTGAAGACAAATGGCGAAGAAATCTGCACAAGACATTAACATACGTTAAGTTTTATATAAATACAATTAATGATAATATAAAATCAGCTGTGTTCAGTGTGGAGGAAAGCATGTCTTTACCTGGTACGGTAAGTTAGCCACACAGATGTCAAAGAACGGTAAATCTGTTTTTAACACGTCTCCAACTAATATCTGAAGTTTGGTCTGCATGGGTCTGTTGGAAAATACAATGTCCCGTCATGAGATCACAAATTTATTTTCTAATTTCAGATGCTATGCAAATATACGGTGGTGTCGTCACTCACGTGCACTGTACTCTTTTCTGAAGTTCAGCAACCAGTCTGCAATCCAACTCACAGGCCACCACCTGCAAAGACAGCAGTTGCCGTTCAGACCGAACAGAAACAAATAATGTATGTCAGCTGTGAACACCTCTAAAGGCTGTGTTCACAGACGCTCATTCAGAAGAACCTGGCAGAAAAAAAGACACATTTCTTTGCAGGCCTAAATGATTATGGCCCCATTAAAGCCAATAAGCAGCTGCAGCACAGTGATGCGTTTCTCAAATAGTTTTAAACGCTTATGTATTTTGACATTTGGGAAACTAAATACAAGCAGCATCCAGGCTGCAGTCTGTATGAAATACCACAGAGCAATGCATTATTCAACTTCAATTTTCAGTCTCACCTTCTTGGCTTTTTCCAGCAGTTTAACTGTCATATTACCAGTACCAGGTCCCACCTCCAGAACCACATCTGTCGGCCTCAGAGCAGCCTGCAAAACGTGACACACACCAAATCAGCCACGAATGTGGCTTAAGAAGACTATGATCGTCTGTGTACAAGATTTGTCCTCAAAATGCCTTTGTGAGTTTGAGATTTTACTTTAGTGCAGCCCACCTTTTCTATGATACCATTGACAACCAAAGGATTCTTCAGGATGTGCTGGCCGATGCCAGTGTTGAACATTATCCCTGCAACAGACAGCAAACAGGACACTGCATATTGGGCTTTTGAAGTGATAAAGAGTGAAGCAATTCATGGTAAAACAATTGGATTCTATTTAGTAATTCCACAGCTGACAAACCACCTTGGAGTACAGGGCTCTTATATGAATAGACTTAAGACATCCTGCCCACCACATTTCATAGAAAGCTTTCGTCTCACGGATAAAAAAAGCATCATATTTTTGCCTGTTCTGTAGTAACAGAAAATTCACTTTATGTGGCGAGTTAAACATGGGATCAAAGCAATAGTTCCACTCATTTATGAGAAATACGACGCGGTGTTATTACAGTGTACAGTTAATAATATATTTTCAATTCTAAATGCATTAAGCACAGAAGGAAAAACGCACATAATTGGGACTTAATGGGCAATAGTTCTGACATTAACTCATAATTTGGTGGACACTGTGTCTGCCGAAATAACCAGAAGACACTTGATAACTAAACTAATATCTTAAACAGTGTTGTATGGCTCATGGGCAGGTCCAGTCCATTAAAATGAATTTTTTCTATATTAAGTTTGGTGCCGTGTAACACAAAAATGAACGCGAATGTAGCGTTACTAACTCACGTAAACACACCTTTAATGTCAACACATGAGGTAGTGAGAGCTACAGTTCCCGTTAACGTGTGGTCTTTGACAATGTGCAGTGAGAGTTGAAGACTGATCAGTACTTTGTGTCGGCATGAAGATGAACGTTGACTTTAAAGCCCATTTTCTTCCAGCAGCTGATGTCCGCTGTCATGCTAACGCTAATCCCTCCCTTGGAGAAACGTACCTTGGCTTCTGACCTCTTGGTGCTGCCTACTTTTCTTCTCCGCCTTAACCTTCGGCATTTTCACTCGGATATATTCCAGCTAAAGATTCAGAAACCCAAGTTTGAAACAATTACTCAAAATACATCCGCCTAGGTTTGTGAAACACGTGCAGACCCCGGTTTCTTCTTCACTGACAGGATGTGTGATGGGTTCAAACTCTTTGATCGCTTCCTCTGTCGCCCCCTACTGGCTGCTGGATGTTATTGCTTTGCCTTTACAAATAATTCATTTTGCTGGGGTAGTTTTTTTTTTGTTTTTTTTTTTAACCGTTTTATTGGATTATTTATTCGGCATTACAACACAAAAACATATAAATATGAGTAAATAAATTTCTTCTCTAGTCAGAGGTAGGAAACTCCTCCAGCGTCATGGCAATGTCTCGAAGTTTGGGATTATCCAGCCAGTTGACTTTACAGGCCAAAAGGATGCCCTGAAGAGAAACACAAATTAATATATCAGCTGCTAAGTTCACTGCATGCATTAACCATTTTTAGACCCTGCACTGTCAAGATAGTATATTTAAATTCCTGTACAATTTACCCTGAGGACGTTCTGTGTCATGATGGCCATTTTTTTGTATTTCTCCAGGTTCACCCGGCCTTTCTCCAACACCGCTTTGTACTTTTCTGTATCTGGGTGCTCTTTCTTGGACATCAACTCTTCAATCTCTTTCATTTTTTCATGTGTCAGACGCTTCATCTCTACACACACACATACAAAAAAATAATAATAATAATTAGGTTATATTAATGATATATTTAGTCCAGTGTCAAAACAATTAGTGGTTTAACAGAAAATTAACCAATGACATGTCTGGGATACTCATTGTTAATCATTTGTCAAGTTCACACGGAGCACGGAAAATCTCCATCAGACCAACATTAAAAATAAACCACAGAACATACCAAGTCTCTTCTTCTGTATTTCTGTAATTTCATCTTGAAGATTTCTTGACTCCTGTTGAAAAAACAAAAGTGATTTGGGTATGAAATTAATTCCTTCAATTTGAAATAACACTTTCATTTTAATACCTGTCTCAATTTGTAACAGTCAAGCTTGCAACGAAAGCATAAGCTGTAGGACTAAATTGCTCCTTTCAAATCTAATCAGTAATTGCAAATAAATCTGTATTGACCAGCACATAAACACAAAAACATTGATATGACCACACACTGGGCATTTTTAAAGTTCAAAGCAAGTGAGTGATGTCAGTGAATTTCAAAGGGAAACCAGTTTCTGGTAAAATGAAATATATCTTTAGAAATGTGAGTCCTGGGCCAGACAATATGACATCCTCTCAATATGCCTGCAAATTTGCTATTTACAAACAGGAGCAAAAACATTGATAATAATGAAGACAATGAAGCACTGAGTAAACGATGGACACACAGTGGACTGTGAGGCTTCTTACTTTCTGAAGCTGTATTATTTGTGAACAAAGACCCATGCAGCGATGGCTCACAGCTTTCAGTTCACTAGAGAAAAAAAAAAAACAGAAATGTACATCACCAAAATAAAGTTTTTAACAAAATAAATGTATGACTTGTTTCAGTATGTTGTGAGTTGACATACTCAGCCTCTAAATCATTCTGCTTGAGCTTTTCTCCAATAGCATGCCACATCTGCATTCTGAAAGACAACACACAAAGGTTTACAGCTTCTATATCATATATCATATTATACTCTTATATTATATTATCATATATAGATAATAAAATATATAGATAATCTTTATTCTATATAGATAGAATAAACGTTGCTCTGGATTTGGTTTACCTGTGCAGTGTCAATGTGCTGTTGAAATGATTCATCTTGATCTTTTCCAGCTCACTGACATAATCTGGTCTGAACAGTTGATGAAAAATTTAGGTTAACAGTGTGAATTCTGAGATTAACTTTAATCTTAGATTTGGTTAAAATTGTAGATCGACATCATTCGGCTAATTGCAAATACTCACAAGTCTCTCTCAGCTTCAGATGTGCTGCATGATCTCTTACTTTTTCCTGTTACAGCAAACTTGATATTTACTGCTTTGTTTGTGCACTTCAATAAAATATAATGTGATGGAAATAATACACCGTTATATACCTGCATTGAGCTGTACTGCCATCTCAAAGCACTGGTTGGACATCTGCTGTTTTATTCTGGCAAGAAAGTAATTTCAGCAATGATTTGCATGGGTACATAATATAACTAGACGAAAAGTGAATGTTAACCACCGACCTTTGGGTGTTATTCATCAATTACAACAGTCCTGTTACTGTCAGCTGAATAAAACTGAAGTGTTAAAGCAGATGTGGAAGAAGAACCTCAGCATGTCTGTAGGGGAGGTATCCTTCTGTCCAGTGGAGCAGTCAGGAGCAGCCTCATCATTCAGCGCCACAGCCTCCATCGTGTGGTTGAGGTTCCCCACGCTGTCAGATGGGTCCATCGGAGATCTGTGAAGGTGCCTGGAGGGACCTTTACAGGAGAAAGTCTTATGTCAGATCATCATTACTCTCTCAAAAGAAAGAATTACTACCTATATGCTACTCACTGCGCTAACTACAAGGCTATTCTGAAAAGCCAAACACATCAAGTAGATCTCTAACTGTCAGAAACTGAACTTGTCTATCTGAAAAACAACAGTGACTCACTGTTTGTGTAGACTGAAACAACACGATGAACTGTTCTGTTTTATAATAGCATCGAAATGGTCAAAGTAAAAAGTAAAATATCTGGTGCGGTAGACGTATAACAGAAAACTGACTACTACTACTGTACCTCAGAATCTACAATACAATACAACTGATGTACAGTCCAGCTCTGGTAATGAAAAATAAACAAATATAAAGCGCTACAAATACATGACTAAAAGCCTACATCTCAATGGGAGCATTATTTTCTATATAACGTAACTGGGAATAAACTTGAGGTTGACGGAGTTGGATTAAAACATCCTACCTTGTTGATCTTAAAGTTGCCGGTAAATTGAAGTTAAATAAAGACAGCTGTATGTTAGCCGCTAACTACGACGGCTAAGTGAAAGTTTGGCTATAGTTTGGTAAAAGCTTTCAGCGGCTGTCACACACAAGCTTTATTTACGGTCACTTGGACGGTGGTTCTGTTTACATCAGTTGATTTCAGACGCAAACCCCGCCAGGAAGTGACGATGACTCCGTCACGGCTCCGTTCCTGCAGCGCCCCCTGCAGGTCAGGAGTGAGAAGTGAAGGTTTAGAAACGGGTGTCTTGGACCTGAAGGGGTATTAGACACCTTATACCTGCTGTACTACATGTTCATAAGTCTCTGGCCTGGAGAAACACTTTCGATCTATCTGGTGTCTAAGCACATTCATAACTCTCCTATGAAGGCGGACGGAGGCGGATATCTCAGTCCAGACAAGGCTCTAAGGCGGACCATTCGACGATGAACCTTCAGATAAGAAACAACATCCAACTCATTTGATCTCATCCACCTATCCTAGATGGAAATCGATCACTAAGTGCTCTCGTTGGATTTCATCAATCTCGCGAGATTATCGTTCAGATTTCAGCTCAACGGGAGTGACCTCTGCGCAGGCCTGATTCTGAACCTTGCACAGCGACGTGTTTACAGCGGTTGTAACCAATGCAGAGCAAAAGGAGCAAGGTATGAGCAACATAAAAACTCAGATGCTTGTTTTGCATGTTGACTTTATCCTGTCTGTCATGCGACTTTTGAGCGTTTTCATCTCCTTTTAACTAAATTTCCCTCCAAGTTACCAAGCAACTGTAGATCTATATTGGTCTTTCACACATGCTAGCTAAACGTCTTGTCTGGGGTTACAGTGTAATTTGTTAACTATTTCCAATACCATAAAGAAAGATGACAAGCAGCAAGAAATAAATTTACATGTGAGCACAGCTGTTGCATAGCATTGTGAGAAACACCATTTTCAGAAAACCTGACAAACCTTGTTTCAAGTGTGCATCATTAACTGGACAGGCAGGTGTTAAAAGTGTGTATGTGAATATGTGTGTGTGTATGTGTGCACTCAGGGTATCCTGGAGCGTCTGAACGATGGGGAGGTGGTTGTAGGAGATGGAGGTTATGTGATGCAGCTAGAGCGACGTGGCTACGTGAAGGCAGGTCACTGGACACCTGAGGCTGCTGTTGAACACCCTGAAGCAGGTGCATGTTACATACGCTGTCATTTTTTAATATGACAGCAGACTCTGTTAAAGCCTTTTTTTTTTAATCGGTTTTATATATTTGCCTGTGTTTTCCTGATAAGTCAAGCCTTCTCTCTTCTTCGCTCTGTCAGTGCGGCAGCTGCACAGAGAGTTTCTGAGAGCAGGAGCCAATGTGCTTCAGACATTCACCTTCTACTGCAGTGAGGATAAGCTGGAGATCAGTGGCAATGTCACCAACATCACTGTCAGTACATTTAATATTTTTAAATGACATGATGAAAATGAACCTCCCATCAGTCTGGTATCACTACCTGCTGTTCTCTTCTGATTCAGGGGGCTCAGATCAATGAGGCAGCCTGTGACCTGGCCAGGGAGGTGGCCAATGAGGGTGATGCACTGGTCGCTGGGTGCGTGTCTAAGACTCCCTGCTATGCGAAGAGCCGCAGCGAGTCCGAGGTCAAGGCTATCTTTAAGAAACAAATGGATGACTTTCTCAAAAAGGACACTGATTTCTTTATAGTAGAGGTATAACTGTACAACAGATCTTAAAGTTCAATTCTACTGATTCTTGTCCCAAGTGACAGTTTGATGATTCAATGCACATTTCTCCTGCAGTTTGTTGATCATGTGGAAGAGGCAGTGTGGGCAGTGGAAGTGCTGAAGACCAGCGGCAAACCAGTGGGTGCAACTCTGTGCATATCTCCTCACGGAGACATGCACGGCGTCCCGCCAGGAGAGTGCGCTGTCAGGCTGGTCAAAGCTGGTACACTGACCTTCTGTGATGTCTGACATCATGTCTTCAGTTGTACTATCTGAATGTGTTTTATGTGCATGTGTTCGTGTGCAGGAGCTGACATTGTTGGAGTAAATTGCCACTTGGACCCTCTGACGTGCGTTCGCACAGTGAAGCTGATGAAAGAGGGATTAGAGAAAGCTGGTCTCAAAGCTCATCTCATGATCCAGCCGCTGGGCTTTCACACACCTGAGTGCAACTTCGCTGGATACACCAGCCTACCCGAGTACCCCTTCGGTTAGCATTGGTATATTTGTTTTGAGCAGAATAAAGAAAATAATGTTTTAGATAAAAAAAAAATAGCAACACTTCACCTTAGGTTTGAAGAGATCACAACATTAATATTTACATAAAACTAACTAACTGAATATTTTATTCTCCTCTCAGCTCTGGAGACCAGAGCAATGACTCGCTGGGATGTTCATAAATACGCCAGATTAGCTTACAATGCAGGAATACGCTACATTGGTGGCTGCTGTGGATTTGAGCCCCACCATATCAGAGCTATAGCAGAAGAGCTGTCTGCAGAGAGGGGGTCACTCCCTCCAGCTTCAGAGAAGCACGGACTCTGGGGAGCTGCTCTGGAGATGCACACTAAGCCCTGGGTCAGAGCCAGGTAAGACTGAGAAACACAGCTGCTGCGTAGGTACATTTTAGTCTGGTCTTTTTAAAATAGGCTGCAGCATCTGCATTGCAAAAGACTGAAAACAGTGGCACATATTGTATATATGTATGGTGGCATATTGACAGTTATCATAGCCAAGGGGAAATGGGAAAGAGTGTGTTTCTGCTCCGCGCAGCTGTTTATAACCAACTAAACTCTCAAAATCTGTCTTAGGGCTCGTCGAGAGTATTGGGAAAACCTCTTGCCTGCTTCTGGACGTCCCAAATGCCCCTCAATGGCCACACCAGCTGATGATTACGAAAAGCAGTTGGGGTCCAAAGTAACAGCATAATTACAAAGACTACACAGTTTGTTGTAGTCTATATTTTGGGTCAGATTTTCCATCTTGCTTCATAACATGGATAACAAATAAAGATCTGTTTAACCAGGTCTTTGTTTACTGAGACTCCCAAAGTGCTTTGTCCTTTCCTCTCCGTATCTTCACTTTATTATTTGTCAGTGTGTTGAAGTGGCTCAGACACTTCACACACACCATGTACACACTGTAGCATTGGTTTATTGGACTGTGAATTAACTGCCTCTCTTTCTTTTTTCTCTTCTGTCACCGTATACAATATTCATAAACCTACCAACAAACTACATAAAAACACAGCTGGTCTTTTTAGTAGTTAATACACTTACTAGTTGTAAAACATCTTAATAGATATATTTGTTGATTGACTCGTAATCTGCTGCTAAACATTTTCACATACAGTATTAAATAAAAAATAAAGTCCTTGTTTTTCCAGCAGTTTTGTTTTGTTAACTGCTGTTGCTGTATTTGTCATTGTATTTTGAGTTTTTAGCCCTGAAGGGACATTTGTATTACATACCAGTTTGTGCATGCATGCATTTTATGATTACAGTAACTGTTTTGTAGCTGTGTGTGGGTGTGTCTGCATGTGCATGCAGTCAGAAGGTTTTGTCTTCGGGCTCTTTGAGAATGCTGGAAAAAAAAAACTTTTGCCAGCTTCCAGCCATCCCAGATGCCCCTCCATAGTCACACCAGCTAGTGAGCAAGAGGGAGGATGATCAGTAACTCAACATACAACATAATCGCCTGTCTCTACTGTACATTATTCTGTATAGTAGATGCTTTTTAATATCAAACAGTGTGAATAAAAACAAAGCTGGTGTTTTTACCTGTCACTACATTTCCTAGTCCTCAAATTTGATTTTAAATTGCTGGAATGAGCTTTTAAATGTTTCTTACATCTTATAAAAAACTAATTTCTCCAGTATTTCTGACAAGGTTCCCACCTTCCATTGTTCTGGTCGTTAGACAGGATCACTCTTTCCACACTGTGCAAAAACAAAAAAAGTTGGCATCAACAGCAAACTGTACATGGGAAAGTATTTTTTTTTTATGTGATCGTCTACTTTTTATGCAGACATATGGTTGAGTTCAATATTCAGATTCAGAAAACTTTATTTGTCCCCGGGGGGCAATTTAAGGCACATTGAGCAGCATGAGGTAGAAAAGAGGCATTTCAAACAAGACACACAAAAAGAAGGAACACAGTATATACAGATATTTACAATAGCAGGGTGGATAAAGTGCAGACAGTGTAAATGTAAATATATATTTACATTTAATATTTAGAACTATTATAGATAGTATGTGAAAGCACAAGGCAAAATCTCCTTCCCTCACTCTGCTCCACACAGATGGTTCGATAATACTCGTGTTACCATTATCAGTGAGTCACTTATTAACCTGAATCAAGTAATAAAAGCTGATATAAAAGCTGTGACAATTTGTAGGAGCATGTTATAAAGCAAACGGCTACGAATCCGCAGCGTTGCCGGACTTTGTACGACGTGTTCTCTTTATCATTTGTGTCGATTTTGTTTTACTCAGTTGTCTTCGATGTTTCCACACGTCAAAAGTCATAGGTCCCACCGAGATTTGAACTCGGATCGCTGGATTCAGAGTCCAGAGTGCTAACCATTACACCATGGAACCGCACATCCACTATTCTCCACTGTTACAGCTCAGAGTCGATGACCACTGGCGTCGGGACCTGCAGGCGTTGTGCTGGCTCGTAACATCGCGACATCTTCAGCGAATTTTACTTGGACTCAGAGACGAACTGATGACAATTTCGTCGTCTGAGGTCAAAGTTTAAGGTCATTGCGACCTCACATGCTTATTATGATAATATTTCACACTTTATCGGATACTGAATTGGTGATACTAATACACTAAAGTTTGTTTTTCGTAACTGTGGTTTGTTCTCTCTGGTTACAACTAAGAATGTGATGTGATTTAATATTAATAGACATAATAACACACTGGTACTGACCTGTTGTGCCTTATGACCAACAACGCTTACAGGCACAGAAACTCTTAAATGACTGAATGTAGACATTTAGAAATAAGTTCATAATCATAATAAATGTATTCGATTTATAAAACTTAGAACTACAAAACGGACAAATTAAGGAAGTTTTTTTTATTGATTCTTCTGCGTGTTCTTGCGCATTAACATCTTTACCACTTATTTTGAAAGTAAGGCATGTGTGTTTCCTGTGACTGAGTGTTTCCTGTTTATTGTTCACACGTTAGATACGCTGCCCGGCTGTTTCTGTTAAGGACAGCTGAGATGGATGTACCTGAGGCGAGCTTCACCTCTCAAAACCATGAGGTTCCACCGAGATTTGAACTCGGATCGCTGGATTCAAAGTCCAGAGTGCTAACCATTACACCATGGAACCACATACCACCTGGAAAAACCTGTGAAAACGTGAGAGCCGTTCACGCAATCATTGAACTAGTTAAGTGTTAGTTAGAATCATCCTGTGACTTTACTCAAGAAAAAAAAAGGATTAGATCATTGTTTTTGCCAAAAATTAGGAAAACATATTTGACCAAATATCAGTAGTACAGAGAAATGTGGATCTGAGGCTGCTGAGATGTATCCATCTTTTCAAGTATGAGAGATTCATGGTTGGAAAAACATTGCTGCTGTGGATTTGAGTCTGGTCCTGTCAGAGCCACAGCAGAAGAGCTCAATGCAGAGAAGAATAGTTTCACCAGATGAGAGAAGCCTTACCCTAACCCTCAGTGACAGGTAAGATTAAGAAGAAATCTATTTATTATTGGCTGCTCAGGCCCAGTATAATTGTTTGTGTCCAGCTGCCAAAATCCACCATAAACAAATAAAACCAAAGTTGTGCTTACATATCACCACAAGCAAAACTCATGCCACAAATTTAAAAAAAAAAAAAAAAAGAAAGAAAAAAGCACCCCCTTGTATTAAGGGGATAAACCAAAGAACACATTCCCAACATGTTTTTCATTTGTCCGTCTCACTTTCTGTTCTTATTGCAAACAATAAACTGCCCCTGAAGAGCCACAGTGTCCATCCACAAGGACAAAAGCTAGGATAGTCTCTTTTTTATTAGGCATCCACACCAGGTAGTGTATTAAAGACCAAAGTGTTCTCTACAGCTTTCTGTACATCTTTATGTTTAATATTGTTCCTTTTCATGATGCGAAGGAACTAATCAACTATGACAGGAAAGGGAAATACAGTCCTGACATTTTCACATTTTGGGGATACATTTAGTACCAGTACCTCCTATTTTGAGATTGCAAAAGGTAGACAGGTCTGAATTTTTTAAACCTTTAATCTGTTATAGATGAAAATCAAAATCAAGGAATCTCAGCGGGCACCTTTTTGCTTTTTGTTGGCTACAGTTCAAGGAATCTGGTAAATGTACTTTAGGCTTAGGGTTTGGGTGTGTTGTTTGTTAGTTGGTGTTGTTGTGTCTTGGCTCCTCTCCATTGCTGCAGCCTATCTTTGTCCTGAAATCCCTTTCTTTCTCTGCTCTTTGGTAGTCGTAGCCAGATGATCATAAATCAGTATTTTATAAGCTGTTATTTAAAAAAAAAACTTCGAATGACTTTGTTAAAAACCACAGAGTTTGAGAGTGACACCAGGGATCTATTTGAGAGTGTGAACAGATTGCACCATAGGTCATGCTCAGGGCTCATCAAAGCAGAGGTAACCTCTGTTGGAACCCATTGAACATTTCTCTTAGTATCATTAGAAGTCACGCACCCTGGTGAGGGACTGACTTTTATCTGTCTCAAGGCTGTGACCATTAAAGGGGAACACTTTCTCCATTCCTGCTCACTGATACAGCCCAGACAATATGTGTAAACAACTCAGCAGCTTTCTCCCACACAGAGTAACAAAGTTCCAACTTACTTCGCTGATTTTTGGAAGCAGTTTTTTTTGTTTGTTTGTTTTTTTTTACTTTCATCTTTATAATGACTAAAACAGTTTTACATTCCATGGGTTTTTGCATGAGGTGAAAGCACATGTACTGCCATCACATCACGGTAATCGGTGATTCCTAAATTAGAACATCGACCAGTGCAGAAAGTGTAGAGCAAATTCATCTTTTTTAGTAGTTTTCGTTTAAAGAGGAGCTACATTTTATTTACTTTAATTTTTGCACGTACACTGTCCATGATCCTGCAGCTACAGACCCCGTCTCTGCAAAACATCCCACAGCGCTGGACAGTAAACGTCAGCACGTCCTTACGTGCCCTGCTCAAGTTGAAAATCTAATGTTGCTTTCACATGTTGTCAGGACAGAGCAAACTCGGTCTCCTCTCCGCTCTGTCTCCGAAGAATGCAGCTTGATTGCAGCTTAATTCCATTAGCAAACACTTTAGTAATAACAACAACAACAATAAAAATTATATCACACATGACATATATTAAATTGGTGTATGGCGGATAGAAAGATAAGGGCAAATGGCTGGTGTTGGTCAAAAACATCACACGTGTTTCTATTGGAGTAAGAAATTAAAAAGAAGAGTTATCTTTAAATATGCATATGGGAATTTTACGTTTTGCTAAATAACTCACGGTGCCGCTCTCGTCTTTGGTTAATTCTTTTCCAACGTCGTCAAACGGGATTTCGGTGGGAATTCCCACATTTTCTCGCGGCACTTGAAAGCAGCATCATTATTTTGCGTATGTGGTCTTGTTGGGCAAACGATGAAGAAAACATGCCACTGTTGTGAGTCTGGAGACGATGTTCACCTTTCTGAAGACGGCGCGACTGCACGAACCACTCCGTCCGGGTTCTTCATGGCCCCGGCTCGTTGCATGTGAACGATGCACGCCGCTGCTTTTGGATCCCGTTGTTACTTTATGATGAGAAGGGAGGTCTGGATCCGAGAGATCGAGCATAACGGAGCACAGCTGACAGGCGGATCGAGCGCCGGACCTGGTAAACACACGGTCGCATGTTGTGTGTCCGAGTCGGGGAGCGAATGACAAGGAGAACATCCGCGGGAGCTTGGGACAGGCAGCCAGACATCCGAGGGGAAAGCAGGTGGGCCAGAGATGGGAAATGACACCGCACTGCTCCAAATTCATCCGCTTGAGCGAAGGAGGATAGCCCTTCAGGCAAAATATCCTCGGAGAGAAAATGGTGTTTGGTAAACGCTGATATAACACCC
The DNA here is from genome assembly GCA_037833715.1 of Toxotes lorentzi. Classification (NCBI taxonomy): domain Eukaryota; kingdom Metazoa; phylum Chordata; class Actinopteri; family Toxotidae; genus Toxotes; species Toxotes lorentzi. The sequence continues at coordinate 13,832,764 of JBBMJY010000024.1, read as the reverse complement.
GCAAGACACGGCGTTTTACTGCGCTGCATCCGACTCTCTTAACAGTGCCAGCGTTTGGTTTAGTTGGTGCAGGCAGCATTATTATTCCTGTTTCATCACTTTTGCAGAAAAAAAAAATGTCCTTCACAATGGAGGATAATTTGGAGTCGGGGTGGGTGGCTGTTCGCCCGAATGCGTTTGAGGAGAAGGAAAAGCATAAATTCGTGTTTATCGTGGCCTGGAATGAAGTGGAGGGTAAATTTGCCATAACGTGTCATAACAGGACTGTGCAGAGGAGAAGCTTTGGTAGGGACCCTCTGGTGGAGGCGACGAGCCAGGATGGGGACAAAACAAAATGGCCCGAAAGTCCCGTCAGGGATAAAGTAGTATCTAGGAGCCCGGGTAAAGGAGCCAGGGAGGCTGCGATTAAAGGCTGCAGCCCTAAAACCAAGTCCGTGGTTGCAACGAAACCAAGTCCTGTCAAAATTCAAACTGTGGTCAAATCTACTGCATCTCCCGTTAGTCCCGAACCCGAGCTGTTGAGATCACCAAGAGAGGACCAACTGTCCCCCGCAATGGACAGCCTGGACCTGGAGGAGCTGGACTCTCTGAGCAGGGAGGACTGCAGCTGGGCCGGGCTCTTCTCCTTCCAGGACCTGCGGGCCATCCACCAGCAGCTGTGCTCGGTAAACTCGGATCTGGAGCCTTGTCTCCCGGTGTTTCCGGAGGAACCAGCCGGGATGTGGACGGTGCTGTTCGGCCCGGCGGAGGTACCCGAGACCGAAATGGATGAGCTGTGCTACAGTTTACAGGTGTACCTGGGCCACGCGCTCGATACGTGTGGATGGAAGATCCTTTCGCAGGTTCTGTTCACGGAAAGTGACGACCCGGATGAGTACTACGAGAGCCTGAGCGAGCTGAGGCAGTCCGGGTACGAGGAGGCGCTCAACCGCGCAACCAAACATCTGCAAGAGGTGAGAGTTTCCCACAGCATCTCCATGACTATACCAGATTCCCATTGACATAGTCTGTGCATAGTCCTATTCTACAACTCACAGTCACACAGTTGCACAACTGGACAATAAGGAGCATCCCAGTTCAGCCACTAACTTTCTGCTGTAGTGGCCACACCAGCTGGTCTGCCTGAAGGTGTGCCATAGCAAAATGGTAGTGATGAAATGTGATGCACTAGCCATCAGTCTGATGTGGACGGGTGTTTAATATATATATGTGTAGTATTATTGCATCCAATTAAGTCCAGACCAATGCAGTATACAGACATGGTTTACAAAAACAGACTGTGATGATGATCTTCAAAACTCACACAACCACAAACGACGTATACTTTAATAGTCATTTTAGTTATATATTTTCTTATCTGGGAAATCTGAATAATTCACTCCATCCTGCTCAGTCAGGAAACTTCACACAGGTTTAACTGGCCTTTGTTTACATTAACCTCTTTGCACTGTTATATGTGAGTCATCCAGGTTAAGATCAGCATGTAGACCTTTATGAAGTATACCACTAACTAACCTCTATAAGCACAGGCAAGGAAAAAATATCCAAATATGTTCTTTAGCACACACACACACACACACACACACACACACACACACATACACAAACACACTTTCACTCTCATGAAAGAAGTATCCTGAAAATGGGTGGAGGGTGCCGACCCCACTGGCTAGCTAGAAAGAGAAGAGCTGTAACTATAAACTTACATCCTCTGTGGAATATTATACTCTCAGCATGGCTGCTGTCTGCTGCTTAAACAGCTGTGAGAGTCAAGTATGTACACAAACACACACACACACACACATTCACACAAACACAGTTTCCTTCCTCTCAGAATTAACCTGTTGATGTAATGTGCAGAGTCATCGTCTGTGAGCACGGAGCAGCTGCTACCATGACTTTACCAACTTTAGGTGCAGTGTCATTATTCAGAATACTGTCACTATTTTTAGTGGGACTTTCTTGGTTACTTCTTATATTATCTTATGTTAATTTTGATGGCTAAAGACAAGAAGCCTAAGAATCTAGACAACTTGTTCCATCCGTCTATCTATCATTCCTTAGCTATACAGCTTATCCTCTGAGGGTCATGGAGGGGCTGGAACAAATCTCAGCTGACATTGATCAAGAGTCTGGGTACACCATGGATAGGTCGGCCGTCTATTGTAGTGCTGGACTGTGATATACGGCCGACATACAATACAGTATAGAATTACAATGTAGAATTGTGTGGTTCCAAGCCAGCCGAGTTCTGCATGTATTTTATAAATGGTTATGAAAGATGTCTTGAAGTTATTATATCAACAAACATTTCAGTGAAACACTTCTGTACGTATATAATATAATCAAACACTTGCCCCTGCATTTAAATGATTAACTTAGCTCTGCTTTATATGTGTCTTTGACTTGACACAGTGAAGACGTGATCCAGACATCCTGCACACTCCAGGCCTGCTCATGTTACACACCAGCAGCAGCTAGTGATTGATTAACTGCTCTTAATATAAACAGACATTGTATTGATACTCATTGGCTCTCACATCATCCCACTTATCAGTGGCGTTAGATTAATGCATCCTTGACTCATGGAGCCAGACAGTACAAGAAGTCCTTTGAGAGAGCAGGTGAGAGAGAGCGTTAATGGAAGAGTTTTCCATTATTAGCATCACAGCATTACTCCTGCCCATTTTAATGGATGGTAGATAAACCTTGAGAGTTACCTGTGTTTATGGAATAAATATCTTTCAGATACATTTGGGATTGTAAATGTAAATGTAGAAAATTAAAAAAAAAACAAAAAAAAAACCCAAAAAACAAAACGATAGCAAGGTCACAGTGCAATAAATGTTAAATCTGCTTGTATTTTCACTGTCATTGCAAAAGTAAAAAAAAAAAAAAAAAAAGTCAAAAAAAGAGTTAAGAGACTACATCCCTTTACACTGATGTATTTACATGATTTTCTGGCCAAGGCGTTTCCTCTCTGCTCTGCTTTTGGCAGTGAAAAGAGGCCATGAGCAGCATTGACGAATCACCCACATGTCATTCCACCCAGTCAGTCCCACACCCACTCCCATTCGCACAGTTCGGAAACACACGCACACACTCACAAACTTGTGCTTCTGCCTTTGTGAGGACATAATACATTCCCTAGCCCCTTACCGAAACCCTAAAACCAGGTCTTAAAATCTCCTCATTGCCAAAGTCTAAAACTCAAACTGGTCCTCACAAAGATAGAAGTACACACACACACTCACACACACACGCACACACACACACACACACACACACACACACACACACGGAATACAAAAGACAGAAAACCAGACACAGGAAGTGTTGCCTTACTGTCCTTCCTGAGCAGAAGAACATCAAACACTTTTCTTGAAGGTGTGTTCATCCTGAGGACGAAGGAGGAGCTAATGATCTTATTCAGCTTTTTATCACAGCTTTTCTGTCTGTAATTCATTAAAACACAGTTGCAGTTTGTTGTGTCCTAGCATCTCATACACACACACACACACCCACGCGCACATTGATCTTCCCACTCCATTTGAGGGCTGAGTTAATGGCTATTTCAGTGCTTGCTGGTAGCCTACAGGATTGTTCAGTCTGGCAAAAATGCGTGTGTGTATTGATCTTATTCCCAGCAGCAGAAAGGACTCTGCTCATTCAGTGCACTCAGATACACTCCTATTATTTACTGTTATACAAAGCATCCCTGCAGTCTGACAGCAAGGTGCAAGTTTCCATTTAGTGCTGAGTGATACTAAGAGATGTATTTAACTATGTTCCCTCTGACTTTTGTTTCCCTGGGTCATCTGACAGAGCTGTAACCCTCTTATACAGATTACATCAAACCTAGTTACAGTATGTTTGCCCTCTGCTTGACAAGGTCTTACAGAGATTTAAAAAGGGCTTATAAATATTTATCTGTTCTGATATTATCAAAGTTGTTTGTGTGTTGATTATAATAAAAGTAACAGCTTGTGTGTGTATGCGATGCAGCTGCTGGAGAAGCACAAGGCCATGGACAGTATGGTGGAGCTGTTGGAGCTATATGAGGAAGAAGACCAGGCCTATGGAGGTCTGCTGGAGGCTTCCACACAGCTGTACCAGTATCTGCTGCAGCCTTTCAGAGACATGAGGGAACTCGCAATGCTACGCAGGCAGCAGATCAAGGTAACAGTTTTCAGACGTTTAAGTGTGTGTATATATGAGTGAACAAGTATTAAAAGAGTGTGGCGCACAGGAGACAGAGAGGAGTCCACATTTCTCGGGGGAGGGATTTGTGTCATAACAACTAGATTCTTAAGTTTTGAACAGAGTTTGGGCCCAAATCCTATAGTGACCCAGTAATTTACCAAGACGTCTTTGGCATTTTACCGAGCCTCCTCAACATTTTGAGTCACGATGCTCCACTGACAATATCCACACAAACACAGACCAATATAAAAGAAACGTTTTTTGTGTTTGTTTCTGGGAGTTTGATGCTGTTGTTGGCGACCATGTGAACCATGTGGGATATTTTTTTTCTGACACCAGGGGTTATTGAGACGCTATGCCTAACTGGCATACGTGGGAAGCTGGCTGCTGTGCAGATGGGCTTAGATTCAGTGATGCATTTCTGCATTTTTCTACAGGCACCGGTCATAAAACACAATGGGTGCTCACAGGAAGTTCTCATGTCTCTTAAAAACGGTTCACCTCTGTGTGTGTGTGTGCATCACTGCGTATGTATGTGCATGTTTAACTGTGATGTATTATGTGAAATGAATTCTGTTGTATATTGTGATAAGATGCTTTATGGTTAGCATTGCAGTGGGATGGGGTGGGGGGGCGGTTGAGATGTATCTAATTGCAAAGAGAAGACGGAGGCTGGTGAATGGATAAATGGCGGAACGGCTTTGTTCAGTCGTTGCAGTGCAGTGATGGCACATTTATATTTAGCTCCCTGACTCACACACAGCACATCAGTAATAAAAAGATTTCACTATCACATTACCACATAACATCCATCAACAAAGAACACACATAGCTTTTTCCAACCTTGGACATGAACACCTTCCTGTCCGTTTTATCCTTCTCCACAGAGTCTGAAACACTTTCTGGGATGTGGCAGGTGGGAGTTGAGTGACATGCTGTGAGCTGGAATGGAGCCTCATGGATCTCCAATTTCCTGCAGTCTCACAGAGACATGAATAAGTCATGTTGTGTGTAATGCTATAGGTTTACAGCAGGTACAGGTTGATGCTGACACACACTGGGATCAGCAGGCATGCAGCAGAAATGGAAAGATGGAGAGCAAAATAAAAAGAGCCCTCCGGCTTAGGTGCGGCTGAATAAATGTGCTCAGTTCCAGTTCCTCTGGGGACTCTGGAGAACCCCTGGAGAACCTCAGGTGTCAGCTAAACACAGTAATGTCAGCAGGGTGTAATGTATTTTATTAAGCTGAGTTTGATTTTTTTATTTTTTGTTTTTACAGCAGAGGGAAATAATTCTATTTGACTTCAGCTGAATTTCACACATTGTATGTATGTATTTTATGGATTTAGTATGAATTATGGATATAAAGGCCAATGAGGAAGCTCACATCCTATTAAAAAATCCTATTTAGTATAATCTGTAAAAAAAAAAAAAAAAGAACAGTCATTTTGATCACTTTTTTGTAATAAGAATTTTTTTTTTATTGCTGGATTAAATAACTTGTTAAAGAGACTTTTTCTGAACTGTTTAACATCATGAAAACTTTGTCTTGTCAATCAAATGGCACAGGGAACTATAATCAGACTTTGAAAAGGAGTTTAATTAAAAAAAAAAAATCTGATCTTAATAGATGAGCATAAATTCCTTTGAAACTGATTTAAGTAATTTAACGAAATCTGTTGTGATGCTGAAATAACTGATAGGACATGGATATAAGATATAGAGCTGCTGTTTGGATTCAAATTTTTATTTATTTGACAGTTTTGTGTTCATGTCTGTTTCTTAGTTAATTTTCTGAATGGGTGTTACATTATGTCCTTCATTTTCTGCCTGTCCTGTGGAGTACACATAACTCTCATTTTCTTTTGTACGAACCAGGACACAACTTTGACCCACTACATTAGTAATAAGTCAAAGCTGACAGTCACTGCTTGGTTGTTTTTTCCGGAGCGGACCCTTTCCCCTTCTGTCTCTCTGCTGTTTTTTTTTTTTTAACTGCAGTACATTGAATTTGCTCACAAACACACCAGCACGAGGAATCCCTCAGGGAGGCCTTGCCAGAGAGGAGGGCTGCAAAATTTGCAGGTCCCACCGAGACTTGAACTCGGATTACTGGATTCAGAGTCCAGAGTGCTAACCATTACACCATGGAACCTCCCAACGGTGGGAAGAGGGGAGAAGGAGGGAGGGTTAAAGCGGTTCTTCCGTGTCTATAACTTACAGCGTCTGTAGCTCTTCCTCCTCTGCATTTTCTTAATTAAGGCTTTTTTTTTGTCTGATTGTTTTCTCTTGCTGTCACTTCTTCAAATTCTGTATTATTTCTAATCATTTCTATCTTTGACATGATCTAGTTTGATAGAATAACCTCTCAGTCACATTGGTAATTGGATAAGTGGATAATTGGATCATTTGAAATTTGGACATTTTAGACACTGTATCAGCTGCCATGTGTGTACAGACGTTAAGAGCTTCTCAATAAACATTTTTACACTGAGGTAGTTTGTCCCCCTTCAATATCCAGACCAGGTTGAGCAGATAACATATTTGCACTTACAACTTAGCTTTGAGGGACAAACTTCAAAAATAAAGAGTTACAATAAGACAATCCACTGGATGTAAATCCAGCAGTGCCAAAATTAAACAGTGTATAGGAAAAACTGAAAATCAAAGGAATGATCACTGGCACACGGACAGAAGGAAATTGCAGTGGTAAATGATACCGGTGCACGGCTGGGCTGCACTGTGAGCTTAGGTGCAGTGAGGTTACTTAGGGTCATGCGGAGAAGCTGTGTGGCTCTGTAACCCTTGCTCCTCACTTTCTTCTTGTGTGCCACATAATCATATTTAGTTTTCCCCTGGGACATTTGGTTATTTTCTCTGGACGCTCACTGTTGACCAGGCAAAGATTGTTTTGTCCGTATATGTTAATATTCCCAATGGGGTCCTTAACTCTGTTCAAATGGTTCTACACTGCAGTAATTTAAAGATTAAGTCTGTAATGTTGATATATTACAGGCTGTAATTGGTTAAATGTTCATAAATGTTAAAATGATCAATTCACATCATTCTTCTTTTTATCTGTGGGTACAGAAAAAAAAACAGGTAAGATAGAGATTCACATTTTTTACAATATTGATTCACTATGTTCCTTCTAGATGGCGATGATACTTTTGTAAGGTCGGTGAAAATAGATGGATGTGTTGTTGACCTTGTGACACCGACAAACATACGTTGAATGAAGAACATGAAAAAACTGCGTTTGCTCAGGTGTATGAATGTGTGTTTGGGTGTGCACATGGTAACGTTTATGGGCAAAATACTGCATTTTAACACTGCACCCATGTGTGGGTGTGTAGCTCCCTCTCCAGGCCTGCTTTCTGTGGTGAAACTGTGGTGAGACAGAGTGCAGATTTCTTACTTATACCGTTCCTCATTTAATTCAGACAGTCTTTCTCTATAACTTGTAGGGGAATTTAACCTCACGGCCATATATTCTACCATCTAATGGCACCTAAACATCATTAGGTTTTTTTCTCTGTTTTTTTTTTAACCCATTCACTTTTACCACTAAGTGGCAGTAACGTGCCAAACATTTGTGGTTTCAGCCACTCTGAATCTCAAATGAGAAAGAAGCTCTTTTATCTTCTGTGTGTACTTTAATGAATGTGTCTCTAACTCCTTGTCAGGGACAACTTATCACCTCATATGAAACCATTTGTATCCCATGACCTCCAGCTCCGTTTACTAAATCCAAGGGTGTATATATTTAAAGGAGTATTTTATGAATGAATGAATGAATGAAAAATTAATCTCCTAACTTTTTTTTGCACATGATAAATCTTTTATCTCATCGTACTCCCTCACTAAAACCCACCATTGTTCTTCCTCTTGCTGACAAAAATATGTTCACCCTCTCTCTCTCTGGAAACAGATTTCCATGGAGAATGACTACTTGGGCCCAAGGCGGATTGAAGCTCTGAAAAAGGAGGACTCCGACTGGCAGAAGAAAGCTCAGGAGGCAGTCCTCAACATCCAAGAGTTTACTGTAAAATACTTTGAGATCACTGCCAGAGCCCAGAAAGGTACAGAGTGCCGTCACTGACACTGCCAATTTCAAGTCAATAAAGCAGCAGAGGAGTGACTTTGAATAATCACGCACACACACACACAGTGGTAACACTGGCCTCCTATTGACCTGTGTGTGGTTTTGAACGCCAGGGCTAATGTGATTTGGTATTAATGAGGCAGTGCAGACAGCCATGCTTTGACAGGTACAGGAGGAAACAAGGACAACCTATTGATCAAACAGCTCTGCCAGCAGATCCTCTCTGTGCACAGTTGCTCCAGTGTGCCCTCTGCTTATCCCAGTTTTTCTCCGCCACTGATTGGTCCATTTGTTATCTGACACTTATTAGATCAAAAATCAAGGAAGTGAGTGGCTTCAAGTGCTGACTGGAAAAAAAAAGACGTTGTAATGTTCAAATGTGGCCAACAGATGTCTCTCTCTGCATTATTGTAATAATCCGTATCTTCCTGTGAGACTCATCACATTCAGTAAAAAAAATAATAATGGGTGACGTGCCCACCACTGTACCAGAGGAGGAAGTTGATCGTGTTTGTGACTCATCCTCTTGTGCGTACGTCATATTTAACTGTGTGGAAGTTTCACTCAGCTGCCAGTACGCTGTGTTTTATTTTTATCTGTGTGTGTGTGTGTGTGTGTGTGTGTGTGTGTGTGTTCGAAGGGGTGTATGAGCGTATGAAGGTGGACCAGCGCAAGTTTGGTAAATCTTCATGGACAGCGGCAGTGGAGCGCATGGAGAGACTGCGCTACTCTGTCGCCAAGGAAACCCTGCAGCTCCAGAGAGCCAGGGAGATCTGTCTGGAGCAGAAGAAACACACACTTCGAGAGGAGGTGCAGCGATAACACTCCACAGCATGCAACACACACATGAACAGGCATAAACACACTCACAGACAGTTGTTGTGTGACATTTTTTTTTGTCCCATCCTCTCAGATGCAGAGTCTCTGTAGCAGTGAGGACGCGATTGCCCTCTTAGACCACATGGAGACACAGTACTATGAGTTCCAGCTCCAACTGTATGACATCCAGGCAGATATACTACAGTGTGAAGAGCTGCTCCTCACAGCACAACTAGACAGCGTTCGCAGACAGATCACAGGTGTGGCTTTATTTTGGCTAAATTTATTAGCTTCTTTTGTGTCAAGCACGTGAAAGATCTGTATCTGTGTGTCCACACAAGTCTGTATATTCATGTACATGTGGTTTCAGAGCGTCAGGATGAGGTGGTGTACTATGACACCTTTGAAAATGCGGATGATATTACAGAGGATGATACTGCAGAGAGGGAAGAGCTGCGCAGACTTCAGGTCAGCGCTCGACAGCTGGAGGCAAGAAGGGGGCGCATCACTGCCAAGCGCTCCTATCTGAGGAACAAGAGGGTGTGTATCCTTTACTCGCACTCACCTTAATTTTCATTCCTGAAGTGTAACCTGGTTTCTGCATACTGTTAGTGTGTGTTGGGCACTTTGTTTGATTGGGCTTCATATCCAAGCAGAAGTGACCCTTGAAAATGTGTCCTGGTAAGCTCCTCTGCTGTGCCAGAAGCATATTTTATCAAGAAAAAGATAAAAATATGCATTTCAATTGGAATTTGCTCATATGGGCTGCCTCTCCTTCCCCTTTGCGGTTGATTAAATTGTTCAGAAATCACAGGATAGCTTTTAATATGATGAATGATTATTTTTGTTACACAAAAAGTGTACGTAGAAATAACTCGTATGATTTCACATGGTAAGATGTAATGAGTAAACCGATGACCTGTTTTCTTACATGTCCACTAACTAGCAAAAGAGTCAATGTTACTGACAATAAAACGATATTAATTTAAATATGCTATTAGTCACTGACCTACAGCAGTTTTGTCGCACCAGTTGTTTCATTGTTGGCAATGTGCATGATGCTGTGTGGATTCTCTCTGCAGGAGATCTGCGTATCCAACCACAATCAGAAACAGCAGAAACGTCAAACCATCCACAAAGACTCCATATCCCACCAGGTCTTACAGGTACGTTTTTTGGTTGTTGTTTTGTTTTAAATAATGATGTGACTGTGGATCTGTAAAGCATTATCTGTAGTTCTCTCCTCCCCTAAACCGCAAAATTTTGCAGATGAAAAATGAAGAAGAGGAAGATGAGGAGAGAAAGAGCAGCAGAGTAAGTCAGGAGAGGCAGAGAACTCTGGACAGACTACGCACATTCAAACAGGTATGTTCCTTCTCATTTTTGTGAATATCACAACATTTTTCTTTTTTTTTTTCTTCTTACCGATCTGCTCATGTTCATCTGTGTGTGTTTCTCAAGCGGTACCCAGGCCAGGTGATTCTGAAGTCCACTCGACTACGCATGGTCCACCCCAGAAGAAGAGAGCGAGGAAGGAGCACGGAAATGAGTAGCGTGAGTGAGAGGGAGGAGTGTGTGGACTCTGTCTGCGTCCAGACGCAGGGCCAGCCGCTGTGTCTTAGTACCAGCGTGCAGACGGATCCCAGCCCCAGCTCCACACTCACCACTCAGCCCGTCACAGCTCTTACAGCGTCCCTTCCTCCTCTGCCTGTGCCCAGTCCTGCAGACTCCTCTTGCTCCCCCTGCTCTCTATCCTCACTGCTGTCATCCCCTATCTCCCCTCCTCCTCCACCACCCCCTCCACCTCCCCCACCACTGAGGGAGGAGCTGTCGCCTACTGGGAGCCCGGGTCGACATGGCCAGAAAGCTGAGGGGAAGACTGCAGCAGAAGATCTCCCCCTCTCCCCGCTCGGCCCATTCATCCCTCGCTTCTTTGATAGCAGCCAACTGTTGAGTGCCCGGAAAAAGCTGAGGAAGACTCCAGAGTTTGATGCCCACAGCAGAAGAGGTACTGCGACCATGTAGTACCATAGAGTTCTCTCAGGAATCTGACATTATCTAGTTACAGTAGCCAATCACAGCCTGTCTTCCTCTCCTCTCCCTGCATACAGTTAGCTCACCCATGGATGAGGTGCTGGCCTCCCTGAAAAGAGGCAGCTTCCACCTGAGGAAGGTCGACCAGCGGTCTCTGCCTCCTGCCAAGGGTGACGATGATCCCAACAGCATCCTGGCTCAGATTCGCAAGGGAGTCAAACTGAGGCGGGTCCCCCATAAAGAGAGAAAAGACCAGGGAGACCTCCCAGCCTCCACCGACCCCCTGACCAGGAGCATTCATGAGGCGCTGCGCCGCATCAAGGAGGCCTCACCAGAGTCTGACTCGGATGACGACGGGCTGGCCGGTCCTGAGTGGGAAAGCTAGGGCTCAAGGCTCAACAAATAACACACACACACACACACACACACACACACACACAAATGCCTGCATCCTCTGGCACTGCACACACTGTACTGTACTGCAATGTAGAGAGCTGCGCTGTACTGTAAACACACACACACACACACAGTTACTCACTCCCTCACACTCAAGTACACACAGCCCAGTCACATATGTACCTAGTGACTATGCCAGGGCCTGAGTCATACTGAATATCAACAACTCACCAAATGCTCCAAAGGTCTGTGGTCAGTCTGTTCATATGTTTTTCACACTACATTCACCACCATGATGGAGATAATTTGTGTCTTTATTTCTACTGTATTTCACTGTGGTTTTATTCCTGTAATCAAACTGTAATGATGCCATGTTTATTGTTTTTTTTTTTTTATCACTTGTACTGTTGAAAAGCTCTGCACTGGCCCTCTGTGGCCACATTACTATTCAGAAACAGCACATAACACATTTTACACCATTGTTTGTGAAACTGAAAAGCCCACATGGAAAGTAGCACTGAGAGGTGCGTGATCTAAATGACCCTAAATGAGAAACTGAGAAAATTAGAACTGAAACTCTAACAGAAAATATGTGGGTATGGTTGGTAACTTGGGATCATGAAGGAGACTGAAAAACGAAATAGAAGATTACAGAAGATACACCATCCATTACACCACCATTACACCATCAAGCATCACCTCTCTTCTGTCTGTGTTCAGACCAGATTCATGCACCCCACCCCCACCCCCCACTCTTGTGCTCTTCCGGCTTTCAGCACCCCCCAACTGAGTGGGGGAATATGTATCGACCCATCTGTTCGACCGCAGCATATGGCCAGGCTAGTGGGAGATATGCAGAGTCACTATAGGTTCAGCAGGGCTGATAGAGAGTTTCTTTAGCGAAGTGGAGGCCACGGTCAGCAGTCTTAGTGTTAAGTGTGGGCAGACTTGTTCGGTGAGTCCCCAAACTTTGTATGTGGGATGGTCACGGCAGAGCTGTGAAACCGGTCACGCTTGTTTGAATGATGGATGGCACGTGGGAGGTTTCTCTCAGAGCTGCGGGGAGCCACTGTGGGCTGTGGAGCAGGCGGTCGTGATTGATGCGGTTTCACCTGCCATCTTATTCACTTTCTCTCCTCTCCTCTGCTGCATCTTTCCCTAACTTCTCTTTCTCTGCACTCAGTGGGCAGAACCACACGGTAGGAGGTCTGTTACTCACAGTGCTGGAACTGAGAACATGCCCGTGCACACATGGCCTCACGCACTACACTCACAGCCAACATGTGCAGAAACACTTCAGTGGCAGAGTGAGTCCACAGCCTCTACTCATAAGTCTTCTTTTTCTTTCTTTTTTTTTTAGAAATGGTTGCAGCACTTTCATGACACATAATACACATTCTGAATCACTTTATCTGTACAGAAGTAAGATTTGTTTTGTTGTATTTTTTTTTTGTATCACTGGTGAAACATTATATCTGTAATATTTGAGTAAGTTTAAAACCACTGAACATGTGGAATTGGACCTAAAAAAAAGTATGATGGAAGGACAGTGTGGTGTAACAGCACAGGAATTCACACAAACATACGTTAACATGAAGCAACACGAAGATGTGGATTCATAAACTGAGCTCTGACTGTGGAGCAGCCTCAGCATGCACTGTCTTAAACAGCTTTGATGCAAAGATTTGTGCTTTTGTCTCTTGTGCTTGTATTGAGAGCCATTCATAGATTAATCGTGAGGCAGACAGTGTAGAACAGAACAGGCTATGGAGGTATATGTCACATTATACAGCTTGAAAATAGCTCAGTGCTAAAGAGGGTTTATTATTTTTCCCTGCAGAGCAAATCTGAGGCACTTTTACATGTCTTCTGTCACTATCAGCACAATGTTCTTCCGTGGTACTCATCATGTAGCATGAGACAGAGATCTAACCCTGACCTGACTCAGGACTAACTTAGACCTTACCCAGACCACACCTGACTTTATGTCACTAGAACTGATTTACAAAGTTTCCCAAAAGATGTTTGTGCTAAAGTTAATGTTGCTCCACTTAACAGTGACCAACGTTGTGCTCAAAGCTTTTCGGAAACTGGGTTTAGAAGGTGACACCTTTGCCATGAACCAACTATCACCTGACTAACCTTAGAAAACACACTGTCATGTGTTTTACACTGACCTTTATCTATAAATAACCTTAGCACTGCTTGTTTGTCATCCAGCTGTAATTTTGCATTGCATTTCATCGCTTCGTTTGTATCCTGGTTTTTTTTTTCCAAAGCATTTCCAGCCAAATTGTTTTGTGATGTGTTAGCTTTTAAACATTTCCTATGTAGACCTGTTACCCACGCAGGCTTACTATAAATGACCCTCTGTATGAATAAGCGGTCACTTGAGCAGTGCAATATCAGTATAGAGAAATATAAAAAAAAAGAGATGAAACAATTTCATGGGTGATAATGAGTTCAGATTGATTGCCTAAAACAATGGACTTATTAAAGATTGCAGCTGTTTTTACACAGTAGTGTATAGACATACTGTTCCAAGAATACCCTTTTGCCTTTAGTCCTACCATTTTCATTTATTCAGTTTTTTGTTTTTTTTTTACAACCTTGCCCCTGCATTTGAATAAAACCTTGTGAAGCAAATTCTGAGATTGTCTGTTTCACTGTTGAATAATTTAGTTAATAATGTGCATTAAATTTAGAAAAAGGAAACAGAACAAAAGCGATTTGTACACATTGAATTCTGCGGTCACTGTATTTGAATATAAAACATAGCATTTCTTAGTTCACAGAGGTGTGTTCTCAGCCTAGTAGGGCTGTCTTTGTTTGAATTCAACAAAGGATTTAGCTCGGCTGAAGCACCAACGGGTGTGATCTCCTGATCATGTTTTTTTTTTTTTTTTTTTTTTCCACCAGCACTTGGTAAATCCTTTCACCTGCAAACACACAAGTCTCACCAATCTACGAACATCTTTAGCCTGAGGTACCTCTTTAATATCATGAGTTCAAAATTACTTTAAATAGTCAAAAATATTGCCAGTCTTCTCATACCTCTAAATACAATAATGATACCTACATTTAAATACCATAAGTTACAAAACAGGAGAATGAAAAGCTTCTTATCCACTACTGTACAAAGGCATTCATTAACAATAGCATTAATATTAAGGTATTCCTCCATCTCTGTCATTTGACTGTCAAAGTAAAACCAGAAAGAAAAAAAAAGGGTAACATTTCCCTTTACATGGATCTTATTCCAGTGTATTAACCTGTGACTAACTACAATATGTTCAGTACAGAATTATGCTGTGCTAGGACTTAATGCAAATCTCTTGCTATATGATGGAGATAAAACAGTGTAATAACACAGTGCAAACAGAGTGCTCAGTTGAAAGGTAAAATAAGCAGCATTTCATGTGAGCACATAGCGTTTTAGAAATTTAGTGATTTTAAAGGAAGAGACTTTTAGAAGTACTTTTGGATTCAACCGTTACGGGAGCTGCTTTATAAGTGAACGTTTTGGTACAGAACATATAACACTATGTGTTTACATTGTGTTGTTACGCATATATTGAAGAGGTTTTGATTGTTTACCTACAGACTAGATACTCTATGATAAACTATGAAACATTTTTCCGTGGGTTAATACACAACAATAAGCCACTGCGGGGTGTTACTGCATTTGAGTTATCCATCCATTCATTTACAATGTCGTCATGAGTAGAAAGTTTGTCCTATACAGTTCTATAATTATATCATCGGTAATATATCCTGTGTAAAAAAAAGAATAGAAACTGAGTACAGTTCTGTGTTCACCCACGACGAGTGAGAATCTGTGTCCAGTTTCACTGAGGGTGGAGATTTACAAACATGTAGATGACACTCTATAAGCCCTTCACGATGCACTACTTCGACTATACAGGGCTGCCACACAGGTTCGCGGTCAACAGTAGTACACTTTCTGTCGGACGGAGGGGGGTGGATCAGCTGAGTTGCATTTGACCTATTTGCATGAGTCCACTGAGTAGAGTACCTGATAGAGTTAGATCGAGGTGTCGTATAGAGCCTGTCTGGTATTGCTCAGTGTGTGTGTGTGCGTGTATGTGTGTAGGCCTTGATGTCCAAAAACAGGGTCTTTCTCTCACTGCACAAAACACACACACACACACCCATATTATATACAAGCATGTGTCCTCTCATGTGTGCTTTAAAGGCACACATTACGCCAAAAGCCAGGCCTTGTTCAGAAACACACACCACACTGAGTTTGGCAGGAAGACAGGTCAGTTGTCTGAGACGGTGGAAGCAGTCAGGATACAGGACTTCTCATGTCAAATCTAACGCGGGTACACGCCCTTTAAAATTTTCTGTGAGGCATGAACAATGCCTGCGGAAGATTCAATACTCATCTATCATGTAGGATTTTAAATAGGCTGTGGATACATAGCAGTCGTTCATTTTCACTTGTGAAGTAAACCGAGCAGCCGAGCAGCCTTGTGTGTCCAGGCTGGGGAGCAGCACTGATGTCACTCCAGGCCAGTAGGTAAGACTTGACCGGTTTGTTGAGAGCCGTCCTTTAATTCTCTGTTTCCAGTGACACTCCGCTGGCAGCCCGAGCTCAAACGTGGGACTCTGTTTCTCTGTTCAGCACTTCTCTGTACAGTAAGTCACTTTGGATCAAAGCATCTGCTAGTTAGAGGACAATATTTTGGGGGGATTTGGCAGCTTTGGCGCAGTTCTCTGAGTCTTAACAGCAATTATTTCCACATGACTTTCAACATTCCCCTTGGGGTGAGGGGGGCAGTTTAGAGATGAAGAAAAGGGTGTGTGTGTGTGTGTGTGTGTGTGCGTGAGTGAGACGTTGTGATGCTGCAATCTGTTGTGCAGCTCTCCCACTCAAACAGCAGATGGCACTGAGGCACAGTTCTCAAGTTAACTCTTGTTGAGTGCATGTGTGTGTGTTTCTGTGTGTGTGTATGTCCACGCCAGGCATCTCTGTGACTGGAGAGATCAATTCAACCAAGGTTAAGCCTACACCAGCCGATCAGAAGGCAAGATGACGTAGTCCCTGCGTTGTCTTGAACTACAGGAGTGCCTGGGTTTGGTTGGAGCTCGATGCCTGCAAGGTAAAAACAGGGAATTAGCTGCCCTTTTTGAGCAAAATCAGAATCTGGGCAGTGCAGTGTCTTGATTTTAATGTGTGTCGGGTGTAGGAAAAAGGTGGGGCATGATGGGTAGGGCTGATGTGGGTGCGCTGGGGGGCGTCTGGGTGTAAATTATCATATGGCTCTGTCTGTGAAGATCAGGCAGCTCCGTCTCTAGCTGGCCTCCTCTATGAGCCGAGCCAAGGTGTCTCTGAGCTCCGTCAGCTCAAAGATCTTGCCGTCCAGCAGCTCCAGCAGCGTCCGCAGGCTCTTTCTGAAATTCTCCTGTTCCTCTTGGTTCTCCTCTAGCCGCTGCTCTGCACCCGCCAGCTGCTCCTCGAGCACTCGACTGCGCAGCTCTGTCTCCTGGAGAAACAGCGTTGTTGACATATTTATGTTATTAGGAAGGCAATAACTGTTTTTTGTTGGGTTTTTTTTTTATAAATGAGACTGTATGTGGCAGAGGAGAAGTTGCTTTTAGTCTGATAACTACTTATTTCACTCACCTCAAGTTTCTGGGTGAGAGTGTCTTTCTGCTCCATCAGGTCATTCATGTTTTCCAATTCTTCTTTCAACTTTTCCATTTCCTGGGGATCATAAAAATAGATTAAAGGGCTGTGTAACATGAACTTAGGATGCATGAGCTGTTACATTTCAAGGCACACGCACCTCTTCTTTATCTCTTAGCGTAGTCTCCAGTTCCTCAATGGTTTGGTTGAGTTCAGTCTTCTGGGATTTGATCACTGGGGTTTGGTTGCTCTGGCACTCCAGCTCGGTCACCTGAAAGGACCAAATGGACATTGTGATTCAGATCCATGAAGAGAGAAGGATGGGTGCAACAGTAATGGCTTCTTTTATTCCCTGACTACCTCTTTTTACTCCCCCTCTTATTTACAGCCCTCTCTCTTCTCAGTTTTTTCTCCCATCCTCTCATCTTGACTTCACACCATCCTTTCCAAATGATCACTCCTGTTTGATCTGAATAAATTAATGACACACAAAAACAAGCAAGCATTCCTGTGCCCCTTCCCTCACCCGTTTGTGTAGTCTCTCAGCCTCCTCCTGGTAGGCAGCCAGTTGTTGTTTCCACTGTTTGACGTTGGCTGTGGACTCCAGCAGAGCTGCCGTTAGCTTGGCATTGTTCCCCTTTAGTGCCTCCAGCTCAGCCTCCCAGTGTTTTGTCATGGCAGGGCTACAGAACACAGGGACATGTCAGTTTACCACAACAGAAAACTTGGAGGTTTATTTTAACAAGAACTCGCACAAAATTACAGTATCAGAACCGTTATTGTTTGTAAGTATCCAGCCAAATATCCCTCCATTCATCCGCCTCTCCATCCATGGATTACGAGACAATGAGAGTGTGTTTGTAGTCATTTTGAGTCTCTGACCATTCAGTAATCCATGCATCTATCCATCCATCCATGGATGGACTGCGAGTCACTGGCCAAATCATTTGTTGTCATTTTGTGTGTCTCTCTCTATTCGTTCTGTGTTTCTTTCTGGTTGTTTTGAGTCTCTATGCGATGTATGAGTCTTTTTGTGTCTCTTTATTTGACATTTTGCAGGTGAACCCCAAGGGCGCCATGATACCTTGGGCCCTGTGGGGCAGCTGAGCCTGTGCCCAGTAAACCCATTCAGTAATTCATGCATGAATGCATCCATCCATCTCAGACTGGAGGTCAGCACGGTAGCTGCAAAAGCAGCTGTCTGCCACATGAGTTGTAATCGGAGATTATATCCTCAGACTGGCTGGAGCCTAATCTGGTCCAGCTACTCACAGACAAGAAGATGAGATGAGAGATAAGAGAGAAGTGCTTGAATGTGATTGAATTTCATGATGGAGAGGCATGTGTGGGAGAAAAGGGCTGGTGGTGTGTATGGGCTGTGCAGTCAATAGTGCACTGAACTGAGGTGTAAGATTAGATATACTGTATGTATGAAAGGAAAATCGTTCCACTGTGCGTCTCCCTTGTTAGATATGAGCACTGCAGGCATTTATTTAAGATTTACGTAATGTCAACTCTGTCTCTCACATAATGTCTGACTGGGGTGAGAGAATGTATGAGACCTAAACGTTGTTGAGTACCGACATTGAGTCAAGTACCTTTGAAAAGGAGCTCCTACTCCCACATACTTCACAGTAATTCCTCACAGCGGTGGAATCCATCCACAGAAAAAAAAACACACACAAAGGAAGCTTAGCTCACTCAAGGAGTGATGAGGGTCTGTGCATGGCCCGTTACAATGTAGTTCTCAGTTTTGTTCCACCCCCTCACTGACCCCCACACACATATATATGTTCACACACTGCAGCAGTACTCCACTATGCCATAACACCCACTCTGTGAAGTGTAAAAGAGAGAAAGCCCAGATCTAATTCACTCAGGACTCCCACAGCGCCTTCGGTTCTTACACAACAGCCACCCCCTCTGTGAGTGCAAGTGTGTCTGCGTGTGTGACGCATAGGAGGGAGACGACACTTCATCCTACACATGCACATACTAGCTGACACACAACCACGCACACACACGTACACACATGGAGCGATGCTGTCACCAAGGCACGCAGCCCCGCCAATGTATAAACCCCACACACCAGCTCAGAGAGCAGGAGAGCAGGCGAGACGTCAAGATGTGAAGATGGAGACAGACGGAGAAAGCAAAGGGAGCGCGACGGAGGGAGAATTAGAGGACAGAAAAGAGAGCAAGACGTTTTGACACTGGTGTTCGTTGTCATTACTGAGGACTGAGCACAATCCTGGGCGAAGACAGAAGAGCAGAGCTGAAGGTGTGTGAGACACATGGAGGGTAAGTCAGCTGCTGCTGTGTCACTGAGCTGCTGATTGTACAGATAATATGATCATTTACAGATTAATTATTTATCATGAGGATTTTATTAGATATTGATATTTTTCAGTTGCTGATCATTGTGTCATTTAAAAAAAAAAATAATTCCACTTCTGGTTATGCAAGAGTCAATTATGTAATGTTGGACTGAAGAAGCAATAAGTTTCTGTTTGTATCAGGTTGAAATTGTTGGGTAGTTTTTTGAACTGTTTTTGAATAAAATTAATTCAAATTTTCAAAACTCTCTAAAATTCTGTTTCTGGTAAAGAAGATTGTTTTAATGTTTTTTTATTTATTTATTTTTTATCTGTTTTATGTGAACATTATTTTTCTAACTAAAACTAAATGTGTCATGACAAGAGGACCAGACTTAATGTCAGATTTTTTTTTTGCATATTATTTTATTTACCATTTTATTGGTTTTGAATGTCTTTTCTTTTTTTTAATTATTTCTTTTATTTTTTATTGAATTCTGAATGTTTTTTTTTTGTATTTTGGAGTCTGTACACAATGCTCATACACTATAACTCCTGAATAAAACATCAATAGTTCATTTTGTGTTTTACTACTTTACAATGTCAAGTATAATTCTCCTCCCAGGCTAAATAAAGCTACCAAACACAAAGCGTAAACTTGTATGACACAGAAGGTTTTTCTACAGCCGACTTGTGTTTCTGCCGCGTCCTGAGCGCTGCGCATTGTCAGGTAGGTTCTTGCTCCTCACGGACCCCTTCAAGAAGCAGGGAGGTAGAGCAGTTACCATGGCAGCACCGGAGGAACGGAGGCGCTCATGGCACCCTGACGTATGACACTGGCACTGTCTCCGTTCATACAAGCCTACCACAAATTCACCGACAGACGCCTACATCCACCAGCACTAGAAGACCATTCACATGTAGCCAAGCCAGTCCCAACAAAAGGTCCTCTAATATTCTGAAAACCATTCAAAACGAATCCACTGCAGACCTGCCAAACACGCCTACATCCTGTGATATAAAAAAAAAACCCTCTCACAGCCCTGCATACAGCTGTCTCTCATCCTCCTCTCTCTTCTTATGCCCTCTGCACCCACACATACCTGCCTACACAGCCCTGCTAAGCAGCAGTGTGATGTACACACATGTATGGAGA
This sequence comes from Toxotes lorentzi, assembly GCA_037833715.1. Taxonomy (NCBI): domain Eukaryota; kingdom Metazoa; phylum Chordata; class Actinopteri; family Toxotidae; genus Toxotes; species Toxotes lorentzi. The sequence continues at coordinate 13,812,080 of JBBMJY010000024.1, read as the reverse complement.
TAAGTCATCGTCATATTCCAAACACATGGCAGAAAAAGAAACCAAGACCATCATAGAAGTCTGGTGCACAAGGACAAAAAACACCTGAGTGTGTGCAGGTGTGTTTCTTCATGTGGGTCAGAACCTTCATGAAGCAGTGATCGAGTAAACAAAATACGCTACACACATTTTTATTCTTTTCTTCTGACTCACATCAACTACACGCTGTATGTATGTATTATCACAAAATACATTTTAAGTGCAATCAGAGGCACATAAGAGGCTGATGAAGCTACTGTAAAAGGCGATGAACATGTCAGATGAGGTGCACAGTACATACTAAACTGAAGAAGCATGAATCATAGAGAGAAAAGACAGAAAAGGAGAGGGTTATGTGATAACATTTCTGGATGGTCCTTGCATCTACTCTCTCTGCATATGCCTCTCAGAAAATGTGAGACTGAGGTTTGCTTGTTACGTCCACGCTTGCCATCACGAATGCCAAGAGTCGACCCCGTCTCCCACACATGCAGCATTAATAGACATATCAGCAGCAAGGCTGCAGCAGGCAGTGGGTGTCCTCTCTACAGCCCGCTCTCACTGCACAGATCTGTGTAGCCTTACAGAGTTCATGATGCAGCGGTAGGGATTTCTAAGCCTTTGCACTTGAACTTGTCAAAGCTTTACAGACTTTATCACATTAATAAAAACATCTAGTGCCTCTAAAGATCTCTAAAAGGATCTTCAAGTATCGAAACAGGGGAAGGTTCTCCACCCAAACACCAAGAGCAAAACAAAAAAGAATGATAATACATTAAGCAATTGATTGATATCTTTAATTAATAAGAATCGCAGCCAGAGAAATAATGAAAGTGGCACAAGTTACAGAGATTTCACAAATGAAAAGACCTGTCTGTACAGTCGACCACAAGTGACAGTAGATAATAGGACAGAACATTTTCTCTCCAGAGAAAAAAAACACTTCACTCACTAGAAATGACTCAAACCGATTGCCCGTGCCCTCCTGTTCAGTTTATTTACTGTGGTGAGTGTTTGTGCAGTTAGTGAATGTTTAGGTATCAGTGACTCATGTACAGACTTTATACAATGCACCTCTCTTTCTCTCGTTCTGTCTTCCCAGTTTCAGACACACACACACGCACACACACACACACACACACACACACACACACACACACACACACACACTGTGTGTCTGTCTTGGTCTTTCTCTGCCTCCCACTACCCACAGTATGTTACATAAGTCTTACATAAACGCTTCATCAACACCTTTTCGGTGATGGACCTCACAGCCACACCTCTTCAAAAAGCCATTACACACAGTAAAAATATTTACATAGCACTTTGACCTCTTTATCTTACACAATCTACTGTATATGAACCAGTATTGACAATCACAAAGGAATACGAATCATCCATTTCAATATTCAGTGTGTGCTAACAGGACACAAAGACACCAGGAATGTGTACAGCAGTAGTGGTGCATGCATAGAAGTGACACTGTCACATAACTCTGTAGTGCATCAAACAACATAAAAGTTAAAAGATTTGAATTTGCATTTAAAAGGATATTATTGCATTGCTGTAGGCAAACATTAAAATAGAAATAAATGTGAGGTTTTTTTTCTCACCAAGCATGCTCAGATTGAACAAAATGAATGACTTAAATAATTCCTCATTCCTGAGAAACACTTAGTTACATCTCCTGCTGGTCCATGTGAAGTGACGGTGTGTAATTGTCACTGATATAATTAAAAAAAAAAAAAAAAGTTCTGTAATATCATTGAACCCATATTTCTCCTCAATGGAGTTTCGACACGCAGTTGTTACCTGATTTGCTAGTGGTTAGTAAACACGCAGTGAATCGGATTTTGTAAAGAAGACCCTCCCTGTTGCTGACCTGCAGTCAGGCTCTTATTTTTGGGAACGTTTGTGCCTGAACATTTTTGTTTGTTTGTTTTGCGATGTCGCGGTAGTCAGGACTTGTTATGACATCCCTATCAGAAAGAGCAGACCCGACAAGTCTTAAACTGCTCCCTACGGAGGAAAAACACGAGAGAGCAGCAGTGAATAGTGGGAGTTTACTGCCATGCTGACATGCAACACATATAGGTGCACGCACATGAAAAGAAAGACGTAGAAGAACAGAGGCGTGGACTTCTGCGCCTCAGACAAACAGCAAAACAGAGGAAATTTATCAATCTATATTAGTCTTGTGTGTGTGTGATATATGTGAAATATGACTGTGACAGTGAGTGTACATGGTCAGACTGTCATAAACACGACAACATGGGACAGTGAACACATCACAGTGTGGGATGTACCTGTGTGCGAAGGCCAGCGCGTTCTGCGATGGCTCTGGACGGGTGTCTGAGTTGGGAGTCGTGTCACAGATTTCATCTGTGCCGTTGATGTTTTCCATGGGCGGAGTCACCGGGGTCAAAGGTGACGAGAGCTCACCTGCTGGAGACTCCTACGTGTGAAACAAAAAAGTTGTGCTGTTACTGTCGGTTAGACATCAAATCAGCCAAACATTACTGAAATATTTTAATCATTTTATTATTCATTCTGTTCGTCATAATTACACAAGGTAACACTAGGTAACCATTTTGAAATTATTTTAAAAGCTCAAAGATTTACAACTCGAATTTTAGACATTTGTGACATAAATGAATAAATAATCTGTATATTCTATAACGTCAATAATTTAAAAAAGAAAATTAAGGATTAAACCCATAGTGAAGTCACAAAAGCTTTTACATCTGCTACATTTTATAGTTCTTATTGGCGTCTGGTTTCTTCTTCCAGAGAAACAGCCTCAGGCATACAGGAAATGGTGCATTTAACATTACCAAAAGCAGAAACAGTAATTTGTTTAGATTACACAGAAGAAGAACTGGGAAGCGGTTACCATGAGTAAAGATAGACACTGAGGCTGAACAGACAAAGAAAAAAATGGCACCACCTTAGAGCAGCAAATGGCAACTATTTTTGTTATTGATACATTTTTTGTAACGATTAATTGATTGACTGTTTGCTCTGTAGAACTTTTTTTTTTGTCAGCCCAACAATCCAAAACGCAATAATATTCATTTTAAAATGATTAACACTCAAAACAAAACAGAAACGATTATCAACAGATTATCAACGGTATCAATTGTTTCAGCCATACAACATGTACAGGAATGTACCTATGGTTACTAACAAAATTATAATTAACTTACATGTAATAATATCAAATGTATAATAATTAACTTGCATGATCTCAATTACCTCTTATTACCTGAGATGCCAACAAGATAAAAACAAGAATCTCATAAATAAATCATCTTTCCCACACAAGAGAAATGATGGAGGGGTGTGTGTGTGTGTATTTGAGGATGATGGGGCTGCTGTCTCTCACACTGATAAAGTTCTTACTGTGGTGCTAAAAATTTGTGCATCTTAATGAGCAGTTCCACATGCCTATAGGCCATTAAATAGCTCAATAGCAGCGGGAAATTGCGAGAATTACAGATTAACGCTTATCTTTATATCCCATACAACCACAGAATTGTACAAAAGACAAATCATTTCGCTGCTGCACGTACATAAAACAAAGCTATTAAGACTCAGGGCTTGGGCACAATACAGAAGCACAATGACACCGCCTGTGCGTCTCTGATGGACAAGCAGGAAGTGAAAGATAAGAGAAAGATTATGGCTGGTGTTACAGTTAGCGCTCAACATTCATTAATATACCATTTAATATCTGTTCATGATGCATTTCCACTGGGGTCTGGTCTACTGGGACCAGCATATAGCATTTAGCTCTGTTTTCTCATCTTGTTTTATAGGAATAATTCCTCTCTCATGTTTTTTTTTTTTTTTTTTTTTTGGTTTATCCAGGATCTGGTGGTTAGAAAGAAAGCCAGCAGGCATGTCGGTGAAACACTGAGTTTCAGTAGTGAACCACAGCAGACAGCTTCAGTACACCGCTGCAGACTTTCAGCAGGAAGGCTGCAGCCTTTAAAACTGCAGCCATCCCCCTCCAGTTCCATCAACATAGTGCGGCGCTGGCCAGTGCACATGCAGCCTTTAACCCCTGATGAGAGCGAAGCTGTCCGCTTGGCTTCATTAAAAAAATATCCTCCCATGGGAAGCAGAAGGTACTGTAGCATTGTGGGCCGTGGCATTAATAGTACAAGTAATAGGCCGCGGTACAACGGGGGGTGGGGTGGGGGGTGCGCTCCCCTTGTCTCCATAATGAACAGACCAGGACATGAAGCCTGTTAGCAGCCTTTAGATTAACGAACAGATTTCTCCGGGGATTCTCCTCTGAAACAAGCTAATTTTCTCTCAGACACAGCAACACATGCCCTAAAACACAGTTATTAGATATTCCGCACAAACAAATACCTAACATATAGACTAATTATTGGGGGTGGTTAATCGGTCCAATTTCCCGATTCGGAAAATTTTCCGATTATTGAGGTCTCGATTCGACTACCAATCGATTACTGAGTTTCCATTTGACAACAGTAATCCAAAATACACCATAAATGTATTGCACCATTAAAAAAATGCAGCTGCTGAATTACTCAGCTTCTCTTTTATTGAGAAACACTTCAGTATTGTGTAGTATAGCGGTAACTTCCAAATTATTATTATTTTTTAACTCGTTTTAGATGCAGTCTTTCACCAGGGCTAATAATGTCGCCCCCTCGTGGAGAGTACGTTGATTCGGTGGAATGAGGCTTCAGACGGTTGTGTTTAGGAAGCGCGACACGTGAGCCCTCATCCATCCGTTTTCTATAACGCTTGATCCGTCAGGGCCGCGGGGAGCTGCAGCCTATCCCAGCTGACTACGGGCGAGAGGCGGGGTACACCCTGCAGTGGTCGCCAGTCAATGGTAGGGCCGACACGCAAAGACAGATAAACACACGCACACACTCACACTGGGGCAATGTAAAGTAGCCAGTTAACCTAATGTGCATGTTTCTGGGTTTGTGGGAGGGAGCCGGAGTACCCAGAGAAAACCCACACGAGCTGGATGGATTGGTTGGTTGCCGGTTAATGGTTTTTCTTCGTCCATTTCACGCGCCTCGTCTCGCTAGCATAGTTAGCTCGCTCGCTGGTTCTGTTACAGGGTGTTTTGTTATGACTGTCAGTCAACAGCTCCGCCTTGCGGTTAAATCCTGTATGACAGCCAGTAACTGCAGGAGTCACTGCAGGGTATTACAATTTAAAAAAAAAAAAAAATCGATCTTTGGAAATTTAATAATCGATTCGTAATCGTCCATAATTTAATCGCGATTAATCAATAATCGATTTTTTTCATTCACCGTCCTTACTAATTATGTTCTCCAATTTATGGTGAGTTCACAGACATCTTTTTGTCTTTTGTTTTAATGTATATGGTGGATACATACGGAGAAAATATTACTAATCTCATGGACCTCTCAGGGGATCATACAGTAGATGAAAGTGACTTGGTACATTTACTAAAGTATTATACTAATGTTGTGCTTTTTACTCCAGTACTTTTATTTGACAGATGTAATTACTGGTTACTTTTTAAATTAAGATTTTATATACAAAAAACATACGATTAACTTAAAAAGTTGCAATGCATTTTTAAACATTGGTGGTTCCAAACATTTTTGGCTTGTGAACCCTTACCTTGTGTGCACCCTGCCTGGCTGGGACCCCTTTTCATGTTTTAGATGTCTAGACTATGTACATACATACATACAATACATACTATTGTAACAATACATGCTATCTGGACTAAAAACATAACTGTATTTGAATCATCATTAGTATTATATCAACTTATTATTATAACATAATAAATATAAATGTATACTTCTGTACTTCAAGTATAGTAGGATTTTGAATACAGGACTTTTACTTGAGTTTTTTTTGCTATTAATATATAGATACCCGTTCACCAGCTATTCATTACACACAACATGCCTGTGACGGGAGGTCAGGAGTAAGCTGACAAGATGGTTAAGAATTAGGGGGTGGTAGGACTGTGTGTAGTGAACGTACCTGGGAAGGAGACGTGGCCATCTCCATCTTTTCTTGACTCTTCTCTTTAGCGAGCCGTGCTGCCTCTTTATACTCTGCAAACTTCTCTGCAAACTGGACACAGAGGACAGATATCAGTATGGACTGTAATTCATATAATACTGTGGTTTAATCTTTTCAGTAAAGCCATATGTGCACACACACACACACACACACACACACACACACACACACACACACAGATCAGTGTGTGATAGGTCAGCTGTGAAGCCAGGAGAAGGCTGTTGCCAACAACAACCCACAGTTGAAGGGCCCTACCCATAATGCCTTAGCAGAAACGTGAGCTAACTAGGTCATCGTTAGTAACCTTTCTATCAGATACGTACACACACACACACACACACACACACACACACACTCTCTCTCTCTGAACAAAGCAGACTGTGCCACTGTGTTTTTTTCCTCATAGAGTTTTCCTTTAATCAGAAGTTGTGAGCGGCTGAAGTTGATCTCTGGGGTTATTTTCGTCGAGAGCAAAGATATATCCAGCGAGCCTGTAGGGGTAAGGTGAGCTCAGCTGAGGGGCTTTGGGCAAATATAAACACTCCGGCACATACACACAAGCACACATCGCTGATGTCCCTTTAGGGTGTGGTTCATCACCGACGCTACTCCCACAGTTTTCCAGAGTAATTTAGCACATACAGTGCTGCAGAGGGTTGAGTGGTGAAGAAATCAAATTGACAACTCTGGCGGAGCCGGTCTTGTGTCTGCCATTTGTGGAGCTGCAATGAGTAACTCAATATCATTTCACTTCGGTGCAATATAATAGTTCTGGTACAGTGATGTAAATGCAGTAGGTCTCAGTATAAGTGCTTCAGGAGTGTTGGTGCTGCAGTTATCTGAGAAGTGAATCTGATTATTTCTACTTTAAACCAAAGGAAATACTTTTAATTGGCCTTTAGGTGTCGTTTACAACTGCATATTGATACACCTCAGTCATAGTTCCTGTTAACACTCTAATTACCACTGTAAATCAGTTAAACCAAAGATGGTCAATATTAGCCAAGAAGTTAGGAAAATGGAAGAGATTTTTAAAGTTATGAACCAAGCCTTAAATTCAGTGTACCCTTAAAGGTTACTATAAGTTTTATGTATTTACACAGTCTCATTAAGATTAATTAAGATGTGTTTTGCAAGAGGGACCTGAGAATAAATGATATATGCCCAAGATCACAAGACAATTCAGTGACACGCATTACTGTGTTCTTATTTATTTACCCTGAGAACACACCCAGTCGTACTGTTGTATGATCACTGTCTGCCTCATTTGCTAAGGTGGAGGCCTGTGAGAACCAGGTTTTAAAAAGGAATGAATTGCACAACCAAGATATTCTGAGTTTTGGGTCCCTAATCCCCCAAAAATCAAGCCAAAACTGAGATGACCCTGGTGACATCATTGGGGTTATTTCTCTGACTTTAGAAAGCTCCTCGAGAGACACAAAAGATATAACATACAATTGTTTTCACAGGTTTTACAGTACTTCTCATAATGAAAAAACTGGATTAAACCGATTTATAAATGAATTATAACATTTGTGGATGGCCCCTTTAAACTCTGAAGCACCTACCACTGGCTCCATATTTGCCACAAGACAACATGTTATTAATGCCCAGTATATGATATGAAACAGGACGTGTCTTTAATATCAGATGTTGTTATCAGCATCATTATCCTGGCCTTCCTGACACAGGAACGACACAGCTGACTTTGGTTGCAATGTGTGTGTGTGTGTGTGTGTGTGTGTGTGTGTGTGTGTGTGTGTGTGTGTGTGTGTGTGTGTGTGTGTTTG
>JBBMJY010000024.1:13793600-13804112 GCA_037833715.1 Toxotes lorentzi | reverse complement strand
GTGTGTGTGTGTGTGTGTGTGTGTGTGTGTGTGTGTGTGTGTGTGTGTGTGTGTGTGTGTGTGTGTTTGTTTGTGTGCTGTTCTGGGGATGCTGTGAGCGTCCCTGGTTCATGACAGAGCTTAATCATACTGCAGAGGAGAGAAACCACCACCTACTCACACACACACACACACACACAAGTGAAAACACACATATACATAACTTTCATAAACACACAGACACACAGGGGGAAAAAAGCCTCATTAGGGCTAACTGCCAAGCAGATTCTACACTTTGAGAGAAGCTATAGCAACTAGAGTAAAAAAGAAAGTTGCAATGCCATCTTCTCTCAGGGACTGATAAGAAGAGAAGAGAAGCCACCCTGTGATTGATGCTTAGAGGTTTATAGTAGATGTGGTTTGTGTGTGTGTGTGGTGTGTGTGGTGTGGGTGGGTGGGGGTGGTACCTTGGATAGATGATGCTCAGTGGAGAATCCCAGGCCATAGACAGTGTTAGCTCGACTGTCCGCCCACTGGCCAAACTTCTGTGAGGTCTTTGTGAACGTCATGTTGGGACTGATGGTGCTGTTGATTATTGCCTGCGAGACAAGAGACAACCCACTTAATATGTATTAAATTAACTTTATTACTGCAGTGTGTGTGTGTATGTGTAGAAGAGAGAGAGGGTCAGATGGAGAGCCAGAAAGAACTTAAACCAGAGTATGTGCTTTGTGTATGTCTGAATGGGGATTATTTGCAAAACAAATCCTGACAACAGACAAAAGTATCAATGAAACACAACATTGTATGAATGGGAAACACACAGTTTACACATTAAAATCCTATTTTATTTTTCCGTAAAATAAGAGGATTTGTTGCTTTTCTCTGTTTCATTAAGCCTAATATCTTTGAGTTTTGTACTGTTACTTGGACAGAACAAGGTCTTTGAATGCATTAGCTGGGGCCTCTGGGTAATTGACAGTTTTGGTTTTTTTTGACATTTTACAGACAAAACTCAGTAACAAATAGTTAGAGAACAGTGCAGCAGTTCGGGCTCACACCCACCAACACAATAACATTCATACTTGGAAAGTGAACACAGAGCTGCTGAGTTTGACTTTGAAAGACTTTAGCTACAGATTCAGTGGTCCAGCATCAGTAAGACACAGAGAACAAGATGAAAACACAACGCAAAAACACACACACAGAGGAATGGTAGAGAGGCAGACTGGCAGACAGATATATCTGATGAGGAGAAACCGGAAAAGGAAAATAGTGGACAGAAAGTCTGTGAAAGCTTCAATACTCAGAGCTGTCAGTTAATGAATATCAGTGAGAGGCATTGTCACATTGGGTGACATGCTTCTTTATAACGTGTTTTGGTTTATTTTGAGTCAATCCCTCATACACCATCCTGTTGTGGTAGATAATACAGCACCAAATCTGCTCCACTGAAAATAGTCCCCAGCCAATTCACTATTGCTGTTTGAGTAAACTTTGTGGTTGTGCAAGTCAGAAATCATTGAGACCCTTAATTTGCATGAGCCAAAATAGAGAGCCACCTCTAAATCTTATATAATTCAACTTCCTATGTTAAGTAACACTAAATTAATGGCAGATCAGTTAGCAGTGTTGTGTAATAGTTGACATTCTGGTTGGCATCAATACGTAACAATGAGTTTGGGAAGGGTAGCAGCCAATGAGTGTGTGTTGAATTTAGGGGTCAACTATCTATCGAGTGCTGTATGATATGAGGTCGGTTGCTAAATTGACTGTCCGAAATTGTTCACGCACACTTGGTGATCACTGAACGCAAACTCTGCGACCTTGCTTTGTTTCCATCAGTCCGTCACATTTTTCTGACCTCCTCATTCACCTGGCCTCACACTTTTCTGTCTTTGCCGCTCCAGTTATTTCATCTACCACACATCCTTTTCACTCTGTCATCTGTTTCTCTCATTTAACTTCACCCCTCCTGTCTCCATAACTGGCGGCGAGCGTGCTTGTGTGTGACTGGTCCATCCCTATTCAAAGAAATAGCACACACCATGCCCAGCAGAAATATCCCTCCTGGATCTCTAACAAGAATATCCTGACACATGAAGAGTGTACTCTGAAGCACAAACAGGCACACACAAATACAGTGGCTGCATGTATACACACGACGTAACATGAGCCGTCAGTCTTGGGACAGGCTGCAACGCTGAGCTCTTTTAAGATGTGTTTGCACATTATATTCCAGTGCAGAGCCTATTAACACCATTAACACTCAGCAGATCACAGTGCCACTAAAATCTCCTGGAAGGCTGCTTGATGTGTGATGAAGTGATTATACTGAAACATCTGGAAACATCTGGAATATCTTTATAAAACCGTGTCAGCTGGAACAAATTACAAATAAGACAATGGATACGTATACTGATATCTTTGTTTTTGTGTGCAGCAAAGTGTGTAAGGTAAAGAGTAACAAATCAGAATCAAATGTGATCACCTTGGTGCCATCCAGGCTGATGATGCGGTAGACATTGCGTGTGCTGTCGTAGAAGTAGGAGACGGTGACGGCATGCTTGCTAGTGGGCAGCCAGTTCTTCTTGGTGTTGGGGTCAATCTGGAAGACGTGGGCCCGCGTGCTGTAGATGGGCTGCTCCCTGAATGGGACAAAGAAGAAGTGGTGAACCTCTTTGTGCCGCAACACCAGCGTCTCACCAAACCCACCGCCAGCATTGAAACTCCTGTTGCCCACGGGGGAGTCAGATCTCCCTGGCAACCGAATTACCAACTCGCCATCCTCCATAGTTACACCACAGAAAGAGAGGCTGTCAAAGCAGTATTACACAGACTCATAGTCTTGTATACGTGGATAACAAGCTAACCGAACCTTCAAATTACAGCAGAGTTCCTACATACACCTTTGGTCTACACTTCCTCTCATACATTATCTTTCTACACACTAAATACATGCAGCTATCTGGCAGAAACTCCTTTCTGTCTCTCTCTCTGTGTAAGGCAGCGCCGTCTCTCCCTGCTCTGATATGGGAATGCCTGCAGCACTGAGCGAGGGTCACACAGGAGAGTACGGGGGGGAAAGGAGAGGGTTTAAGGCTAAATATAGACAGTAGGCCATGGTTAACAACCACAGACACACCCCACAGAGCTGCAGTTTCCACCTACACAAACACATAATGAATTCACAAACATTCACACACACTGACACAAATGTGATTGAATTATATATCTGTATTTAAATATGAGCGTAAATGTGGATTTGTGCCTGTGTAGCTTGGATCAGTAGATCATCAAAACTCCATGATGGATTCAGTTGAGATGACTTAATTCCTCATTGACCTCTATGTGACACTAAAACCAGAGTTAAGATTCACCCCTGTTTGTGTTGGGGATTATATAAGATCATCTTTGTTTTTTGACCAACCATTCACCCGTCACTCATGCACAACCTTCACTCTTCATCCGTTTATCCCTCACTCCTCGGTTTGGTCTTACAGTGCCCTCATATATTCCAGCATTGTTGGGGCTTCTTGGGTAATATCTACAGTCAGTGCACACACACACACACATACACACACACTCAAAGCGCAGGGTGCAGAGGGAGATATTCTGGGCTGGCAGTGCTGGCAGAGCAGGAGATAGAGAAGTGCTTACACTGCACCGAGGGGGTGATGGGGGACATCAAAGGCTTGCTGTATAAATTAATATTAAAATTCAGCAGCAGCACCCCTCCTGTGTGTGATTAGCCAAGACTGGGAAAGAAAGAAAAACATGGAGACAGGGAGAGAAGGAGAGAGAGGGAAGTTAGGCAGGAAGAAAAAGAGAATGATGGGGAATGTGGGGAGTACGGGAAGTCAGAGAGTGAATCTGGGATGATTAATGCTGCTCCACAAAGCCGCTTGTGGAGTGCTGTGTGAGAATTATCATAATCATCGAAAGCAGTGTAAGTGGTGGAACTGTGAGTCATTTCAACTCTCTCCCAGCACAGATCACACAACCACGGCCTGTCTGTATGATCTGTGCAATAGCCGCTTGGCAACTGGCATCGTTTTTCATTGCATAATTTGACAGAGCTGTGGCAAATTCTGAGCTTCTTGTTGCTTGATTGTGTGTGTACGAAACGCAGCAACATTCTTGTGCTTTGATTTTTACATGAATGCCTGTGCCAAAGAGTTTTTGTTCCAAAATGACACCCACCAGTTGTCAAAAAAAACCAATACCTACTCCTACAAGTGAACTTTTAAAAGGCAGCACAATAAATGATGGAATGTGATTTGAGTTGAATGCTGATTTCATAAAAAATATTCATAAGAATAATTTCTGTAGACATGTTATTCCTTGTATCCATAACACAAAAGGTATCAGAGCCATGCCCCCACTAGAGTCTTTTTCACAGAGATTCTGGTCTGAGCCTGACAGAGTTAGCAGCGATGATTGCACGGAGGTCAGTTCAGAACATGTCGGTCTTCTTGCATTCCAGCAATGAACTCCAGCACTAGCATGTTGGCTACATGGCGGTTACACAGATTTAGCGACAAGGAGAAAGAAAGAAAGAGAGGCAATGCCTTACGTCGCTGTCTAACTTCTATCAGTGCATGAAAGATGTGTATAGAGTGTGAATGTGAAAACAAAAGCAGTAATTTCAGCTGGGTGCAAATGAGTGGTAAAGGAGAAAGTGTGGAGGAAGAAGAGGAGGAGGTGGAGGAGGTGTTTAGCATGCAGAGTGTACTGCGTGACACAAGGGCAGGTGATGAAACGTGAATGTTTTAACATTCACGTTTCATCCCCTGAAACAGAGAGAGAAGGCGGTCAGAATGAGTGAAGGAGGGAGAGTGATGAAGTGAGAGAAGGAGGGAGGGATGAGGAGAACGTGGAGGAGGTGATGGATGTGGGAGAGGATGGAGAGCTCATGAATCCACCCATCTTCTAGCAGAAGAAGATGGAGGGAGTGGGAAGCTCTAAACTGCTGCACAGTGCCATATAAACATTTACATGAACTATGGCTGTGCGCTGTTCAGATCTGAACTTTCAGGAACACAATGAGAGTTTTAAAGGAAAAGAATGGTACAGTGTCAAACAGCTACATGAGTAGGTTGTGTGCTTGAGACACTTTCACTCACTTCTGTGGGAGGAGGATGATGATGCTGATGGATGGTGTAAGAGTCATATTAACACAAGCCATATGCCATATACAGATATACAGTATGTTGTGTTATAGTATCGTATCAGATATAACATTTTTACATATTTTACCGTTATGTAAAATGATGTGTTCTAGAAGGTATTGAATTATTGTTGTTGCTAATGTTGATGTTATGGTAGTAAGATGTTTTTGAAATGCTCCTTTACTTTTATTGATAACATCATGGCCAATAGCTCTTAGGTGAAGTTCATTAGTCTGTGGAGCAAGACAGTGTCACTATAGGTGGACTGATATAAAGACAGTCTGGGGTGTGTTTGAGGTCAGCTGGAAGAAATTAGAAGAAATTCTGAGGTGTGAATTAAAGGGTCTGTACACAACTTACAAAAAATATATATTTTCTCACATAACTCTTGTGGTATCTAGCCATGATAGTTTTGATTTCATTTGCCTGAGTTTTGAGATCGTTCTGCTTCCACACATTGACAGAAACAATGTCCCCCATTTAGTCTTGATAATCCACAGCCCTCGTTGTGAACAGTTCTCATTGGAACTACTTTCTACGAAATAACAGACCCCATGAAAACTGTTGATAATCATGTCTGTCTGATTTTGTGTACTGTGATTTAAAATAAAGGTGTAAAATTCAAAAATGAAACAAAAACATCCTGTATGGCTCGATACAACTGGCGTTTTTTTTTTTTTTTTCTTTCCTTTTTTTGTAATCGGGGTGAGTTGACCCATTAAAATATGTTGGGCTACGGCACTCACCTCACCTTTACACATGTTAACACTGGTATTGATCTGTGAACAACACTGTACCAATGCCTACAGGGCATTTCACATGAGCACACACACACACATCTGCAGTTCCAACAGGTGTTGTCTGTAGTGCCTCTTGTGCTTCAGGGGTTTGATGCACAGATGTGAACACTCAGTCTTCGAGTCACAGTGTGTAACCAAAACAGTTAAACACACACACCATTTTATAGCACAAAAGGCTGCATTTTATTTTCTACTTCAGTGTGTCCCCTTTAGCTATGCAGCCGCCCCCTTTCTGGTCCATCTCAGGAGATCTCACTTTCCCTTGCTTCCTCCACCTCTACCCCTCCTCTCTCTAAAAGTTATCCTTTGTTTCCAGAGTTTTTCATTAATTCAACAGAGCTTGAAGGCGAGTAGATCTTATTTAAGGTGAAGAGGAGTCATTAATGAGAGAGCTCCCTGTTGCTCCATCTACTGAGAGCAGCTAGGATGACCTGAGATGTGCCTGTAAACACATACACACTCTCTTTCTCACACACCCACACACACAAGCAAAGACAAAGACAGGGAGAGAAACTGAGTCCATCTGTGCATTGATTGTATTTGCCCAAGGAAGTGAGAGCGCACCAGAGAGAGTGTTGATAGGCATCACTAATGTTCTCCACTGTGCCGTTACCGTTAGAGCTGTAAGAGGCTTGATATTGAGCCACGAGGCCGGAAGTGAAATATGACTATCTGTCTGTGCAATTACTGCTAGACAGGCAGCCAGACAACAGATCTGCATCTGCTGTATATGCGCTTTAATCTCATCTGCACCTGCACATATTCAGACTTTAATACACATGCTGTATGCAGAATTGGGTTTTGAATCACAGTTTACAATTTATTCCATTGTGGATCAATTGAGTCACTGAGTCAGTTGCATAACAGTAAGTTAGTCACCAGTATGGCAGAGCCCGGGTGGAGAGCTGAAGCTGAGTGGGAGACTGCTGAATGATGTGTGCTGCCCACACTGTAGGAGGGCAGAGTGGGCGCCTGGGAAGCCTCCAGTGTATTGTAAATAGTTAATGCAGGAGTTTTTGGCTGATGCCTTGAAATCGCACCATGCCTGTGCCATATTGTTAACCTCCTGCTGTGCAATTAATCACAATGAACTGCAGGAGACAGCTGTTAATGAACGGCAGGCTTGGTGGGGGAAATGGACCGCTGAGCTCTGGGTTAGGGGACATGCAAATGAGCAGCGCTGCGCACTAGACAGATATTTCACTGATGGGTGGCCTGTTGTTAAAGATGTGTAAGGCAGCGGTCACTGCGCTGCCATAGAGACAAGAAGTCACTTTCTGTCACCAGAGCCGTGTGCAGTATTGTAGCTACTGACATTAACCTGCCTCTGACATTATACTGTTCCCATACCTTCTCTAGAGCAAAACCCGGAACAGGATGTACAGAACATCAGACCACAGACCTCTGTTTGAGAACATTTGAGAAGAAATGCTGTTGTTACAGAATTACATAACTGTCTATGATGTAGGTGGGGAGTAAAACGGTGGGACAGAGAGACCTAGAAAAACCAGCATCTTCATTCACTCTCTCATTGTTCTAAGGCCAAAAATACGGAATTGTGGGAGAGTAAGAAATTTAAACTTTGCTTCATTTTGGTGAGCACACCCTAAAATCCCTATAGTAGCCCCTGGCAATCCCACTTTGGGAGCCACTGCAGATTAAGCCACTATTTTGATCCTAAAAGTTTGATGATGGTGGCAACTTCTGAGCCAGCATTTGTGTGCCAGCATGTTGGTCCTGAAGCGTATTTCTGTTTTACCAAACACCATATTCTGAGGCAGAAAGAGATAAGTTGTTTTATTATATGCCTCAGAATTTGTTGTTTTCGTGTGTAGCACATCAAGGCCATCAGAAGATCACTGCTCATCCACATATGCCTCCTCCATCGCCCTCATGTTAGGACGGATAGATACATTTTTACGCATAAACCTGGGTCATTATTTCTCTATGCGTGGTGTGGTTTCCATGGCAGGGAAGTTCATGCCGTGTGAGGCGGCCGCAGCTGATATGAATACAGAAAGGAGGGAAAAGGAACTCAGTCAGCCCGTGGGATAATAATCACACTTACCCCATTGTTGTGGTTGAAAAAGAAAGGCGACACCTGACCACTGATCCTTTTCGCTGGCAATAAAAACGAATCTCTCGGATTGGCTGCTGCGTATGAAGGTCTTCTACACGACAGCCTCCCCTTTATCACCGTCGGTGCGTCTGCAGGAATTTGATGACAACTGCTCCATTCCCCTCCGCTGTCACCGCATGAATTCACACATACATGTCGTTCTGCACATGGCACGGAAATCGGAGCTTCTCCTCCTGCTTTGGCGTTGAGCGTTTGGTGATGGAGCGGCGGCGGGAGCAGAAGCGCTGTGGGAGATCCAGCGCTGAGTCCAATGGAGATCCGACGGGCGCCTCGCCGTTGTCGTGTAAATTACAGATCCTCGCTGAAAGGGTGGAGAAGCCCTGCTGCCTATACTAGGAAAGACAACCCTCATTTAGCCAGTAGATAACGCACAGGATCACACTATCCACCCGCGTATTTCTCTCTCTCTCTCTCTCTCTCTCATTACCATAGGCTCACAGGCTACACCCCCACTCACTCTCTCCCAGACTACAGCTATTCCACACATTCACTATTACCGGTGCATTTCTATAATAAAGCCGTTTTCTAATGGATCTCTTGCACTTAACCTAAAGTAATCTCTTGTGCTTCTGCACAGTTGATTAATATATGTAAATGTTTTTACCGATTCACGTGACAAACCCAGGCTCTCCTTATCGCTGCTGGTCTGTGGACTCATTTGCATAGATTAAATTGTCCTGCAGCTTCTGTGCTGTAGCTATGTATGTGCGTTATTGATCTAAGGCCATCCACACAACCAAAACCGCTCCACATCTGGATGCATCCGCTTCCCTCCCACTAAGATCAGTGTCGGTATTGAACTGCCGACGTCACGACACCGTCCTCCGCAGTGACGTCACTCGGTGCTCAAGGGACTGATGCCATTTGATGTTTTGTTGTTTTATAGGAAGTTTATTGGGAAGTAGCCTCCTCGCTGAAAGCTTTAAGAAAATGTTATTCCGAGGCTGAAATGTGTTCATACCCTAAATTTTCTGAGAATACCCAGTAGCCCTGGGTGAGGCTTCTGGGGTTACATCCTGTGGACAGGTCATTGCTTTTTTTTTTCTAATATGACACAGTTTTACAATAAACAACTCAATAAAAGAACTCATGCTAGTTCATGCTCCATGAGTTATTTGGGCTATTGTCCGCCAATAAATCAATTATCTTTTGCAGCCTGTCAAATGGGCAGAGTGTACTCAACACTTTTCTTTAAAGTGACTGGATAACGCACCATTCATGAATATTTGTCATATTTGTACATGTGATTCTTTTTCATCTTCTGGTCTTGTACAGTGTTATCATTAGGCTGTGAGGTCTGTTTTATGAGTTTTTGTTTTTTAATGTCTTATGAGCTCGCTATTCAAGTCAGCAAAAGGGATTTAGGGACAATATCTAATTCTGAGCCTCGTGGTTGTGAGAAAATACCTCTACTGAGGAAGGCATCAACTAAAGTAAATACTTCTGTGCCATGGCTTATTCCAGTCAATTTAAGAATAACCACAAGAACAAGATTCTGAGGACACAGCAATTTCAGGCAAATGCCTTTCCATAAAGAACTGATAAACTGATAATGTTGGATCACAACATAACTTATTTGAAGCCATAGGTTCATGAAATCAGTCTCGTTTACTGTATAGGTTATTGTAGATTTAGTGTCCACTTACAGTAATGACTGTCAGTCCTGTTGATTTCTCACCATTCATATTTTGTCACTGAAATATAGAAAATATGGGATTTTTGAGGGGGGAAAACCCACCTTATTTTTTTTTTCCAAAAAGAAATGCCTGTTATGTATATAACCTTGAAAGGCTCTGTTTAAATGGATGACTTGGAGTCAGTCGGTCATCTGAACAGCAGAGATGGACTGAGGTGATAAATCCTGAAGCTTCTCAACAGACAATGGATAATAGACAACATGACAGCAGCCATGGTGATTTTACTGGTAAACGGGCTTATCTGATTGACGGCTGTAATCACACATTCAAATTAAAGTCATTTGGGTATACAAAATTGTCTCAAACAAATTTTTAAAGACTATACAGTCACAAAAATACCACAAAATCCTGATGTAATGGCTCAGTATTGCATTATGGCACACTATCATTGACACAGCACAGAGTAGCCCAGTGGTTCTTAGACACGGAGAGCCCCCACAGCTGGGAGTGGATGAGGTTGATGGGTGATGTGGATGACTGGGGGAAAAATAAAGAAGAATTTGCTGATGCTGTTGTGCTAACCTGTATTTCACTAAAAGTCAGCATGGATCCTTATTACTCGTTTTGACTACCGTGAACCTTTTGTCTGAAATGGGGTATGCCAGAATAAGTTTGAGAACAACTGGAGTAGCTTAACTTTTTTTTTGGGGGGGGGGGGGGGGGGGGGGGTTTCCTTTCCAAAACGCGTCGCCCCATCCCTTTCAAATTGGGTTCCCTTCCTTCAT
>JBBMJY010000024.1:13767220-13793500 GCA_037833715.1 Toxotes lorentzi | reverse complement strand
CCCCCCCCCCCCCCCCCCCCCCCCCCCCCCCCCCCCCCTCCCCCCCCCCCCCCCCCCCTTCCCCTTTAACAAGCGCCTCGCTACGTCCCTTTCAAATTGGGTTCCATTACGTCATGGCATCAATGCGGAAGTGTGTAAGCAGGAACTTAGCGCCTCCAGTTTTGTTTACATGTGACATGAAATCTGGTAAGTGTTACAGAGTATAGGCTCAGTTTGTCAGTGAACATTTAGCGATACGTTTTCGTAGACGTACTCCTCACTTAAATATACATAGAAATGCCTTTTATATTTAGATTGTGTGCTTAGCGACATTTGAATTAGCTAGCAAGGTGCTGCTTAACGCGAGCTAATTTGCTAACTTGCTACACAGCCTGGTTACCTATAGGTTTCGGTTTCCTCTGTACCTTCCGTGGCTTTTTCGCCTCTCTTGGGTGAAAGATTTCCGTGATTATGACTGCCACAGATCTTCGTTCAAAGCCGACACCGCCGGCTGCCAATGTCGTTCTTGTTTTTTCTCTGTGGAGTTAATGCTGGAGCTCCGTGAAGACCCGCAGCATGTTTCCCTACAGCGCTGCACCGAGGGGCCGGTCACCCTACAGTAACGGCCTGTACCCGCCACCTCCTGTGCCCCGATGTTACAATTACAACCACCAAAGCCTGACAGGTGTCAACAGGTGAGCCTGGCGAAGAAACTCACTGCAAGTTACAAGTGGTCATTTGTTGGATCACTCTGTGACATTGTGGTAAACTTTACACGCTATAATAGCGGTTATACACACACTGAATGTGTGTGTGTATAACTGCTGATCCACTGTTATTATCTTTTGTAATAACTCACAAGGGTCGTTGTAACACCGGACTGCCCAGCCCAGTTGTTGTGTCTCAGTGTTTGACATAAGGTTATTGTACACTGGAATTTGTTATTCAGCTAAGATAACGATGAACTTGTCTTCATAGCAGTTCGATGTAAGAGGCTGGTGAGGGGAAATAATGGTTAAACAGATTTTGTGATGTTTCTCATATGTGTTTCCTGGGCCCAGAGTAAATCCATTCATTTAAGACAACAGAGACTATCCAGAGAGTTTTTTTCTTTACTCATTGGTCCTGTGTGGTTTTATGTGCTTGTGTTTTGGCAGCTTCTATGTTCCTGAAATAGAGAGATTTCCTCAATATGAATGGAAACCCCCACCATCCACCTCTCCAGCCCCTCCTCCTCACACACCAACTATGAACAGCAGGCGCAAGTATGTCATTTGACACTGTTGAGTAATCTCTGTCACAGTCTTGCATAAACTTAAACTTACCTCCATTTTATGAATGTTTGCCTTTTAATGTGTCTCGTCACATTTCCTTATTGTCATCTCTCTTCCAGGAGGCAAAATGATGAATACGCCCCCCATATTGTGAAGCGCCAACGGCTTGACTCCCCATGGGTAGGCTCCCCCATTATTCGGGCCTCTCCTCCCCCTCGTCATCCTGACCAAGTGGTGGCTGGATCCTCGAGATCATCCTTCTCTGATTTGGATCGCTCTTACCCCAGCCCGCACTTCCATCCCCGCCCTCAGGTACCTGCTGTCCCAGAAAGTTCCAACAGCCTGCAGGACTTTGCTAAGGACAAGGTATATTCAGATGGTGTTAATCTGCAGCTAACATACATCAAGTCCCACTGTGTGTGTGTATGTGTTGGTAGGCTTTGGTTTAGTTAGTGTTGCATGTGTTTGTGGTTTCAGCTGAGTGATCAGATGGTGGAGCTGTTTGAGGCGTGTCAGCAGCAATCTTCAGATTTGGCCCGGAAGGAGATGTGCCGAGCTCGACTGCAGAAAGACATACAGCGTGTCTATGCAGGTGTGTATGACTGTATTCAGTCACTGTCTGCTCTGACTTCCTGTTGTGATTCTTATTCTCTTAAATGTGTTTCTCGCAGTGGCACGACTTTACTTGACTGGATCTTCTATGAATGGATTGGGTTGCCGGAGCAGCGATGCTGATCTGTGTCTTGTCCTCAGGGGAAATGTAAGTATCTCTGACTCTCTGCAGTCAGTGTCATTGTATATGTGGAAAAAGTACAGTCATAGATGCCCACTTCCTCTTGAACGCCTGTGCAATTTTTTTCCCCCGTTTTTGGTTTCAGAAAAGACCGGATCCTATTCATGTGCTCTCTGTCCTCCAAAGGTTGTTTAGATCACTCTGTGAGTAATAAAAAAAACAATTTTGCAAATATCAAATCATTTAGGATAATATATTATTTATACTATTTATTTGTTACCTATTAACATAGAACATTTTTGAACATGGTTGGGAACACTGCCTTACTTATTTACTTACTGTGAGGGAAATTTTCCTTCTTTAGGTCTAATTTATTTCATTAAGTCCCTGTTTTATTTAGGCAGCGTCTCCACTCTGTTCACACTCACATGTCACTTACTATAGTGACAGTAGCTCACTGTTTATCTCAAGCATAGCTGTGAAGAATCTTCACATGTATGGAGGTGAAGTGATGTGATGAGGAGTAACCTGAGTTTGACCTATAGTGAATCGACATGTGAGTCTATTTGGCTTTAAATACGCCATTTGTACTGCTCATCTCTTTTCTCCTTGATCCATCAAGTTCTAATTACATTTTGTGCCTAAGACATTTGGGTCTCATAAACCTTCTTCCATCAGCTCACAAGGTTTCCATAACACTTACTACTAACTAACTTACTTCTTATTTAGCTTTTCCTCTTACCCCCAGTTTTTATGTTCTTCACTGACTCCACTAGGTGGAGCTTTTTACCCAATGGAAAAAGAGTTTCAGGTTTACGGGAAAGGAAACTGAAACTGCCATAAATCTCATGATGTTTGTTTTGATTTATAGCCTATGTAGAGAGGACTCAGCTGATCAGAGCCAAAGTGCCAATCCTCAGGTTCAGAGAGAGAGGCAGGTAGGAGCAATACAGTTAAACAGTTGAAGCTGTGGCGTGTTTACAACATCATCAAATCAAAACTGAGTGTTAATGTGACTCGTTCATTACTCCTCCCTCCTTTAGTGATCTGGAGTTTGATCTGAATATCAACAACACAGTGGGCATCAGAAACACATTCCTCCTGAGGAGTTATGCTTATGGTGGGTTCTGTGGCAGAAATTTTTTTTAATTATTTTTTTTTTAGTTTTTAGAGAAAGGACGGAAAAGAAGTTTCTTGTTTTGACTTGCCATGTTTGTGTGGTATCTCTCAGCTGATCTCAGGATAAGACCCATGATCCTTGTCGTCAAGAAGTGGGCACGGCACAATCAGATCAATGATGCCAGCAAAGGAACGTTAAGCAGTTACACGCTGGTGCTGATGGTCCTGCACTACCTCCAGAGTCAGTACAGTCACACACAGACAAAAATCATTTGTCATTTCCTTTTGTGCCTTTTGTCTTATAGTGAATCCCATCATGTATGTGATGTGTTGTTTTCTTTACAGCTCTTAATGAACCTGTCCTTCCCTCTTTACAGAGGGACTACCCCGTGAGTGTCTTCATTCACTTCAGCTGTTTTTTTTGGGGTTTTTTTTACCTTCTCATCCACTGCAATTACAATAAATGCAGCCTGAAACGTTTCTTTTTGACTTTTCAACATATTAAGAGGTCGCATGTTTAATGTCAGCAAATACAAGAAATAAAATGCTTGCAGACACACATCTCTAAGTGGCCGTGTCACTCAGTTTTGCATGTTTGTCCTGTACCTTGATTTTCAGGAGTGTTTTGATCCCCTCATGGATATTGACATGGTTCCAGAGGGACCCAAACACGTCCCCCCCTACATCTCAAGAAACCGGTCCTCTCTGGGAGAGCTGCTTCTGGGCTTTCTAAAATACTATGCCACAGACTTCAGGTATCTCCCAAGGACATCACATTGCTGAGTCTAGTGTTTCAGATGCACCCATGGTTGGTTTGCCTGCTCTTTTTCTTGCTCCCATTCCTCATCTCCCTCTCCAGTCCCCTGTCTCTCCTCTGCTCTCCTCTCCTCTCCTTCCTCTCCTGCATCCTCTTCTCTGGTTTCATGTTTCTTGGTGAGAGGCAGGAGCAGGTGGGACCTTTGGCCTTACACAGCACTAACATGACATACCATGATCTCTGTGTTTGGAGTATGTGTGTTTCGGTGCCATCCCACAGTCGCAAGATTGAACTAAAACTCACCACACAAACATGCACTGATTTTTACATTTTACTTGGTGAGAGATTTTCCTTTTTTTTTTTTTGCGCTTGATGTTACTGCTGACAAAAGCAAACGTTTTTTACACTGGATGAGCAAATTTTTCCCTGAGGCTTGTTACAGCCAACTCATGTCAATAAACTAAACAATTGAACTTGCAAAAACAGATATCTGTCACAGTGAATATTTAATTGCATTATTTTTTTTTTGTGCGTTCAATGAAGCCCATTTAAAACTTGTTGTAGAAAAAAGGACAATATGTCATCTCTCTTTTAGGGTTTTTATGGTCCATTAAGAATGAGTTTGCAAAACATTTGTTGCTTGACACAACATCACACATCGGCATGTTTCGTGGCTCCTTCCAGACCATGTTAATTGTGTTTATTTTCAGTCATATAACCTAAATATTTTGCTTTTCTATGTCTTGCAGGTGGGATAAGCTGGTGATCTCTGTTCGAGAGGCCAGAGCTTTGCCCAAGACCAGTTCTTATGAGTGGAGAAACAAATACATATGTGTGGAAGGTAAACATTTCAACGGGCATAACATGCCACTGCCACCACCACTTAAGAATAACTGAAGCATCACATGGCCCCGGTAAAGCTACATACTAAAGGTATTCCTTGTGTTTCAGAGCCATTTGAAAGAAATAACGTCGCCAGGGCAGTCCATGAGAAGATCAAGTTTGATGCCATTAAAGCTGAGTTTGCTGAGGTACATGACAGTCCTGATAACTGTGCTCTCTTCTTATTTTCTTTCTTCCCATAAGCCGCTGTGGGGCAGCTATAAGTTATTCATAATCCTCCTGCTTCTCATTCCTCTTTGTCTGCGCAGTCATGTCGGATACTGCAGGAGAGGAAGGACCTGAACTCGATCCTCCCAGTCAGAGCCATCATTAATAAGGAGTCATCCAGGAGATGAGGGATTCCTCTAATTAGACGAGCTGACTGGAGTCTTCTACCTCAAGACAGGCCTGTGCCCAGAAACGATGAAAGGCCTCACAGCCAGAAAGACTCTGGGACTCTGAAAGCTCTGGCTGCCTCCATATTGGTCACACGGTGCGTGTCCTGTGGCGGTGCCTATTGAATATACTGCACTGTCAATTGCTTTGCTGCCCAAATTTACGTAATATTCCAGTAAGCGAGAGTGGAAGACACAATGTTCGTGGGGTGACACCAGAGGGCTCTGAAATCAAAACTTGTCACTTGCACTGGTGACAGAGAGATGCTGCACTGAAGCAGGATAACAATGGTCCGCGTTATTAGAGGTGGTTATTGCTGCTACACCGCCCTCTTTCTCAATGCACACAGTGTTCCCGGGAGGAAGTTAAGTTTATTAAGAAAGTATGAGAAGATAGAAAATAACACCTGCAACCTGTCCATATCTGAAACTAGCTTAAATGGAAGCAGTCTCAGTCATGCCCCCCCACCCCGATCTCAGGTTTAGTTGCATCCTCATAGCCATACTGCACAGAGTCATATTGGAAGATGCCTGTTTGTTTCTGCCACATTCATGTACAGTATATACAGATATATTCCCTGTCTGGACCAACTTGTAACATCAAAGCCTTTTTTCTATTTTTCTAGGTCAGTAGTGAAGCTGTTGTGGGCTTAAACACTATAGACACTTTTTTTTCTACCGCTGCATTAAAGGCTCTCTCTTTTTTTCATCAAGTTTCCAAGCTTGTCTGAAAACGGAGCTTTTTACTAGTGATGTTTGAGTTTGGCTCGTAATCTGAATGACTCTGAGGTGATCACTAGAGGGCTGCAAAGATTATGGATTTTTGCTCTCCTTTATCATTGCTCATTGTATTATTTTTCCTTAACTGGTTACAAACCTATACGGTGTAATTTTACTTCAGCATCTACTTGATTTATTTGGACAGAACGCAATATGTTATTCACTCATTTTCGGTTCGCTTGATAATGTGTTATTTGCAGAATTCACACTTTTGAGTGTGACTTTTTTTCTTTCGTCTTTGGTTTGTGTTCTTCCTCAGTTCTTTTTGTACATTTTGTACATTACTAACTTTTAAATGTTTATTTAAAAAAAAATAAATCTTTGAAGATGTATGATTGTTTAATTTTATATTTTTGAGCTCCATGAGAAGCCCACTCAGTTCCTGGCTGTGCTCATAGAAGTGCCAAACTCATATTACATTGTACACTGGCTTCTTTTTTATATGTGTACACTGGCTTCTTTTTAAGATGTGTTAACAATGTATTAGACAAAGTGAGATTTAGTAACAACCTCAGTTTTATGTGTAAAGGTAATTTCTTATGCACAATGGTGTAATGGTCCCTGCTGGGGGATGGGATGTAAACAGGACTCAACAATAAACACTTACTGACCCATCACACAATATTCTGTTTGCTCACTGTACAGTTAAAAATCAAGTTCAGAGATTTTATTCACAGGAGCAACGAGCATAATAACACTGACCTTAAGCACATATACTATCCCATAGATCTGGTTCTAGTCAAACTGACATCAGGTGTCATTTTGGTTCCTCGACTGAATGCAGTTTTTCTTACGTCACCAGGAGGACTGGCGTCATTCAGTACGTTACAGGTGCTTATGATTCACAGGCCTTGAAAAAGATCTTAGCTTTTCTTCAAGTGTTCTCTGCAGCCTTGTCTGGCAGCCAGTGTGCTCGCTGGTTTTTGTTCTGTGGTTTGACGCCTTATTACGCCTTGTTTTATGGCTTCTGTATAGTGCCATCACTGCCGGGGGGTAGAGACCTTACAGGACGTGTGTGTGCGTGGGCCTGTTTAGTGTTGCCACCAGCAGCAGGGAGAACGGGGGGTACTGTTTCAGCACATGGCCTATATTTAACTTAGCAGAGGGGATTTCAATCTTAAAGTCACCTCAGTCAGCTGTCTGACACTGACACGCACCGAGAGCAGCATAATGGGGATTTTCTTATATGTATAACAATATTTTATAATATGGTGAAAACCTAACTTCCACTTAGAGTTAGCTGTTGTGTGCTTAACTTAACAGCCAGAGAAACCTACCATCTCTCATTGCTTTGCCCCTCTCCTTCTCCACTCCCCTCTTTTCATTCCTCACTCAGTCTATTTCTGTCCGTCGCTGAGTCAGATGGACAGCTCCCAACTTAGAATGACACAAACAGGCAGACCAACTCTTCCGAATTCAGAGTGGCCGAAAACATCAAGAGGACTCTAAAACACAAAGAAAACAACAGTGGGGAGCTGCAAAGGGAAGAGCTGGAGGACACCACAAAGATGGAGGAGTGTGAGAATCTGGACTCAGAGATGACAGAGCTGCAGGAGTGTGGGGCTTCAGAGGCCGTCAGCCAGGACGACGAAGACGAGGTGGAGGAACTGCGAAACAGGTGCTCTACTCACTTGTCTGGACCTTACACAATGAATAACCTCAGTTGTGGATCACTTTGTCTTTGTGTAAAGTGGTGTCTTTTCTGCTGGGAGAGCTTACCCTGAATTTTCCTGAATGGATTCTGTGAGAAGCCGCTTGTTTCTGGGCTTCTTAGCTCAGCTACATTTAGCTTTGGTGAAAGAAAAGCAAAGCTGCGTCTTATGTGTACCTGGAGAACGTGACTGGACAGGTGTACCCATGTTAAACAAAACAGTGCTCCATTAATGTCATATAATATGTTACACACGATCATCTGTTCTTCAGCTCATACCAGGAATTGTCAAGTTGGCTCTATCTAATACTCGGTGTTATTCACCATCCCATATTTTACATCTCATTTATCATGTTTCATACTGGGTGTCCTAGCTATCCTTGTCATGTCATAAATAGTAGAAGACACTGATACGTTGGATGTATCTGAGAAGACCCAGGCATCTCTTCTCTAATATTACATGAATGACGCTTTGGGACGTCACCTTGCTGTAACCCTGCAGGGACTGAGCTGTATTCATAGCAGGAGGGACAGCTCAGAGTGCATTTGATCATTATTTTTTCAGCTCATCACTCACATTGGGAGCCTGGCACCAGACACCTGGTCTAATGCTGGAGATCTACACTTTCTCAAGCAATCATCCAGAGAAAAGATCAGCGGGTGTTGTCGTGTTTTCACCTTAGATTTTCTAATTTGCCTCAGATATGTTTTGATTTGATTCATTGGTTTGTTCTCATCTTGCATTTCCACGAGCTGTGCCAAAACGATCTCCTCTTGCAGTCAAACTGTTTAGTCATGCCCTTCCTCTTCTCGCGCACGGCTCAAACAGCCTGCTCACCTTCCTCTAACTCTGTTCCATTCCTCCTTCCTTCAGTCTGCGAGAGGTTGTCCAAGACCAGTCAGTGAAGCCCAAACTCCAGTGCCTGATGGTGGATCCATCGTTCTCCATGGTAACAGTTCAGAGTGAGGACAGTGGTATTGTTTGGGAGACGGCCTCTAGCCGCTGCTCTACTCCTTGGGCCTCTGAGACGAGCTCCATCTCCGAAGCTTACAGCATGGAGGGCTCTGGAGCTGCAGGAAAGATCACCATCGTCTTTGATGAGGAGAAAATAGTCCGCAGGAGGACAAGGTCTGGAGGAAGGAGCAGCAGGTTGGGGGACAGGCTGAGCCGACCTGGTAGCTCAAGATCGGCTTCAGCCCTGGGAGTGGAGAGACCGGAGATGGCAGAGGTTTCTCTCCCCAACGTACAACAGGAGAAAGCCGAGCCGGACTTGGAGGAAATCAAAAACAAAGATCAGCAACTGTTTAATTTGATTTCAGAGGGTTATGAGATTCTCAACATCAGGGTCCCCTCCAAACTTCCCACTGTGGATGAGGAGGAGAGCACGGAGCTGCAGGACAATTTGTCTTATCTGGACCAGACTCCAAAGATCAAGTCCCGAAACCACCATGACCGGACACAGCAACAGAATTATGTCCTGCCTGACGAGGGAGAAATACTGGATCACCAAGAGGTATTTATCTGACTGATTATTATTATTATCATAATGATTATTGTAATGGGAATTTCAATTTCTGACACTAGTTATGACTAATTTGATTTGTCCTGCAACAAATTAATATATTAATTTGTCCAAAGAAATGCTTGTTTATTTGTAGTTTTAAACATTGCAGTGTCTTCTGTGGATTGATTTGCTCATTTTAATCTCTCCACAGACCTCAAAGCAAGACTCTTCCCAGCCACCAGCAGAAATAGAGTCAGGACACACTCCCACTCAGAGAGAGAGCACCAGTGACTTCGACTACTTTGAGAAGTTTACCCTTTTGGATGAGGCAGCCCCTGGAGAACAAGCTCCGGATCTGCAGGAAGAGGCAGAGCAGCCTGCAGTGAAACCCCAAGCAGAGGAGCAAAAGCCTGCTAAAGAGACAGCCACAGACAGCCCCTCTGCATCAGAAGACTCTTTCGTGTTTGTTACAGATGTGGAGATAGTCGGGGAACACCTGGATGAGGTCTTCTATGGAGAAGGAGCTCCTGCTGATGCACAACAGCAAAGAGATGAGGAGGAGGAGGAGGGTGGAGCCAGGGTGAGAGCGAGACAAGAGAGCCAGAGATCAATGAAGGAGAGCGGTTCCGTGTTGTTTGGGAGTGAGGAGACCATCCTCACGCCCATCTATATCTCCCCTGGACCCCCAAAGATCATCGACCCCATCCTCCTGGAGGAGCCCACCGCCATGTCCTTTATGTACTCTGACCTTTACGAGGATGCTATGGGCGAGAGGAGGAGGAGCGATGAGGAATACTCAGAGGCAGAGAGCATAGCATCTGAGAAGTCTTATAAGAGATGTTTGTCAGATCCAGAGGAGGCGGACGGGTATCTGGAGAAATTTATTTTGAAAGATGAAACTCCCACAGTAGAGGTTCAACCGGAGTCAGAGGAGGACAGGACGGAGGGGAGGATGGTGTGGTCACAGAGTAAGTTTGAAATGACAGGATGTCTTACAAGGGTGGTAAAAGAAGAAGATGAGGACAGGACAAAGGCAGAGGAACCAAAGACACAGGAGGTCAGCAGTGAGGATGTACAATCAGCAACATTTGAACAGAAAAGAGAAATAGTTTCACAAACAGAAAAGGAGAGGGGGGAAATACAACTCTCCACAGTGACTGAAGAGCAGGCTGCCAGAGAAGCCTCAGAAGAATCAATTCAGGAGTCTAAACTGATCGAGGATCAGATCGAGAGTCAGGAAGTGAAATGTGATCTAAAAACTGATGAACCATTTCCTCAACAGGTGGACAGAAAAGTAAAGAAAACAGAGAGAGAAAGTGAGGTACATCAGAGAGAAGAGCAAAAAAGAAGTGAGCAACGCATTATTGAAACCAAGCAGCCATGTCAGACACAAAAAGTGGCAGAAAAAACAGCTGAAGTGCATGTGGAGGAGACGGAAGTGAAAGGTCCTGTAAGCAGTGAGGTGCCACAAATGGACATTAAATCAGAAAGTAAAACAGGAACCACTGAGAAGAGTTCGTCTGAAGCAGCAGCCACTGACATTGCGATGGTGGCTGCCGATGAGAAAGTGGTGACTGAGGCCAAACCAGGGTCATCAGCTGAAGTCAAAGAACCTGAGCCTACAAGACAGGAGATGCTCACCTCAACTAAACCTTCAGGTGAAATAGAGACATCAGCTGAAATATCACTGTCCGAGGAAAAACAAGCAGCAGAAATCATTCCTGAGGATGTCGCACCTGTTGAGGTCATCACCGACTGTGATTGTGCAGTACACGCAGTGGTGGAGGTGACGGAAAAAACAGTGAATGAAAAAGAGATTCAGACCCAAGTTCAGATCAATCTGCAGGAGCTGACAAGTGTTGAGACAGCAGATGTTCAAACAGCAGCTCCTGAAGGAGGAAAACAACATGAAACTCTGACTGGGGAAACTGCAGCTGAGAGCCAGCTGCCTGAATTTATTGCTGAAGCTGATCAGGAGTCAGAGTTTAAATTCGAGATTTCAAGGGAAGTAACCAAACCTGTGATGCCAGAGGATGCCAAGACAGATTCAGATGAGAAACACCATGAAATCCTTGAATCCCTGCAGCATCAACAAGACGAGTCACTAACTGATAGAGAATCAGACAAAACAAAGCTGATAACTGAAGTCAAAGCTGAAACACCCACAGAGGACACTGGGACTGTTGTTCAGGAGATGGTGACTGTAGGCGACGAGTTAATCCTCCTCATTCCAAAAGGACAAGCTGTGGAGATGGACATAGAGATAGGTCAGTGGTCAGACAAGGCCACAGGCGATGCAGAGGTTCTCCCTGAACCTGATAGCACATGTGAATGTCTCATAGCACCTGAAGACAAACCGGCACCGATGGAAGAAACAAAGACAGAGCCTCAATTGGAAGTTGGGCCAGAAGTTGCTGTAGAGGCAAAAGAAAAACCCAGACGTGACTTAGACAGGGAGTCTAAGTCACCCCCTGCACCTGTGGAGGAAGCCCACACAGAGGAGAAGAAGAAGGAGGAGGAGGACTTAGAAGGGCAAGAAAGTGTCTTTTCCCCTCTGAGGAGCTTTAGTCCCCAGGAGGATTTATCTGGGCTGCACAGAGAGGATTTACTATCAGAGGAAGCAGATGTAGAACAAGAGGTGGAGATGCACAAGGTGGAGGATGTCAAAGAGGCAATTGCCATTAAAGGGAATGTAGGTCAAGATATTGATGTACACAGAGAGGATATAGGGCAAAAGATGGAGCAAGATGAGGTGGTCACAGAGACACCAGAAGTGCCTGTTGAGGAGTTTGAATATGAGATAATATCTAAACAGGATGCAGAGGAGATGCCACAACCTGAAATGCAGAGAAATGCAGAGGAATCAAGGCCTGAGTCTGGTCAGGACAGAGAAGAGAGGATGGAGGTGGAGGTGGAGATGGAGATGGAGGTGGAGGCGGAGGCGAAAGTGTTTGATCTGTCCCCAGAAGAAGAGCTGATTGAGGCTGACTATGAAATCATTGATGCAGAGGAAGAGAGTCAGGCCCGACTGGCTGCTGAGCTGCAGGGAATGGACTGGTTCTGTCTCACCTGTGGATGTCTGCTGTCAGAGGACGACTGTGTGTCTGGAGAGCACCACAGCCACGAGGTGACTGCTGTGGACAAGGCCTACGAGGAAATCAAGGTAGAGTACTAAATTTTAAAGGGAGAATTCACCAATTTTACACATGAGGATCAGCTTACTTGTCGTGAAAGGTCTTTATCAGTGTTGAATGGTGTCAAAAGGGCTATCTCACATAAGGTTTGAGTTTTACATCTTTAACAGAAAGCCTGCTTTCTATTATATTCAGTTACATCATGGGAAATGTAGTATACAGTTGTTTGGGGGCTTGAGAACTACTAGGAACTCTGCCTCTGCTGCTATTCTTGTTTTAATCTAGTTTCTTGCGAGTCCCCCAGCTTAATGAAAGTGCAGCACTAAGTCACTGGAGTACCACTCTAAGAAGGCATAAAAACATAAAAACGAAGGTATAATAACACATACACATAGATGATAAACAGGGAAACCCGCTGTGAACATTAGTACACTGATAATCTATGTCTCTATCAGCTATTCATTATTATTAGGTATCAACAAGTAGAAAATTAATGATTTTTAACAGTGCTTATTGCTTATTATTGTATTAAGGGAAGTTAATTAATATGCCTTAACTGCTGTGTGACATTAATAATTGAAATGTATACTAATACTGCACAAATGAATAGCTTATTAAACATGCACAGTATTAATAGTTATAAATAGATTATTAATGATTTATTACATAATGGACATTTATTGTAAAGAATTGTAACATGTAAGAAATACATTTAAAGGGATAGTTCTTAATTTCTGTGAGCTTATAGGCTATTTCTTTAAAAAAAAAATCATGGCACACGATGCAAGATTATGAGTGAGCATCATCTACATGATGTGAAAAATTGAATGGATGCAGAGAAGAACACAACAATTTATGTGAGGAGACTTGTGAGTTATCATCTGTCAGATTAGACAGCATTCACAGTGTCTCCCAGATGTTTGATCATTTTAGCTTGCTGCTACCGCAGCTGTTTTGATGACTGATGGCATGCTGTAATCAAATAGCGGCTGATCATCATACACTTTACCAGCATCATTACAACACCCGGTTATGATCACCGCACACTTTACTGGCATTAGTTTGGGTCATCAAATAATAAACTGGTCCTAACTCAGTCGGCTATAACTTTTCCATTCATTCTGGCAGGTTACATGCTCTCAGGCTGCGGCCAAGCACATTGAATTGTTGTGATGTAATGCTCTACTTTGATCGGTGGAAAGGTCCAGTGTGTCATCATCCAGTGGGGACTGAGATGTGATCTGTTCACACACCCTGTTTTCCCTCTGCTGTCCCTATGGGTCAGCATGGGGTCGGCCATCTCCTTTTTCAAATTTGTATTAACACTATGGCACCTTCTAGCAATCTAAAACAAATATATATCTTTTTGTTTTCTTTTGCCTGCAGTTTTCCAAGAGCCAGTTTTTAACCTGCAAGTTCACAGGCCTTATAAAAACAATTAAAAAAAAAAGAAGCTCCTTGCTTCATTCACTGGGAGAAACAATATTCAGTTTTCACTTGTGTTTATTTTTCTGTAAATCTGTGTGGTTACATTAGACAACATGAGTGAATTGAGACATTTTGCCACATGTTTGATAAAAAAAAAATCACATTAAAGTATCTGGCATCCCAATCAAAGGAAAGCTGGAACAAACTGAGAATGATCAAATGTCTTTTCCAGATGATATTTGAACCAGGTCTAGTGCATGTGTGATGTTGTATTTATGTGAAACATTGACAGCTGGACCGTAAATCAGACAGAGATCAAAGCTATAATACAAGTCTGACTTCAGCACAAAGAAGTGCCGTCTATTCAGATACTCCATAGAGCGGAAAATCGATCCCGACAACTTTACCAAAACAACTTAGCAAACCTGTGTCCAGTCCAATTCTCTGAGCTAGAATGTACAATGCACTCCTAGGCCTCTTCACACATGGATGTGTGCAAGTATGCACACACATTCCCCCCCCTCACATGCTCACACCTGTTTTCCTACTCTCAGTGGAGAGGAGGTCAGCCTAGAAAGGAGCAGGGAGAGATCAGTGACCACAGCTCGACCTAGTTAAATATGAGCTGTCAGTTTTGGGGCGGTGACAGGGGATTGCCACCATTCTTCCTCCTGCAGTGCCCTCCCTGATGATTCCCCTGTTTATGAGAAATATTTTTACCTAAAAATTAACCTGCATCATCAGTGTAAATAACTACAACAGAAAGGAGCATTCATGTCCCATTAATTGGGACCCCTCGGTCAATCAATCAGATGGCCTTAATGAAATTTGTGTTTCAATTATTACAACTGATGGAAATATTTTGAATCAGAGCGATTCAAAGTGTTGAACTGAATCTTTGGAGCAGGTGAAGAGCTTGTTTGTTGAAGGTTGGTGCAGCTTTCAATGTCATACCCACAAAGTTCCAACGATGATCTTTTGCTTAATCACGGTACGTGCATGTGATTATTTACGCATGTGATTTTGTACAATAGGAGAAGCTGAGTGACTGGATCTCAGAGCTTCAGGGGAGGTCAGAGAACACTGAGGACCTGGTGTCTGAACTGGAGCTGGCCTACAACTCTGTAGAGGTAAAGCATGCTCGCTTTGTGTCGTTCACATTTAATACTCTCTCTATGGGCTATAATTTTACTACTTTTTACTCTGTGTGATCAGATTAGTATACATCAGTCAGAATAAATAAAGTCCAGCATCATTTTAAATTTGAACAATCAGATGTCTCTCTTGGCTCTCACTCTCCTCTCCATCAGGACCAGTGTGTGGAGAGCGAGGCAGCGATGCAGGCCCAGAACGAGGAGATGATGGCTCTGGTGATGGAGCAGTACAACAGCATGTCCGTCTGCATGGAGGAGGAGAAGAAGGCCAAGCTGGAGCAGCTGTATGACCAGATTGTCTCCTTCCAGGAGAGCATTGACTCTGCCAAGGCCACTCTAGAGACCACGGCCAGAGAGGCTGAGACTGACGCACGGGTGAGCTTGAAGCTTCTAAGACAGATTGATCAGTGGTGTCACGTTTGGTCAGTGATTGGTGATCAGGGTTTGTGTCAAATTTCTCATAAATCCCTCTTCAATCTGCTCTCCTACTAGTCACCTGAAGACATTCATGCAAGGTAATGTGCTTTCCGTGAATGGAGTGTGGGCTAGATTGGTTTCCTAACAACTATATAATAACATATTACTATATAGTGATAACCAGTGCTGCATGCTGCATGAACTGCAGAGCTATAACCCAGGGATTATGCCTGGATGCTAATAATTGAATTTTAGGGGTGGATTTCTTTCTCAAAACATTTTCCATACCAATCTGAACCTATAGCAAAGTACGGTTTTGACACTGACTTGTGTTTGTGGCCAGAAGCTAAATGTCATAGTTGTGTATTTAGACTCAAGGCAGCTCTGGACTCAGCCATGTCACTGGAGCTGGGTCCCAAGGGACTGCTGGTGTTCGAGGACTATGCCAAGGGCAACACTTCCAGCTCACACCTTGCACAGCGCAAGGGAATCCCAGGTCGGTCTGATACAAGCAAATCTTTAGAGATACACACAAACCAATATAATATCTGGTGTCTTGTGCACATATGTGGCAGTAATGAATATTTTATTGTATATCTCTTGGTCTGTGCTTCAGTGCCCCAGAGGCCCACGCTGCAGCCCCAGGAACCAGGCTCAGCCACCAGCACCAGTGTCACTGTTTACTGGAAAGTCAACCCCGGAGATATCATAGACTGCTTCCAGGTCTACTGCATGGAGGATCCACAAGGAGGTAAATACATTCAGGATGCTATTTAAACTGAAAAAGTGGAAAGTTCTGTTTTTATTGTCTTCTCCGGACTCAAAGCTCTTGAACTATTATTATGTTCTAAGAAAAAAATTAATTTGTTGGATATTTTAGTTGCCAATTGCCATATTCATTCAGTAGTCTATTTGGCACAGGTCTTGTAACTGAGTAATAACTGTAATAACTGAGTGTTATGCTATTATAGTGTATTATCTTCCAGTATTTACAGTGGGCAGAGTTTTTTGTTGATATATGTTAATCACACTGAAATAAGATTGCAGAAGAATTTTTGTTTTTATTTCAAGATGTTCTGCTTATCTATATTGTTGTTGTCCACAGCTGTGTCGGAGGAGTACCGTGTGACAGTGAAGGAGAGTTACTGTGTCTTGGAGGAGCTGGAGCCTGACAAGACATACAAGGTGTGGGTGATGGCTGTCAACTATACAGGCTGCTCTCTGCCCAGCGAGAGACTCGCCTTCAAAACTGGTCAGTGCACACGCTACTACTTTGTCTGATAAAACTGGAAAGTATCATTTTCCTTTTTACTGGCATGCTGGTAAGAGTTATATAAATTTAAACAGTCAGTGTTCCAGGGTGATTTCTGTTGTGTTACACATGATATATCTACAGCACACTATCATTGTCTTAAATACCTTGTTCTCTTTCTGGAAGCTCCATCAGTGCCAGTGATTGACACAGAGCGCTGCACTGTCTTGTGGGATTCGGCCACACTGAGGTGGGAAAAACAGACCCTCGGACAGAGTTACACCTTGGAGTACTGCCGTCAGTATGAACTGGAGGGAGAGGGGCTCAGGTAGGTCTCAAATACCTTGCCGATCAGACCTGGATCATTTAGGATTAGTAGTCAGTCATGAGTAGACATTTTCACTTCATTTTTGCTGTACAAAGGTTTATTTATATGTGTGTGACATACTCCTAGATCCATCTCAGGTATCAAAAGCTGTGAACAGCAGGTTCTCCTGCAGCCCAATGAGAATTACCTGTTTTACATCAAAGCTGTGAATGAGGCTGGAGCCAGCGAACAGAGCGAGGCTGCACTCATTTCCACAAAAGGTAAAAGTCACTCTCACACACTCACACTTAAACCTGTTTATGTAGTTGTTTTTATTTTAATATTCTTTACTGTTTCTCTTTCCAGGGACGAGGTTCCACCTGCTGAAAGCTTCAGCTCACCCTGCTTTGGAGCTGTCCATGGACCAGACCACTGTGCACTATTCCCAGGACACACATGAAAACACACCACTCACAGACAAACAGTGAGTTTAACACAGTTTTAATCACTTCTTAGGAAACGTCTCAGGAGCATGTGTAAACCCGAGTTTGTGTGTTTTCTAGGTGTCCATCCATCCTGGGTGAATTGTTGCCGGCACGAGGACACTACTACTGGGAGACGATTGTGTCAGGAAGTACAGCTTACAGACTTGGAGTGGCCTACAGCACAGCCAATAGAGACAGCTCACTGGGGGAAAACAACTTGTCATGGTGTTTGCAGTGTATTCCAACACCATCAGGGTATGCTTAAACTCCCGTACACACACATACACCGTTTTCTAAGATACTCCATAATTTTTTTAGTCTAATACTTCCACCATTGGTCTTTTTGTCTTTCCAGTTGCAGGTATCAGTTGCTTCACAATGACGTCCAGTCCAGTGTGTTTGTGTTTGAGATGCCCGAGCGTGTAGGTACTCTTCTGGATTACCAGCTCGGTCGTCTCTCTTTCTACAACGCCCAAAGCGGTCAGTTGTTAGGCACCTTCAGCCACCGCTTCACACAGCCGTGCCACCCTGCTCTGGCGCTGGAGACGCCGGGCAGCCTGGACGTCAGCACGGTGCTGGAGGTGCCGCAGTTTACCAAGGACAGCTAGCTCTGCTACCTGCCTTAATCCCTGAAGAGTTTACAGTTCATGTTGGACATTTGTTTATTTGAATTATCTTACTTTATAGTGATTACAGTGACCACTGTTGCATTACAGAGAAGAGCGCAATATACTAATACAGTAAAGGCATGAGACACAGTTGGGTCCCATTTGTTTAAAGAGACCTCATGGGTTTGTGTGTTTTTAGTAAAAAGAAACTTGATCAGTGTAGAGCTCAATAAAAAAAAAACAACAAAACAAATTCAATTGAACATGTAATTATCAAAAACAGAGGTAGTGCAAATGAACGATGAAGGTGTGCAATACAGCTGGATTGAAACTGAGGGCTAAGATTCAAGGGAGAGGTGAAATGTTGTGGATCTTTTTTTTTTTTTTTTGACCGCAAAGTATGCTGATGTGACAGTTTTGTACTGTTTTTGTAAATGTTCTGTGATTTACTCATTTTCAGTTGTCTCCTGTTCCATCAAATTCATAATCTGACACTGCGTAATGGCCCTGACAACATAGCAAAGTGAAATACACGTTGTATCGCCACTGAGAGTGATAGGTTTTCTGACATCCCACAGTTTAGACAAGTTTATATCTTCATAAAATATACTGTAGCACTTTTTGATCTCTTTTTTTTCATATTGTGAATAGGTCTATTTTGTGTAAATAACCTTTGTAAACAGATGTGATCAGTTCTCTATTTTGTTATTGCAATTGTAATTGCAATTTGAAATTGTATAATTGCAAACAATTGCAATTGTAATTGCAATTGTTTTTCTGTCCCTGTCTTGTAAACTGATTTTCTTGTCTAACCTGAATGAATGTGACATTTTTTTCTATTTGCACAAGTGGACTGATTATTTTGACTCAGCTCATTGGTTTTCTAACTTACATTCACCACCAGAGGACGTCAGAACTCCATTAGCTGTGGATCTGACTCCAAAGCTTCCAAAAACTGATTTTTCTGTCCTCTTGAATTATGCACGACCACAGATATAATGCAGGGCCTTAACATGAAAGACTGACAGTAGAGTTTTTAAATCACTGGAACAGACAAACACACCCTGAAGCAGAGATACAGTGTCTACAATGATCCTCAGTTATAATTTTTCAGTTGTTTATTATACATAAAATAATCACTGAAATAAACATAAATCAAATATATTAATTTTGATACACAAATTGAACATACAAAATTATGTTTAAATTGGTAGATTAGATCTTTCACGGCTAAAAGAAATCTCAGGCTGAAATCAGTCAGATATATTTCTGCTACCAATCTAAATGTCTGCAAAATCTATCGTACAGACTTCCAGGTGCCTTTTTATGACTTACAGCCATACTGTGGATTTGCGGTCCATACACCTCGCTGACAAAGCTATATGGTTTTCCAGAGGACATTTTACAATTATTGTGATACTATTTTTCCAGGCACTCATAACTCTTCCCCCCCCACCATCCCTGACACCTTTCCTCATTTCTGGGGAAACAGACAGGGGAGGGAGAGAGTGAGAGGAAGAACAGGAGTGGAGGGCAAACACATGCAGACCATCAGGGAACAGCTGCTGGCTTCCATGTGCTCTGCTGAACTGCTCAGCTGGAACCTGAGGGAAAGCTCAGTGACAGGCTCGTTTTACTGGAACTGACTCTTCTCGGCCTTCCTGCAGTGGATAACACTGAGCTGGGAAGCTGGAACAATTTCTATTGTAGCTGAGTAAGTTCTGTAAGTAAGGACTCTGGCGCACAGCCCTGTTTTTGTACCTCATCTAAACACTCTCTGAGTCCTTTCACACACATTTGATATGATTTATTTGACAAACATATATTTCTAACCCGGAAATTCAGAGGAACAGGATGACAGCATTGTTGCAAAACCACTTCAGATGAAAAGATGCAACATGTAAGATTTTTTTTTTTAAGCACAAAATTGACAACAGATCCAAATGTGTTCATTATTTCCTGTTACTGCATATTAAATATCCAGCCAAGAGAAGTTTTAGCAGGAGACTCTCCCACACGTGACCAATGACTTGGACAATATCTGATTTCAAGTACTCATCATTTCCTTTCAGCTTAATTACTGCCCTCTCCCTTTTTTTCCATGTCTAAAGCCAAAACCAGACAAAGAGCTCTCTATCCGCCCCGACATCTAAACAACTGATCACACAATCAGAGAGGCACAGCGGGGAATAGTGAAATCTTCTGTAATTATTATTGGAAAAACAAATCACCCAATACCACGGCTTGATGTACAGACAGAGGATGGAGGGAACATTTACTTTTTAAAAATAAAACTGCAGAGACGAAAGTCCACCAGAAAGCTCTGATTGTGGATCCAGTTTATTAACATATGTATGCAAATGTCACGTCGATGTTTATTTTGCTCAAAAAAAAAAGACAGTAGCCGAGGTTGGCTTGTCATATTTGCATTTGAGTAATATGATAATATGAAGGCAGTTGTCACCAACCATCAACAAATAATGAACAACAGCAGACAAAGATAATTTATAACAATGTATGAAAACTATGAATGAGTGTGTTTTTGAAAACACACTTTGACACCTGCAGTCATGAAGGCACACTGCACTCATATGGTCCACATGAGCCTGTCCAACATGGTACAATGAAACACACACACACACACACACGAACACTTTAGTTTCAGAATATGGTGCTTTAAAGGGAATGTTTCCATGAAGTGATTTTTTTTGGAAGGGTTCAAGAGCCCGAGTATCTTTATGAGTATTAATATTTTAAAACTCGCACACAGAGATAATGAAAGGAATCACATGGAGTACACACATACCCATACGTCACATATTCAGTGACGTATGAGCTGTGAGAATATTCAGGAACATAAATAAAACAGAAGCAACTAATTTCATAGCCCAACTTCTGTACTACATAATCAGACTGTAAAAATAAAGGAAAACAGAAGGCAACTACGGACACATATCCCAAAAAGGGACAGACATTTCAGTTTAAACAAAGTGACCATTAAATAGGCACAACAAATGATTAAAAAATCAAAACCAAATAAAGGTTGGTTGTGGAAAATCATGGCAACAACAGAACTGAGTGGATTGTTAGTGACACACAATATCTCAAACAACAAACTGATGAATGATTGAAAGACACACTGGCTTCTGATAATCCTCAGGAAAACTCTCTCTCATTCACTCACTCACTCACTCACTCACTCACTCACTCACTCACTCACTCACTCACTCACACACACACATAAACATGTTAGTCCCAAATATTTTGCATGAATAAGTTATGTAAGGCCCTTCCTTTACCTCAGCGGATTTAGCAAAGATTGTGAACAAGCTGATCAGCCCTATAAGAGGAAAGCTATTTACAACTATACAAGTTATACAAAGCAGAGGGGGTGAAAGCAAAGTAAATAATCAATTATTCCTATAGTCATGACTGCATACATACTGTACATTACCCTAATTCAAATGTTATTAGAATTAGCGCAGAATATTTTACAGTGGATTTTAGAACAGATTTATGAAATGGAATAACATAACTAAATAAATCTAGCCATAAAGTGCACTAGCCCCATGTTGTTCTACTTTAGTGACCAAGGGCTCTTTAACTTAGTATTTATATCAATTTCAACATCCTCTTGCTCTCTATGGTGCATCAGCTGCATTGATCATGCGAGAAAAAAGCAATTCAAATAGAAAATGTCCCTTAAACAAAACAAATGATGTAAAAGGTTAAAAAAAAAATGGACAAGTGGCCAACTCAGAGCTTAAACAGTGCCACTTACTTTCCCCTGCTGGACTTTTCATTTCCTTTGGCTTTCCTTTGTACTTTCTGTGTCTTTCTCATCGAGAGCCATTTCATAGCATTCCATCTTCACCACATACATGCGTTCAACCTTTTTAAAAACCTTACACAAGCACTTTTTCTTCCCTTTTAGACAAAACATCTTTGAAATCTATCATCATTATCTTGCTTTAAAAAAGTCTCTTTATAATTATATAGTCATGTTTCTGTTAATTATTAAGTTATTTTCCACTCAAGTTACAGTTCAGCTTTATAACAATTTTTTTGATTTCAGGATACTGAGTCAGGTTCAGAGCAGCACCTTTGATCTACGGGGGCGTTCCTCCTCGATTCATAAGGCTGGATCAGGGTTGTAAGGTCAAGGGTTAGGCAGGGGTAGAGCTCTTCTCACTGGCCAGACTGGGTTTGGGGTCTGGTCTGTGGGGTTTGTGCTGAGGGCTGCTGCGAAGGTTATCATCCATCTACAGTACAGGATGTACAATTTAGTTAGAGCAGAAAATAATGTGAAAGTGATTCTGTAAGATACACTATATATGTAAGTAAAGCTGAGACCGCACCTGCCAAAAGCAACCAAGAACCCATGCAAAGAAGAGAAAGGGAAAGCAGAAGCACCTTTTCTATTAAGTTGGACTCTTTGTTTACAAGCTGAGTTAGTTTCTGAAGGTTGGCATCCACTGTTTCTTGAACAGGTGGGGGAGGACCTGGAAGAGAGGTGAAGTAAAGGAACAGAGGAAGAATCGAGAATGGAGTGAATTTGTGGAAAAGGACACAGTGTTAGGTCAACAACACCCAAAAATAAAGCAGATATAAAGAGGAAGTATGCAGTGAAACAAAGATGTGAGAAGAAGGAAAATTCTGATCATGTTAGTTGTTTGTGTGCTGGCAAACATAAATATTCCCCCATGTGTTTGTCTCGTGATTTTACCAAGATACAGCCCCAGAGTGTGAATATTTCCAGTGTGTTCAATCTTACAGGGGTGGTCTGAGCTGAAGTAGACTGCAAGGATGGTGTCACAGAAGCGTGTGAGATTATCCAGCTGTCTGAGGTGGCTCTGCAGAGGGCTGCTGGGAAGACTGGCTTTATGGAGTGGAGCCACAAAGCCAAATACAAAGGCATCCAGACTGGTCGGCCTACAATCAGAAACACACACACAGAAAAATACATTCAAGTGATATAGGGCTACAATATGTGAATATCAAAATCAGTATTACTCATATTCTCAGAGTGTTTTATAAATAATATATAAGTAAAATAAATATAAGTCTTATCCCCACAGAAGGATTTCTCAAACACACATGCAAAGACACATTCCTACAATATATCAATGCTGTAATCAAATGACGCACTAACCGCAAAGTCAATTATATAGACAATATTTCCATCCAAGATTTTGAAATTTTCAAAATCTGTGGTCCTTCAAATTAACATTTAAGCCAGCAAACATTAAAGAACTCACGAGTTGCCAAAGAAGTAGTTGGCTGATCCCAGTCTGTAGGAGAGGAGGTTCAGGCACTCTTTAGCATCACTGTAGATCTGAGGCAGACAGAAAGATTTACAGCTGTGAAAAAGAGAAGTCACAACCACACAGAGTTGACATGCTGACAGCAAGTGACTAATGAATCAGACAGATCAGTGCTTACCTTTCCCTCCACCTCAGTAATTCTGTGTAGTGGCGCCTCTCCTTTGGTTAAAAGGATGCGGGAGATGGCGGTGTTGGCATGGCGACAAGGGACGAGAAAGTTAAGAGGGAACGGCGAGCGTGACGCAAACCACGGTCGTGTCAGATTGGCGTAGTTTTCCGCATCCACCCAGAAAGTGTGTAACTGTGGGACACGAAACATCACTCTGAACATTAACATTGGTTCCATATCAGTGTTTGCCAGGAAACAAGCAGAAAAGAGATGGTGTTACCAGAGCTGGTCGCAATTTCTCTTCAAGCAGGGCAATGTATGCCATGGTGTCTGCTCCTTGTCTGGCTGTCAGCTCATAGTCTGCATTAAACCTCTGAAATAAAAAAAAATCATAAATATTATTATTACTACAGTTCCACTAATTCTGATAAATGGGTTTGGGGAGATAAGGACCGGGTGATGCACAGCGAGGTATCTTAGCAGACTCTCACCTGTTTTCTCAGAAAGTTGAGTATCTGTGTTGGTTCTTGGACTGCAGAGTCTCCACAGAGCAACTCTGGGACTGTGGCTGCAGGTTGAACAACAGGAAAAGTGCAATTCAAGACAAAGGTAAAGTTACTTAGGAACGTGTTATTCAGGTCTTGTAATCTACTATGTTTTGTGTATACTGTGTCACTCCATTGTGGAACCTAATCAGGTGTATAAAAACATACCAACTCCTGCTTTAAATACGTGGTTTTCAACATTTTCCAGCATGTTTTTGGAGAAACAAATATACGTATGTCAGTCATGGAATTCTCCCTCGACCACATATGTATCAATCCCCATGTGGTGTCCCGACCACAATGTTATGAATTTCTGGTTTATGAGAAGCTGGAGCCCACCTGTTAGAGTTTTCCATGTCCAGTCAATAGGAGAAACTGTGACTTTTGCCCCAGAAAACTTGGCGTATGCCTGAAAGAAAACCCACATTTGAATCAGTAAAGATGGTAAAAAGAGACAACAATCAGTGTATTTACAATTTAAAAGTTGGTCATAAGTGTTTTTGATCTAAATGCAGACATATGCAGCACGAAACTTTCAGGGGAATATTTCCTGAGCTGTATATAGCCCCAATGCAGAGCTGCAATACTTCAATCAAAGCTAGTTTTTGAATGATGTCAATATTTTAATGCAGCTGAAGGGTGTCTGCAATTAAAGAACCAGGAGGAGGCATTTGGCACAAGAGACCCCTATGATTACACTGCTGACCTGAAACAGCTGCATTTGTAGAGTGAGGAAAAACAAGCAAAACTATGAGCAGGAAAATAAAGACAAACAGATGTATAACTAGAACAACAACTCTTTTCATTAATTAATCTAATAATGTGTTGATTATTGTTTTCTGATTTTGAATAGAAAAAGCCAAATAATAGCAAATACTGCCTATCACAATTTTCAGGTGGCATA
This sequence comes from Toxotes lorentzi, assembly GCA_037833715.1. NCBI lineage: Eukaryota > Metazoa > Chordata > Actinopteri > Toxotidae > Toxotes > Toxotes lorentzi. Next base: position 13,768,758 of record JBBMJY010000024.1, on the reverse strand, counting down.
TTCATCTTGGTCAGAGAATGAGTCAAAGTGTCACCTTGTGGCAAGAGTTGTAACTGCATGGATTCACTGAGGGAAAGCATAATAAACAGCCAGTTAACAACTCGCTATTTATTTTCTGACAAGATTATTACAACCTCGGCCATAGTCACTAGGTACCCATCAAAAGAATGGCGGAAAAAAATCTAAGACATGAAAATCGGACCCTGTACAAGCTGACCTTGAAGGGACCAAATGTTTGTTAGACACGAGAGTGACTTCTCATAACCACCCACACACGAGGGACAGACTATGCAGCCAGCACAGCTGTTATTTTGCAGCTGAACAAACATGGAAAACAATATATTAAATATTGTGTTCTATCCCTCACATCGACGCAGCCAACAAGCAAACTGCAGCAGGCAAGTTAGCATGTAAGCTAACCAGAGATGTACAGAAAAGAAACAGAGAAGAAATAAAGCTGTCGTCTTAAAAGTAGGAGTGGATATAATGTACGTGGTATTCTTTTTTTCACGAGCAGACGGCAACCTTACCAGAACTATGAGGGACTCGGTGTGGACAGAAGGCAAACCCCAGTCTCCTCCCCAGCATCTCAGCTCCATGGCAGCCGCCATGTTTTTTGATTCATGGAGGCAGAGTGTGACGTCACATCAGAAACGGAAGAGATGAAAAAAGTCAGGTGAAAAGAAAAGAAATCAGGTGAAAAAAAATCAGGTGAAAAAAAAAATAAAGCAGGTGAAAAAAAAGAAATCAGGTGAAAAAAAAGAAATCAGCTTAAAGAAAATTAATTCAAGTGAAAAAAGAAATCAGGTTGAAAAAAACTTAAATTAGGTGAAAAAATAAATCAGCTGAAAAAAATATGGTGGAAAAAAAGAAATCAGGTGAAAAAAGAAATCAGCTGAAAAAAATTTATTCAGGTAAAAAAAAAGAAATCAGGTTAAAAAAAATTAAATCAGCTGAAAAAATTAAATCAGTTAAAAAAAAAATCAGGTGAAAAAAATTAAATAATTTGAAAAAAATTAAATCAATTGAAAAAATTAAATCAGGTGAAAAAAATTAAATAAGTTGGAAAAAAGAAATCAGGTGAAAAAAATTTAAATAATTTGAAAAAAAATAAATCGGATGAAAAAAATTAAATCATTTGAAAAAAAATCAGGTAAAAAAAGAAATCAGGTGAAAAAAATAAATCAGTTTTTTAAAAAGATTTAATCAGGTGAAAAAAAATGAAATCATTTGAAAAAAATTAAATCAGTTGGAAAAAACAGGTGAAAAAAAAATTCAGGTTAAAAAAATAAATCAGGTGAAAAAATAAATTCAGGAGAAAAAAAATCAGGTGAAAAAAACTAAATCAGCTGAAAAAAACAGGCAAAAAATAAATCAGGTGGGAAAAAATTAATTCAGGTAAAAAAAAAGCTGAAAAAAAGCCAGGTGAAAAAAAAAAGAAATCAGGAGAAAAACAATTATTCAGGTGAAAAAAGATCAGGTGAAAAAAACAGGTGAAAAAAAAGAGATCCGCTGAATAAAAAATTAATCAGGTGAAA
>JBBMJY010000024.1:13742737-13767120 GCA_037833715.1 Toxotes lorentzi | reverse complement strand
AAAAAATGATTTATTTTTTTAAAAATGATTTAATTTATTTCACCTGATTCAATTTTTTGATCTGATTTAATTTTTTTCACCTCCTTTCTTGTTCTTTCACCTGATTTTTTTTAATTGATTCAATTTTTTTTTTACCTGATTCAATTTTTTTTCACCTGGTTTATTATTCTTTGACCTGATTTTTTTTAATTGATTCAATTTTTTTCACATGATTTAATTTTTTAAAAATGAATTAATCTTTTTCACCTGCTTTGTTTCAACTGATTTAATTTTTTAAAAATAATTTATTTTTTAAAAAATGATTTCTTTTTTTAAAAATGATTCAATTTTTTTTTACCTGATTCAATTTTTTTAACTGATTCAATTTTTTTTCACCTGGTTTCTTATTCTTTCACCTGATTTTTTTTATTTGATTCAATTTTTTTAACTGATTCAATTTTTTTTACCTGATTCAATTTTTTTTAACCTGATTTAATTTTTTTTTTTACCTGATTCAATTTTTTTTTCACCTGGTTTCTTATTCTTTCACCTGATTTGTTTTTAATTTATTCAATTTTTTTTTATTGATTCAATTTTTTTTAATTGATTCAATTTTTTTGTATTTGATTAAATTTTTTTCACCTGATTCAATTTTTTTTCACCTGGTTTCTTATTCTTTCATCTGATTTGTTTTTAATTGATTCAATTTTTTTTAAGTGATTCAATTTTTTTTATCCTGAATTAATTTTTTAACTGATTTAATTTTTTTTCACCTGAATGTATTTTTTCACCTGAATGTATTTTTTCACCTGATTTTTTTTTCCAACTGATTTATTGTTTTTTCACCTGATTTGATTTTTTTTACCTGAATTAATTTTTTAACTGATTAAATTTTTTTTCAACTGATGTAATTTTTTAAACCTGAATTTATTTTTTCAACTGATTTAATTTTTTTCAACTGATTTGATTTTTTTGAACTGAATTTATTTTTTTCACCTGATTTATTTTTTAAACCTAAATTAATTTTTTCACTTGATTCGATTTTTTCAAAACTGATATTTTTTCAACCTGATTTTTTTCAACTGATTTCATTTTTTCACCTGAATTCAATTTTTTTAGGTGAAAAAAAAATAGGTGAAGAAAAAAATCAGGTGAAAAAAATAAATCAGGTGAAAAAAAATAAATCAGGTGAAAAAAATTAATTCAGGTGAAAAAAGAAATCAGGTGAAAAAAAAAGAAATCAGCTGAAAAAAAATCAGGTGAAAAAAGAGATCAGGTGGAAAAAAATTAGGTGAAAAAAAATAAATCAGGTGCAAAAAAAGAAATCAGCTGGAAAAAAAATCAGGTGAAAAAAAGAAAGCTGAAAAAAAGAAATCAGGTGAAAAAAAGAAATCAGGTGAAAAAAATAGTTTAAAAGAAATAAGGTGAAAAATAACTGATTTAAAAAAAGTGGTACGGTTGTTTGTGGGGGATTTGTTGTTTTTTAAAGGATTGTACAGTATGTTTTATGTTTTCACATTGTGAATAACTTGTATGACTGTACAATTTCTGAACAAAATCTAATATACAAAGTTTACAAAAAAAAAGTCTGGTACTAAGGTGAACTGTTCAACATATTTGTAGTGACATAAATAAATGATTATGTGACACATGAGTGTGAATATTAATATGTACTTTGAATATAACTATTTATCAATTAATTATTTTATTTATTTATTTATTTATTTATTTTAGAATTCAGTCTTACTGTACTGGTTCATTCCCAGTAAATTCTCATTTGTTGTTTGTGAATTGTGCGGTTGATGCTTTACTTCACTTCAGGGATCATTAAAAATGGAAATCATTAAATCATGGTGAGGTCATCATGAAGGAATGAGGCACAGCAGCTCACTACTTTATTAGAGGGCGCACCAAAAATAGTTGTTTCACCTAATAAGAAAGAATTTATTGACCTATAACAACATATACGAGAACATATAACTCCATCAATGAAAAATCCTCAAAGTCCAATCCAGCTGGACTGATGAAGACCGTGTGATTTGTAAGCTCCAGAACAGCTACTTTAAGACCTTGTGGTGAGACTGTTTTGCCAACTGGTGGATCCAAAGTCAAGAATGAATCTTTTGGCCCCTGACTTAGCTCCTGATTCAGAATTAAACAGAAATAAATTATTTACATAGAGAAATGGATCCTTACATATCATTCCATTAATAATAATAATAATTAAATAATTAATCATAATAATTAAATAAACTCACATCAGTTTTTCTTTATGTAGCCCAGAATTACAAATTTTCCTTAAAGGGCTTTACGACCTTTACAACAACCCTCTATCTTTATACCCTCCGTCTAGATAAGGAAAAAACTCAACTTATATAACCTGTATATACTTTAAGTTTAGTTTCAAGCTGCCAGTTGTTAAGTCTCTAAAGACAGCGAGTACTTTTTAGTGAAATATTAATTAGCAGTTAGTTCCTGATTTAACCCTCATTTCATACCTTCCTGCCTTGTTTACTACCACGGAAATGTGTCCACATCTTAAAAAGTCACCAAGTAAATAAATGCTCAGTGAATCATATCTTAATTACAAGAATTAAACTCTACTATTCTTTCTTCAACATTAATCAAGTCACAAGGTTGTTTAGAGTGGTGATAGTTGGTGTCTTAGTGTCAAATAGTAATTTCCAGAGTTTTGTGTATTTTCACAGCAATAACATGATGTCTGTCCTGCAGCTGATAGTTAGACTGTTGAAAGCTGCCAGGCAGTTGGTCAGAGACCAGACAGCCAGACACAGACAGATATACAGTGATAATGCACAGAGGGATGGTAAATATCTCTGTTTGGATCGGCCCAGCAGCAGAGATGTTGAAATGTACTTGAAGTCAGTAGAGAAAACTTTAAGACGAGTACCAGACATCAATCATGAAATGTTTCCAGGGTTAAAAACTGTCCCAAGTCTAGCCCTGTCTGTCCTTCCTTTCCCACATTCTGCAACAGATGGAATTTAGAAAAGGTTTGCAGAGCCATTTAGAACAAGTTAAATTAAATTGAATAGAAATTAAAAACATCTGGCATTCAACTGGCTATCCAAATATGAGCTAGGAGATGAGATCCACATTTATGACACAGGTTCATGATGTTTGTGGGAAACAGTTGCCAGCTGGAATCAGGTTTTTCTCCATTGAGACTCAGGCACAATCCATTTCAGACATTTTTTGGAGTTGGCTGAGTGTATAGAGGCTGATTTAGAGTACTTTTTATACTATTCTATCGCAAATCCCCAATAGACAGTAGAAACAAAAGACATAACAAATAAAAGCTTTATCTTGACTCTAAATCATAGAGTCATATATACATAAACCCCCCCTCACATTTAGCTCATACAGTATAAATAATGAACACTCTGATAATCCCTTTTACAATAAAATACTATGTATGGTGCCTTATTTTTTATTTTAAATTTCTTTGTTTACTGTTTTACTGTTTCTAGTATGCAGTCGTACTAATTTAGCTTTTACAAACGGGGACAATATACAACTTATCATTTAATCTGACAATAGTAGCAAGGGGACACTCCCCCAGACTATTAAAATAGTCCCTACCCTGTGCCACTTTCCAACAGTAGAGTACGAGAACACTCCCCTTTGCTTTAAAAGCTGTGCCACAAAATCATCTCACCTCTGCTGAAATTTTGCTTCAACATCTGGACTAGTCCATGATTCTTAGGGCGATCAGCCTGTGACACTCTTATTGATCCACAGGAAGAAATTTCGCTTTTTCTTCAAGAACACAACCTCTTTCGAGGTGTGTCCCGCTCTGAAGCACTGATGATGAGTATGTGGGCCAGAGCGGCAGCTCTATCTCTGGTGCTGCAGCAGCTGGTGCTCACTGTCACAGCTCAAGGCACTGGTAAGTACTGGCTCTTCACTATCTATGCCCTTCTGGAAAACATACAATGTGTTTATGTGTGCTGTACATGTTAGACCTCTGTGTATCACAGTTTTACTAACTGTCTTTTCCATTTACACATTCCTAACAATCTATTGTCTGGTCTTAGAGCTTCTCTTCTGCAGCAAGCTGCAAATAACAAGGGTAATTCTGCTGATTAGGTTGGCAAGGAAATGGCTTTTTTGTGGCTTTTAGAGTTTGACGTTCAGGATCTAGTAACAGTCTGACCTAAATAAGGCCAGTCTGAGACGGTAAAACAACACAAACTACCAATTGAGAAAATGCATGTGCAAAACCTTGATTTGCCTGGAATGCTCACACTAATTTTTCCATACAGTTTCCTGTCACTTCATATTATTCCTGAATTCGGCTAACGACTGCGTTCAAGTGTTTGCATGTGTACTCGTGTGTGTGTGTGTCCGAGCATGTGAGTGTGAAGCAGTGGGTTCGTTCCAGTGGAAAGAGTTTACAGCTGCTCCCATCTGCAGGTCCCATCTACCATGCTATAAAACACAGCAGGATACAAACATGAATGTGCACCCACACACACACATATACTCGTGTGCACACACACATTAACACATGCAGATGCACTGTCAGACGTAATAAAGGACCATAGTGCACTGACTCAGTAGTGGCAATCCACAGCAAACCATAGCCATCAAGATACAAACTCAGAAACCTCTCCATTAATATTGTCAAGAAGAAGAAAGTCAGCACCACTGATAGTGTACCTGATGGAGTGTTTTCAGTTGATAAACTGAATATTTCACCCTCCTGATTGAACACTATACTTTATATTTTCTTTACTGTCTGTTAAACTGTGCCTTTTTAATCCTCTCCTGTGTTAGTCTATGACCTGCTGGACTCTCCAGACTGCCTGCCAGACTTGCTCCAAGGAAAGCTGAAGAAGAAAGGGCAAGACGAGGCTTTCCTCCTCTCTTCCTTCAGGCTCCACAACAGGGCCCCCGCCTCTCTCTTTAGTGTTATCAACCCCAAAGACAACACCAAGTACCTGGACCTCATCGTGCAGGCCAAACTGAACAAGGGTGAATTATTACACTAAGACACATGTCTGTAATGACCACACGCGTTGCATCATCAGCGACGTGTTTTAACTTGTGTTCTCCTGCTGTCTTTCATTCTCACTTCTGTCCATCTCTAGTGACCATTCGTTACCAGAAGACTGACGGCAGATTTGCCACAACCAGTTTCAACCAAGCCAACCTGGCAAATGGCCAAGAGCATCATGTGATGCTACATGCCAGCGGCCTACAGCGGGGTCCACCTCACCTCAACATCTATGTAGACTGCAGACTGGCACACACTTTGGATGATCTTCCAGCCGCGTTTGGGTCACTCCCACCTGGTCCCAACATGGTGGCACTCAGGACCCTGCAGTCAAGTGGACAGGTGCACATAGATGCAAAGCCCAAACATTACATGTGATAAAATGAATTTCATTGTCATATCTATTGTCATATTTCATATCTTTCTGTCCTCTATTCCTCTGTAAGGATGAACTGATAGACTTCAAGCTGGTGACAGAGGACACAATAGAAAATGTGGCTACTTTGCAGGACTGTAGTGTGGAGCAGGGTGAATCTCTGCAACTGCTGGGTGAGAACAGACTACAACCGTCTATGTGACGTCACCTGACACACACGTCATTTTAATTTAAACTTGATAGATGTCAGCGCTCTGAAGTTTTTGCCAGCATGGCTGTGATTTCACACAGCTACGTCAGCAGGTCGGACAACTTGAAAAGTGGTTGAAAAATGATCTTTACCAGTTTTTGACACACAATAAATAATTTTGACACTTAATATTATATTTTATGTTACAGATGTAAATGTTTAATTCTGATTTGTGAAATCACCTCAGGTATCCAGGGAGGCAGGATGGTACACGACCAGGGCACCTTGCTGGAGCTGAGGAGCATGCTATCTGAGATGAAGGAGCTACTCCACCAGCAGGTAGACCTGTTCTGTGTCCCAGCTCTGTGTGTCACTCAGTTACCTCCTGATGGAAAACGAAACCGCTTTTGAATAACTACTGAAACTGATCGCAAGGTCTGTAAAATCACTTGAAGATGTACACAGCATTTTTACATAGAGTTACTTTTCATGTTGAGAACAAATGGCATGATGAAAAGGAAGACAAATTTGTTGAGATGTTCATTAGGATGTAAGTGATGTTTTTGGGAGAACCTTGGGTAAAATTTGGTGGCCGTTTGAAGGGGTTGGATTACCTGCTTTTAAAAGTGGAAGAATGTGATCTGATTTACAACCATTTGGAATTTCCTTTTTCTTCGTGGTAAGATTGGTTTTACAATAAAAATCTGCAATTCACAGAGAAAATTGAGAATGCAGACTCTGAGGACCTGCTAATTTTTTGGAGCTGCCTTGTTCCAAGGCTTTAGGTAACCTCAGCAACAGGCAGCTGAATAAATCAAAAATGGGACGTTCACCTCAGCAGCAGATAGAAGTGGATGATTTTGGATGATCATTTAAAGCAGAGGATTTGTTCGGAGCTAATGCATCACACGGGGAGCCTGAGGCAATAAACTCATCAAACACACTGAGAGAATCTTTTATGCAAGGAGACACAGACACACATTTTAAAGATTTTCACAATTTCTTAGTCTCATTCAGATTTTCAGCAGTTATTGAAAGATAACAGAATGATTTGCCTCTGTTGGCATAGGCTATAAAGTGTTAACACATTTACACACCCTGTTTCTTTGCGGTTTAAGATTAAAGAGACAACTTTCCTGAGGAACACCATTGCGGAGTGTCTTGTCTGTGGTAAGCAGTACAAAAACTATTTCATTTTCCGTGTTTACAACAAAGTGACATTTCAACAAGGTGCTTGAATATCCGTTTTTGTGTGCCCACAGGTCTTGGGGGCAGTCCAACCAACACAGGTCCAGCTCCACGTCCACAGCAGTTTGACATGCAGCCTCAGCCTCTGACTCAGTGCCCACCCGGGACCTGTTTCAGGCAGAACATGTGCATTCGTTCGGAGTCAGGGGATTTCCACTGTGCCCCTTGTCCTGATGGATATACAGGAGACGGGGTGCACTGTGACGACGTAGACGAGGTAGGGGTTATATATTTTTTGCTGTGCATGTGTGCCTGCAGCCAGTCAGTGAAAGCAGCACTAGTTAGCATTTGACCTGCTTCTGTTTTTTATGTGTTTTAGTGCCAGTTTAGCCCATGTTTCCCTGGTGTCCGGTGTGTGAACACTGCTCCTGGTTTTCGCTGTGAGAAATGCCCTCTGGGATACACAGGACCAGAGATAAATGGAGTTGGCGTATCCTATGCTAAGTCACACAAACAGGTACAACAAATAAATGAAAACACTGAATATAAAACAGTCATTCTTTTTGATTTATCTGTGCCTGTTAACAGATTCTTTTTCTTTATACTTTATATACTGTTCTTCCCAGGTATGTGAGGATATAGATGAATGTCTGAGACCACCTGAGAATGGAGGTTGCGCTGCCAACTCACACTGCTACAACACTATGGTAGGACCACTGAAGCTGGTGCATGGATATTATCACACTCCTACAGCAGAGTATCCCGGTTTCTGACTCTGCACTGTCCTCACCAGGGCTCCTTCCGCTGCGGCGAGTGTAAAACTGGCTTCACGGGTGACCAGGTGAGAGGCTGCCATGGTACCAGGCTTTGTCCCAATGGTCGACCCAACCCCTGTGATGCCAACGCTGAGTGTATCGTGGAGCGAGATGGCAGCATTAGCTGTATGGTAATAATTCAGATAATACTGCCATTTAGGCCACATAGGCCATGTGATTGGCTGTTCCACGTTACACTATTTACATAAAGTGTCATGTCATACCTTTTCCCCTGTTTGTGTCTGTGTTGTTTAGTGTGGCGTTGGTTGGGCAGGTAATGGCTACGTGTGTGGAAAGGACACAGATATTGATGCTTATCCTGACATTACACTCCAGTGCAGAGACAACAAATGTAATCAGGTACTCACGGCTACATGCTCCTATCCTCTCTTGCCTTTAATTCATTGTAGCATTAAAACTCAGAGCTGTGTGTGTTTTTCCTGTGTGGTTCCCAGGACAACTGTGTGTTTGTGCCAAACTCTGGCCAAGAGGACGCAGACAGGGACGGGATGGGTGACGCCTGTGATGATGATGCAGACAGTGACGGCATTGTTAACATAGATGTAGGTGACCCCACGTCCAGCGTGCGATGAACTCTTACAAATTTTATGAATAGGAATTAAAAGTCCTCTCACTGGGTCCATGCACTATGCAGTAACCCTCTTTTTTTGTCCCCAGGATAACTGCTGGCTCGTTCCTAACGTAGACCAGAGGAACAGTGATAAGGATCGCCATGGCGACGCGTGTGACAACTGCAGGACAGTAGACAATCCTTCACAGAAAGATACAGACCAGGACGGGCTGGGAGATGAATGTGATGATGACATGGATGGGGACGGTAAGTGTATTAGTTGTCATTACAACAGTCAAGTAATCATTACACTGTCATGGTTTTAATTAGAAGGACACAACAACTGTGTAACAGCTGTCATTTTTGTAAATGGCCACAGTGGCTGAAAAAAGTTGACTGGTCATTGCTATTGGAGGTGTAGTAACTGGAGCATTACTGCTTTTATTGCATCAGTTAGAGGTAGTAACTTTAGGAACACAATGTGAAGTGAAACCAAATAACTGATAATTGCACCAAAAGACCACTATGTCTTCGAGGGTTATCCAAACCTCAGCCTGTCTGGACCAGACTGTCCAGACAATGATTCAACATTTACAGACCTGTTTTCAGGATGCAGACGGGGACATTTTTGTTGCTTTCACTGGACTGGCAGAACTTTATCTTTTGAAAACTTCCTCTTTTTTTTTTTTTTTTTTTTGGTGTCTGTTTCCAATTCACATCCTATGCCAGTTAGATCATTTAAAACCTTTAAAACCCCAATAGAAAACCGTGTTAAATGCTGAAATGTTCCAACTGGAATCGTAAGTGTTGTTTCACATACGTTTCTCACATACTTCACTTGATTGCCCTTTTAAGAACACCTCTCACTTGTTCCACTGGAAACAGTTTTAACTAACCGCCTTTGTGCGTGTCCCCATGTTTACCTTTATATGCTTACGCATGTTGCGTGTTTAGACTCGGTACAGCGGCCACTGTTCGTTCAGTTTGGTAGAGCTCCAAACTCTAGATCATTTGGTTATGTCTTTAATTCTCAAGACTGGATTGCTCAATGCTTGGTCATGTCTGTCTCCTCTCTAAAAGCAGTTTTCCACACAAGGCCTTTGCCAGGCATTGAAGGCCACTGGAAAATATTTCCACCATCCTCTTAAACAAACACTGCCATCTGCTGATGCATTTGTCAGACTGTGTCTGTAGACTGTTCTCTGTTATGCTTTTTTTTTTGTTGTCAGTGCTTTTACACATGAATTAGAAATAAGAGCGCTCAGGTGTTTGTGTTCTCAGGTGTGAAGAATATTCTTGACAACTGCCAGCGAGTCCCCAACCCAGACCAGAGAGACAGAGACCATGACGGGGTGGGAGATGCCTGTGACAGCTGCCCTGACGTGGCCAATCCAAACCAGGTAACAAACCAAACAGCAGCCTGAAAAAGATTCTTCTTCTTCTGCCATAACTCTGACCAACAGTGTCTGTTGTGTCTACTGGCAGTCGGACTCGGATGATGACCTTGTAGGAGATACCTGTGACGACAACATAGACAGGTGGAGCCCGCTATCGCAGCCTGTGGTATGATTGTATATAAAGATGTGAAAAGTTTTGTCATTTGCTTGAGCTGCTCTACCTCTTCTTTGTCAGTGATGGGGACGGCCACCAGGACACAAAGGACAACTGTCCCACAGTCATCAACTCCTCTCAGCTGGACACTGACAAGGATGGAAAGGTTTTAAACTTTAATCTCTTCCCTCATCCTTTACTTGGTTCATTCAGTTCATCACAGTTCATTAACTTATCTCATTTATGCTGACATGCAGATGCCTCTGTGTTTACACTACTCAAAATGTCTCACTTTATTTTGGTAGGGCGATGAATGTGACGATGACGACGATAATGACGGCATACTGGATGATAATGACAACTGCAGACTAGTTGCCAACCCAGACCAAAAGGACTCTGATAGTGTGTATCATTAGCTGTTTGTTCCTGGGTGTGTGCATTGCATGTGCACAGTGTTGTGCAGTATTGGATGCTGTGCTGTTTCTTATGTTGTGTCCTTGTGTTTCAGACGACACAGTTGGAGATGAATGCGAAGGAGACTTTGACAAAGACAGTGTCATTGACATAATCGACCACTGCCCAGAGAATGCTGAGGTCACCCTGACCGACTTCAGAGCCTATCAGACTGTAGTGCTGGACCCAGAGGGGGACTCTCAGATTGACCCCAACTGGGTGGTTCTCAACCAGGTGAACAACAGCCTCCCTTTCTGAGCTAGCTTCTTGTTTCAGGAGCATCTGTAAGCAAAAGGGTTTTCCTATAAAGCATTTATTTAATCGGTCTCTCTGTAAAGTTCAGACTTGTTCCTGCAGCATATTGCATGCATCCCATGACAGCACAAAAATGTTGAATTCTTTCTCTCTTGTCCTGACAGGGCATGGAGATAGTCCAGACTATGAACTCTGACCCTGGCCTTGCTGTAGGCAAGTACAGAAAACCTTCATACTTCCACCTCGTCTGTTGTAACTTTAGATCAGTTACAGTGTTCTTCAGTGTGTCCTTTCCTAACTGGCGCCGTTGTGCGTTTCTTCGCCACTGTCCACATCGACAGGCTACAAAGCGTTCAGTGGGGTCGACTTTGAGGGAACATTCCATGTGAACACGGTGACAGATGATGACTACGCTGGCTTCATTTTCGGCTACCAGGACTCCTCCTCGTTCTACGTGGTGATGTGGAAACAGACAGAGCAAACCTATTGGCAGGCAGCGCCCTTCAGAGCCGTTGCTGAGCCGGGAATACAACTCAAGGTGCGGGGGATGTGTGTGTTTATTGTCATCATCTATTATCAGTATCGGTTTCCATCCCTCTCTCATCTTTTGTGGCTCTTTACCACCAGATGGTCAAGTCAGAGACAGGTCCAGGTGAGCAGCTTAGGAATTCCCTCTGGCACACAGGAGACACCGAAGGACAGGTCCATCTCCTGTGGAAAGACCCCAGAAACGTTGGCTGGAAGGACAAGGTTTCCTACCGCTGGTTCCTTCAACACAGACCACAGGTTGGATACATCAGGTACAGATGGACACACGCCATCCCTCAGACACATACACACTCACACTGTGTGAACTGACTAACTAGTTACACCCCATGTGTGAACCAGGGCTCGCTTTTTTGAGGGTTCAAACCTGGTGGCCGACACAGGGGTGATAATTGACACCAGTATGAGAGGAGGCCGACTGGGGGTGTTCTGCTTCTCTCAGGAAAATATCATCTGGTCCAATCTGAAGTATCGTTGCAACGGTGAGTGTCTGCAAGTTAAAGGCAGTCCAATCAGCTACATGTGCTGTAAGTATGCTTAAAAGTTTCTTTCCATTTCTCATCCCCATAGATACTATTCCTGCTGACTACCACGATCTCAGCGCCCAGAGCACAGAATGAAGCCAGAGAGGGGGAGTGATCCATCAAGGAAACAACTTGAGCCCTGCTGAAAATGTGTATAAAAGGAGCAGAGCTGCACCGCTGACAGCAGAGGTAGAGGACATGAGCTAGAGAAAGAAAGATGAATGTGGGGACATGATGGACAGTTTTAGTGATGGTATTTAAACTTAGGAAAGCTTAACATTGGGCATTATATACTTATCTTTAATTCATTGTGACTAAAGCTAATACATTCTTGTAGAAATCATCAGCAGGTTCTGTGTATGTCTATGTAATATCACCTTCAGTTTTACCAGCATATAATGAGTACTGTTTAAAAAGCCAATACTGTTTTTGAATACATATTAAGTACAATAAAACTCTGAGCATTTCACAAAATCAAAATGTGTGTGTTTTTTTTTTTGACATGGTCATTCTTAATATGTTAATATATAATCTGTCTGAGGCAAACTAAATCATCAAATAAAGACACCACATGGCATTTAATGGATGGTTTAATGAAAGAGTGTGAACAATGTGAACTGCATGGCACCCACATCTCTGTATTTCAAACATACAACTTGGTCAAAAAATGTTTCTGAAGATTATGGGTTTATACAGCCTTCACAGTGGGTCCTGCTGTGTGGTTTTAATATTAATTGTCTGATACCAAAGCGACTGAGCACCATTTAATTTCTACATTCATATAAATAATTCAAATGCAGAAATATTTCCCCCACAAAAAAAAAGACAGGTCACATGAAGGACTGAGATATATAAAGCATAATTAAAATCAAAATTTCCACAGATCACAGAACGTTAGCCAAAATGTACATATAAGTTATTCTAAAATATGTTAGGAGTACAATTAGACAAAAGAACATACTGGTTTATTGATGATGAGTGAGAAACAAAAGAACTTGCAGATGACAATGTGCAATATATTGTATTTTCATACAATACTAAAAAAATGGCAGGCAGGTCTTTGTCTGAATTTTAATTCGGCAGTAAAGTCAACATCCAGTGTTGAATAATGCACTAATAAAAGCACTCATGCTACCTTATTCTGACCACCATTATGAGCTGACACATGTAACAAAGACAAGGCAAAAAGCCTTTATGACTGTACAGAAAACAGCTAAACAGCATAAGTGTGTGTGCATGCAAATACACTATGTTCTCAGTTACTTTTTTTTCCTGTAACAGACCAAACAATCTGATAGTTTGTTTTCTGACATCTACCTTTGGCAAACATTCCTCATCTGTGTCACTGCAGCTCTTCCAGAGAGGCGGCATTCCACTAACGACACTCTTACGTAAGGCAGGTTGATTGGAAGAGCACTGCCCTGTACAACAATGACGATGACTGGAAATGTTGTACATATGACATGGATTTTCCTAAGAAAAGATTTGGCTCAAAGGGAGCACTGACATTAATAAAATCTGAAACATTATCCTTGTGACCTAAGTGGAAACTTCACAACACTGGGTATCTAATATTGAAAAGAGCTTGTTCCGTTGCATAGAAAACTTCTACAAAAGGGGGCAATATAACAAAGCATAAACATACACAGCTTACACATGAGCCTGAGAGATGAGTTTTTAAACAGAGTCAGGGCCAAATCTCATTCAATCTCTACTACTTTCTTTCTTTGATTAATTAAGCCACACTTGAATAAATACAGTTCCTCTTGTAACATCTCTTAACTTGAAATAAATTTGTCCCAAAACTTTGCTATAACTTTATGGTATAACTGTACAGAACTGAAACTGAGTAAAAGCAACAATTCAATAAAAACTGACACAAACAGGAAACATGAACAAAATACACTTTCAAGTCTGAAATTATCAGGGAATCTACAGGGTCTGGATGCTTCTCATGTTTCCCAAAGTAACTCCTCCTATTACTCTCTATGTAATTTCAAACCTGTAAGTGATATAAAACTCCAGAAGTCAGTGGTAGTAAAGAATAAAAACAAAAATACCATCGAGGTATTAACAACTTGTCAAACAATGTAAAATAAACTCTAGCATATAAAACAAAAGGCAACAGATAATCCTCCATTTCAAATGCTGAGGGTAGTGTAGGGTTGTGTTTTAATGTAATTGGGGCGCTGTGGTGGTCCCTTGGTTCAGAGTGAGAGCTTCTGCCTGCCCACATCCCAAGAATCAGCGTAACCTGATCCCAGCACAGTGATGTGCATCCTAGGCCTCAAAACGCTTCGGGCAGACCATAGGAGCAATGAGGGTCCATATGTAAAGGATGAGGCAGACCCAGCATGAGGCCATCTTGATCCAGAACACTGACCAGCTCCCCTCCAACAGCTTCTCAATCTTATGGTCGTTGTAACTGCAATGGAAGAACACAGTGAGAGTACGGAGAAAAGACAAATAGTGTGACTCATTTTTAATTTCAAATCCAATAAACAACAGTGCAGTCGTAACCCAACTAAGACAACCTATGCTCAGAAAAAGCACGTGTGTAACTAAACATTAATGATGGCTAAGAGCCATTTACGTGGCCCAGTGAACAATTCCATTGTTCTAACATGCACAATACCTGACATTGCTACCTTACCTAATTACCTCAATAAAATACAGTCGTCACAAGGTCACTGGAAATGCCAACGCTTTTCCCATAATGACATGAAAAATGTTGGCCGTGAAATAGTCTTAGAATACACCTAACTACCAGCTCACCTGCATTTCTACTCAGTCTGACAACATATTTAGCCATGTCAATTCCTTAATTATAAAAACAACATTTATTCTATAAACATTTCACAGACGGAGCATACTCTGTCCATAACTGCAGTATTGTGTACATGTAAACACACAATACTATACAGCACAATAAGAGAGTGTGTCACAGTCAGTCAGTATCACTTACTGAAACCAGTTGGTGATGGTCATCATGACATAAAGGGAACCCAGGAAGAAGACAAAGTGGAAATAGGTGTAGCTATAGATGGTTCCCTCTCTCTCATCATACACCACATTCTGACCTGTACCAGTCTTCTCCTCATCGTAGTCATCTGAAGAGCACACATTAAATCATGCAAAGAGAATCTTGGTCAGTGACACATTTAATGTGTGAAATGCTTGAAACACTGTAGAAAAGATTTCCTATGAATGACTGCTTCATTTAAGTGAATCAAGACACATTTACCTTACATTATATCACTTGACTTCTAAGTAAATATGTATCATACAAGTGGTGTTTTATTTCCAGCAGGTGGCAGTGTGAGCCTACCCACAATCCTACCTCCTCACTGGGCCTCCTTCACTGTGTCATACTAACCTCCTAGTAACAGTGACATCATCTGTGTTTGCTGACCAATACATTCTCACCATCCTCAATCTGGCTGAGGAATAGCAATGAGCATAGCCCTTCTGTGTGCAAACATCACAGCCGGGGACATATGCATACACACTGAACAAGCTGAAGAGGTGTGTGGGGGTAAATAATGCTTTGTTGGTGAAGGGGGAACAATTTGACTTTTCTCACCTGTGTCATCTCCAAAACAGAAACAGCAGCGAGCTCTCTGCGAGGTAAAGGAAACACAGGTTACCGCCTGGCTGGAATTAAATATTTGAAAGACACAACCCAAACAGACACACACCCTTTATGTCTCTTTGGCCTCATCTGTTTAATTTGATTGACGTCTAATCGGGAGTGCCTGGTCAGTGGGATTTTCAAGATCTGCTTATCTGTTAAACCAGTCTGCACATTTCATTAACCCACACACTTAGTGAGAGCTGAATATTTGTGCATTTACCTCAGTCTCTGGTTGCTCATCGTTCCTACACACCCTGAGCGCTGCAGAACTTCGCCTGGTGGTGGACGTCAAGCTAGTGGGGGGTGGAAAAAGGAAAATAGAAAAAGAAATGTAAGGAGAGATAGAGGGAGAGAGAAAGAAGTGTTGTAATTGTGTCACTATATATTTTTCCAATAGTTTGCAGTTCCCTCTTCTTCAAGGAACAACCACAAGAGACATGATGCCTGCACTTGATGGGAAACACATGTGAACGCACAAAAACATAGTTCTTGTCTCTCACACCCTTAGCGCAGCCACAGCCAATCATACACTGCCTCTCCGAAGTCACAGCCAATCAAAACTACCCTGTCTCTGTCGCTACAGCCTGCCATATAATACATTACTTTTATTTCACATAGCCAGTAACAGAGCTGCTGTTAATGGGTTTGGATTTTAGCCTTTGACTAATCTTCCAACTCTGCAAATTCAATGATATGAACACTAAAAAGAGATTAATTTCAGAGAACCTTGGTTTGTGTGTGCGTAAACGCTGAAATCTGTCTGAAGAGGGTTATTTGATCACACCTCCTCACATTGTCACACTGTCCTGTAAACACTCAGGATAAGACATTTCCCAGATAAAGGACAACAAAATGGAGTTCACTCCAAGGGCAAAGTTTACCTTAGGGGATATCTGTTCTAAATGACCACAAGGTATAATCCTAACCTTCTTAAAACATCTCCGGGAAGACTTGTACAAACAACAACAATCCTAAACCTAGTATCACTAAACACAGATGCATAAAAAAAAAATTCTAGCGTGTATGTGTGTTTGTCTTACCAGCAGTAAAGGATGCAGCCAAACAGGATAACGGTTCCCACAGCGGTGACAATCTTCTTGTCGCTCTCCGACCCAGCGTTCAAGGGAAACACACACACGGTTGTGTTGA
The DNA here is from genome assembly GCA_037833715.1 of Toxotes lorentzi. NCBI lineage: Eukaryota > Metazoa > Chordata > Actinopteri > Toxotidae > Toxotes > Toxotes lorentzi. The sequence goes on along the minus strand of JBBMJY010000024.1, from coordinate 13,750,869 downwards.
TACCATCTTTCTCCACCACTAGACAGAATGAATGAGCAAACAGAGATTGATGAGGTGAAATAAGAAGTAGAGGGAGTGTTATAATGAATAGAGGGATTGCGAAAGATGCAACAAGTGTGTGTGTGTGTGTGTGTGTGTATCTATTGCGCGTGTATTTTGACACAGTATCGCGGCAGCAACAGAAGGAGGGGGAGTGAAAATGGAGACATAGTTTAACATACAGTAAGTACAAAAGCAGAATAAGCCTCAATAACAGTATGTAGTATACTTGAGTGTAACTTAGGAGGCAAGTGTTGATTTGAAATATTTATAATAAGATTATCTTTGCATGAGAATCTCTGCATAGAAAAGTATCTTGACAACTACTGTGGAAACAGGAATTCTGTAGTGATGGCAATGTAAAGAGAGATCTCTGACAGACTGCTTAATCTCAACTTGATTAATTTTTTTCTTTATCATAGAGATCTTAATGCTCTTTCTTAGAGAGGCCTCATTGTATCACAACACAAATGTGTTTTACATTGTATTTCCTGCAGCATTAATTAGCCTATCCAGTGAGTCAACACTAAAAAAAAACTGTCACTACTAAGTGGGGATGGGTGTGTGTTCATACTCACTTTCTTTTGGTTTGCTGGAGAAGGCTGAGAAGGTGAGGTACATGACGTACACACTGATGACTCCTGGCTGCAACAGGCCTGATGTGGGCTGCACTGCAGAGACACAAAGGTATCATTGCACTATGTTTCATTACTGAGTCTCAAATGTGTTGCTATTTGTTACTTCCTCTCTGTGATAAACTGAAGATGTAATGCAAATGCTTGTCTGCTTATTTGCATTACACAGTCAAATGAGATAATGTGTTTGTGAGTACAGGTTCTCACGTTTCTGTATGCATGGGGAGATGGCCAGCAGGGAAACGATGAGGCAGAGGCTGCCATTGATGCCCAGGAAGATTTTGTTAAGTAAACAGGCCTCAGGGTGGGTGTAGAACAGACCCATGAAGATCACGGCTCCTACTGCAACACTGAACAGCACCAGAGTCACGAAGGCCAGAGCAGCATACCACATCCTGTTATATTTTACTCCTGAACTCCTGTGGACAGAAAAAGAGAGGGAGAGAGAGAGAGAGGGAGAAAGAGAGAGAAAACGGATAGCAAAAGAAAAACAATATGAACAAGGGTAAAGCAAATTATATAAGTAAAAAAAGATCAAGTGAACATGGAGAAAAGAGCAAAGGAAACGGACACAGGAAAGGAAGGCCTAAAGACAAATTAAAAGAAAGACAAAGAGTTATGTTTGGTGAGTTATTCCTGCACCCTGAGGCGACAAGAAGACAGCTTTATGGCTGCTTAAGCGTTTTCACATATCCTTTATTTGGTCTGGAAATTTCAGGTTTTACTAGTGCAAGTGAACATACCGATACAAACCGAGAGGATTAAGTTTACTGCATTGGTGACACAACAATTTAAAGTTTTTATCTGCTGTGGTAGTGTGGTGTGTGTCTGAGTCTATGTGAGAGGGAAAGGGGAAACCGAGTGCACACTCCTAAACCATATGTATCCTGTGAATCTGCAGGGGACGGCCTGCTGCCAAACCTCCCCTCCACCCATAAAAACAAAAAGCTACATGACTCCGTCTTTCCCTACGTTTTTCATCCGTATATTCCCACAGAAGAATATGGCCACCTCCCTGAGTTTCTCAAGAACAAATAAAGAAGTACAGCACTGATCTTATTTACAGGATGTTAAGCGAGCTGGATTTTAAGTTACTGGGATAAAAGAGACTTGAGCAGAGAGAAGACATGCTGCTCTCACCAGTTTGTGTTCCATCTGTGAGCAAACTCCACCAATAGCATGAGCTGGATGAGCAGGAAAATGAACCCACCAGTGGCTCCTACGTAGCGCCACACTGTAGCATTGATCAGAAAGAGAGGTGGGGAAATTCTTTTGAGTAATGACAGGACAGACACGACAGCTTAAATATGCTGCAAGATGTAGCACTCTCAAGCTGTGAAAGTACAAATAAAACAGCAGTGTCATTTTGGAAGTCCATGCACCGTCTGGGTCAGACTTGACTACGTACTTTTTTACTTCCACTTCTGTCTTATTACTTGCTGTGCCTCCTACTTCTTGGTTTGCAACCAGAGATGGATATGTTAATGATATATTAATTAATAAATAATATATTAAAAAAAAAACGTTTTTGTGAAATATTCCATTTTTACCTTCCAGAAAGGTGTCCTCTTGTGGGAGGAAGAAAGCTCCAGCGCAGCATGCCGCCAACAAAATAAACTTCAGCAACCAGAACCTGACATTTAAAGTGATAGTGTGATAATGTTAAAGGTTATACATGAAAAAAGTTAAACATTAAAGGCAAACAATCAGCATGATAGCATACAAAAACAATGATTCCAGACAGAACGGCCTCAACATGATTTTGTCAGAATTTTGGTTGTTTTAGGAAGAAAGACAGATACAGGGTACGTAGGATGACAAAGCCACTAATATTGTGCCTGAATATAATGTGGATGTTTATTTATATGTCTCACTTCTGTTCAGTGAAGTATTAAGAAACCATCTGTTATGTTGACTGAGGCCCAGCAAAGAGATGCTCAATTAAAAATTGAGGCTATTTTACATTAATAGTTTATATTAAAGATATTGAACCGACCTGTGCAAAGAAACGAGGCTCTTACCCGTTATGTACGGCCGCCCGGCAGCCCTTGCTGTTGTTGACTCGTAGGGTGAAGAGGGCGAAGAATGCGAAGAAGCAGGCCATGCCGAAGCACATCTTGTAGACGGCTGAGTAGCCAACCAGGGTTTGGCAGTTTTCTCCTGCATTTATCTTCTCACACAATTCGCTGTAGAAGGGGATCTGATTGACAAGGACAACATATGGAAAATACTTAAATTAGATCATTATAGGGTTGGAAAAAAAAGCCCACCCCTGCTCCTGTTTGTCTAGTACGCGGCCTCGGAGAAAGATCCCAATAGTGTCTATTCTGAGCGTCACGCCTCTAAAGGATCAGAAAGAGAGAACAGGCAGTGACAACAACCCCTCTTTCTCTCCCATGAAGGCCTCTTTCATCCCTCGTTCTCAACAGGCTGTTAAAGGGGCCTTACAACTAACTGTCAGTGTACATAAACAAAAGACACACATGAATAAATTAACTGCCTTTTGTCAGCGAATCAGAGGGACAGAGAAGACGGAAAGGCAGTGGGAGTATGAGCAAGACAGAAGGAGTGAGAGATCCGTCTTAACATAAAGTTTCAAAAATAATTTTGAACTACAGTGACCTGCGTAAAAAAGAAGAGAGCAAAACTGGAGTGAGTTAACTAGACAAGGACTTTGCTGTGGCCTTCAACAGAAAATTGGAAGTGCTTCAGTGGCTCAGTGCCAACAGAAGAGACACCCTCTGAATTTGATAACAACAGACTGGAGGCTCAAATTTCTGTTCCCTTCACTGATGCTCCCGCATCTGTAGGGGTATGAGTCAAAGCCAAATACAAAAACTGATGTCTAAACAAGGGTGTTTTTTGAGAGAACTATAGATCTCGACTTCAACTTTCTTTCAAGGTTTCTGGCAGAGTGCTTAGGTCCTTAAAGTTGTACACATCGGTGAGACGCCAGCGGATTGAGTTGTCATCTCCTCGGTGTGTAGCACAGTCCAGAGCCAGATCACAACATAGAGTAAAAAGCCCATTTTGGAGCTTTTGTCTCATGTTGAGGACCACATTAGCATGTCCATGGTGTTGTGATTAAGAGGAAAGGGGCCGGCAGTTTCAGACTGCTGTAAATCTCTTGAGAAAAGACCAGTGCTCTCATACGTACAATGGCTGCGCTCTTAGCTTGGACTTCCCACTGTGCTCACGGTGTGACTGTGTGTGTGAATATGTGGATGTATGTGTGTGTAACTCAGCGGGCTTTGCGTGGGGCTATCATAGGCCATTTTGTGCCTGGATGGGCCTTTTACAGGGTTGTGCTATCACAAGGAGACCCACAGCAGGGAGTCGTTTTATTGGACTGTAGACACTGGCAGAGAGCGAGAAGAAAAAACAGCAGAAGACTGCTGTAAAAAAAAAAAAAGAAGCTTTCACTTGAGGAAGCTTGAAGTCATTGCCATGGTAACACAGTCAGTTGAAGGTATTCTTTTCGGTCTTCTCTGTGTTTGAGTGTACGCGGATACACACCGTACAAACTGTGTGGTACCTAGAAACAGGAACGTCACGTCAAGTGCGTAGATTCAGCTATCGATGTAAATGCAGACAAAAGCATGCGAGGGCGATGAATCAGGACATCATCTGCCAGCCTGTGACCACAGTTTGACTCACCCGGATGAGGAGGATAATTAACTACTGAATATCGCAGCAGACAACAGCACCCATTAAGGCGTTTCGGTTTACTTGGAACGTCTCAGAAACAACCACAGAAAGAGTTGATAATAATCCTGCATTGTGAAGATTCAAAGAGGTAACATGGAGAAAAAAGCAATGTGAAAGCTGTAAAGATCAAGAGAGAACAGCAGCCCTCCTGTTTATCTTCTCCCAAATCCAGAGGCTCGCTGGGCGGTTAAAAACAAAAACCTGCCAGCCTGAACTCCTGCCTCCTAGGTACATGTGGAACCCCCTGCTAAAATAATGGGATGTCTGCTTTGCCCGTAGCAAGTATATAAATCTTTAATCTTGCCTTTTAGCACTGGCAAGATAATGCTGGTACATTCTCTAAAATTGTATTCTATTTATAACAGAAAGATGAACACAAAGCATTTTGAAATGGGCCAGCATGGCGATGACAGAATTAAGACCTTTAAATCTATTTAACAAGTGAACACAAGAGCTGTGTGGTAAAGCAATCCCAGTCTTCATATCCAACGAGAGCAAATATGCTCATGTATTTCTATACAAGAATCAATTAGCCCTGCTCAACTGTAATGAAGTTTGTGGAAGAAATGTAAAGATGCAGATGAAAAAGGAAAATTTAACTGAAATGATAGATGGGGAGGCTGTGAATGCTGAATGCCTGTTAACTCCTCTGAGTTCTGTGGAAATGAGTGAACATTGTAAGCAGTAGGTGGTTTCTTATGGAGGCATATTTATATTTTTTCTTCTAAAGAAGAACTGAGTGGATATTGTCACTAATGCGGAATATCAACAGTTCAGGACTACTGTAAATCCGCTCATACACTATAGAGTTTTGACCCATAACATGACTGTTACTGAGGGTGTCATCTCATATAGCAGTCTAGCCCAAAAAACAAAAAACAAAACTTCAGTGGCATATAAAGACGGACTTTAGGAGCAACCTCAGTGTTAATGAACTGAAAAGGATGTGCTTTATTAGCCTGGAGCAGTTCAGCTCAGCGTCTGTGCTGGACAGGTGGCTTGTGGGAGCAGACAAAGGGAGCTTGGAGTGAAGAGGCGCACACAAACAAATGTTATGTTCTTTCTCTCTTTCTCACTATCTATCCACACTCGCTAAAATGTAATCAGAAACTATTACATTAATAAATTATGGGAAAAATGGTTATTTTCCCTTTATGGTTGCCGGGCCACTCCAAGGGGCCAGTAAAACTCTGATCGACTGGTGAAGTGGGCTAGTGGGGAAAAAATATTATGTTGGACACTGTGTGTGTTTTGGGGGAGTGATACATTACAGTGTGTGATTTTTGTACTCACATGGTCTCTCAACTCCTTTTCCACAGTGGGGGACATCATGATGACACAGATGATGGTGACCAACAGGAAGTAGACGGCGTACATGATTCGGGTCCCCGTGGACTGTTTGATCTTGGGGCAGCAATTACAGCAGCACGAGCAGGCCGCTGAACCACAGCAGCAGGCCAGCTACACACAGAGAAAAATGAGGAAAACAGGGAGAGAATACATTACCATATCAGTTTCACAATTTTCCACACGATCATAAGCCATCTCATACTGACATAATATATTTAAGGGGCACTTGGGTAACGGAGGACCAGGGTTTAAGTGCTATTATTTGCAACCATCCCTGCCAGCTGCTGAGCCTGGATTAGGATATGAGGCAAAAGAAAATTCCCCAGGATTCCCAAAGTATCATAAGACAAAAATGCATAAATATTTACCGATTTCGACTAATGAACTAATGAACTACTGGAAATATAGGCAAAGAGAGCAGTAGAGAAAACATAAAAATAGAAATACAGAGACAGAAAAAACCAAGCCAGGAGCCAAGATACTTTAATACTTAAGGTTATACACAGGATTGTGCAATGTTTAATAGACCTACAGGAGTCCAGTGAAGTTACATTTTATTTGTATAACCCCAAATCACAATCTGAGTAACATAGCCCTTATCTGCTTAGACTTCTAATTCACTTGGGGCAACCTCCACAAAAAAAAGAAAGAGAAAAACCTTTAACAGAGAGAAAATTCTTCTAGGGAATCACTCTAGAAGAAAAAGAGAGGAAAGTTCTCTCATCCAGGATGGACAAACATCCACTATGTACAGAACAGACAAAAATTGCAGGAGCAAAATACAACTATTTGGTTTTATTTTACAACCCAAATTGTTTGTTTTGCTTTCACAAACATGCAACGTGCAAATGACACAGTCACCACTAGAGTTATTTGGATAATAATGGGTTGCTGAGGCCTTGGTTTGAAAACGCAGTGTTTCATTTCTCAATAATGGTGCAAGCAAAAAAATATTTGGCTTTCCTGCACAAACAAGTCAGATAAATCTCAAAGACTAGATCATTAAGTTTATATTTTCTATTTCTATTTATGTTCAATAAAAATAATGTAAGTAAGGCATTTCATTCTTTAACATTTATTACTACAAGGATATCTCAGCCTGCAGAGCCCTTCAAGTGTCAAAAGCTCCTGGTAAATGAACATACGGCAAGGAAAACATGAATAACCCTATGTATAACAGCTGTAAGGTCGTTGAGGCTACTGACAGACAGAAATATGGCTCTTGCGTTGCTTGTCCAAGAATGTGCGCACAATAGCATCACTGCTGAAATAAATCGAAGTGGAAACACTGACAGTTCATCTCACAAAATGCAATGTTCATAGCACTATAACTGCAAAACACATTATTGTGAAAGGTGGTTAAGCACTTAGAGTACAGCATCCAAGGTTTTTTGTTGAGATTGTTCAGAGGTTGAGGCCCTTTTGGCAAACTTTTACACATGGGAGTGTATGGTTCCTTCTAGTACATTGATATATTTCCATACACATACTACTTTCCACAGGTCTGAGCCAGAAAACAAAATTATGGCAACTTACTGAACAGAGGAAAACTTTGCAATAGAAGACACCCATCTGGCTATCCCTTTGCTCATTCATGGTTTCTATCACAAGGGACAAACCCCTCCCTCTCCATCAGATGAAGCAACCCTTGGTCAGTGCAGACAGTGAAGTCTCTTGTCTGAAAACACATGCGCACACTCCCACAGAGGCCTACTTCTTCTTCTTCTTCTGACAGGCCCTCATATAGGAGGAGGACACTCTCATAAAGACAGGTCCTGTGTTCTATTTAGGAAAGAGGAGGCTCTATAATTATACAGTAAAACATCTTTCTGTAGCCACTCCACCCTGCTTGTACAAGCTTCCTACCTCTCAGACTGCAGAGCACACACTGCTGTGGTAAAAGGTGTGGTACACTGTAGGGCTACACTGGTGCCCCACTGCTGGATGGCTTACACACCATTTGCCTCGGTTGTCCCCTTATGGGATGCAACACAGGCTTTGAAAGTGTGAAGGGAATGGTGCTACAGTGTGTTACATGCCAAGCCTAGTCTGACCATGGCTGAGTCTTTCTAAGCTACAAGGAAAACTTGTACTAGGTACTGGTACTGATATTACAGCATGTCATGAAAGTTACGTACAGACTAGTGTCACCTGCATTGGATTAAAAGCCACAGTTACCATCATTATAATGTTTGTAGGTAATCTGATGAGCCCTGCACGACTGGAACACATGATTTAAAATATTTTTCTTTTTGTATCTCTGTGACCGTGAAATGTAGCCACAGAACTATTCTGTCCGCACCTGTAGGGAGTGCAGGACAAGGACGTCGCAGCCTTGTCCTTCACTCCCCACTCTCAACAGATGTATCTTCCCCTCCCTTTTTTTTTTTTTTCCACCGA
>JBBMJY010000024.1:13726773-13742637 GCA_037833715.1 Toxotes lorentzi | reverse complement strand
GGGAAAGCGTGGGGGAAGGGTTTTTTTTTTTTTTTTTTTTGGGGGGAGGGAAGTGGAACAAAGAACTTTTTTTTTCCTCCTTGGGGGGGGGGAAGGGACAGGCTGCCCCCCCCTTTTCCCCCCACCCCCTACTCTCAACAGATGTATCTTACACTCCCTTTTTTTCTTTCTCACACTGATATACAATACACAAGTGTATTCAGAAGAAGCCTTCTTTGTCAGAAATTGCAGACTCCGTCTGATGTTTGCAAAGGTTTGTAATAAAATACTCAAAGATAAGGCAAAGATAAGGATTTGCATCTACAATCTTTATTTCAAATTTCCACCACAAGCGTCAACAAAATACTACCTCTTCTGTGGCTGTAGTTAATTAATCTGTGTTTTTGCAATACTCATTTCTCCCACTGTATCTCTTTACTGTACATTTCCTGTACGCACCATGTAACTCAAATTTGTCCTTTCCTTTTTTTTAATGTTTTTCGCCTGTATTAAATAGAATGAATCAGCAACAGACAGGAAATGAGACTAGAGATACAGGGGGAATGACGGGCAGCAAAGGTCACAAGCTGCACTTGAACTGAAGATGTTGCATGAACTGCACTGTCAGAGTTAACTAAGATGTCCAACTTTGCAGCTCAAATATATCCGGACAATGCGGGATTCCTACTGTATACAGATCCTCTGGTGATTAGTACATTTTTTCTGATGACTCATCCTAGCAACATCAGTTAAAATTGCCTTTCAGTCACAACAGTAATCTTAGCCCTTGTCTGAGAGCATGTCCTAAGCTGGGATCTGGGTGTACTGACGTGATAAATCCAATGTGCAACATTGTCTGATGTGTTACGTTCCGCTCCAGATGCCAGTAATGTGTGGTATGTTGCAGACTACTGGATCCACACAGGCACATGGTTGGGATCAAGCTACTCCTGCTAGTCTTTTATAGATGCCCCACTTAACTGTTTTTTTGCCTCAAGCTGAAGAATGGATTCTAATAGCCTGGGCTTTTTCCTGCGAGCTGTGTGGTGTTGTTTTGATAGTTCTCTAAACTGTTTCCCATGTGAAATCTAACCCAAAAATATTGCCACCCAATTCTCACCAACAGTTGAAAAATCCCCACTGTGTCTGTTTCTCTTGTAACTAGTGGGTAGATTTAGATTTTTCAGAAACTGTGAGATGCTAAATTATTGAGAGTCAGTAAAAGCACTGCAACATTCATCTCCACCCATTATGTCTCATCTCACAGAGGGTAGATTGATAATGACCTAAATCATAAAGTAGAAAAAGACATGTAACTACACCTTTTGGATGAGAAATCAACAAAGTAGGGAACCATACTAAGGAACCAATCATCTGAAAATCTGGGTTCAAGCCCTTGTGACTGTATTGCATCTGTCTTGCTGTAGTTTCCATAGGGCAAACGGCAAATCTGTTCCCATTCCAAGAGTTTATTCAAGCGTGCGTAAATAGGTCAACATATAAGGATCAAATGTAATTGCTTTACCCATACTGTAATACAGAAATAAGAACAGCAAAAAAATAGGTCAAATCATGAATGTGACCTCCTCGTGCTATCTGGGTAACGGTTGTGGGCAGCAAACACAATGACTTCTTTGATGCTTTGATGCCTGATCAAACACAGAATGAGACCAGTTTATTCCCAATCAGGATCCAACAGGGCTGTTTTGATATCCATTCATGGATAGCTGTGGGAGTAGGGATCAAGCATATACACATGCACACAATTTACCAAGCTACCCTGGAAGAGTGAGCACTAAGAGGTCTGACATATTGCCTCTAAGGCTACATGTGCATATTTCTGCTTTTGTGCACAGACTTGTAGGAGTGAATCTAAACCAAGTTTTATTTATGTGGCCCCTGTGCTCTATTTCACGACACACAGCTTAACAGGATAAGCCGTTTCCTTTGTCTCTGCTGCACCCACATGTCTTTCTCAATAGGCGATTAATTAACCACAACAGGCTGAAAGTAAGCACGAAAAAACAGGACGATTTAAGCTGTGAGGGTGTTTAGATTTCATTAGTTAGGGGGTGTTTCACCAGCAGACTGCACACAGTGAGGGGGCCCAACAGCAAACTCTGCTGAGCTGATGGAGGGAGGTGGAGCCCAGAGAGGAAAAAGGTCTCAAGGAATTCCACCACACACAGATACAAAAAGAATATCCATGGTAACAAACGCTGACCCTACCCACTTCATAGCCCATCCACCCCCTCCTCCCCAGCCCGCCTAGCTCACCAGCATGTCAGCAGGTGGTCGGCGTGTCTGCAGTGTACACCCCTACCTCAGTATCAATGGCAACCCGCCACTAGCTTGTCATTCTGCTGTAGCCATCCATTCCAAAGATCATCATCCCATGCCACAGCAAACAGGAAGCTGCGGAAAAGCTACCAGCAAGGTATACCCCGGTCTAGAGTTCAATTAAGCAAAGACTCTGACAACCCTCCACTGAGGGCACCAACTCTCACTGCACTCCGATTGTGTGACCCTCAAAAGACAAAGAGTCATGTCTTCCTCTCTCAGCCTAAAGCTATGTTTCTCTCTCTTCATCTCATTTCCTCCATCCTCCCCCACCCTGTTATGTGGAGATTTATCATCGTCTCTTGTTTTTTGCCTCCTATTCTCTCCTCTTCAACTTCTCTTTGTTATCTTCAGTTGCCCTTTACCCTGAATCACCCACACCCCAACGCTCTACAACCTTCCAGCTGTTCCATGGGTCAGGAGAAAGACGATATTGCTCAAAGCACACAAACACATTAATCAACTGAATGCAAAGAGGATGTAACAAGACACAGCAGTGAGAATCAACGCAGGAAATGAACACAAATGCCATTCAAAATGCAGCAAGTAATTGCAGAGACACAGAATTATTCTGTATGACTGCATTGCTTGTTCACCGAGGTCTCTGACCTACAGCTGAATGCTTAATCAACAAAAGCAATACAGTCCTTTATGTAGACAAGCCACATCTGTGATTAGACTGTGAGCATTGATGATAATTACTATGTTTTTCCCACTTCTATTTTGTACTGCCTTAATATCCTCAAATCAGCAACAATGAGAAGAACTATTTGTATTTGGACAAACAGCAAACAAATTAATCAAACGCACCAGGGTAAACTCTGGTGCATGTAGCCATGCAGACACAACTGCTTACGCAACAGACCATTCGCAAAAATAGGTCACTCACTATAACACAGTAAGCACAGCAAAAGGATAATCAGGAGGGGGTAGACAGATCCAGAGACAGCTAAGGGTTTTCTCCTGCATTATCATCTGACAAAATCTGGATGGAATTCCTCAAGAAAAGCCTGTTTGTTCCTGCTGTGATACATGATGTTGACTTCATGTTTAACAGTAGTGGGGAAAAAAACAGTTTTTAGTGCACATGACTCACAACTGAGATGAACACTGTCAAAACAACTTACATGGAAGAGGGCGGCCTAAAAATTATAGTATAAATCTCAGGCTGACTCAAGCCATCAGGGTGGCGGTTCATTCATTCATTCACGACATCTAATACACTCATCTTAAGTCCCTGTCCTACTTTACTTTGGTACATCCGCCTTTTGTAGGTTCATTATGCTGTAGCTGGCTGCTTTAAAACTAAGGAAACTCCCTGTTAGTTAGAGCTAAATAACAGTGGCTGCTGTATAAAACTGACCACTATGAATCATGGCAGACTAACAGCTCAGACGAAACTGCAGACACACCTTCTTATCTCAAATTACAACAATGCTTTATGTTGAACGTAGTGAGGTGAGACCAACCGAGGGAAAAAAAGGAAAGGAGGAAAGGCGAAACAAAAAAACTTTAAGACAATAAGACACAAGGCAGGAACTTTCTCACACACAAGTAAGGTTGGCCCAAGCTCCAGAATAAGGCCTACTCCAGCTTCCCCTTATATTGTGACTGACGGCTCCACTATTGTCTGTTTAGCTAGGCAGCTGTATACACACAGCAAAAATGTATCACTGCTGTGTTCCCTATACACAAAGGGATGTCTTTGCCTCCCTCTTGGCAAATATAGTCCCTAGCTACAACTAACACAGAGAAACTTTAGTCCACTGAATAGAAAAGAGAAAACAAAGAGAGACAAAAAAGAAGAAGAACTGAGGTACAGTGAAGAGCCGAAAAACAGAAAGCATAAATGAAACAATGCCATGCAGACAATGGAGTGTATCACAAGATAAAAAAAGCCAAAGGAAACAGAGCAAACAAGAACAGGAAAACAGTCAGAATACCAGACAATCTGTGATCAACAGGTACAGGCTAATCCAGCATCATGCTGTGTTTACCCAGAGGCCTGTTTCACTTCCTAAAGTTTACTGTTTGCTAGTGTGAGAGTTCAGTTGCACAGAATTGCACACAGTATCGTGACATTCCCAGCAACAGCCCTACTGTGAGTCAATTGACAGTAAAGGCACCATTCAAAAGAGTTAGTGGGCATTTCACACGGTTACATCAGCACCTTCAACCCTTAAATAAAAAAAAAAAAGATCAATTACAGAGACAAGACCTGGGAAGATGCGAATAAGAGGAGGTTGAGGAAGACATTACCGCTGCTGTATGACAGTTTAGAGGGAGATAAAAGAGGTGGTCGATTGCCAGTGATGTCCCTGTGGGAAAACAAACTCCTGCTGCTGCTGACCAAAGCAAAATTCCTGAGAGGAAGCTGAAAATAGCAGACATGTCTCACATGGGCACAGTTGGCCAGTTCTATGTCGTATGTCGTATAACTGACCCACAAATTTATCATGTAGGGGAATCCTATAGATGTTTAGTGGCCATATTCACTTAGGCTTCAGTTTTATAGCCCGTCAACACCTGTTTCTAGGATAACCTACCCCACTGTGACATTCCAGCCACTATACAGTGACTTCTGCAACAAACAGTCCATCTGAGGGTGACAGCTGTGTCTGTGTGAGTGTTGCTGGGCTGAACGTTTTGTAGTAGTTCAGGATTTCACAACATTTGTCCATATACATAAAAAGATCAGCTGGCATCCTTAAGAATTGCAGAAATCTTCCCACCTATCCCTATTCCTCAGAAAAACTCTTTTGGTTATCTTGCACCGTCCAGATAAGGGCAAGACAGCCAAATGTGTTTGGTGAATGAAGCATGGTGTACTGGAGAAGAGTTGTGCAATACTAAAATACTCTTGTTGCCTGCACATCGACAGAGGCCAGAGTGTAGGGTCAGTTCATGATGTCTTACTCAAGGATACTTTATCAGGAAGGATGCTTCCTGAATCACAGATTCTTCTGCTCTAGGCTCTCCTGACTTCTGTACCCTGTGCCATAGCTGTGCTGCTTACAGACACCCATATGGTTTCAGTCCTGTCCCACACTCACAGCCAACGCTTACAGCGCTTTGGACAACACTCAACACTGAACTAAAGCCTACCCTCTATCCCATCGCGACATGGCATACATCCCTGGTCCCACTGAGAAATTACAAGTGAGCTGCTCCCACACCATGCCTGGTCGTGTCTCCAAATCTAACCCAAACAACACCCACCCTCTCCTAATTTACCCTTCCAAGCCAAGGAGGAAATTAACAGACCACACATCAATTTGGGCCCCTCTAAACCTCAAGAGCACATATATGTATAAGCCAAAAAAAAAAAAAAAAAAAAGTTAATTACAAGTATACACATAAATAGAGATGGCTACAAAGAACTAAATGAGGTGAGGATTAGAACACCAAAACAAAACTAATCTCTTCATTTTCTCTTAATCCTTTCCTGTTCCCATCATTCCCTATCTTTGAAAACAACAGGAAATAAAAGCGAGCTCTCCTCACATGAGGGATGTGTCTACGTAATTAAATTCCTGTCCAGACCAGCTCAGCAGTGGTGACTGCGTGGTCAAAAACAATCTGTACTGAAGAAAACCCTCTCAAACTTTACATGAACACCACTGGCTGCCTGTTTTTCAAAGTAATTCTACAGGTTTATATTACCTAAAGCCCTCCAATAATCTAGAAACACAATGTAACAACCAATCCTTTCTCATTATTGATTGATTTAATGTGCATTTTCCAATGAATCACTTAATCTATAAAATGGAGACACATTTCTAAGGCCCACACTGATCTTCTCAAATCTCTTTCAGTCCAAAACCCAAAGAAATCCACAACACAAAGAAACAGCAAAACTGCAATCGAGAAACTAGAACTAGTAACGTCTTAGCATTTTTGCTAATAAAATGACTTCAAATCAATTTATCTAAATTGTTCAGGGTTGATTCTTCAAATTCAAAATATTTTTTTAAAAACCAAAAACAGAACAGAAACGGATACTTCTCTTAAGTAGGTATCTAATGTGTCACCCCGAAGACAGGGTACCTAACTTTTAAAAGTCTGCAACTTCAAAACTTACCTCAAAAATATCAGAAACAAACAAGCATGCAGGTCTCATCATATTCATTTTACAGGGGGTATATAGTGTAGTTCATGTCAACCGAGATGTCTGAATTTTACAAGTAATTCTGCAGTTTTAAAATGTAACTAACTGAGCGTAACCACTTCAGAGACACAGAAAATGAAACCATAACACTCCTATAGGGGTGTATAGCAGAAGTAGTCACTCGAAACAGAACTGGACTAAAGTTTGTGAGCTGGGGAGATGTTCATTAGTGGTTACAAAGGGCGCAACTGTGCACTGCTGCAAACAAAACAAGAAAACCACAAGGACGATGAGTTTACACCCAGTGTACGCAGTCAGTTCTAAGGATGGTCAACCTGCAGTGTGTAACACATGTCTACAGTCATTTAACCGTGACGATAGTTTTCATAGCAGGCACCGTGCGTCGGCTACTCGCTGGCTGATGTTTTAGCTAGTCGCTTTGCCTCATCTCTCTTTGTCTTCCCACGGCTTTGACACCGCTACAGCGAAGTTACTCAGTTCAGCGAAGGAACTGTGATATTTTAAAACTGGTAATGAATCATAGTAGCTGGTATGGCAGTCGGAAAACGCCAAGTTTAATTAAAAAATGTCGCTGATTGGCATTAGACGGCGAGCGGGCGCCGATGCAAACGGTCGACGCTCGACCTAACGTAGCGCTTCACTGTAACGCTTCGTTTTACCGTTTACAACCGTCAACCGTCCAACAACAACAAACAACAACAGTGAGTCGGTTAATTGTCCCTCACCTGCGAGATGCAACACGGAGTACACATTTTGCGGGGAGACAATAAATAAAATCCGTTTCAGGGGAAGACGAGCTCGCTGCTTTTCTGGGTCGCTTTCTTCTACCTCCACATGAAATCACTACCACACGGGGAACAACGCGACTGTCCCCCTCCCTGCCTGCCTGCCTGCCTGCCTGGCCACCGCTGACTCTCCTCCTCCCCCTCCTTTCTTCCTCCCTGTCTCTCCTCCCACTGCACATCAGCCACAAAAAAGCCAAACACAAAGCTGTGCTTCCTCTGCCTCAGAGAGCGTCAGGAAAGTGTCAGTAACCAGATGACTAAACAGGCCATGAAAGAGAGAAAATGTTCGAGACACTTTCAGGTTTCGTTTCATTATAAACAAAAGCCTCCCAGACAGCCAGATGTCTCACGAACATTAAGGTCTTTATGTGGTTTAATTATCACCCTATTATCCTATTCATATTACGAATATTAGAGGAATGAAATCACTGCCTTACACACAAGGCCATCATGGAATATTAGGGGAATGCACAACAGTATTCAGAGAGTTACTGTACTCTAACAGTCGGAAAGTTAAAGGTCATTTTAAATATTTGATGCCATTTTCATTGTGGTCTCATTTACATTTCCAGTTTGACACAGCAGAGAAAGGAAAGAAGGCATCAGCCCATTGATGGGAAATCCTGCACTACATACATAATTACATAATCTTGCACTGAAAAAAAAATTATCAGGAATTTTTTATGTTATGTTTTGTTATGTTGTGTTGTGTTATGTTAAAGAAAAAATGGTCAGACCACAAACATTCCTTCTTGTTTTACTTTGCAAAGAACTTCTGTTCTCCAAGCTCTACAAATAAAATCAGCCACAAAAAAGGTCCCTTTCATAAAACACCACTTAAGTTTACTGTAATCATTCATCCAGAAGAACTGATGAGAAAATGAAGGACATTTTACTTAAAAGTGTAGCCTTGAAATCATCATATAAAGAAAAATAGAACATGAAGTGACCTAGGTCTTTTCTCCTCGAGACGTTAAATTTGGCTTCACATAAGGCTCTGCCTTGTGTTATTCATGCTACAGTTGTAATCATCCCCCTGCAGTTCTGCACATACTTTAATGATTCAGACATATGATTTTTCTCCCAAAAATCCTGTGCTTGCGTTTTTGCGACAGCATGTGGGTAACTGTGAGCTGAGTCCAGCTGTGGCTTTCCTGATCAGTGAAGTGGCTGTTATATGAGCTTGAGCTGATAAGGCTGCTACTGTAGCTCTCTATGACTGCGTTGCTATTTGCCAAACCTGTCATCTGACCCAGTCACCCATTGCCGCCACACAAAGTCATTGTGTCCCACTCTCTGTGCTGTATTTTGTTCATTTATAAATAGGCTTGAATCACACAGGGCAGCCTCTTTCTGAACTTGGGCAACATGACGTCAAATCCATGACCCTCTGTGCTCAGATCCGAAAAGGCATCATACTGAAAAAGTCAGCCAAATGCATGCATTTATGTGTGTGATTTTTCCTAAAATCAGTATGACATTAACCTAAGGGAAATGTATGCATGATCGCCTTGTCAGCACTGAAGCAGAAAGCATTTAAAATTGAACAGAAAATACAAAACTGGCTTTTATTGTTGAATAAGAAATAAGATTTGATTAAATATGAAGACTGAATTTTCCAACAATGACATTCTCTCTTCTCTAATCTGATGCTGTTTGACTGAAAACCAAAAAGGCAGCAGTACGCCTGCCAGATCATCAGGCCCCTGACTTGTCAGACTGAGTTGAATCACAGCGATGTTGAAGAGAAAGAACAGGGAGGGAAAATATGTTTAGTGGCACATTGTTGCATGACACTGTAAAGGCCAGAGTCACCCCGAAGACAGGGTTTATGTCTCATAAACACACAGGCATAGACAGACCTGCCCCAACTCTCACTAACACGCTGGGTAAATAAACCATGAGTATGTTTCTGTCCACACACATTCAAAAGGTGCAAAAACAAACCAGTCTGCATTCTGTGAACTGTATGGGTGTTGTTGTATGAACTTTTAAACCTGTGGGAACATTTTGGACCTCATACTCATGACTTCCTACTACTGAGGATAAATATTTACTGAAAAAAAAAACAATAGGTTCATGATGAGTTATTAAAGTAGGTTGCTGAAAGTTTCACATTTTGTCTCAATCATAATCACACCAGGAGAATTCCATATATGCATATCCATCATTTATTGTTTTCCATACAAAAAGACATAAAAATACATCTACATGAAATCAATCAGACTTGCTAGTTTGGTTGTTCCTTTTTTCAGTCACATAAATATACACATTCCAGCAGGCTTCCAGAGTTTAGGCATCAGTGAAGAATGACCAGAGCCAACATTATTGACCACAGACAGTCTCTACTGTTCATCAGTTGCTGGACTGGTGGGTACAGCAGCACCTTGGATACTTAGAGCTAACCTTAGGCCTAATTCCCAACTCAAACGACAACTCTAAAATGTCCTAAAGTCAACCACATCCAAGCTTTTTTTCCCCCCTTGTGCTGGGTTTGGACTGCTTTTTTTTTTGTTTTCATTCCAGTAGACAATCCTGAGCAACGTGGGAAGCTGAGCCACGCAGTGGTGTGGAGATGGCGACCATCTAATTTACCAGGCTCCATCCGGTCAGAAAATGAGCTTCTTCTTCATTACAGCTGAAAATGAGACAAAGATTATTGTTACAAACATCATTTTAAAAAAACAGATTGCATTCTGTTTACACAAGTCTATGCTCAGAACAGCAGAGCCAGATACAGTACACTACAAGCTCAAGTAGAAGAAGTCTATAATGAGCAATCTGCTAACCACTAAAGTTTCGATCTACTTTAAGCGTTAGAAAATCTCCCTGTAATATACTGTAGCACAGAGCATAGCGTATAGTCAGCCCAGATATTTTCCAAAACCACAGGAGAAGCTGGAAAAGCTTTGAACCTCCCAGTAACACCAAGGTCTGCCTTCAGTAAAACATACCCTCCCACAATCCACTAAACTGTATGTGTGTGTGTTCTACTTCTCTGTACTGTGAATATTAACTGTACTTACATGTGCAGCCAACACCCTTTGAATTGGTAGGTTCAGTGAAATCGACTGCTCTAGATTTATGACCTTAGTGTGCCAGGCCATGTAAACAGTTTACTGGGCAAAAATTCACAACACTCTCCATGTAACCTTGGTGTGAGTAGGATGTTCTGAAATTTCTTGCCCTTTCAAAATCAGCCTCAAACATTTGTTGCAGACTCTGCTCCTTTTCCTGCTCAAACCACAACTTAATAACTTTCACCATAATAATATCAACCAGCTTTATTTGACTTCAAGCAAAGGGAGGGACAGGTGTGCCTCCCAGGGTCAGTGAGGCACTTTGAGGATTTTGGTATATATAGCAAATACAATTAGTGGAGGTGCCGTGTATCTACAGTAAATATGAGCTTATGTGTTCTTTACTTGTCTCCAGTCCTTCTATTTTCCTCTTGAGCCCGACTGTTTCCTTCTCCCTCAGAGCCTCAGCTGAACAGTTGGGTCGGGGGAGCTGGGGGCCAGGGGTGGGAGCAGGCCGATTACTGAAGTACCTCATCTTCAGAGCCTGGAGAAGAACAGACAAAAGTGTAAATATCTTTGTTGTGAAAGTAAATTCTCATGAAGCATAAAGGTTTATCATTTATTTGCTTTGTATATATTTCTGCTACTCTGTATGCCTTTGTAAATGTATTGCTCTAAACAACATAACATGCTTGCTGTTCAGACATCCTCAGCTCATTCCTGAGAAGGACTACCCTGGACTGATGTCTTGTCCTAGTGACCTGCTGCTTGTGGTCCCTTGAGGTTACCATAAAGGGTGATGCTAACCTTGACTCTTTCTAGAGTCTGGCAGTTTTCCATTGGGCAACTATCTTGTATAAGCGACAAAGGGCCAATCCTGTGATTTTGTTTTGCTATTTATGAATAGTTTTATATAGAATTAATAGTTTTTAATCTTCAACCCGTCAGTGCTTTATGTGTTATTTCATGTGTGCTTAGTGCCTACACTCAATTTCCACCACACTTATCATCACCTTAGAATATATATAAGAATATGAAGTCCTGTATTTTAGTTTGCTTATTACCTGTGTAGCTGTGGTCCTTGTCGAGGGGTTAAAGGTGAAGAGACCCTGTAGAAGCTCTAGCAAGTCGTCTCCAGCTGCACTAAATATATGTTCCAGAGGTGTGCCAGGAAAGATTTTGAAGGAGACGTAGTCTGGAAGACTACTCACTCCCTATAGAGACATTTGACAAACAAATGCATATAAAGATGCTGATCATCTGACAAAATCAAATACAATCACAGACATAACTGGGAAAAAACAGATACGTACAGGCCATATCTCTTCTGTGGCCGTCCCAAGAGCCTCAAAGATCTTAGTCAGCTGGTCAAGATCTGAGTCTCCAGCAAGGAATGGTATCTACAACAAAAGGAGACATACAGAGACATTAGCATGGATACAAACACAACAGTGTGGCCCTTTGTTGCCTTATTACTGTGTTTTTTTGAAGTGAGGTTTGTGTACCCGAAGGAGTAACTCTGCCAGGATGCATCCCACTGCCCACATGTCAACACCCACACCGTACATCCTGGCACCAAACAGGAGCTCGGGGGAGCGGTACCACCTAGGGATGAATGAACAGAGAGACAGAGTTAAATTTTACAGGTCTCAGCCAGTCAGTGAAACCACAAGGGACCTCTCTTACAGCAAGAAGATTAATTCTGTTAAACTGGAATGAAGCCTCCAACACCAACACTTTCTTTGATTTGCAGCTACCCAGTGGTCTAATCATACATTTTTTATAATGCATCCTGTCATATGTCTCAACCAGAGCCAAAATGATCTCATCAAAATATGAATTTTAATTGATAAAATAAAGCACATGATTTATTTATCTAAATGGATTTAGATTAGCAGAGATTTCCAATGTGCGCAACAAAAACACAAGAGAAAGAACAGAAGATTGCAAGTTCTGTGTCATTAATACCATGAGATGGAGAGACAGCACAGACCTGGTAACAACTTGATGTGTGTAAACTCTGTTGGGGCTGCCAAACGATTTGGCCAAACCAAAATCAGCCAACTTCAACACTCCATTGCCGTCCAACAGCAGATTATTGGGCTTCAGATCCTGGACATACAAAAGATATACTTTCCTGATTGTGTGAACATAGGTGTGTAATGTATATATGTGTGTGAAGTAAAAGTCCTCTTACCCTGTGTAGGACCCAGTGTTGGTGCATATACTCTAATCCCTGTAGAGTCATGAGGATGTAGGCTTTGATGTTGGCTGGAGTCAGGACTAGGCTGGTGTCTTTGATGATCACCTTAGAAAGCAAAACAAAGTCCAAGAGGCTTAAGTAAAGATGGATATCTGATGACTAGTAATCTTCGTCCATTACTTCATGTTTTTATATGGCTGTAGACCACACATTCAAAATAAAATTATGCTTATCAGAGCAGATAAGAGAATTGAAGTCAACTGGGATAGTTCTCTGTGAAGAGCAGTTTGATGAACAGCACAGTTCAGATTCAGCCTCTCACCCAGAACCTCCTTTGTTCCACCAGCTCTAAAAACACTGGCTCCAGTATCCTCTCCATAATGTTACTGACAAATGAAAGCATCCAACATCTGTAGCTGATAGGCTCATGCAGCCAAATCTAAACATATGGCCTAAAAATAGGCTTTTCGGCACCAGTAATAAGATGAGCATCATATTTCATCCTGGTGTTTGTCCTGTCTGTCTGCAGCCTGTGAGCGACTAATGGCATCAGTTCATTGTAAGAGCCAAGAGTGGAGTGATATTGATTTTTTTTTTTTTAAAGCGTGGTTATCTTGTTTGCATCATTCTATTTAAGCCTGATGTATTGGTGGTGGGCGCCTATCTGGAGCCTTGAATACTAAAACAAGCCAAAGGAGGAGGTGGGGTAAAAATATAAAACCCTTAGTGACCTTGTAGAACCGCTTAATGGTCCAGTGAGAGCACTCACACCGCTGTCTTCATCATTCTGCTAATTTTGCTAATTTTTTCATTTATTCTTATCTGACAATTACAGTGTTTTCACCTGCTCTGCTATTCAAAATACTGGAAGCCGAACATAACTCAACACAAGCTGAACAAAGCAAATACATTAATATCACAGTTGCCACACACATCAAAAATAGATATCTGGAAAAACAAAAACACACAAAAAAAAAACAAGCCAACTTCTCTTCCCCATGATCTCCTTAAAAGGGGAAACAATAAAGGCTGAAATGTCCATCTGGTGGCTCTCCAGTGAAATGCAGCTTCTTTTACAATACATTTGAATACCACAAATTAATGAGTAAATCTCTATCAAGGGAAAGCCATATGTTTAAGGGTAATAAATATTTGTACAATATGATCCAGCTTGAGAAGGGATCATTCGACTCTACATCAGGCCGCAGTTATATTTATATTGGATATTGGTCCACTGAATCACATAATATTGTACTACGGAATACCATTATATTGCAAGGAGATGCTATGAATAAAACAATAGGAAAACCAGTACAGATTTTCCAAGTGTATAATTTTCCTGAAAAGGCCTGTTAATTATTTTAGCTTTCAGGAAACACAACAGTTCCAGAAAGTTACATAATAATTTCTGTCAAGGCAAATTAATAAAGAAGTGTTGACAAACCAAAAAGCCTTATGTGTTGCTGGAATCAAAATGAGAACAAGCCCAAGATTCTTATTGGGCTGATGCACGGGGCTGTGGGCATCTTACCTACAGACAGATTTTTTTTCCCCGAAGAGTGGGAACTGTCTCACCTCAAGATCCGTTTCCATGAAGTCAAACACCAGACTGATGTTAGATTTGTGTCCAAAGGCATCCAGCAGCTAAAACACACACCACATGACATTTTAAAGTAAAACACTTCCAATATAGAGAGCTAATCCAAGTAATAAAAAGAAATATGAAACATATATGCTTACACGCTGAGCGTTTACCCACCCCAATGATATTTGGATGATGCAGCTCCTGCAGCAGTTTGATCTCTCGCAGAGCAGTCCTGTTTATACCTATTTTAAAAATGATAAAATTAGAGTCATTAAATCATCGTGCATTACATGAGTTGAACTGTGGCGTAAAAACATTAAAAGTTAGCACTCACCATCTTTAGCCTCGGTTCTGTGGCCAACCTTAATCTGCCAGAAAACAGACAGTTACTAAACATCAGCATAGCATACAAAAGCTAACAGAAGCCCAAACTTAAGCTAATTACTTCTACCTTTTTAATGGCAACTATGGTGTCAGTGGTTTTGTCCCTGGCTTTGTACACTGTGGCAAACTGAAAAGGAGAGACAGAGAGCAATGAGCACAGAAACACAGAGCCCAAAACATATATATATTTCTGTTGTCCACCATCACTGCTGCTGTGAACAGCATGCACCAGGAGGGCTTTGTTGACATTAACAACCAGCTAACGCTCGTTAGCTTGCCATCATGGTTTCTACACAACTAGCCCGACACGGGAGTGAGGAACATAAAGACAGAATCGATGATTTTTTTTTTCTCTCTGCCTACCTGACCCTCTCCGAGGAAATCCAGTTTCTCGTATCGTTTGGCTCTGGATTTCACATCAACCGCCATGGCAGCTAACTGTCACTTCATTAGGAGACACTTCCTGCCTTGTTAAAGGTCCTCAAGGACTTTTTCCGGGTTAAAGGGTTTTTAATTGGCCAACAGCGCCATCTATCGGTTTGAATGAGAACACAGCTTGCAGAAAAATGACCAGTAGGATTTCTCTTTTTTTTCTTTTTTCTTGGGCCACAACTGTTAAACTGAGTGTTTTTATAAAGGGTCTGTTTTTCCCTCATAAAGCACTTTACCATTATATTCCTGCTGCTGCTATAATAATCACAATAACTATGATAATAATATTATTAAATGCCATATGGCATATTATATTTAGCATGATTTCTTAAACACGAAGGGGAAAAAAAATCTCAGCACAAATCTGATCTGTTGTCAAATTTCTTAATGTAGATAAACTGTAAACTAAAAAAAAGTTTTTTTTATTTTTACCTTTATTTCTAGACTGCATTTTGTTTTATGTATAATATAATATAATATAAAATAATATAATAAAGCCTCTTTCTACAGATATGACTGCTATGACTAATAACAACAACAACAACAACAACAACAACAATAATAATAAAATAAATAAATAATAATAATAATGTCCCCCTTTAGTCATATTTTTCATACCTCACTTTGTGTAACCTCTTAAGCATAAAAGCAAAATAAATTCCTGCAAGCTCCTGTAGCATTTCACAGTTGATGATGCAATATGCAATGCTGTGATGGCCCTGACAGTTTGCCTTTTTTCTATTTTATTTTATTATTTTTTTTTAGCAGTTAGCAGTTTGACATTGGTCTCCTGAGAGTCTCTTCTGTCAGTTAGGAAGGTTTTGTGATCTATGCACCACTGAACACATCTCTACATCCCATCTCCATACACAGTAGATACCCTCACATCCCAAAGGATTAGGCATGGGTCCTCTCCTTTGACCCTCCCTCCTGCAGACACACACCACAGACACACACCGCAGACACACACCACAGACACACACTGCAGACACACACCGCAGACACAT
>JBBMJY010000024.1:13709017-13719943 GCA_037833715.1 Toxotes lorentzi | reverse complement strand
GTGGAAAATGCGGTTTTTTCGTTGACATTTCCCCGCTGGGGTTGGGCTTGCACTCGGAGGCGGGCTTGGTTTGACTGAAGGAAGAGGGTTACTCACTCCCCCTCCACCCCCCCCCCCCCCCCCGCCCGCCCTCCTTCTCCCCTACCAACCGAGTAGCGGATTTGCGAGGGATCTCAGGGCTGTGCAGCTCCCAGAGTGACCAGCGATCCTGCAAGGCATCGGAGGACGCACTCTGCACCGCGCCGCGGCTCTCCACCACACGAGTCAATCCGCAAGAGCCTCTAAACATCTTATTTCTGTGAGGAATTGGACCTAAGTTTCCGATTGGATTTTTTTCCCTGTGAGGCTACCTTGCTTCTGTTATCAGATCGGCTGCAAATCCTATTTTCGCTTCCCCCCCCCTCTCTCTCTCTCTTTCCAAAGCACCGTTGACGCCATTTTCCTCGGGGTTTTCTGTCAAAAAATATATACATATATTCTGGCACCGTTTGACAGCTCCCCAGGAGGCTGTCATCCCATCCGTCGCTTGTGTAAAATGTGTCTAAATGGATTGTAAATGATCTTGATAAAATATTTACACGTTAGAGCCGAGTGTGTGACAACATTAGACATGGGTAAGTAGCCCTGGTTGACTGGCCACATTCCACACCTGAATACACCTCTGCCGTGAATGTGTTAATGTTTTTATTAATGTTATAAGCTGCTGTGTTCGTCTGCTTGTTATTATGCTTTTTTTTACATGCCACCTTAACCTGTAGCCTTGTACAATATTAGTCTGTGCTATTTTTTATTTTTCAAATTCGTTAAATGACATGAAATATGTAAATTGCTCGTGGTCACATGCCAACAAATTCGGCTAAACACACGCACGCGCGCACATACTCACACCACCCACCACGCGCGCGCTCACGCACGCAGACACAGGCCACCCCAAGCGATGCTGTGCCACTCACCCTCCTTTCATTATTACTGTCTTATACCTTAGTAATTAGGTGGCACTAAGATAAAACAGCTAATTAGGTCAATGGGATGAAGTGTCCACTACACACTGATCAAGGAGCAGCTCAGCCGCTGCTGTTCACGCTCTTAGTTCAGATGTTTTTCTTTCTGCTGTGGTGGACCTCCTGCATCTTCACTGACATTGATAGTCCATCACATAGCACCACAGTCTGTGACATGCAGCAGGCAGATGGTTGTTACTCCTTCAGTCTGTCATGAGTTATGTCACATTTAACTGTGTCCTGTAAGAATTTGTGAAAGATCTCTATTTGGATGTGGTATTTTTTTTTCTGTTTGTTGTGGTGGAGTTACAGAGGCTAGAGGCAGGGGGCAAATGTTTCATGGATGAAGCCAAGTGCATGAAAGTTGTAGGTTGAAGCTCGCTCAGAATGCAAGGAGTGTGTTTCCCTTTTGACTTTGCATTCATTCTTGTTTCTTTTTCATTTGAAGCACAAATTTTCACATGCCACCATAGCTCCAGTTATGAGATGCCATTATCCATGCAAGTGTGACTTCCACATGCTGTGTCCAGTGGGTGCAGTTGGAGCCAGGGCTCCTCCAACTTGAGTTACATTTATCAGTAGCTGATCAGTTTCATATGGTGTGGAGGTTGGGGGTGAGGGGTGTCAGAGATAGTGTTGATGGCCATGCTTTGACTGTGTGGAGAATGGTGACACCCAGAAGTAAAAGGCAATACGCCACTGTTATCAGCAGCACCTAGAAACAGTCACAACCACAGCACCTTAAGATAAATAGACAAGCCTCAATGAGTCAGGGAAAGTGTGGAAAAATGGCCAAGTCTAGGAATGAAGGTGTGGAAATGAGCACTGGATAAAAAAAAGAAGAACAAGGGCATGAGATGAGAGGCAATAGTGAGAGAAGTGCATGACTTAGTAGAAAGAAATGGGGTTGAAGGATGGGTAATAGAGGTGATTCAGACTCGGATGGACCCATCGATCTTGTCTTGTTAATAGGTTTGGAGGAGTTGAAACTCTGGGTGCATTTTTGTGGCGTAAAAGTATGAAGCCGGCTATTAAACCACCTATTAGGTAATGAGATGCCCATGCCACCTTTAAATTAAAGCATGAGAAATCGATTAGGTGTATCCCCTTCTGAGCTGGATACCTCGGGTCGAAATAGGATCACAGAAAGGAGGGAGGAGGGAATGTGAACGGGATCCAAGGACAAATCTAACTGTTGGCAGGCTCTCTTAGCAGAATATCAGCACTGGAGTACCTTTTGGCAGAGCACACAGAAAAAGAGAGAGGGAGGAAGAGAGGGAGAGGTAGGAGGTGGAGGGTAAAGGAAAGAGGTAGCACAGAGAAGAGGGGAGAAAACAGAGGTGGTGGTGGTGTGGGGGAGAGAGGGAGGGGGGGTGAAGGGTAGGAGGAAGACAGTTGGGGAGTAGGGGAGGTGTTTCTGCTGACAGCCATTTTGTGGCTTCTGCTGCAGTTAAAATGGTTTAACATTCATCTGCTTCTGCGAGGTTAGGTGAGGATGGTTTTAGTGCTACCTGGCATATGGCTCATCCAGAGGAGTGTGTGCGTGCGGGAGTGCACGGAGCGGCTGCAAGGCCATCATTTTCTATTAAGGCTGTCCCACTCATGCCACTTAATCAATGTACTTCTAGCTGCCCTATAACTGAACAGATGCTTGTGCCATCCATGCTGAGCTGGTGAGAGGAAGAGTTTTATTCTGCTTTTCATATCAAAATAGAAGTTCATAATGTTCACAAAAAAACGAATGCACTCCTTGATGTGGACAGGGGAAAAGATGGCTTCATTCACCTTGCTCTGCTCTGAGGCAGAGGACTAATAGCCTTCCAGTTTGAAAACTCATGCCCGTGCCCACTGGATTTGGAAGTGCTAGAAAGCTGGGCCCGTTCCTTTTGATTTGTCTCCAACCAAAGATTGGATCCTTCTAGAAACATTGGTTTACATGATTGCCCCTTCACTAGAGGGCAGGTATAAAAGAGAAAAAGAGATAAATGAAAAACGAAAATGGCAGACAGACAATGTTCATCATCCCTCTGAGATACTCATCCACAGCCAGGGATGGCCGAGCCTCTACAACACTCTCACATCAAAGAAAAGGAAAAAAAAAAGACTCTTCACCTTGTGCAATCACACGGGCGTTTGGTGTGCTTGTGGATGTGTGAACGTGTGAGCCTGTGTGTGTGTGTGTGTGTGCTCGCATCTGTCTGCATGTGTGCATGAGCTATTTGTGAGTCCACCTCAGGCACTGGGCTGCTGGGTATGCAGCCTTAAAAGGTTGTGTTTCTGCTGCCATCTCTCTCTCCCTCTCTCTGCGTTTCTCACTCACACTCAGACGCTTTCTGCCTCTGTTTTGTCTGTGGTGTCTGTATCATTCACCATCTCTGTTCTGTCCATCTGTATTCCATTATCGATGCTTTATCGTAATTGTTTTCAAAGGACAAGGCAAAATGTTGGAGGAGTGTCTCATTCACAGCCTTTCACATCCAGCACAGGGAATGACCTTATGCTATTTGAGAGGGAAGCTGGTTAGCGCTGGCAGTTTTGAGAACATAATAAAGCTATTTATGCAGTGAGTCTGGCCTCTCACAATCACCCTGCTGTCTGAGGCTAGTCGAGGTGTGTATGTGTGTGTATGTCAGTGTGTTTGTGTGTGCAAGAGCGAGGGGTGTGGGGGGGGTGTACAGTGAGGCTCAGGCTAGCTAGGCAAGGGAGGCCCGAGGAGGGGTCAATCTTACATAAACTCTCAGCCTGTCTGCCAGTAACAGAGAACTAACACAGCTTAGGGCACCGAGTAGGGAGGGAGGAGGAATAGTCATGACCCAGCTAAGTAGTTTACACAGTAATGGCCCGGAATGAAGATTGTACTGATGTATGATGCCATTTTATTGTCACACTGGGTTATAGTTGTGAGGGGGTACTGAGTCTTATGAGCACCACCCAAAGTTTCTTTTTGATGTGTGTGCATGAGTGTGTGTGTGTGTGTGTGTGATGTTGTGTTTGGCAGCTGTCTCTTTTTCCTGTCATTGTCCTCAGTCACATGACAGACAGGGTGGCTTTCACACATGCCATTAGGGCGAGTCACCAAGCTGACATTAGGGACTGGGAGGCTCCTGAAGGACCAAACAGGGTCATATGGACACTGTCCGATCAGACTGGGGACTGAGCCTGGACTCACTGTCTTTTGGTTATCCCTGTAAAACTTTGAATACTTAAAAGTTATTGAGGCACCACAGCAGTGGTTTTGCATGTTTCAGCCCATTAAATGCAAACTGACTTTACTGTACATTACTTTCCAAAGAATACCAAAAGTTTTTGGGCTGATTTCCCAACTTCCAGGCAGCCTGAGGCTTCATACATTTTAGTGGGTTATGAAAATCAACGTTCAGAGAGACTTTCCTGAGATAGGTAATCCATCAAACTGAATTTTTAGCCTCTGTATTTTTTATGTGTCAGTGTTACTGATCAATGTAACTCTTGTTGTTGTGTGGTTATGCAGTGAGCAGGGTCTGTTTTGAAGACTCTTTTTACTGGAAGCGTTAAATTAAGGAGGCTGTGACTCTGGAGATTTTAGATTGGCAAAATGTATTGCAATCACAAGCTTTGTTGTTTGGAAATCAAGCTCAAAAGTCAAACAATTACAGTGTAAAAGGTATAATGGGAATTTGGTAGTTTCTTGCATTAAATAAGTTGCTGCTGGGCAGCTAACTTTGAAGTCTCACCGTAGGATAGATTCCTTGAAGGCAACAACAAGGAATCACTTTCAGAGGAGTCCCTCCTCAGAAATGTAAATACCGTGACTATGACACAAAAATAAAGCACACTGAATTTTCAGTGTGATGATGGATTGCTCACCTCAAATATATTTTGCAAGTTCCATTTCATACTCCACTCAGTGAATGAATCAATGATAAAAATTAATGATTTTCAGCAAGGTAGGAAATCAATCTGAAACCTCATTAGTATGCTTTTGAAAATGGTTGGCAGTATCAACTCTGCCATAGCTGCCATGAGGTGGGTTCATAAGCTGAAACATGCAAAACCACGGTTATGGCCCTTTAAGTCTTTTTCATACTTAACCACCACAGAGCTACCAGAACCTACATCAGTAACCCTTATGAGTCAGTTTTGAAAGACAGTGGTTTCAGAATGGCAAACCTTCTGGCTAAAGAGAAGGCTCACAGAAGCAAGCTTTTTCGTTTTTATTTAATCTATCAAATGTGGTAGAGAAAACACTGACTTTGACCTCAGGCTGGGACACTTTTGTGTGCAGTCGTACACTGACAAGTTTGTTGAAATACCGCTGTGGATTATGATTATTCAATCACACTGTAAGCATGTGCTGTGAGGCCTGTTGGGTATTATAATGGGGATCAGCTGTTAGTACAGTAGCGTGGGCTGGTACAGGAGTGCACACAGAGAAAACACGCACATAGATAGTGCAAAATGCCTACAGTAACCATGTCGGAGAGTGTATTAGCGGGTGGTAGGAGGTGGGTAATTCTCAGTGTATGCTGTAAACCTTTTGTGCTCTCAGGTCATTGTAAGTCTGCAGCAAGCAATAAGCTTTCACTTGAGTCATGTCCGCAGGTAGTGGTCTAGCCTGGGTTCACATCAGTGTAAATGGTGTCAGTCTAAGCTCAGTGTGTGAGACAGCATTCCCCACTTCCAGCTCAGTCATGCCTCATGTCATATTGACTGATGGGATTCCCTGGAGCTGTAGTGAGGAGTGTAGTCCAGTGTTTGTTTTGGTTGCTTTCTGCTTTCTGCCTGTGTGTAAGTAAGCCTGCGTAAGTGCATATGTGCGTTGGAGTTAATTGTGTAATATATGTCTGCGCCTGCATGTGCAATGATCCAAAAATTAAGACTTGAATCCACCGCAACGTTTTTCTCTAGAGAGCAAAAACAGCAGCAGTTATGCAGAAATGTACTGTCATTTGTGTGCCTATTTATGTGCATTAAGTGTATGGAGTTTTTCATGCATGTGTGTAGCAATGCCACTGCATGCGTGTGTAAAACAGTTCAGACGCTGGTTTTTCCAGACCAGCTCGTAAACCACATCTGGGGAAAGAATTTAGATTCCTTCCCTCCGTCTTTCTCTGCTGCCTTCCCTTTTCCCCCTGTGTGATTCCCTCCCTTCTTCCCAGCTCTGGTGAAAAGAAAAAAAAAAACACAAGTCAGCTTCTTTCATTTTTTCCTGTCTTGTGTCCTCAGGCTAACTTCAGCCTGGTTTTAGAGCAGAGAAGAGGAATGTCTTATTTTGTATTGATCACTACCGTCTGCATGGCTCTGCTTTAGTTCTGTTGTGGGGATAGAATGAGGGACGAAGTGATCAGGGAGGAAAGTAAGTGGTAGTGGGTGTCTAAAAATGAGTTTGTTTATGCGAGGCACAAAATGCAAATGAGTGTGGCAGCATGTCTCTATGGCTCCGTGATGAGCGTGTGTGTTTGTCTTCATACACAACAGGCAGCTAGTGATGTTGATGACAGCAGACAGGCCTGTGCTGAGACGCAGTGCTGGAATGGAAGCTATGGGGATGACAGGACAGGATGTTTTAGCCGCCCCTCTTTTACTAATCATATCATTCACCTGTTCTCTCTGCAGACTGTCCCTGGCTTCGCTGTGTTCCTGTGGGACAACCAACACAACCCCAGTAGCTGACTGACAACAACCAACCAGCCGGACAGACTACTGTTCTCTATCTTCCTTTTGGCTGGCCGCTGCTGCTTCCCCCATCCTGACTGGCTCTGGCGGGAGCGTGGATGGAGCCAAGGGATCTGGTTGGCTCGGCCCGACCCAAAGAGGTGGAGTTACAGGGAGGCAGGGTGGGGCCAAATGAGGACCAGGAAGGAGCACAGGGCATCGGCTTGGTGTGCAGTGATGATGTGATTAACGGTGCCATCAGTGAAGGGGAGGGGCTAGAGGAGCAGGGGGAGGGGCTTCTGGAGGAGCAGGAGTTCTCCATCAAGGAAGCAAGTTTCCAGGAAGGAAGTCTAAAGCTGAAGATCCAGACCACCAAGCGCACCAAGAAGCCCCCTAAGAGCCTTGAGAACTACATTTGCCCACCAGAGATCAGGATGACCATCAGGCCTCCAGTTGGAGAGGGCAAAGCGGGGCGGCAGGGACGAACAGGAGGCGGGGCAGGAGCAGGACGGGGCCAGAGGGATGAAGAACGAGGACCCCCCAGAAAAAGGGTAAGTCACCACCCCTGTAAATGCTGCGGCTTAGGTGTGGTTTTAGTTTTCATGACTTAGTGAAAAACTCCTGTGGCTTCTTCCTATCCGAACATCTCACCCCCGATCTCATACATTCCACCTCTTGCTGCACCTCCCTCTGTCAGTAGCTCCTTTCCCTGCTTGGTTACACAGGGTCAAAGTTTGCTGTGTAATTGAAACCAGTCATGGCTGGCTGAGATCACACAGTGACACACACACACAGAGGCACACAACACACACACTCACATAGGAGCTGAGAATAGGGCTGACATAAGCAAGTGACAGCTGGTGTCTGCTCTTTCCATTTGTGGTCATATACAGAGACCTTTTCCTGTCTCCTCTCCTCTCCTCTCCTCTCCTCTCCTCTCCTCTCCTCTCCTCTCCTCTCCTCTCCTCTAATGAAATCAGCTCTTGTGGGTCACGCCCCTTCAACCCCCCTTCCTTCATCACACCCTTTACACTGGTGTTTGGTGTGTGTGTGTGTGTGACACTGTGTATGTACAGGTCCTTGGGGGAATCTAGAGTTTGCAGTGTGTGTTGACCTACGCCGTGGTGTGTGTGTCCAAACCTGACAGCCATCTCGATGTCACTGAGCTCGACAGGCCCAGCAGGAGCGAAGGCGTCATGTTGTCAACATGACGTGGGGCTGTGTCTTGTCGTGTTGTGCTTCAGTCTTGTGGTTTTAACTCAGATTCAGGGGGCTCATGAGGTAATAGGGCTGCGTGACTGTTGTGTTAACCAGTAACCTAGACTCGCATCATCAGCTATATCTCTGGTTGGGTCAGTGTTTAAGAGGGGTCTGATGCAACACAAAAGAAGTGGGCTGTTCAGATTTCAAAAACCAATCAGCATTATCATGGATTTGTTATTGAGGGAAATTTGTGCATGGTTAATCAGCCATGTAACATCAGCCCTGCTGTACAAAAAATGTTACTTTTTTTTCTCAGATAAGGTCTCTAAAATCAGATAATCAAAGAAAATACAGAAGTTAGCTAATTAGAGGCTACATACTGCTCATCCTCTCTGTTAGGAGGCCTGTAGTTTCATGAAGTCAACTGTGTACAGGTGTGTTGTACATACTTTATATTACTGTTACCCAATTTCGGGGTTGGGACCCAGAAAAGTGGTTGAAAGACAAATCTAAAGGGGTTGCAACCAAGAGAGGAAAACAGAAAAAAAAAACATTTTGCTACACAAAGTTTTACTTTTTCAGACTTGCCTATTATTATTTTTCTTATGAATTACTGGTTTCTTTTTGTTATAGGGCTCTAAAGATTGTTCAAATAGAGCAGTTTTTGGTTGAGCTAGTAACAATGAGTAGACATTTGCAACTGTTGACAAGTGGTTGCAAGTAGACATTGTCTCATAAGCCAAAAAGATTGCTGCTCTGCATGTACGTCTGTTGGGTTTTTTAAACAATTGGAACATTGGTTGAAATCACCAGCCCACACCAACACCTTGTGCTCAAAGTCTGGGAAGTGATTCAAATACGAAATTGCAACCAAGCTGGAAAGAGAACATGTGGGTGTTGCTTTGTCATCTGCAGGTTTTGACATCATCCAAAGCCACAGTTTCAGCTATTTTGCCTGCAGGATGCGTATTCTCACCGCAAAGTAGGCTATGAATACGTATGACCTGTTGTTACCTTGTTGTAAAGTATGAAAACGTGTGTTTGTCACTAAACATTTTCAGTGTTTATATCCATGAGTAAAATGAGTGAGCTGAACCCTGCACTCTGATGTTTGGGCAGCCATTCCTAATCCAGCGCCATCAGTCCCCCATTTGGAAGCCCACTGCTACAGTATGATTGACAGAGGTTGTCATAGTGACAGGGGCAGCAAGCTGGTCTCTATTGAGGTTTGAGGTTTTGGGGGAGATGAGGGGAGGGGAGTGGAGGATGTGTTGGTGTTGATTGAGATCAGTTTCAACCCTTCTTACCCTGCGCTCTGTCCCTCAACCACATCCTCCCCCATCCCCCTTCCCTCTACACCCTGCTCCCGCCTACATCCTTTCCCTCCATCCACCCATCACCTGCCGCCTAATACAGGCAGGCTCAGTGTAGAGGAACGGGTTAAAGAGGGAGGCTGGGCTGCTCTCTGTCTTTCTGTCTCCCTCTCTTTCCGTGTGTGTGTGTGTGCACCGAGGTTAAATACTCTCTTTGTGGTGTGTGTGAGGCTGTGTGTCAGGAGGGGATGGGAGGCAAGGGGGGGAGCAGATGGACAGCCTCTCTGCTCTCTGTTGTATTGTGTCCAAATCTACTCTTTCCCTCTTTCTCTCTTTCTCTCTTTATCTTTTATCTGCCTCTCTTTCTCTGCCTTTCCCCTCAGTCTTTTCTTCCCTCATGTCTTCCTCTTTTCACTCACTCTTTTCTTCCTCTTCCTCCCTCTTTCACCCTCTGTTGTCTTGTAGCAGATGGCAGCATGGGGCAGCAGCAGCAGCAGCAACAGAGCAGAAGCCAGAGTGTGATCAAGAGATGGGGAGAGGAGAAGGGGGTTGTGGAAAGAGGAGGAGGTGGAGAAAGGAGGTGGGGGTCAGGCATATGGAGAGCCTGGTTAAGGGGCCCCCTCAGAGGGAGTGTGTGTGCGTGTGGTAGTGTGGTGAATAGAGGAGGGGGAGAGGCAGGATACAATAGATGCCCATTAAGACAGAGATTTGACTCTAATAGACAGAGAAGGGGAGAGACAGACAGACAGATAAGTAGGCAAACATGTAGAATGGCGCAAAGAAAGACATGGAAATGCCAGGTTTTAGCCAATTTCTTTCTTTTGTAAGCAGCATAAGAATCTGCTGTCAAAACTTCTCTTCTCCATTTAAGATAAGATTAAACTTTCAGCTATTCATATGAGGAAACTGGGATGTTCCAGCGTCAAACAGCAACAGGACAAACATGAAGCAAAACCTGGAATAAACACAACAAAGATGCCAATATAGATCATATCAATCTGACTAATTCAGCAGTGGAGATGAGGAAGAAGGTGTGCTTATGAATTGTAAAATAAAATTGTGAAACGCAGGGATTTAAACACAGGCTGTGTCCAGAAACACTCTGTGTTTGTCATATAGTGTATTACAATCCCACAATGCAATGTTTGTCATGCGTCTCTACACCTGTGAGTGATGACGCAAAATGACAATGATTCAGAGGTGTCCAAAATCACAATTTACTGCCCAATACAGAGTGAATTACTGAGTGTCTGCTCTGTAGGGAGTACTGAATGAGTGAACGAGGGAGAGAAGAGAAAAGGAAAAAAACATGTTGTTTTCCTGTCTTAAAGGAAATCTCACCCTCCTGTCATCGTCATAGCAGGCATCCATAACCAAGGGGGTCAGTGAGCAGACATGTTGTGTCAGGGGACAGACCCACACACACACATAAACGGGATATGATGGGCTCCCCTTCTCTGTCTCCAGCTGACATCACACACATGCTGAACGTCCTCTCACACACGGCTCTTTGTCTGGGCACGCTGTGTGTGTTTGGAAGATGAATGTGTGTGTTCTAACGGATTGGGTCCTGGGTCAACCACTGCATCACTCCTCCAGACACACATGCCCACACGCGCACACACACAGACACACAGTTATCGGTCCAATGCTTACACATGGGGAAGCACACGCAAGCTAAAATGTATCCAGTCTCTGTTTCTCTCTCTCTCTCTCACACACACACACACACACACACACACACACACACACACACACACACACACACACACACA
>JBBMJY010000024.1:13681804-13708917 GCA_037833715.1 Toxotes lorentzi | reverse complement strand
TCTCTCGCACACACACACACACACACACACACACACACACACACACACACACACACACACACACACACACACACACAAATCATGTTGAGCAGTGATTGCAGTTAGAGAGAGTGTTTTCCTGGTTATCTGTCCAGTACTCTGGACGTGCCAAATGTGGCTCTTAATCCATTTCACTATCTGTGGGGAGAGATAAGCCAGAGCTTTTCCAGGAGTCCAGCCCAGGCTATGTGTTGTTGTTGTTTTATGTGTGTGTGTGTGTGTGTGTGCGTATGTACATGTGTTTGTATTAGTGGGTGTATGCGAAACCCTGACGCTAGACACACACTTATCTTGTCTTGACAGCCCCTCTGCTTGGTGGTCCCCCTGGCTGTGTGTATGTGTGTCGCTGCTTGGTGGTCTCCCAGCAGTGTTTGGGATTATTATGTGTTAGTCAAGTGTATTCATAAGGAAATTAATGCTGCCACAGTTGCCACGTCAAGTGTGTGCGCATGCAATGCATGCACATGCGTGTGCGTGTGAAATGGTTAGCCTTTTGATGTCAGCTTTTTTATCCTTGGCTGAGATGGCGGTTGGTGACCTGAGGGACTTCATGAGCTCATAAAATAGGAGCATGTGTATGTGTGTGTGTGTCTGTGTGCGTGTGTGTGTGAGCTGTGTGTGAAGCAATCCTTGTGTGATTTATGAATGTGTATGAACATGAAATGATCACCTCTAATATGTCCTGACCAAACTGCCACATTATATACATCATATACATTTTTGGGTTGTATTTCTTTGTGGTGAAAATATCCAGGCTTTTATTTTGGTGTGCATGTGTGTGTGTGTATACGTCCTCAGTGTGCCGTCTCTGAGAGTAAGAGCTGGGAATGCTTTAAGGGGCGTTTCCCTGTGGTTGATGGGGGATGGGATGTGTATGTGTGTGTGTGTGTGTGTGTATGTGTGTGCCTGCATGCTGGGGAGGGGTGAGTGATTTAGCACCACTGAAACACCAGCTGTCCATCTGTGTCTGACCCCCATACACACCCTGTACACACTTGAAACACACACCGACACCTACACTGACACAGACACACACACATCTCCCCGTATCTAACCTCAGCGCTTGACTATCTCTCAAACCTGAAGGAGACCTAGCCAAAACACAAGTTGTTCATCTGTCTTTCTACCACCAAACACACACTCAAAAACACACACACAAACATATATTACATAAAGCAAGATTGCTCCCTAATCAGCTCTGCAGTAGTGTTGCTGCTGCAGTGTATCCACAATGAATGACTCTGCAAGGTCACTCCTAGTGAGCACATGCACACACACACGCACATATGTACACACCCAGACACACACAACCACACAAAGGAACGCTAGAGGCTGGCAGAAGAAGAGATGAACTTTGACCCTGCCGGACATTCAAAAGTTGAAGTGATAGCTAGACTCCACAGTTGTGTAAGCCTCTGTGTGTGTGTGTGTGTGTGTGTGTGTGTGTGTGTGTGTGTGTGTGTGTGTGGTGTATTGTTTGTTTGTGGGAGTAGGTCAGGGTTGAGACAACTGGAGTCTGGCCTTTGCTTTCTTACCCTCAGGGCTGGATTTGGTGTGTGTGTGTGTAGTGTGTTTGTGCTGACCATTTGGTTGGAACTGTAGCTAATTTCTCAATCAGACACACACATACCATCTTCTCAATCCGTCCCGAAGGTCAAGCCCTATTCATTCACTGTTGTGTCCACTCACAGCGGGTTGCTGTTCCTCTTCAGGCAGATGCAAGCAGACTATAATAGTCAGTATAGCTCAAGTTACATTTTAATGAAGACCTGGGGCCGCTACTTGCACTTAAAGAAATCCAATGGCTCAGTCAGAGACCAGTTACTGGTGAACATGAAGGCATTTTACAATGTCAATAAATGCATTAATTTGGGTTTTATCTCTTAAAAATAGCAGTACAATTTTTAGGATGTGTTACAGTTGATAGTCATTTTCACAACAGCAAGTAATATATACAAAACAGATTTTGTGTAGTAAAAAGAGCACCAAGTCACCCATCAGCTATAAAGAAAACAAGTAAAAGGGAAGCCTAAATCAAAGTGGTCATGGTTTTGATATGGCAACATCAATATGAGTGTTGACTCTATAAAAAACTTATACAGGCCTGAGTCTAGTTTTTGGACAGCGGTTGACTTTGACTCACATAAATGTGGGATGATCTGGAGGGCGGCCATGTTTGATGTCCTCTGCGGTCACGAATGATGTTGAGTCACAGCATCATGTGTTCTTGGTGGCTGCTTTGTTAGTATGGCTCCATCATGCCTCTGCCTCTGTGGTTAGTCAGTGTGTGTGTGTGTGTGTGTGTGTGTGTGTGTGTGTGCGTGCGTGTGTGTGTGTGTGTGTGTGTGTGTGTGTGTGCATGCGCGTGTGTGTGTGTACATGCAAGTATGTGTGCGTATGTGAGGAGGATTGGATCCTGTGGTTTTGAAAGGAGGTCCAGCAGGGATAGAGAGTGATTTGGTGCAGGGAGGGGAGAAGAGGGGATGATGGGAGTCAAAGGAAGGGAGAACCAGGCGCAGAGTATTGACTTTCACTGTGTCTCACTTGAAGCCTAAGTGTGTTTGTCAGTGAAATCTGATGGCCCCATCAGCTGTCTGGGACGCGCCTGTCAGAAGGGGTGTGTGTGTGTGAATGTGTGTGTGTCTGAAAGCAAGAGAGGTGACAGGGGAGGGGTGTTGGTGGGACTCATGACTGACGTTTAAAACAATATTTTTAAACCACATTAACATTTTTAACATAGGTTAACAAACATCCAGACACAATCACCAATATGTGGTGTAAAACATTTTCACACTGAAAACATGTAATCATACATGCCATTGAAATTTCCCAGCTTGGGATCAATAAAGTATATCTATCTAAACTCCTTGAAGCCCTGTAGCTCACCTGGTTCATTGCAGGCCCTACATCAAGGCTGGGTCCTTGGTGCAGTGGCCTGGGTTAGGATCCCTGCAGGGTCCCTGCAGTGGACCCTTTGCCGCGTTTCCTGTCTTTAGTCACTGTCATTAAAGGCAAAATGCCCAACATTAAAAAAAACCCTCTAAGCCTGGGCTTTTCAGACTTTGTGTGTTTCATTCTCCCCAGTTCTCTGCTGCTTTTCATGTCGTTGTACCAGGCTTTGTAAAATAATCCGTCTGTAGTTCTGCTGTTTATTTATGCTCGTTGTCTCTTAAGTATGGATGCGGACATGAATAAATTATATAAATGTGTCTGTCTGTCCTTCTGTCTGTGTGTCTGTCCCTTGGGGCAGCTCAGACTAAACAAACAGCTGTGTTTATGAAGCTGGGAAGAGCCACAAGGGTCTTTCTGTGTAGTGGTCCATTTCAACACACACACACACACACATGCTCACATGCACACATGCACACAGACATATACACTCCCTTATGCTCTGCGCACCTCATCATTTACCTGCCCTCTGTTGCGTTTTTGCCACCTTCTGTTTACTTCCCTGCTCAGCCTCTCTCTCTTGGCCCCATCTGCTCAGTGTAATGCTCGCTCGCTCTCAGACTGAGAGGAATGCCACTCCGTGTGACCTCTCACCTACAACAAGGAGGGGTGCCGGTGTAGACGAAGGAGTGAGGGGCAGCTGCAGTCATGTGCCCAGGCCTGGAAGGAAACACACACACATACACAGAGAGCGAGGCTGTTAGCTAAAATTCACCTACTCACATTGTAGCATAGTTTTGTATGCACTGGTGCAGTTCTAGATGTAGAGCACGGATTCTCCTGTCTCACTTTGGGACCGTCTGAGAAAGTGTAGGATACTATGTTTTGGTCTCTCTCTCTGTGTGTGTGTGTGTGTGTGTGTGTGTGTGTGTGTGTGTGTGTGTGTGTGTGTGTGTGTGTGTGAACGTGCGAGTGGAGTGCAGCCTCACACAAAGGAGTTATTGTTGGTGTGAGGGGGCCTGAGGGGAGGCGGGCAGTCTGATTGGCTAAAACTATTGTGTCTCACTTTGCCCATTCTCTCTGTCACTGAGGATGTCATTACAGTGGCTCTCCAACTCCCTCCCTCTCTCTCTCTCTCTCTCTCTCTCTCACAAGCTGAGGATCATCTGAGGACTTGAGAATATTCACAGAAATGTGTAGACTAAGAAATGAAAGTGTTACTTTACAAGCTTTAAACTTGAAGTACAGACACTAGACTCATTCTTGAAGACACAGTAATTCCTCTGTCAGCAACTATTTGAGAGCATCACTTGCTGGAAAACAATTTGCTTTCCAGTAGTGGTGCAACTAATGGTTGGAACTAATGGACCCTAGAGTCCAAGCTAAGGTCTTCAAATTGTGTTTTTTGTCCAACCAACAGTCCAAAGATGTTCAGTTTTACTTTATATAAGGCTCATATAACGGTATAAATCCTCAAGTTTGTGAAACTTGAGTATTCGCACTTAATGAAATGACTGAAACGATCATTAAAGTTGTTGCTTCTTTGGGACGTCCTGGTGGTGATGGGGTTTAAGTTGCTGACCATGTAACAGCAACATCCATAGTTTGAGTCCAGCGAAGGTTCTCTGCTGCATGTCCTTCCCACCCTCTAAATCCAAGTGTTTCCTGTGAGCTCTATGCTGTACACTTTCTAATGCTGTTTTGTCTAGGTTTTCTTTCAACTTCATTTTCAGACAATTGACTACTTGATTACTCTTATCAATATACTCTTACTTTGCCTTTGCTCTTTAACAACGATAACTTAATAATAATTTAATGTTTAAAAAAACATGATGTCTCCATTACTTAGTTTCGTAAATGTGTGCAGAAAGACACAGGTGATTTCTTCATGTTTGTTTCCTCACTTACTAGACAAAGGTGCATTAGAGTGCATTATTTTTTATTTATTTTAACTAATGAGTGAGTGAGGCTCTGCTGTTACAGGCCACTGTTTGCCAGAGAGGAAGTGTTTAATCTCAGCGCAGCTTCTGTCTTGAATTACCCATCATTCCACACAGGAATTCATCCCTTAGGATTTAGAGCAGCTCATTGGCTGTTAATTGTTTCCTGTTGTACAGAAGTGGTATGATTGGGTCATATGGTGCGCAGAGTACAGTGAACAACACGTTCCTTTAGTTTTGTACTGTGTGTTGTGAGTATGTGTGTATGGGTGTGTAATTTACTTACCCCCAATAGATGCATTGATTAATCAGCATTCTGTCTATTCATGCAACATTCCAACCTGTATTAGACTTGTTCTTGTGCTTTCACACAGAGAGAAAGTGTGTGTGTGTGTGGCCAGTCTCCATGCTGTGTACATTTTCTTTGTGCTGAGCTTGTGAGCTGACTGAAAAGCATAATGCTGTCACTGGAGGTTCAGCCACATCCATGAAAGGAACAATTGGTACATAATCGCTGTAATAATCACTATGAAAAAACTCCCCTAATGTGGTTCTTAGCGCTATTCACAGGCAGGACGCACATATGCCTGCGCACGCACCATTAATGCTAATAGTGGGGATTAGATGTATACTTTGTGTAGCATGTAAATGTGTCTGTCATTACTGAGCAGGTGAAAACCTCCAATTGCACCGTAATAACATGCTTCGGCTCAGCCAATCACAGGCTTTTGTTCAGATTGAGTCATCTACATCTGAGCGTGTCTGAAGAGACTGTGACAAGGAGACTCTTGGGTGTTTCGCTGCTATCTTTAGGAGCACTCCAATCTGACGGATTACTGCTGTGGACGTAGGAGGGAACATTTTACTTGAGACCTACTGCTGTGCATTAAATCTGGTTTCTACTGTACAGTTAGCTAAAGGACAAATGTACTGTCGATCCAAGGCTCAGCAGGGAGGGTGTATAACAGCATGCAAGGAAGAATATGCTGAAGAAAATGTTTTTGGCCCGAATAATCAAGCCCTTCTTGGTAAACTGTGGCTGTAGGCTGAACACATAGTTTTGGAATTGCAGCATTAGTCCAAGAGTGGAAGTTTTGAATGGAGCCCAATTTCCAAACTTTCCCACCCAACTTTCCCAGAAGATGCTTTGGCTGGCACAGATGCCATCAGATCTGAGATAGTAAAGCGCTGGCTAAGGCAGCGCATGCTGAGTGAAAACAGACAGGCAGACACACGCATACACACAATTTTAGGCAGCGGGCCTGATCCCAGTGATCCACAAACTGTCCCACCTTGACACCCCCCCTTTTTCCCTTTCCCTTTCTCCTCCCTCTTTTCTCTCCCCTGCTGTGGGTCTCCTCAGGCGCATGAATGGAAGTCTTTATTCCCAGGAGAACTGGTGGGAAGAACGAGAGAACGAGAAACAGGGATGGGGTGGGGTGACGAGGGGTGGGGGTGCTGTGAGAGTGGCTGCAAGATCAACACAGTGCCACAGCTCCTCTTTTCTCCTCCACCGCTTTTCCCTCCTTTTCTCAGAACCCCCCCCCCCCCTCTCCTAAGTGCAGTGGACACAAAGCCGTGTTAGTATTCATGGTGTTTGTTTGCTGAGGAGCTCTCTCTCTCTCTGTGTGTGTGTGTGTGTGTCTGTGTGTGTGTGTGTGTGTCTGTGCACTGAGCTGTCAGAAACACAGATCACAGAGAAGCAGCGCTCTGTATGGAGCTAGAGAGGAGCGGGCGGGAGGGGGGGGGGGGGTATGGGTGCAGAGGAGAGGAGGTGGTGGTAGTTCCCACAGGGGGAGAATGGTCAGCTCCAGAAAAGAGAAAAGAAGAAGAAAGGGAGGGATGAGATGAAGGGAGGCGGGGGGCAGTGCACGAGGCCACGGGGGCAGGGGGAAACAGCGTGGTGTCAAAGCCAAGGAGAGTGCGTATCTGACAAGGACAGAGAGGGAAAAGAGAGAGCATCATATCAATCATAAGGTTTTGGAGGGAACTAGTTGTAAACGGGTCTAGGCACCTCTCTTCTTGTTTTTCTGCTGGTCCTCTTCTTCTCTCCCTCCCTCTCTGCCGCTCTCATTCTTTCAGTAACCCCTACACCCCTCCCCATCCACACACCCCTCCCAACCCCTCTCTCCCCCTCTGTCTCTCTGTGCCTCTCTCTCTCTCTCTCTTTCTCTTTGTGTGTCTGTCTGGACAGCTGCCCAGTTCCATACACAGGGAAAAATGAAACACTCTAACCACCGGGCGTGCAGCCAAATAAAAGGCTGCGAAAAACTATTTGAAGGGCAGCATGTTTGTGTGTGTCTGTGTGTGCGTGCATGGAGTTTGTGTATATGTTTGCTGGCGTCCATGTGTGTATATGTGTGCTGGGTTGTGAGACTTGGGTGTGCCTGTTTAGGGTGTTCTTTCCCAGTATAATGGTGCAGCCAGGGTGCTCTGTGCATGTACATGTGGGTGTGAGGGAGAAGTTCCACTCTGAGGTTCGGCTTATTCAACAGTGGAAAACTAAAGGCTGCAGGAGAGGAAAGGCCAGGATGGGCCGCCACATACCTCCGCTAACATCAAACTGGAGCACAGAGGAGTGCAAGATTTTACATCCAAATCCTCGATTTAAAACCCCCTGCTGAGTGTGAATGTTACATTCAGACACAAACACACACACACGTTTGTCAGTATATATATGCTGACTCATTTGCAAAGTGCCTTTCAGTTGGGTGATTGCAGCACTTAGTCACATATTATCCATGACCTGCTCCGCTGCGCTCTGACCTTATCTGATGGTTACATCACCAGTGGAAAGGAATGTGCAGCTCCATATCTGCCTGCATTCTGGTGTTGAAGAGCCTTTGTGTAACTGACTGAGGCCACTCCATGTTGTTACAGTGCTGGCCCAGAGGAAGACATCCTAAAAATGGTTGTTGACCTAGCTGTGGAGTACGACCCTTAACCCCTGAACACAGCCCCGAGAGCCTCAAGGGAGGGAGAGTGCATCAGATGGGCTGAGGACTAAATGTGGTTTGGGTCTGTTTTGTGCTGGTCTGAGGGGACTTGAAGAAGAAGGACAGAGCAGAAAAGGCTGAAGGCTC
This sequence comes from Toxotes lorentzi, assembly GCA_037833715.1. Lineage (NCBI taxonomy): Eukaryota > Metazoa > Chordata > Actinopteri > Toxotidae > Toxotes > Toxotes lorentzi. The sequence goes on along the minus strand of JBBMJY010000024.1, from coordinate 13,700,966 downwards.
ACACAGCTCTTGTGCTTGTGGGTTGCTCCAGGGTCAGAGTCCACGCTAGTGCTGATCTCCTGACCGCTGCCCCCTGCTGCAGGCCAGCAGTAACACAGGGAAGTGGCAGCCTCTATTTGCAGTGTATGTACAACAGAGAAATAAGTGCAGCAATATTTTTTTATATGGCATTGGTGCAGCTGTGTGGAAACTTAGGAGTATACAGTTTTAGAGTACATGATAAGGACAACAGGAACTCCAATACAGTGATAAAGGGGTTATGCAAAACATTCAATAGAGAAATGTGCACTGTGTATATCAAAATGTTAAGTAATTAATAACTGAAAAACTGTTAAGCTGTATGAGTGAACAAGGATGAACCTGTCGGGAAAAGGCAAGGAGAATATGGAGTTCTTTTCACACCATGTTGACTACAACAACCATTGACTGAGTACCTCAGTCCATATAACCACTATTTATATTTGCTTGTGTGTTTTCCCTGGAAATGCTTCATGGAATGTGAGAGGCATAGAGGAGGGGAGAGGGAGGAGAGGGTGGTTGAAGGGAGGAAACTAAGAACAAAAAGCTGAACTGGTGCCAATAACCCAACCTCAACCGGAAAGAGGGGGGGGGGCTCCCTCTTTCTGTTTTTTTCTTTTTCTTCTCTTTAGCTTTCCTATCAATAGTAGGAGAGGTATCCATGCTTCCTCTCTTTATTATCTCTTTGTGGTTGCTTTGTGGTTACTTGGGAGGATACATTTAATGTGTGTGTGTGTGTGTCTGTCTCTAACCACCTCCATCTACCTGTCTGTCTCTTCATCTGTGCCCTCCTTTAACCTGAAACAGCAGGTATTCTAGGACAGGTTAAATGAGAAAGCATGTGTGTATCAGGTGTCTGTCATCTTATCCCTCTGTGGACACACAGCATCTCTTCTCCAGTGTCACTGTGCACACACATTCACACTTACATAAACACACACACATACATCTCAGAGCTGAAAGGATACCACAGCAGTGTGTTCAGGAGATAAATGAGAGTGCGCATGTATAAGCACATGCATTTTGTGGCATTGTTAATCATTTACACTGCTCAGTGTTTTCTTGCATTGCGCGCAGTGTGTGTCTTCATCCATGTGCTGTAGGTTGTGTTACTCAGTGTTCATGTGTGCTTTTGCACTTGTGAGTGTGTGCAGCTTGTGTCTGGCTGATAAACGGCTTCTGCAGCCAGTGTGGAAATACAAATTGAGTGTCACAGCCTGGCTACTGATGGGACAGCAGAAAGAGAAAGAGGAAGAAAAAGGTGGATAGTGATAGATGGGGGAATAGAGGAGATCGAAAGTGGATGAGGACATGAAGGCAAAAGAAGACACTGGCAGGGTAAATGATAGGAGAGATTAAATACTTGTCCTTACAAATATGTGCCCTGCGATAAGAACTACATGCATGACATATTTCATTATTGTAACCGTGTGTGTTGCTTTGTGCGTAGGCTATGTGTATTTGCAAAGACCAAAAGCTAATTATCTGGCAAGACTAAAATTGTGTTGCCTGACTGAGTTCATAGAGTAGCATTTTATAATACTATGTGTGAAGGCAGGATTTCACGAACCTTTTGAAATGTGTACATCTACTGTATGCATGTGTGAGTGTGTGCGCCTGCATGCCTGTGTGTACATGCTGAGAGGCAGGCCTGTGGTTAGGTTACATCTCCCTGCAGCGCAGCAGAACAGTGTCTTGTTGCGTCATACTGAGTCTGTTAATAACAGGCTAAACCACAAAGGCCATCCGCTGCTCTATTTCTCATCTTCCAGCAGTACAGTGATTATGCAGCAGTGATACATTCAGCAGGGTTATGTTGGCAAGTACAGTTGATCAGGCCAAGTTTTACATGGTCAAATGTAAAATGGGTCCTGAGTGAGGTTTGACTTCATATTTGCAGCCCTTCACTGGAGAAATGGAGATAAATTGTGCAGTAGTTTTCAGGATATATATTGTATACAATGTTAAATGTGTGTGACTGAGCTAGGCTACTGTGTTTAATACTGTGTGCAGACAGACACCCCCAACTCCATCCCCCCAGCTCTCTCGCAGCATGCAACCTCCTTGCCACAGGAATTTAATTGCTCTGTAAACAAGCCTTTTGTTTTGTTGCGCTGTTTGCTCATGCACACAAGATGTATTAAAAGCTTCAGTCCTGCCGTGAAAAGAGAGGAATGTCATATCAGAGTGCAGCAAATCACTGATTTGATATGGGCTGACAAAAAAAAATGTATGCAGAACTGGATGCCATGCTGCATTATCTCTGAAGATAGGCTGATGTTATGAAGACAGGAAATAGAGTAGTCATAGTTTTATGATCACATTATCATTATCATATCATTTGTCTATCTCCGCAGCTATATAAAGCTGTTTTGTGATTGTCGTGTGTGTGTATTAACCAGTCTTTGTTTCTCTTTTCTGTCATCTCCAGACATACGAGCGCCAGTTCAGAATGCCTGAGCAGAGAGAGGGAGGCCTGCTGCAACTACTGGGAGATCACACTCCGCCCAAACACCAGCTTCGCAGCTCCCTCCTTCCTGCACACGCACTCTCACACACACAGCATACCCTCACACAACAATTCCAACACACTCATGCACACCAAATCAATCCAGACTGGATCACGTCTACAGCACCTTCTGCATCCCCGGCCAATCCTGCAGATTCTGAGCCAGCTAGAGAACTGGCAGGAGCCAGTAGGAGCACTTTGCTTGATCCAACCCAACCTTTCTCACGGACAGCGACACGAAGCCCCTCACCTCAGAGATCCCTGACTCCAGACCTACAGTTGCCAGTGGTTACAGATGCCAGTATTCTCAACCTGACCTCTCTCAGCAGGTACGGTTCATTTTCCTGTGTAGTGGATCTTACCATGAGGGAAACATGATCACTAGACCAGAAATACTGCTCACTGTACACAGGGAATGGGGGAAAGATGATTCAGTGTGTTCATTGTGATAGTTTGTCTTTTAAAAAAAAGATGTAACACTCTCATTTGCTACAATAATGAAAAGTTTGATAAAATAGGCACAGTTATGTTTCAAATTAGATGAAAAAGTGTAATTTTTTTTTTTAAATAATTGAATCAGGGATGTCATGATAATATTAGATCATGAAGGTATGGTGACATTCAAAAATAGTAAATGTTCATACCGGCAGTGAGTTTGGGTGAAATACAAAACACTTTCTCCCTCCTTCCACTCCACTTGTCTTAATTTTTTTTCTCTGTATACATCTCTCCAGGGGTAGAGGTTTGCAAGAGGTCAGCGAACAGCTCTTTGGGAACATCAAGAGGAAGTACGGCAGGAAAGACTCCCAGAGGATGCTCTGTAACCCCCACAGTGCTGACACACCTTGGGGAAGACAGATGGAGAAAGGATCGGAGAGCCCAACTAATTCAGAAGAGAGGCAGAAGTACAGGCAAGAGGAGACAGCTGAGCGGTTCCATGAAGAAAGAGAGGAAAGGAGAAAAGAGGAAAGAGAGCGAGCAATTGCTGGGAGGAGAGGAGATGAAGAAGACAGAGGGATGCACATGCTGACAGAGGAAGGGAAAGGAAGAAAGAGGCGGAGGAGGCCTTCTTTTGACGAGGCATTTTCTGTAGAGGAGCAATCACAGCAACGGCAGGACTCTGACACTACAGAAAAGCACCAGCCTGGGCCCCCAGAACCCAAAGTAGCACATAAGATGGACACTCAGAAAAATGATTCTCGACTCACAAGTCAGGCTGATGTCAGTGGAGAGAGGATAGAAAAAGCAGAGAGAACAGATAAAGGCGATAAACGAGAAAAAGGAGAGAGGGCAGACAGGGCAGAAAGAGGAGAGACAGTTATAAGCGGGCCTGACCCAGAGTCAGTTCTGAGTGCAAACAGAATGAAGAAGAACCCCGTGGGTCGTCCTAAAATCAGCATAGACGCCCTTAAACACAGAGAATCTGCCCACAGTCTCATCAGCAAACCCAGTCTTAACACGAACCCTAGACTCCCTAGTCCAAACCCCAGCCCCAGCCCCAGGGGTAGCATCAGTCCTAGCCCCAGCCCTAAACCCAGGGCTAACATTAGCCCTAGTCCCAGCCCTAGACCCAGAGTGGCGCTGAGTCCTAGCCCCAGCCACAGCACCAGCTCCACAGCCAGTCCCAGACCAAACAAGGCCAAGGACAGGTGGTCCTATCTGAAAGCGAAAAGCCATGCCAGCCTCACGTCACCCCAGAGAGACAACCGAGGTAGCCCCTCGACTCTAAATGACCCACCTTCCGCCTTTCCCATCACCCCCTCCAGCCCCCTTTACACCAACACTGACAGCCTGACCGTCCACACACCCATTAAGAGGAAACGAGGCCGCCCCAAGAAACAGCCACTCCTAACAGTGGAGACCATCCATGAGGGCACCTCTACTTCTCCTCCAAGCCCACTAGCACAAGAAACGTCTGCAGGGCTAAATCGTAGGAAGAAGACACACACACTAAACACATTAGTGCAAATGGCATCCACAACCACCAGCGCCACTTCTAACAGTCTGAAACTGAAGCGTGGCAGGGGCCATTCCAGGCCAGTGAATAAGATGAAGCTTGGGAAAATGCAAAGCATCCTGAATGAGATCCTTTCAGGTTCCAGCCAGAATGGCAGCTTGGCTCTGAAGTCATCTTCTGCCCCTGTTACCTCAGCTATGAGTGCCATGGCATCCACCATTGAGGCTCGGCTGGGAAAACAGATAAATGTCAGCAAGAGAGGAACCATCTACATTGGTAAGAAGCGAGGGCGGAAACCTAGAGCAGAAACCCAAGGCTCCAACCTTCCCAAAACCACTAGGGACAAGCCTTCCCTGTCTGTCTCCACATCCAGTCTCTATGAGAGCCCTGTAGTGCCTTCCACCACCTCGTCTCCCAGCTCTAGTGCTCCATCCATACGACCCAGCCACTCTGATGCCACTATGCCTAGTTTGCAGCCCATTTCAGCCCTGACTTCCAAGCCACCAAGCAGGAGCTTCCTCTCTGGGGGATGGAAACTGTCTCCTCCACGCCTTCTGGCTAATTCACCCTCGCACCTGTCAGAGGGAGCCTCAGTGAAAGAGGTGACCCTGTCCCCCATCAGCGAGTCCCACAGTGAGGAGACTATTCCCAGTGACAGCGGGATTGGGACAGATAACAACAGTACCTCAGATCAAACTGAGAAGGGTCCCGCCTCTCGACGCAGGTGCAGTGCACTGCTACTACACTTCTTTACCCTTCTTCACCTTTGGTTGTTTTATATTTCGGGGGGACATGTATTCATAAAGTAGTTTTAATGTGATTTTATATTTTATGTTTTGTTCATACAGGTATTCATTTGATCTGTGTGGGTTTGAGGCTGCGGAGGCGGCAGCTCTGGAAGCATCCAACAGGAGCAGCAGAACACGCTGTGAACGGCAAGTGACTGCTGTCAACAACTTCCTGTCACAGCAAGAAAAGAAGCAAAAGCATCATCGGCGGAAGAGGAAGTGCCTACAGAGCCGGGATCATCTTCACTTTCTCTCTGAACTGGAGGAGGTTAGAAACACTATAATAAATTCTGTGCATAATGTTTGACCAAGCTGATGTGTGAGTGTTAATGTATCCTCTCCTTCAACTTCCCTGTAGGTTGTGTTAAAGCTGCAGCAACTACGAGTGTCTCACAGACGATATGCCTGCTACCCCCAGCACCCATATCCCTCCATTTTCCGTCTCAACTTCCATCATTACTACCCAGTTACCTATGACTCCTACCCCTGTGACTCCAGCTCGTACCTCCGCAGGAGTGCCGATCTGAAGGCTAAGAGAAGACGTGGCCGTCCAGCCAAAGCCAGCGAGCCAATCGCATCGAAACTGCCTTTTGTTCAAGGATATGGTTATCCGCTGGCAGGGGGAAATTTCTATGCAGCACCGTATGCGATGCCTTACGCACCTCCTCTGAGTCTGGGCTACTTTCCCCCTGCTGCCCCATTTTACCTGCCCCACCACTCGCTAGGACCTGCACCTCCTTCTCCCTTCATGAGGCCTGCTGTCCCCCCTCCCAAGGCTTTCCACTCCAGTGGACACTCCAAGCTCCAGCCAGGGGCCAAGCTTCGCAGCGCCAGTGGCCCACTCCAGGGGCCCTCTGTAAGAGGAGAGGGCCTTGGATCCCTGGGCAGTGGCAGTACAGGAGGTCTTGCAGGGGTTCGCCTTCACAAGAGGAAGCACAAGCACAAACATAAGCACAAGGATGAACCCCTCCTTTCACCACGAGACCGGCAGGAGTTGGGTGGGCTCTTCAGTGGCGCTAAGACCACTGCACGTCTCAGCATGCTGAGTGACAGGAGGGACTTGTCCAGTCAGGGCTCTTCAAAGCATCTGGAGAAGCAGAGGGGCAGTGGTAGAGGCTCAAGCCTGGGATCCAGCTTAGGGATGTTTGAGTCGGACCAACTGTCCACACGCTCTCTTGCTGACAGCCAGTTCCACTCCCGTCAGACTGGACAGCCAATAAACAGCTTCATGAGCAGCTACAGTAGCCAATCGCAGCGGTCGGAGTCAGCTTCTGACCTCTTTCTGAGGTCACGGGAGGACGGGTGTGGTGAGAGGAGCAGGAAGACGAGGCTCGCTGTGTTTGGAGATCAGGGCTTAATGTCATTCCAAACTGCCAGGCAGGAGCCAGGACAGATGAACAAGTGCTCCAGTCCCTCCCTCACTGGTAAGAACCTCTTACATTAGGATTACCTGCACTGCTCTTTTGCCATGATTAGAAATGTCAGTAGGAATGGTTTTTCTTTTGACAGCGGCGGCATGGTAAAATGCATTGCTTACTTTGATGATGTGTTGGAGGTTTGAGGTTAGCCCAAACCGCAATAACTGCCTGTCACTTGCTTGTCTTTATCTAACCCATTCACTTATGGCTAGACATCCTGTAGCTACCTCATATTAAAAGCCATACATGATTCACCTGCGGAAAGCTAATGATATACAAGATGCTACACTGCAATTGCTACATCCCACACCAAAGCAGTGGGGGAAAAAAAGACATATACATGGTGTTACAAGCCAGTTATTCATATTCTGAACCTGCCAAGGCTGCAGAACTGTTAACACAGCAAAATCAGGAGCATGTTTGCAAAAATAATTGATGTCCAATATATTATTGTGTTCCCTAGTGATAATGGGCTTTTTATGTGCTGGAGTAGAGTTTTAATCACATAATTAGTCAGAGTTAACAGGGCTTTCCCTATTTTAAATGTAGGTTGCACCATGCTCATGAAGGTGATTCCTATTTATAAATATGCTATGTGCAGCACTATTAGGACTTAGAGCGAGCAAAGAGGCAGGGTAGCCCCAAATTCTTACTACCAAACTAAACTGTATTTTGGTACATTCTGTATTCTGCTGTCTTTGAGCACATCTGGCTGGGGATAGAGAGAACGTAATGCATGGATGGAGACGACTATAATTCACCAATCTCTCCTTCCTCTCCTCCCTCCCTCCCTTCCTCCTCTCCTGCCAATGCCTTTGCCAGAGATATATTATTCACACAGTGTGATTTATTTTCTACAGACACGCCGTAAAAGGCCCTTGCCTGTGTTAAAAGAGCTGGCTGGCAGCCAGGGGTTTAATGACTGGGGCCTAGTTCAGTGGTGGGGAGGAGAAGCCAGGGGCTCAGTTAGAATACACCCCCCACCCCAGGGGATCCAGGAGGGATGACTCATATACACACTCCCACCCACCCACATCACCCCCCACCCCACACACGCCCCCGCCTTCCACGTTATCCCTTCAGTGTTTTTATACCTCTTCTACCTTCCATGTCCTTCCCTTTTCCCCTTGTGCCGCTTGTGCAGTTTTTGCCCTTGCTTTCCTCCTTTCACTCTCTCCCACAATCCCCACATCCATACTCAGACTTCCCCTTGTTCCTCTTCCTCCCCCTCCCCCTTCTATCTCTTTCTCTTTCCTTCTTCCCTTTCTCTTTCTGCTTTTTCCCTTGTTTCCCCTCCCCCTCCTTCCCCCATTACCCTGTCTTTTCCCCATTCCCTCTGCCCCTCCTCTAGCATGACTTACTGCTTCACTTCACAGCTTTAGCCCAATTAAAACATAGGCGCGTGTGCATACGCATGCATGCGGCTCAACTATACATGTATGCGTTCACATGCTGGCATAGACCCACTCTGATACTCACTGATATACACACACAGATAGATAGATCCCCACCCAAAAATTGGCATAGATGCAAAATTCATCTATATTATCTGAACACGCAACAGATTTTGTAAGTCGTTCCTTAATAGACCTAGTTTCTAGTAATTTAAACAGTCTTCACTTACGTGTGTCTGTGTGTGTGTCTGACAGCAATCTCTCACGTGCCTGTTTCCATAAAAGCAGGTCATCACCTACTGACATAATGAGGATCATTTTCTTTGTGTCACATGATGCGTTCAAACACATGCATCCACTTTTATGCAGAGAAACAGTCCAGCTAAATAATATACATCTCAGCCACTATAGTGGCAGTGGATAAGCAAGCATGTATCTCTGTGTTGTAGTGACTTCCTATTCCACAGAGAAACAGGTCCTCAGTGCTATACGGCCCCTCACACTGCTGAAGGTCACCGGTTTTATGTTCCGTGTATGCAGCTCATAAATTTCTGCTACTTTGTAATGTGTGTGTGTGTGTGTGTGTGTGTGTGTGTGTGTGTGTGTGTGTGTGTGTGTGTGTGTGTGTGTGAGCTTAGTGTGTGCACACTTCTGTTCAGCTCATAAACTACTGCTACTTAGTGCTTTCTGCATTAGACTAATTTCACTGTCTGCTCTTTATACTGTATAGTGAGATGTTCCTCCTGGCCTCTCTTTATCTTCCCTTACTCCTAGTTCATTAGCAAACACCTCACCATTGGAGATCTACACTCTAATACTCTTAATTTCCCCTTAAACATTCTCATTTAGTTTCTTTAAATGTTGAAAAAACAGCGTATGAAGCTTTAGTACACAAGCTTGACATATTCAAGCCCAAGGTGCCATGCTTTATTGAATAAATAGACATATTTTCAATATCTTGTGCATCAGTTTTTACACATTTTCCTGCAATCCAGCCCACCACATTTGGTGTAATAAAATTCAGAGCTGTTTTGCTTTAACGGAGCCATCAGTGTGTTAGAGCACTGCAGAAACCTGCTACTCTGTATCAGCAGGATTCTGGAGGAAAAGAAGAAAGGAGATGGTTAGGGAACCCAGGAAAAGGTGTAGAAGCTCATGAAAAAGAGACCAAGCACGTTGTATGCACACTGCTTAGGGACTGGTGGCTGATTGTGCTTTTCCTCCATTTTGGCTGTGGCTCAGTCTGAGCCCTGGGAACAGTGCCCAGACAGAGAGGAGGGGGTGGGTGTGAGGGAGGGGGGCTAAGAAATGGGACAGAGATGGGAAACAAAAAGAATGACAGACACGGACCAAGACCAGGAAGAGGTTTCTGAAATGTAGAAGGAAATTAAATGGTGCAGTGTTACCAGTTTAATTGAAAATTAGAGAGTAGCATATTGTGGCCGATGAAGAGCAGAGAGGAAAAGAGAATGAGAGTGATGGGGAAAGGGGGAAAGAGAAAGGATAGAACAGCGTGTAAAGGGCATACTGCCCAGTTCACTAGTGTGAAGGAAACAATATGGCTCCAGTTTCTTCTGCTCAGCCATTCTGAACTGCCGAATTCATTATTTGTGCACGTTGGGCATGTGAGTGTATGCATATGTGTGTTTTTGTATTTGTGTCTGTGTGATTATGTGCATGTGCATAAATGTGTCAATATGTGGGCTCGTATTTGTGTGTGTGTGTGTGTTTGGCTTTTTGGCAGCCTGTGCTCCAGATGCACAGGGTTGTTATTGTGTAGCGACATATTAAATGGTTAAAGGAGACATTTCTGTGGGTTTCCTGCTAGCAGAATGGGATCTCCTCCTCTCCCCTCTCCTCTCTGCTCTCTAGTAGACAATTACAGGATAGGATCTGCTCTCCTGGCTCAGCTGGTCTTTGAAAGGCTTACATGAATATGTCAAAATTAGCAGGAAGCTCTTGAAGCAAAAAAAAAAAAAAAAAAAGATTCTCTCCTTGAGCTAAATTGGCATAATGTCTTTCCTGGCCTTTCCAAGGCTGCTCATTCTGACTGACAAGCTAGCATGAAAACTGCTTTCTCTTTATAGACCTTGCTCTGCTATTTATTTACCTTGTGATGTCTTTACTCACTCATGCTCACTCTCTCCTCTCCCAGGTATTCCCAGTAAGCGGAGGTATAAACGTCGCGAGGTGGAACAGATCCAGAAGGACGTCAGGAGAATGCATTCTTTGAACTTTGAGCATGTGCAGAAGATCCTCCGTGCCAAGCGCCTGCAGCGACAAGCCAAAACAGGAAACAATGTCATCAAAAGACGGCCTGGACGGCCCCGAAAACAACCCTTAGAGGAATCAGAGCCGACTAATAGGAGGGAAGAAGATAGGGCTGATGGTCGGGGTTTGGACATGTTGGTCACTCGGAGAGTTGATGGGAGGACTCTGGGGATGCCTGTCCTGGAGAGGTGTGATGACCTGCCAGGTAGGCAGAGCCTGAGGCCAAACTTGACCCCTGAGCCTCTGGAGTTCTCCAATCACGATTCGATCTCAGCAACAATTGAAACAGTGGTGCATCAAGCGCGGTCGGTGGCTCCGCTCGCCAAAGGGGGGAAACGCAGAGGCAGGGGCCACAGCAGGGATGAATTATGGGCTCCTTCCAGTCAATAGACCTGCAGGAGAGAGCGACTCGGAGAGCAGTTAACAGAGTCAGTCCGGTTTCAAGCCTATCAGATGCAGTGCCCTTAATTTTTGGGACTCCTCGGTGCACTTTGACTTGTTTCTTCTCTCTGATTTGTTGTGAGGACTACAGTGGGTCAGTGGAGAAGCGGGAGGAGGGAACACCTCCGGTGTCATCCCTCTGTCAGCTAAACCCAACCAGACATGAGCCTTTCAAGGATTCATTGGACCTTCATTTACAATGGCACTATATGGTACTATTTGATACTGAATCTGATGCTATAAAAGTGTGTGGTACTTATGATAGTGTAGGATATTATGTGATTCTTTATGTATCTGATACAGTGATGTGTATGGTACTTTATGATACTGTATCTGAATGTGGCTTTAGCCATATATTTACCAGCAAGGGGAGGGGGAATGGTTAACATAAAACTGTGCAGCTCTGCTTATTTTTGCCTTTCTGAGGAAGCTTGTCAAAGACATGTGGAATAATACAGCAGTAATTAAGCCACCTTACTCTATTACTTATCCCTGTTTTTGCTCCCACCCCCATTTGTACCTTCCTTGCTTTCTTGCTTTCCCTGAGAAGTAAGTCATACTCCCTGGGAGCTCCTCACCCCTGGTCCCCGTCCCTGCTTGACATCCGCCCCAATTTTTTAGCCCTCCCAGGTGCCTGCCGCTCAACTGCATCTCCCTTTGTCGTCTCATTTACTCCCAGTCATGTTTTACATCTCCCATTGCTTGTACTTCTTCAACCTAGTCTCATTTATTTCTCCCTCCCTGCTCAGGCCTGTCCTGGGCAGTGACATAAAGGCAATATGGTGGATGAGACTGTCCCAGACTGTACATAGAAACAAAGTCCACTGTTGCCTGCCTTGTACAATGGGAAACCAGCTCATAGACATGTACTGGCATACACTATATCAAATAGAATTGTTGTACCATAGACAATGAAAGTTGTGTATTGTTTCATAACCAAAAACAGACATGGGTGCGACTCAAGACAAGTTTGTTTTCAGACAGAAAGAACCACATGTATTCATTCATACGCTCATTATTGTGTTTATATCCAGGGGGCATTGCATACAGGAGGAATATCAGGTGTGTTTTTGGTAAACCTTAAAATTGGTTTAATGCACTATGAAAAACCATACACTTGCATCAATCAAATGCAGCACTTACATGCTTGTTCCAGCCTTATGTTTTGGCCTTCGATGGTGTGGATATCCATTCCAGAGAGCATGCATTATATTTTAATCAATTTGTATATGCAGGCTGCGCAGCCAAAAGCGTCAAACAGAAGCCCCAGTCTGAATCGTGATTGGACAGTTCAGCAGGAGAGGGCTCTCAGACAGTGTTTTGAAAAGCTAATCCCAGTCTTTCTACTTAACATGATTTTCAATCCATATCCTTGGAAATATTTTTGGAAAGTAAATCTAGTATTTAGGTTTAGAAACCAAAGTCTCAGTATTCAGTGTGAGGATGTATTATTTAAAAGAATCTAAATCAGAGTTTGACAAACTCTCCACCATGTTGGCACCAATGTAAAGCATTCCTATGTGCACTCTAGAATGTAGCCATCTTGGATTTTTTGTGTCAATATGTTAGGTCTTTGTTAAACTCTATCTACAGTATCTGTGGCTTTGGGTAGTGGTTGGTATTTTCTCAAATAAGTATTTCAGAATATAAGCAATGGATCAGTGTTTCTTTGGCAACTCTGTTAAGGTTTCGTTTCAGGAGATTCTGTTTTCTTTGGGGTGGGGTGGGATTCTCAGTTGCAGCAGTTCAACTTGTGCCTTATGTTTCTTTCTCTCACCATTTTACATTTGACCTGAGAAATATCAAGTGGCAAAGAGTGCCCCAGAAATTGACCCAAAATATTCATGATTGTGCATGTGACGCATGTGTCTTAGTCATCAGAACCCTGACACTGCCTGTGTCCCTTCACAGCTTCCATAGTCAGCATCCTCTGTCACCGGGCACCGAGTCGCTCTCCCAGCCACCATCTAGTTTTCTGACCGATATCATCATAGCAGAACTAGAAGGTCTGGACTGATGAAGATAGTATGATATTACTGTGTTAAATACACATCATGTACTGGCCTACATACTGCCTCACAGCAGTGGTGGAAACAGAAAGGTCCAGCGGATCAGATGTGTTTCTATCCAGCAGTATTGATTGTACTCAATGTCCCAGATATATAATTAAAGATCTCTTGCTCTGCCCAGTGTATAACCAGTTATTTACAACATTTAACTGGTTTTATACTTGGCAGGGGAGAAACAGAGGAGGTTGTCATGGAAACCACGTTCCCGTACATTGTTGTTTGCTATGCATCAGGCCGTGCCTGGCAATGACCTTAAAAGGAATTTCTGTTCTGGGTCCACCCTTCGACAAAGAGAAATAAGTGGTCTTATTTACTGAATAAAATGAATTCATGTAACAAGAATTGTGAATAATACCAGTAATAATTTGTAATAAGTTGTGCAGAAAGTGACTATCATTTCATGAAAACTATAGTTACTGCAACTCTATGCAGTACAGCCTTAACCAGATGTAAAACTACAGTATTGAAGTGTTTGTTGTAAATAGTGTTAGTATGTCCATCCTGCATGGATACCGGTTGGGCTCGGCTATGCTGGGACTGTCTCCTAAAACCACAGTAGACCTTCTCTCTCTATTAAGACTGCTCAAGACCCAAGAAAACATACAGAAATTACTACCCAAATACATTTTCCTATTCGACAAATTCTGCTGCACATTGACAGTCATTGTTCCAGTCCGTTAAATTACACAGAATGCTGAAGTAATTTGCCTTATCACATCTTTAAACAATTTTTGGAGGATACGAACCCCACTGTAGTGTACTCAACCAAAAATAGGAATCCCCACTGACTTGTAGCTCTTTTGCCTGCAGCCAGTTGGTGTAGTGCAGTAGCATGAAGAGTAAGCAAGAGGGTTGTGTGTGGGGGGAATTCTCAGTGGAAACAGCCAAAAATATACTCGTCCGTAACGTTAGTATGCTTAACCTTGCTTTGCTAGATGACTTTCAGTGGGTCTGCAGTCTGTTGTAGTGCAGATGAGGTCTAGATATGTGGTCCATGAGGTGTAGAGACTAAACGCTTGGCAGCTTACTCCTCCATACTGTGGTCAGTCAGTGGTCTCTGCTGTAAGAGTTAAAGACCCCAGGTGTTGTCTGTCCTGTCTGTCTCTCCTACCAGCCAATGCTCCGGTGCCTTCTAACACTGACAAGTATTGTCGTAATCCAGAGCTTTCACTCTACACAGAGACTGCAGAGGGGATGTGGCTGTGAATAGGGTTCAAGGTCATTGTTGTTGTATTGTATTTGGCAGCCAGTCTGGACCAGTGGCTACAGGAGGCCCCTAAACACTGATGTAAGGACCTTTTACGTTGTCTTTGGTGCCAGCATCAAGGGCAGCACAGCAGTGTTTGACCTTAAATCAGTGGTTGGGGTGTATTTAATGTAGTCCACATTTACCAGTTCCCTACAGCAACTAGGATGAGATATAATGGCACCTAAATTTTGGATCACCCCCCATTCCCTATGTAGCATGCTGTGTTGAGTGTCCTACAAATGGAGTGAGGGGGTCAAGTGAGACAGAGCCTCATAAATGTACATGTAGTCATCCTCACAGCATATGTTACAGTTCTAAGCTATAATGTTGTTCAAAGCTGAAAGTGCAGATGAAGCATTGAGAAAACCAATAAATGTACTTCTTTAGAGCACAAAGTGAGCTCTTCTAACAGTGTGGGCATATTTTAGTTTGTATACATAGTGTATTTGAACCTTTTTCTAGAGTGGGTTTCCTTTATTTGCATGCTCAACTTGATTGTATGCATAAATATTTTAGACAAGCCGAAAGTTGAATTTCAATTGAATTTGGAGCAAGACTTGTACATTGTTTGATATGTTTCTTTTTGTAATGAATTTTTTAATTCATGAAGCATTTTTGTACATTGTATGAATATTAAAAACTGCAAATATTTGACATATAGAGTAAATACTAGATGCGCATGCATATGCATATATCCTTCACAGTATGTATGTGTAAATGTACACATATATTTTGTATTTGCATTTGCTGGCATACAGATATATGTCTTAAGCACATATATACATGCAATATATATGTATATCCATGTCCGCTGGCATGCTTTTGGTCATGTTTATCTTCCATGATCTTGTAGGTTCATTTTTTGTTTTTTGTTTTTTGTTTTTTTTAATTTCTCTTTCCTCAGAAAGAAAAGCTCATTCTTTTGCTACCCTTCTGTTGGCTGGCAGCGTTGAGCACTTATTAAGAAGAACTACAGTTGAAGTTGTTCATGTTATCCATTGTGTGAAATAATAAATGACTTTATTGACAGCTGATGGTGGCACTTGTTTTCTTCTTCCTAAGTAAAACCGTATCGGATTTAATGCTCAGATGGCCAAAAAAACTGCTTTATCACATGCCGAGATAAGGCTGATAAGTTATTTTGTGATAAAAGCCAGTTGGGACTTTGCATGCACGCGTGTGTGTGAGTGTGTGCAGCGTGCATGCAAACGTGTGTGGGAGCGAGATGACAGGAGGGAGTGCTGCACTGTTGGTACTGAATGTCAGATGCTCTCAGCGAATGAGTACTACTTCACAATGCGTCTGCTTTTTGCGGGTAAAAGAGAGGGAATCCTCTCATCAGATTATACTACAGTCTCACTCAGTCACACTCACACACTCTCACACACACATACGTACACACTCTTACTCCCTTACTTGTGCATTAGCCAAGCCTACATCTCTAAATCCTCCCCGCACTAGCCCATCAGTGTCAGTTCTAGGTGGGCTGGGCTGCAGGCTCCTCTGTTATTGGACGGAACTGAGTGGGAAGTGCCCCACTATTGGCTGCTGCCAACTAGTAAAATTCTTCTGTTACCATGGTTGCAGGGTGAGCTGCCCAAATGTGTCTCAGTGTATCTGGTGGTGCTGATGGAACCGTTGGCACCACCGGTGTTGTGCTGAAAAAAAATCCCCCCTCTGATGGAAGTCAGGGCTGCAGTGGGGCTGCACCCAAATCACTCTCTACTGATGCCTGTAAATGAGCCCACATGGCCCCACTCCACCTCCTGCACAAGAGAGAGGATGAGATAGATCACCAGGGCTGTGATCACGATGAAACGGAGCAGCGAAACACATCCTGCATGAAGGATGTACTGTTGAGCCAGAGCTACGCTTACAGGGAAAAACAGAATCATCAATCTCATGTGCAGTGCATGAAATTCCTCAGCACTTTTAGTGTCATATACCTTATAGTTTTTCCCAGGTGTCATATATAGTTTTACCCAAGCTCCAGGTACAAAGATTGTATAGAAATATACACAACATCATCACTAATGAGATGAAAGGTGATGATGATGAATGATTGACAGCTGGAATAAAACAATGATTCCAACTCAAAAAGGGGGCTGTGATCAGAGATAAATGGGGGAATTCTGTTCATGTAAAATGTTACCTGAAGCATGCACAACATAAAGCACATTTATATTTGATTTTTCTTTTACTTTCATAAAAAAAAACACATTTCTATGACAATTTTTAAAGAAATATAAAGGTACAGTATATTCCACCTGGTCAGTAGGCGGAGCCCCCATGCCGGACAAAAGAAATGAAAGGTTTGGAAATGAATTGACTTTAAACTGTCCCAGGTACTGTCTACTCTTTTCTCGTTGCTCCACAAAAATATGCAAAAATCCTTCCAAAGAATTTCAGATTTATGTAGCAATGTTATTAAATCTTACCTGCTGTGACTCCTGTGCATGGCAGAAATATTTCTCTACAATCATCAAAGTGCATAGTTAAAAAACAAAATATTTGCAGAACTGGATCAGTGTTGTGATATGGTATCAGGAGATACATATAATGTGGCGGTTGAGAATTGAACTCGGAGAGTGTATGAGGAGGACAGGGCTTATAAATCGCTGTGCTTCGCTGGGGCCTGTAGGTTTACTGTCCTCAAACTTGAACAAACTGCTTTTTAAGGAAAATGTTCCAGAAATTTGGGAGGATCACTCGACCCCCAACTCTGATTCTCTGTGGACTAGCCTCCTCTGGAATGTATGATTTAGTGTTGAGGGAACCTCACAGTGTGTGCATCTAAAATGTAGCTCGTTGTAGTGCATACCCGACACACGTTGAGGTACATATCAGCTGCAGGACCAAAGGGAATAATTGCTGGTTGAAAGATGACACAAACTTATCAATCATAATAATTTTCCTATTCTGTGAATGTGTTTTTACATTATGCTTAGAATATGAACTGAGAATACAGGTACATGTGCCGTTTTGTCTGATGCAAGGCTTTAGGTGACATAGTGAAGTTTTGCTTTGCTTCACAGCCCTTGAGAGGCAGCAGTACTGGAGACACTACAAAAATTATGGCCGGTGGTTGGGCACAGACATTCAACCACAGTCCAACAAATGCCCAGTTATGGCCAAACAATGGCCAACTGCACTTTGAAGGAGCTTTGAAGTGTATCATAGATGGAGTGGGCGGGCATTTGGTGATTATACTCTCTAATTGTTGATTCCTCCGCCCAAATTCTGCCCACTTCCTCAGAATCATAAATCATAAATCAGTGTTTTGCCACAGCATATGTCCTGGTAGCACATTCTGGAAGACAAAAGGACAAGTTTGTGGGGAAAGAAAAAAAGCAGAGCCTGCTTTTTTGCTCGTGTCTGTCCAGTACTTTAACTCTTGTCATACTAACATCTGCAGCACAACTTTAAGTAGTTGTAAAATATCACAATTGTTTATGTTGACTTTTGGAAATTCATCTCTGTGCCAATGAATTCACCCATGAATTATTTTAAAACTCAGGAGATGCACCTTTGGAACCAGGCTTGGTTACACTACGGTAAGCCCTTCTTGTGCCCCACATGATGTAGAGTACACAAACACTATGAAAGCCTCAGGAAGTCTTCAAAAGTGTCTATGCAGCACCATGTTTGCCTTTTATAGCTAATTTGTCTTTTTGCTTTTCAAAATAAGACCAGGACCAGGACCTATTCAAATGGTGCTGAACATCATCCAAATGTCACCTTTTATCAAAAATTACAAATTTGGGTCTTTATAGCTCTCACTGTAGCTGCTCAATTCCTAAGTGCTGCAGTGTCCCCTCAGCACAGGTGCAGAGTACAAAAATAAGACTCTCAAAAGTGGCACTACTTATTCTGCGACATTTTCCTGTTTTCTCCAAGCCTTAGCACTGATGATATTCTGAGTCGAGGTGCATGACTGAACGCTAATGAATATCAGTGACTGTTAGTCACTTCGGCGCATCCAAAGCCACACAGATCACCAGCAACATACAGAGCCATAAATTTACTGCAGACAGTCCTTTGGTCCAGGCCAACTAACCAGGAAGCCTGCCGTGTAACCAAGCATCCCCTCAATCTATCTCTGTTGGTGTTTTCAGAGGATGACTGTTGCTCGTGTTTATGAAGATGGATAGAGCAGGCAACATCTAGAGGCACCCCCCTCCTCTCCCTCCTCTCTGTCTCCACTGCACAGTGAAGGAGGTGATGGCAGACACCATCTGGTGGTGAAATGTGTCAGTGCAGCTTCAGCCCTTCAAAGCCCCTCATGTCACAGCCGCAAGACAGAGGGCATCACCCATCACACTGTGGTCAAAGCAGTAAATATGACAGGTACACAAATACAGTTTAAGAAGAAGGAAGATGAAATGTATGTGTGTGTGTGTTTTTTTTTTTTTTTTTAAGATTTCAGTAATAAAAATCTGAACTATGACCTCAAACTGTCAGACCTGCACACCCCAGTGCTTTATTCATCGATCCACCTGAGAGATCAGCGCAGGAATTACTGTGGCTGAAAGTTGGTTATGTCTGTGTGTGGTGCAAAGAGAAAAAAACAGCAGAGAAATGACAGAATGTGTTCTGCATGGAGCCGGCCACTGTTGCCACGGTGACAGTGTGACTCATGGCAGTTTGATTTGGATTTATAGCAGTGCCCTGTTTTGTGTGTGAATGTGTAATCTGTCTGTGTATAAGCATGTGTGACCACGTACCTGACTACACATATGTAAATACTGTCATATACAGGTGCATATTTGTGTGCTGGTAGGATGAGAAAAGAAAAAACACACACAGAAAGGCAGAATTTCTTCTGCACAGAGAGTAATTGTCCACCTCTCTCCTTGGTCACAGTTAGAGCCTTTGTTAGCAGATTGGCTCTGCCTGAGTCTTATTAATGATGCCAACACTTAGGTAATGTGCCTTTTTGATGAGAGTAGGCCACTTAATCTCTCTATTCAGACACACACGCACACACGCACACACACACACACACACACACACACACACACACACACACACACACACACACACACACA
>JBBMJY010000024.1:13638083-13657726 GCA_037833715.1 Toxotes lorentzi | reverse complement strand
AATTATCAGACAGGTTTAACTGATTTCATGCCAGGCCCAATAAAAAAAGTGTTCCTTTAATTTTTGTGAGTAGTGTACTTAAATCATAGGCCTTGTTTTTTTTTTTTTTTTTAGGACAAAACAATTTATCCTGCACTGTCCAATGAACTGCCACAACACGAACTAAAGTACAAGGAGTAGGCAAAGCTTAATCTTTCATGAGAAACAAAGACTGTGTGATGTTGGCTGAATTGGTGAGTGATCATCACAGACACTGAATCTGCTCAGTATACGGATAAACAGCAGGACTCAAAGGATGAAGAAGCAGTGTGTAAAATTTGAACTGTACCATTATTGTTGAATTTGTTGTGTTGCTGCAAAACAGAGATGATGTATGGTAACTGCTTTGACTTGAGCAGACAAGCCTTGTCGTTTTGTCATTCAAATTTATGAGCTGACTGCTGAGAATGAGAATGGCATGTTAACTGAGTTTAAGATACCTGAAGGTCGGTAATTAGCAGCTTTAGTACTATAGTCTCATTCTACCAGCTGAATTGAAGGAGTGGACCAACGAGCCAATGAGCTGTCATGGCACCTCGGGCTCTGGAAAAGTTAATCTAAAGTCTGAAGTCGTCTAAAGTTCATCACTAAGAGTAACAGAGCTGACTTCAGGCCACATGTAAAATATGCACAGCAAACAGTGTGAGTTATCAGGCAAAATACAAATGAATTTTTTTAAAGTTTCAGTTTTAAAAGGCCGCACATCAACATCAAGTGCTTACATAAAAAGGGTTTAACACTCAAACGATTAAAGAATGTATCTAATTTGTTTGATCATTTTTGTGCAAACATTTTTGTCAAAAACAACATGAACGTGAAACCATATATGATAAATATCACAAGTTCATGAGTGAGTCTAAGAAGTGTCTCATCATGACCACAGAACACCACAAGAACTGCACTTCGCAGCCATAATTTAAGACAAAGTAATCGACAATGTGGAAAACTGATCCACACCTTTACTGCTACCTACAAACAAATTGTTTTAGGCCCATGAAGTGTCTGAGTCTGGACTCATACAGTTTCTTACTCTACATTATTATTACAATGAGCTTGAACTGCTTCATTTATTTCAGTACAAAGCCCTCTGTTGTCTTTATACCTTCTGCACTTGGGTTATTTGGCCAAGAAAGAAAGTGTGAGGGTGAAAATACTGCCTGTACGATGTCTTCCAGCTGTGTGGCACTCCGCCAAAACAAGTCTTCAAGGCACAAAACAAGTCTTCAAGGCACAAAACAGAGTTTCTAAAACACACAAAACACACACACACACACACACGTTTGGGATCAGTTTGCAACAGTGGACTGAATTAAAATGCATAAAAAAAAAAAAAAAAACCTGCAGTTATTTAACATGAAAAATCCCTTGAATACCTAGACTGAAGGCTTAATTTTGTTTTACTGGCTTGACATATAGGAGTGGCTTCAAGTCCTTTTAAATTATCATTCCACAGAACAGTTTTAGTGCATAAGTGAATCATTTAATGTCATTTACATCCATGCAATTTCTCAAACTTCAAGAACAGGAATGAGATCCAAAATGCGAGTTTCCTGGAGGGCTAGAAAGACCTCTAGTGGTACAACAGAGAAGCATCATTCCACCACTGACATTGTGTTTAGACATCAGCCTCTCAGTAATATGATCCTGGTGTTCTGCAGAATGAAATTTAAATTTTTTAAAACATGACAGAGAAGACAAAACACTTCTTTTCTGCCATCGGATGTGACAAAAAGTGATGTTGGATGCGGGAGAATGAGCCATTCCAGAAGTTGTTTGAAATCCCTCCTAAGATCTGTCCCTGAGTAGTGTAGGGATTTAATTTTGTACAGATCGGTAACAAAAAAAAACAGCAAGCCTATTTTGAATTTAGGTAACCAATGTGGAAAGGTCTGGTCGGTTGAGTATATGTGGAGCTATAAAAACAGAAAACCCAACATGTTCAGAAAACAACTTTATTTCTATTTTGTTCACATGAAGAGCAACACAGTTTTTTAAAAAGCGTCTGCAGCATATCATCCCAGTGCAAGAACAAAGACAATCTGATAGGCTTTAATGTGCATGTGGTACTCTACAACAATTCTTTCATCACTGATTCGACTACTTTGACAGAGACTCCGTACCTGATCACTTAGAATGACATTAGGAACATGGCCCAGTTATTTTCTACCCGGATATATCAGTGTCCCAACCTGTTTTTGAAGCTGCACTGAACTGATTCCCAGCAGCTGGGTGTCACAACGGTACGATCCACAATTGGTCAGGACACAAAGTTCTCGTTATCACACAGTCTGTGAAACTACAATGGACTTCTATGGAGTAAGTCAGTGGAAATACAGCTGACTGTAGACACATCTACACCGCAATAAGATTCTATGAGTAAATCTGATTTACTCATTAGTACTTTTTCAATTCTCTATACTGTCATTTTGTCATTCTAACCCCCACTGTTAACCTAGGGAGGGTGTAGATAGCTCCTCCGGTTTCCAATCTATGCTCAGGGCTGTACCATTTCTGATGACTGTATTCTTTTTATGAACTTCCTGCCAGCATGGTTTTAACATAAAAGACACAAAGATACTTTGAACACTAATATACAGATACAAGCCCGATGAAGTTAACCAGGACGTCTACAGAAAAATCAACCCATCTACTGGATATTGATTATCCTGAATCTAAGGAAAGTGATGAAGTGAATAACTAACACTTTAAATAAAGCTCTGGATGAGTGTAAAAACGTATTTAAATAACAACTTGGAGTAAAAGCTGGAGAAACATAAAGACACTCTCTCAATAAATAGCTATGCTACTCTTCATTCTTGGGAGCAACATGGCTGGTTAACATTGGAATAACTTTGAACCTCCTGTATTTTTATTTGGCTGATGAGCAACAGGTTACTGGACAGATTAATCAGGTTACTGGACAGATTAATCATGCCCCAATCTATTCACTTTGTATCTTCAATGTGCACATTAGCCCTTAGAACACAAACATTCATCAGCTAAGGACCTCCTTGCGGTGGTCTAAATCAAGAAATAAGTAAAAAGTATCTGACCAAGACTCTTGATCAATTCTATGTATACATTTCCCCTTTACACTATATGTACACAACAGAAAGCAAATCTTAAAATGTTAAAATTCAAGATGTTTAAAACAGTACATCCAAAATCGCAGGGAAAAGGGTTATAGGGTTGAGCATATTTACATTATAATTACATATAGTTTACAAGCACACAGAGTTAAAGAGTGAGTCTGTACAGTGGCTGCACTGCACACAAAAAAACGCAATCAAAATACAACTTGATGAGCTAAACTAAGCTTTATGACTGGCGGAGAAAGGAAGGAGGAGAGGAAGAAAGAAGGACAGGAAAATTTGGCTCCAGTGTGCACTGCCTGCTCTCACCTAAGACACATTGGTTGTTGATTTAAACCTGCACTGCCGTGCAGTGCGCCGCCTACTGTACACAGTGGGAAGGTTTTTCAGTACATTCAAGAGATGCCGACACAAGTTTGGTATTTTAAGCTATCAATCAATCTATCAATCTTCCGGCCAAACCATGATTAATATAGTAAATGCTTCAGTTTGCATGAATGAGTAGAGTACAGATTGACAGGCAACTATCATTTCTACACAGATTTTCATAACACAGCGATAAAAGGTTAGTTCAATTCTGAGACCACTGACTTCTCTCCAGTACTGTAATTTCAACTTGTCATCGCTGAGGAACCCCTGACAGCTGCATTCACGTACATATCCCACAGTTGAGAGAGAGAGTCCAGGACTGACTGACAGTACATACATAAACAGTAACAGAGACATTCTTCATACTTTCTCTTTTTGAAGTGGCCATTAAACAGCTCATAGAGTTAAGAGCCTGAGAGCAAGCCCAGTGAAAGACGTTTGGGTGAAGCATGATTGTCCACTCAGGCATGAGGTTTATATGAGAGCTGCAGAGGAGAGGTTTGGTCGACAGCATAAAGTGTGAGGAGTGTGTGTTTGCGCCTGACAACTCCCTGTCAGACACACAATCAGAACCACCCTGAGCTAGCGAATACAACTTACAGGACCAATCTCAGAAAATCAAACACCTTGTCCACCCAGGTAGAGGACAACCTCTGGCTTTGTTTAGTACTCTGGCCTGGATAAAGGGAGTTAGGAGACACAGTCCTACGATAGTGCAAACACTGCTGTTGTCTTGACAACATACCCCAGTTGCCTGTTAATGGGGCAGAGACTGGATGGAGTGCCTGTATTAGAGCCATTTTTGGAGTGTAGAAAGGTTCTTGTCCATCCAGCGCCGATTCAGCCTGATGGTTTCCAAAGCTTCCTGAACGCTCCTCATCTGAGAGCCGCGCTCCTTCAGACTGGAGAAGAAACCCTGTACCTGCACAACACACAAAACACATATTAAGATGTCTGCCAGATCAGACTTGACATACAGTAACACAATAAAAAAGTGTTCTGTAAACAGTTAATGTTTTCCCACAAACATGTGCACAGAGCCTCAAATACGCTGCAGAATTACTGTATTCTATTAGGAAAAAAACAAAACACTGAAAACATGCTTGATCAAGGTGTGTCTGTGTGGAGAACTGCGAGGTGGCAGATTTGATGATTGTCTGGATGGCAAAGGATCCCACAGGGAACCTACAGTCAAAAACACAACAAGACTGATGTCATTTCAACTTCCCATTTTTATGTGAAATAATCCTACAATGTATTCTCTGTGATAACGTGTACGAAGCTGACAGGGACCACTTACTTCTCTATGAGTTGGTCCCAGTTCTCTTGTATGAAATCCCAGGCAAACAAGTAGCCAGCAAAGCCGTTACACACAGTGCTGATGACCAAAGGCAGCTCCTGTGTCTGGATGATGTCCCCGTTCAGACCGGCCTTTAGAATCCTAGACAAACCAAAATAAGTGCTCTGTTCAAATGCTCTCCAGTACATTAACTGATGCTACTGTCTCATTAGTATCATAACTATGCATGCTAAACAAATCATCAACGGGAAGAAACGATGTTGCTACTTAATCCTGGCCAGACGCACACACACACACACACTTACCATACTATACGCCGGGTGTTCTGAGTGGACGCAAGGCCCTGTAGCATTTTTCGCTTCTCTGAATCATAGGTAGCATGTTCGTACATGTTGAGCAAAGTCAACCAATCTTGATCCGAGTGAGCAGCCACAGTGAATACAACTCGCTGCAGATCACCTGGTATCCTACAGAAATACATATAGAAAAAATAAATACGACAACATATTTTACAGCTGCTCCAAAGTTCAGTTTTCTTCAAACAACTCTTATACTAGAAACCCATTCAAATCAAGTTACAGCTCCGTCCACACCTACTAAAGATCATTTCTATCTTGAAAAAGATGTGTTGTGCGCTCCTCACCTTGCTGGCATCATGACTTTAACCAGGATAAGAAAAAGAAGGAAGTTTCTTGTGTGCTTTACGTACCTAAATGTTCCATTGGAGTCAACATACTGTTTGAACAGGTTTTTGGCTTGCTGAGTGCAGTTTTCTTCACTCAGACTACAGGCCATCTCCAACAGGGCTGAGCGCAACTCCTGCCTAGACACACTCTTCTCCTCTTCCCATGTTTGTTTGTCCATCAGAGAACCAAAATGATCCAGAATGTAATTCTGATATACAGAAAAAAAAAATCACAGATTACTAATGTTAACACCAGTGCACAAACACTGAACTTAGTTAATGGGCTCTATTTTCATATTGGCGCATGGTACAAATGCAGGGGTGCACAAGTGAACTGGTGTTATATTTGAGCTGTTGCAGTCGTACTTTGATATTCCAAACAACAGTAAGTTTCCTCCAAGAAAAGCTCTCTATGAGATTCCTAAACTGTCAGTGCGTCGTAATGGACACAGTCCTGTGTTTATAGGAGATGAAAGTAGTGAATGTGATTGGCCATGATAGTCACAACCTCTAATATGCCCACCTAAGTATGATAATGTATTCTTTCCATTTGCAAGTGCACTGCCGGTGTGTATTTTTGTGGCACCTGGCCACGAAAAGTGTGCTTGGCATGGCCCACCACAGCTCAGGGCTCATCTGACTGCACTCTGCGCTGCACTGACAGGTTCATGAAAATAGTGCCGAAACAGTTTCCAAGAAAATTTAACATGATTTTTTGGATGTTAATATGTTGTATCCTGTACTGTATGTCCTGAGACAACGATAACATTTTAAATAAAATCAGATATGAAAATGTGTTTTATAGTTTACAATGAATCAGATAATTACAGTGATAGAAATGTGTAATTTCAAGTGTTTTAGTTGAAGACGTTTAGTGTGCGCATTTTGTGCTATTAGGTCAGTGAGATTTGAATAAATTAATGTATTTAAATAATGTATTTGATTTAAAATACAAAATATAAGTAAGGTAGACATCTGTTATTGATAATGGGAAAAGAACTGCTTGTTATTTAAATTCAAGGACGTCTGAGTTAGTTTTAAGGTCAAGTTTGGTAAAATTCAAGAACTCAAGACATGATATTATTATGGCTTACTTCTTAAACTGTACTGATTTTATGCTACTTTTCCAACTTATCAACATAACTCATCAGCTGAACTATACTGACAAATTTCAACATTATACTTTAAGCACTTAACTTACTCACTTCTGGACTATGTATGTTTATCCACAAAACTAACTTTCTAAAGTGTGTGTGTGCAGTACCTTCATGCGGGCCACAAGACTATGTTCCTGTCTTTTGTCAAGCAGCCTGTAGATAGTATTGAGCTGTAACAAGGCCTCTGTCACAGGAGATGTCTCAGTTTCATTGGACATGTAGTTCAACAGTTTGAGGACTTGAAGGAAGGATACACGTCCCAGTCTGTTGACAACACAGGAAAGTGAGAGAGAGGAGAGGTGGAAAAGGAAAGTGAAGTGCAAGAACAGTAAAATACTCCTCCACTTGTGTTTCTTGAAAGTAATCACTTAAAGAACTGAAAATGACTAGAATTACCACCCTGCAGTTGTATGCCTCTGCCAACTAATCAAGCTGCAGTTTAGATTACAACCTGGATCACGGAGGCATAAAAAGACTCTTATGACCGTCTGTCATACCTGGAGAGAGCAAAGATGTTGTGTATGAGTGAGGCACGGTCCTCAGGTGTAAGAACGCTGACATTGTTGGACAAAGCCTTTATAAGAGAACCCCAGCCCTCATTTCCATAGTGAACGATGTAGAAGCCCGTGTTTCTGTAGTTCAACTTCAGCCACTTTACACTTTCTGGCAGCTTAAAAGTACCTGAAAACCCACAAATAAGAATTTACCATTTGATGTCACACCCAAGATTCTGAGACACATTGTAGAAGATTAATACTTTGTGTTTTACCTGTTTTGTTCTTCAGAGTGAACACCTGTCTGCACTCAGGGGCCAAACTACAGCTGTTGTTTACATATGTCACTGGAACATGCCACAGGCTATAGAGAGAGCACAATACAGTGAGGGCTATGGTGTGTTTCTCTGATCTGTGCGTGTCTGTGTGTGTGTGGTAATGTAGCCCACCTGGACGTATCCGTGGCATTATCAGAGGTGAGGAGAAAATGCTCCTGTGTGAGGGTAACCTGATCTCCTTTGCGGCTCACAGTGACCAGTGGGAAGCCTTTCTGTGATGTCCATGAGCTCATCATCTCTGAAACATTCTGGTGCTGCGTCGAGACCTCAACCTGAAGAAAGGAAGAGAAATCCAGAGGGTGTGCAGTCCACTGCCGTGACCATTGTCCTCTCTCTCTCTCTCTCTCTGTCTGTGGTAACAATTTCCATCTAAACCATGTCTTCTGATAAATAAGCCAAGCCTCAACACTCTCTATAAATTCTTATTAGGCTTTGATTAACTTTTTAATGCTGACAGACATTTAGGACTGGTAGCATTGTGGCAAACCTCCAGATGACCTATGCAAGACTAAGCAGGTGCAAGTAAAGCACCAACAGAAGCAGCAGGGGGGAAATAATGAGTTGGCACACTGCCGTTAAACTGAGGGCACTGGGTGCAACACGTTTTGACAGTGATTATTGTTAGTAATGTCTGTCAGTAACATTCTAACATTATCAACTACTTTCTGCTCCCTCTCTATGTGATGACAACAAAAGTAGTCAAATGTAGCTGATGTTAGGGAGAGTATACTTTAGCCAGATGGTTGGCAGACAGAGTTTAGAGGAGAGGTAAGGGAAAGTAAGAAAGCCAGAGAGGTAAACTAATGATGTGTTGTGTCCATTATAATCACTGAAAATGGCACCAAACCAAAAGAAAGGCACACATACACACCTGTGTAAGACTATTCCAGAGGTCGTTGGTGTCCGTGTTAAATCCACTGAACTGTTTTAGGTATTGAATGATACCCTTCCTGAACTGTTGATCCCCTGGCAGGGAGGCGTTCAGCATCAGAAGAATGGATGCACCCTGGAAGACAGAGAGAGACACAAAGCATCTGTGATCAGAGATACAGTTAGGACTAAATGTCAGGTAAGATAGAGAAAGTTCTCAGTTGGATATGATAGTTTTGTGAATTAGTGAAAGCTGAGTCGATTAATCTACTGACATATTATATATAAAAATGTACCTTTTCATAGGAGACGGAGTCAAACATCTCTTCCACCTGTTCTGGTGTATTAACCTCTGTCGACACAGCGTGGGAGGAGTTTAGTGCATCTTTATCCAAGGCTCTGAACCGCACTGCCAGGAATAAATTACCCTGCAAACAAACAGAGGACTTACTGCACAGGCACACAGCAAAACACATAACGTACTCTGCTTCTGAGTATGTGAGATGTCATTTATAAGCCAGATGTGAGAGCTTACAATGTCCAGCTGGGGCAACACTGCCTGCAGTGACATGTACTGCATGTAAGTGGCAAAGCCTTCGTTGAGCCACAGATCATTCCACCAGCTCATTGTTACCAAGTTTCCAAACCACTGCAACACAACATCAGAGACAGATTACAACCTGGATCATCTTCATGGTCTCTGTTCCTTTGACAAACACAAAGGCAGACAACACTACCTGATGAGCGAGCTCATGCGCTATGACAGAGGCAACTACTTGTTTCTCCAGAGGAGAGGACTGTTTGCCCACCAGCAGGCTGGTCTCTCTGAAAGTGATGAGCCCCCAGTTCTCCATGGCTCCTGCCAGGAAGTCTGGGATGGCTACCAAGTCTGGCAAAAGAGAGTGGGAGCATATTGGGGTGTGTGAAGAGCAGAGAAAAGAAAGAAAAATCAGAGGGGGATAATATAGCCTGTGTGTGTGCGTGTGTGTGTGTGTGTGTGTGTGTGTGTGTGTGTGTGTGTGTGTGTGTGTGTGTTCACCTAGTTTTTTGAGGGGGTAGTCTATCTCAAAGAACTCATTGTAGAACTTCAGCAGTTTGGAGGCTGTGTCTAGAGCGTAAGCAGTGTGGTCCTTCTTCTCTGGCACAGAGTACACAGACACCTAAAACGAACAGATATACAGATCAGCTACATCCAGACAATTTATTAGCAACAATAGAACCTCATTAAGAATTAAATATTAAAAAAAATACATTGGAGAATGTTCAGCCTAAGCTGAAAGCAAAAAGGGGTTATATCTGTGTCAGACCTACCAGAGTAGTTGAGACATTTTTGCTGATGGGGGTGAAATTAGCAACAATGAAAGCCACCAGGTAGGTGCTCATGTTGACACTGGTTTTTTCAAACTCATCTTCCACAAGGCCACTGGGAAGCGGTGTAGATTTAGCCTGAAACACACAGCACAAGGACACAATGACTACCAGCTAATGCTGGCGGTATTCTCCGAAGTAAATCAAATTTGCCATGCTGTCAGACTGTGGAACACAGCGCTGCTAGCAAATACCAATACACGGTCTGTTAGCTTAACTGTGCTCACGCTAAGAGCTCACAGTGAGACACAGTGGCCACAGGAATGACTCACATGTCCCTCAAGACAAAAAGTGACATAATATAGAAAGTCAGTGACTCCACACAATATTGTACTGTAACTTTTGGCTAGCTAGGTGGCAAACATAACATGAGCTGCAGTTGGTAATATATTTAGTGTTTAGTCTGGTTTTAAAA
Organism: Toxotes lorentzi; assembly: GCA_037833715.1. Taxonomy (NCBI): domain Eukaryota; kingdom Metazoa; phylum Chordata; class Actinopteri; family Toxotidae; genus Toxotes; species Toxotes lorentzi. Next base: position 13,647,599 of record JBBMJY010000024.1, on the reverse strand, counting down.
AAAAAGTATGTCAAAATAAATAAATACACTACAGAAGTCATTTAGCAAGAAGGATGCTTCAATGCTTGGTACCGTACTTTTAAAATAAGCAGATCAGTAAGTAATATTACAGCACTTTTGGCATGTTGGAAAGAGTCATGTAGTCTGGTTTTCTTTTGATTTTAATCAGAAAGGTGGCTTTGAAAGCTGGCTCATCAAAGCAAGGGAACGCCTTCCTGGCTGATAGCGGTTCAAACTGGGTTGCAGCGAGGACCCTAGAGAAAAGTGAGACATGAGCACGATTGTTATGCCAAAATAGCAATTTAGATAAATGCTTCAGCCAGTGCAAAGTGCTTACCTTTTGTTTCCTTCTTTATCAGTGTATGAACTGTTGTAGAAACCATCATAGGTGTGTGAGAGGCTGGCAGAGTACTCCAGGGTCAATACACAGTATTGACCTGCCTTCAGCTCCTCAGAGAATTTAACAGCTATCTGTTGTCTGGGTTTGTACTCCAGTACAGTCACATCACTGGCCTCCCCATCACCCCGCTGAAAGAGAGAAATTACCAGTCAACAACTAGCAGACAACATAACAAAAGAAAAAAATCTGAAACATTTAATTTGTTCAAGCATACATACAATCATTGTATACAGTTCTGTACAACTAGTCAGACAGGCTTAGCACATTGCAAAATGACATCTAAATCATCTAAAGTCTGTCATCTGGACACAGACTGCTTCCAATCCCACCTTGAAGGTAGCTTTGGTAATGTTGAGATTAGCACTGTGCAGGACAATGCGTTTGGTGTTGTGATGTACAGACATGTTGATAACAGTGCGGCCAGTGAAGGTCATGTGGTCGAGGTCAGGGTTCAGGGTGAGGTCATAGCTGAGAGGACGTATGCTGAGAGGCAGCTGAAACTGGGCCCACGGAAACAGTTCGCCATTTGTGGACAAAGGGTAGACTGTCTCTAAGGGTGTGGTCTTGTTCGGCTTAGCACAACCTTTCTGCAGAAAGATGGAGGGTTGGGTTGAGCCAAAGAAGTAGGTGTGTGATTGAGTACGACATAGAAATAAAAATGGAAACAATCTGACAGAGACATTGGCTTAATGCACAGAATAGGTAATTTCTGAACTTGTGAATATTTTCCTTACCCTAGTAAAGGTGCATCCAGGTAAGAAGTACAGTACCATGGTCATAGAGGCTACTATCACAAGGAATAACACACAGACAACCGTGGTGCGGGCTGAGGGTCGCGAACATGACCTGAAACCAGAAAGAGTTCAACATCACCTACTTTTATTCATAAGCAGCACTGTTTATAAAGAAGATGTGGATGGTGATGCTGTGGAGGACAGAGGCAGTGAACGTAAAGGTTCAACATGGTACTCTATTGCAGCAAAATTATTACATTTAATTGTTGCTGTTACTGGTCTGGAAATACATTTAATACTAACCCTGAACAATATTGCTGTTACAGATGTTCTGTTCTTCAAGCATTAATTCTTGATTTTTGTGATGGCAGGTGGAGTGGTTAAAGGTCCCACATATTACATTTTCCAGTGTTGTATTTGAAGTTTTGATATCCGTAAGCAGCTACACTTGAGGTTTTAAGTACCAAAAGCCATCAATATAGTAATCACAGGTGCGGCTGGATTTGATAATACATGACTACTTATGCAGCACTGCTTTGAGACAAATATGTTAGCATACCTTACTGGAAAAATAGATTTTTATGCCAGCACTCCAAATGATGACCTTTTCAGTGCATTACCTGGGTGGAGCCTGTCTGGTGTATGGAGAAGAGCTGGATCTGTGAGCAGAGCTACGGTTCATGAAGGACATGCCCAGGAGACGGGCTGAAGACTCGCAATCCTCCTCATCCTCGTCCATGTCATTCTCTCCCAGGCCTCGCACAAGCAACCGTGAGCTACGAGGCTCAAATACCACCTCATCTGGGTCAAGAGCAGGAAACGCCTGCTGAGACCAAGTACACTACGTTATTCTCCAGTTAAACTGCACAGTGTTTCCCATATAATGTTAATAACTGGATTGCACTCTCTGGTAAATTAATTAGAACAGGATAAGATGTCACATGTGGAGGTGGTGAAGAGAGTGAGGTCAGAGAGAGGAACAACGAAAACTAATCAGGACAGAGAAGGTTCTAACAACAGACCACAGAAGTTAAATCATAATGACAGGAAAGACAGATTTTTTTATTACAATTGTGGTCAATGCCGTAATTATGATCCTGGACATGAGGGATGCAAAGATTCAAATTAAATTTAAAGAAGGGTTTGTTGGGTGACTTTATGATGCAGTTGGTCTATATTGACAGAAACTGACACCGGGGAAGAGTAGACTGTGAAGATAAGATAAAATTTAAATGGCTTCTGTGGGGAAAATGGGTCACTGCAGCTCCACAGAGAAGGATATAGATGCTGGGAACATTGTGAATATACAGCATATTCATCATGTGAAAATAACATTCCTTTTTGCCAGAAATAATTAACACAATGTTGATAATAGATAGCTGCAGCTCTCAGTTCTTAAAAAAAAAATTATAGACAAGTAAAAGAGAACATTGTGTGTTCTAAACTATCGGCCATCCTTAAATTAACTGATCCTTATTTATATTGCCAATAGCCAATCTGTTAACATTATCAGATTAGCAGAACTTGTGAAAAATGTGCAGAGTGGTGCAAATATGTATTCTAAGATATGCAAATTATTAAGACAGACTAGTCCTTGAAGTGAAGCCATGCATAGCATGCATGGTATAAGATGACATGGACAAACCGGAAATGCAGTGGAGTCTTTGGCCAAATCCACGACATCAGGCTCTTCTTCAAACATGCTATTCTCAATCATGTTCCTCGGAAGGCTGGCTCGCTCTGCCACACAAAGAAGAAGACAAATCACACAGAGGACTCGCAAAAGGGGAAGTGAGAGACGTGCGAAAAAGAAAGAGCAGATTCCAAATGATTAGATACACTGACACAAACAGTATATGTGTTTGTACGTATGTCTTTGAAGTTTCAGAATTTTCCAAAGAGATGGCAGTAAGCCACTATTCAACAAAGGCTTGTTACTGTCACCGTGCAGGCAAACATGAAGCCGAATTTAACGAAGTACTGAGTTTCTTTAGTTTCCTGTTAGTAAACCTTCTGCAGTATTTCCTGGTACTTTGACCTACACAGAATTAGTTCATCAGGCTTGTGACGCTGCAACTTTTAACAACTGGCATTAAAAGCCTGTTCAGACAGAAATCCTCCTGTTTCTTTCATAGTGCATTCATTTAACCACAGTACCAACAAACAACTGAGAAAATGGTTTCAAAACTAGGAAAAAGCTAATATTATGAATATTCATCATCTGACCTACAGCAGCTTAAAGCCTGCATTTCCACAAACCAACCTGCATCTTCAGCATCCTAAGAAGAGTTACCTCTTACGAAATCCATGTGATTTTCTGGCTGCCAGATTTCTGCCCTTACTAAACCCTGAAACAATCAGACGCATGTTCAAGGTCCTAATTTAATTATAACGAAAGTAGTAAAATGCTAAGCAATGCATTTTACCCCACGTTCCATTCATGCTTTTACAGGCTAAAGACAATGCTTTTTCAGTCTCAGTTAGTGATGGGTTTGAATGGAAAGTACTGAGAGATAGTAAACACCTACTGAAAGCATGCTGTTCACACAAACACAATGACGGCAAACAAAAGTGAGCTTTAACTCCTGTCTAAAGGAAGACAAGAGGCCAGAAACGTGAGAGGTGAATTTAGCTCCATGTCTGTCCTGTACAGTGTTTCTGATATGACTTTATGGGCTGTCACTGTGTCTCTGTCTGGACCACACTGCTGTGGTATGAATGTCCAAAAATAGGCTAAGAGCTAAGTAGTACGTAATGTGTAATATCCAGAAGAGGGTTTGATAAAAATAAGACCCAAAATAAAACCCAAACATCACATTTAATTATTGTTATATTTAACAGCTGATATTATGTTGATAGTTATCTCACATAACCAAGATGACATGAGAGAGGCAACTGATGTCATGGTTATTATCTAGACTACAATTAGAAAATGGGCCAGGCAAATGTGAACAACCAACAACTCCTATACTTTTGAGAAGTTTGTATGTAAGAACAGCAGTAAGGCATGTTATCTGTTGACTGTAGTTTTCCTGTTTACTGAAAACATTTATCAAACCTAGCTTAGAGTCACAGAACTATAGTTAAATATATGTGTCTGAGTTTGACAGGTATGTCCACTGATCCAGACCTAGTAAGAACAGACAACAGACACACTACACACTGTAGACACTGACTACTGAGCCACAAAACTATTATCTGTTGGTCATAATAAATGTATGGGAAGGAAGCAGCTACTAAGGCGTTTGTGTCGTTATCTGATCAAAAACACTAAGTCACAAAAGAGAACACACACTAAAAAACAGGAAGTCAAACTGCAGCAACCAAATCAAACAGTGATTTGGTCGCTGCTCCTTTCAGATCAAGACAAACTTAAAATGAAATAACATCCACGGAGAACACTCAGCTTCCCTGAGAGCTGTTATAGTGTGTGCACTAGCCTTTTTGTTTGTTTTAATAAAGCCCTGGACACCCTGGGACCATACCAGAGGTTATAAAGCAGCTGGCTGCTGGTAGCTTGAGCTGAGCACAGCTTGATTTATCAGCTCTCCAGAGCAAACCAAAACATAGCTATTATCAAACCAACAGGCTTAAAATGGGCAAAACAATGCCGCTGTGTTTTAACAGACAACTTCAGTCTTAACAGTGGCATACTATGTCTCTGTCAAGAGTCTCATTACAGCCATTGCTTCAGCTGTTGGTTTTAGGTATTTGCAATTGGTTCTGTTCAGTTCTAAGCCAAAACGTTACATGATTAAACTACAAGATTTGCAAATTGTGCTTTGTTGCCTTGAGGGGTAGAGACAGTCGTGTGTGGTAAAAGATGATAATATTTTCCTCCACACAACCGTCCCTCTGGCGCTGTTAACAGAATGACACTGCGATTTAGTTAGCTTCTGTGATTCCCCCAACTGTTAAAAAAAGAAACCAACTCAGGACACACAAAGATAGCTTTTACTAGAATTGTCAAAAGTCAAACCCACCCCTCTCAACATGTGTCCTCGAGTGAATGTCACCTAATGACCCGTTAGTTATTAGCTGGCCTGCTGCTGTTAGCTTGAGGATACTGTATCTACCATCTTTCTTCCTTACCTGTACTGTTACTGTCAAATGGATCCATGGGGGGTTATCTCAAAGGGTTCCTCGCGTCCAAAACAAAGGAACCTCACAGCAGCTCGACAGACGTGATGCTTTTATAGCTGGCCACAACCCACCGCAGGCTATCGGACGCTCACAATAAACTGCAGCCCGTCTTCACTGTACTAACGTTAGCAACGTGATAGCTAGCTTGAAACGAGCCAACTTCCAACAATTTAAACTGACTGAGAGGCATTCATTCAGCTAGCGTTAGCTGGTTTCCACAACTTTATCGTCCATAGCTGTGCAGTGGACTAGTACGTGAATAAGGCGGGGTTGTCCAAACTGTCAAACCTTAAGAAATATGTAAACAAATCTGACTTTAAAGACGCTCGGCAAACTAACAAACGGGCAAATGACACTCTCCTTCCTCTCCGACCAGTTGTTGACAACCTCCCCATCGAATTACAATGCTCAAATCCTATTGGACGAGGCTGCCGGGGGGGGGGGGGGGGGGGAAAGAAACCCACCCAACCCCCCCCCCCCCCACCTTTTTTTTTTTTTTTTAATTGCACTCCAGTATAATTTTTGAGTTAAAACGCTGTTTAGTGTTTCCACTCTTAATGGCATAAAGAGATACTTCCTGGCCTGCATGCCTTTAAATATCACGTCACATTCCTACTGTTTGTTGTTTCTGTGCTGTACTGCTCGTTTTACAAACCTGATCAGCTTCACTGTGTGCTGAATAGATTTTTCCCCATGTATTGATTTCTGATTTGTTCCTGAGACTTTTGATTTTAGTATTACGGAAGAGGATTAGGGCCATATGTGGGGGTGAAAAAAAGAAATTTTTGCGGTTATGCGGTCCCCAAATCCTCTTTTCGTATAAAATAAATACAGTGCTAAAGTTTTGATTTTCTGCAAGGGCTGCTTTAACAGTTTGGTTCTGTTTCTGGTTTATATGGTGAGGCAGTGTCAGTTTTATTTTTGAATAAACCTCTTCAACATACCTCAGTGTCTTATTTTCTCAGTCAACTCAGTTTAGTGGAACTTAAAAATACTTAATGTGATGTCCTGATGGTCTTTAATATGTTAATGGAAGCTTTTCATTACAAATGGACTCCACACGACTGATAAATTTGTTATCAGTCGTGTGGAGTTAAAAAACAGTGTCTTTATTGTACTTTTGTACAATTCTTCCAGAGAGTGCAGGTTTTATTTTTATTTTATTTAATCTTGATTTAACCAGTAAAATGCCATTGAGATTAAAAACCATGATCCAAGTCCTGGCCAAGATAGGCAGCAGCAAACACAATACACAGTTACACAGATAAAACAAGCAAAGACAAAATAACAGGAAAGAGACTACATTTACTAACAGATCATGAAAACAAGTGCATGTTGTGGAGTTGGCCTCATAACTTTGGATTTAAAAGTGCTCAAAGAAATGAACTCAGCTTCCAGTCTTTCTGCAACATACACCATGAGAGGACAAAAGCCCTTTTACCCAATTCAGTACAGACATATGGAACAGAAACAGAAAACAAATGATCTTGTGGAAGAAGACAATAAGAATCAACACTTCTTGGTGCAATAACCCCAACCCACCCACTTTTTTACTCTAAAAGAAGAACACAACTTGTTTCAAAATAAAAGCCCAATATCAGCCTCAGCTTCTTAAGTTTTTCTACATGCGGCTTGAAAGTGAGGGAGTCATCAATCAGAAGACACCCTGGTATTTGTACACATGAAGCACCTCTATTTCATTACCCTCGAGAGTGGACCCTGAGGGGATTGTTTGGGGCATCTTCTTAGAATTGGAAAACAACATAAGCTTAGTCTTGTTAGCATCAAGAACAAGTTTCAGGTGGAGTAATAAGTGCTGGACAGCGACAAAGGCTTTCTGCAGGGATTCAATGGCCTGAGCAAGAGTTGATCCGCATCAGTAAATAACTATCATCAACATAAAAAACATTCAAATTAGCATCAGACACATTTAGTCCCAGATCATTGATAAAAAATAATGAATAATAATATAGAACCCTTGTGGACAGTAATAAATTCAGAGCACAGACCATCTCATCTAATGCAGAGTCATATTACTGAGAGTATTGGAGTATAAAAACTCCTTTAATTGCTCACTTACAAGAGTTTCAATATTTTTGGCCAATATTGCTGAATTAGATATTGATCTATAGTTATTTAAAATCGCTGCGTCACCTGCTTTTAATAAAGGGAGAACAAAAGCTGATTTCCAAACAGAAGGAATTTCATTGATTTCCACTGTGAGGTTAAAAGGGATTGTAAGAGGCTCTGCTACAAAATCAGTTGTCAATTTCAAAAAGTAAGGGTCTAAAAAGTGAGGTCCAGAAGATTTTCTATGATCTAAAGCTTTGAGGATTTTATGCACTTCCTGAACCAAAAAAAGGTACCAAATTAAAAGGGTCTCCACTGTACGTTGGCAGGTCTGCGCAGGGTTTCACAGAGATGTCTCCTATAAAATCAAACAAAGAGCAAGGAGATATAAAATGCTTGTTAAAACTATTTAAAACCTCTGTTCTATCATAAACAGGAACAGAATCCTTTAAAACATAGGTAGGTAGAGGCTGGAGCTTTTACTCACAGAGAGAGACTTAATAAATTTCCATAATTTCTGTGGATCATTTAGGTTCTCCTCCAATCAACTTTAGACAAAACATGATGATTCCTCTTATAAATATTTTAGATTTATGAAATATATTTATGAGGAACATTTGTCAAAATCAGAGTGGGCTTTTGAGGGCATTTAAGGTTTGGTCAAGTGGGTAAACTGATCAACTGGGTAAGATTAATGGAGTCACAGAAGGATTTAAAATCATCAGAAACTGTATTAAGCCAGTTCCAATTCAAATCTCCAAGACAAGCTCACTCTAATTTAATCTAGGCAGAAGATGCTTTAAAGGTTGTAACGCTTCCTTGGAGGCAGATGGAGGCCTGTAACTAAGGCCCTTAGCTATTTCCACATTCAGTGCCAAAGAATCCAGTTGTTTACAGATGGATTCAGACAGAAAGTATTGAGACATCAAATCTTGATTGAACATAAACAGTAACACCGCCACCTCTCTGAGGTCTGTCTATACGATAAACACTGTAACCTAGTATATTAATGTCTTCATTAGCAATAGATTTGGTCAGCCAAGTTTCAGAAATTGCAACAATATCCGCATCTGTTGATTTAACCCAAATCCTGATAATAAGCTGCGCACATCAAGTTTTAAGCTACAGATGGAAAAACAGCATTTTACAGACTTCAGATATTTCTCTTTCTTTCTCTCTTACAAATGTGCTGACATCTGCTAAACTAAAGGAACAAAAGAAAGTAATCGATACTACTTTACATGATCTTAACCCTTAAATTCGCCTGAGGTTATTACTCAGAACAACCATGTGGCTTCAGACTCTGTGTGTATTTTGTTGGATAATTATTGTAATACCTCTTCAAAGCCTGTTTTTATTGTCTATCCTCCTATTGGCTGTCGCTCGAGTTGCAAGTAGATTGACCGCTGCCTGAGCCATTCACAGCATGCGGTGGCGCTATAGTGGGCGTGGAAACCGGAGCTTCGTTTTTCTTGACTTTTCCGTCCATTTCAGTTCATCGTCACTACCACCATCCTTTTTAACCAGGACAACATGGCTACTGCGGCGAGCCGTTATTACAGCGAAGACGGCAGGGCAACGAAAAGACAGAAAACCGACGGAATGGCCACGGTGAGTCGGTTTTGTGTGGGCCGCAGTGTAGATTAGTTTAACTCGCATAACAGACGCACTGGGCTCGGTCGGTCTTCTTGGCGGATTTTAATTCATTCAGATTCGCGTCGGGGGAATAAATGTGTCACGACGCGTCACGGGTCGTTAAATGTGTATGTAAGTGAACGGTTGTCGTTCTTAACTCGGCCAGTTCAACGTTTTGTATTATAAGTGTGAGGTTAACAAAAACACATCCTGGCACGTTAATCGCGCATATGTTTGTGCTGCGCTGTCTGAATGGGGTCGTTTGAGGGCGGTTTCCCCGGCTGGGCCTCGCCTGAGCTCTGCTCGGCTCGGCTTTGTTCTAGCGCCGGTAACGTTAATATCGCGCTAGCCTAAAGCTACACGCCGTGATCAGGGGATTAAGCCTGGGCAATATCAAGGCAGTCGCTGCTGCGCTAATGGCGTTTTTTTTTTTTTTTTTTTTTTTTTTCCCGCTGCTTTGTGTGGGCCAACACTTTCGTCTTGTTGTACACGCATCTTTGGTTAAAGTAACAAGTCTTTAGACTAGGAGAAACA
>JBBMJY010000024.1:13602439-13616153 GCA_037833715.1 Toxotes lorentzi | reverse complement strand
TGTATGTGTGTGTGCACAAGTGTCTCCATAACTTTGACTGCTGTGCAGCAAACAGAGCCTCTCTGTGGCACATTTTATGTGCCGTGTGTCATAGCCGGGTAGTTTCACTCTGACGTGACTCAACTACCGTACGCTCACATCACTGCCGGCCATAAGTTTAGTCATGGCCACTTATTCCCCACTGACTGTGTCAGTAAAATAAACACACAGTCACTATACACAAAGATTTGAAAGTAAGTGTGGCCAGCGGAGATGATGTGTGCAACTCAAACAGGCTCTGATATTAGATTATATTAGCTTCCTGTTTGCTCCAGAAGCCTCTGATCTCACCAGTGAGGACATCTGCATGTGTGCGTCCAAGACTGAGGAAACTTTGCCAAATGTTGTAATGCAGTATGTATGTGTATTTGTACCATGCATATGTAGTTTGTGCCTTCAGAGCAGCCCTAGAAGAGGTAAACATGCAGACAGGAGACAAATTAAATGAAAAAGCGAATGAAGAGACATAATTCTGTACAAGGAGTGAGAGGCTACTGGATGTGTGATTAGCTGTGATGTTAAAGTACAACGACTTAAGTACTTTACATGAGCACAGGTACTGGCATTTTACTTGAGTATTACCATTTGATGCTACTTCATGCTTCTACATCTTAGCAGCAATTATTGCACTTTTCACTTCACTCCGTTCATTTGACTGCTACAGTTACATGTTATTTTTCTTACAAAACCTATGGCTGGTTCATTGAATAGGATGAATTGTTTTAGATTAAACTACCCAACAGTACAAGAACTCCACCTTGACATTTTGCTCATGTTATTGCATCAGTAATATTACGCCAGTAATACTGTATAAACATGACGGCATTCAAAAGAACGATGCAAATTTTTTCTTTTCATACTCATGTTATTGTATATTTGCGCTTAAGTAGAATTTTTCTTTTTTTTGGAGGCCCCTTGTCTCTTTAGGGCATTGACCACTGTGTCCCTGCTTCGAATTTGTCAACAGGCTCCTTTGTTGCACCCTCCATTCATCTCTATTGCTCTAGTGTTGACTATCAAATAAAAAACACAAATTTCTCCAAAAATTCTTCAAAAAGATTTATTTTTTTCCACCACTGTTGAGTATGAACCTAATGTGAATCATATGCTGAGGACTTCACAGTCACCAGACCATAACCCAGTTAAAAAACCTTTGGGATATTTTGGGCCGAAGTGTTAGACAGCTCTCTCCACCACCGTCATCAAAACACCAAATGAGGGAATATCTTTTGGAAGAATGGTGTTCATCCTCCTGCAGTAGACCTCAGCTGAAGCCATTTGAGGGATCTTACTGGTCCAACACCCTGCTGAGACACTGCTGTTTAACTGTAATATTTGCTACCCAGCTGTACATCCTGGACACCAACTATTGGGAAAGGAATTAAACAAGCAGCCTCCCTGACCAACCTGCCAAGCTGCACTGCACCTCTCTGCAGGATGAAGCTCACTCTGTGAACATTTCATTTGCGCCAACACTCCGAACACAGGGTGGTTAATTCAATTACATGTGTGCATATGGTGCTATTTATCACGACTAATTTCATATTTCATTCTAATCACACATCCCCTTACACACACACACACACACACATAGAAACCTAGATAACATATGACCCTATTCATGGAGTTTAATTCTATATTTCATACTAATTCATTTAATCAATTACACCACAGCTGAGACCTGGGAGCAGAGGACCCTGAAACGAACTCATCCTCCTCCACACACACACACACACACACACACACACACACACCTCGCCACAGAGCTGCTCTGCCTAGTTACACATGCATTCATACACAGCGCATCGGGCACAAAGACAGTCTGTTCCTGAACGTCCAGCTTGTCTTCGCCTCCACACCTCTGCCTCCCTTCTCCACTTCTACCTCTCTCCACCTCCCCCTCACTCCACCCCAACAACAAACAGGCCGTCATTCAACAAATGGCTCTCGCAAGTGTCGCTCTCACTTGTGTCTGCATGTATGAGTGCGTGTGTAAATGTTGAGAGTTTCCATTGTTGCAAACATGCCAAAGGCCTCGTTTAGAAAAGATAAGATGTTGCAATGAATCTCTTACAGTCTGTCTCACACACAAACGCACGCATACATACAGGTACAGTGGTGAGGGAAGTATCCAGATGTTTTACCTAAGTAAACAATAGTGTTAAAATATAAAAGTCCTGCATTCAAAATCCCACCAAAGTAAAAGTAAAGATGTTGTTTTAGCCTAAATAGTAAGTAACTAAAGTTCTTAAATTGTGAAGTAGAAAGTACAATATTTTGTTTTGAAAGTAGAAGTGGCCTGTAAAAATGTATAAATGCTTAAAAACTTTACGTAGGTATAGTACTGGAGTAAATATGCTTTGTTACATTTCACCACTTCACACTACACTGCACACTCCATCCAGTTATCCTCTGTTCAATCTCGGTGCCAGTCACCACAGCCCACACACAAAAATCCCACACAGGCAATTTCTGACTCAGAGGGGTGGTGAAGGTAGGGTGTGGGGGTGGGTGGGGGGTTGCAGGTGTGTGTGTTTATATTCCTGATGTGAGACGATAACATAAAAGATAAAGTCCAGGTATCACAGCCTCTCGTAATGCAACTGGAAACCCAATCCTATAATAGCCTGTTTGATAGCTGTTTCTCTGCCCGGCCAAACTCATGTTGTGTTTTACCTGAGTTGGCCTTATCAGACCGTCCTTTGTCTGCACATCCACTCCACTGTTACAAAGAGAAACACAGAGAGAGAGAGAGAGAGAGAGAGAGAGAGAGAGAGAGACTGAGGCTGGTTTCAGGTGCCTCCATGCAAAAAGTGTCAGAGTGGGGAAAGCGAGAGCGCTTATCTTTGGCTCAGTTTATCTTTTAAAAACGCAGAAGAGAAGTGTAGCGTCATCAGAGAACTCAGATCAGTGGGAGAGGATTCCTTTAACGCAGGCCAGCGAGGGAGATTATCACATTCATCCGTCTCTTCTTACGCTCTCAACCCCGGGTGTCTTTTTCCCCAGACCGGCCCGTTGATGTGCAGTGATTGACTGCTACTGACGCAAAAGCAAAATATTATCACGGCTCTACAGTCAGAGGCGTAGGAGAGCAAATAGAGCACGTTATCATGATAGTGCTTTCTGTTCTGGTTCTCCAAACACATTTCTGCCACTCTACCTTTCTTTCTTCTCTCTCATCGTGCTGTTTTTCATCCCCTTATTACCACTGCCTGTTTTTTTTGTTTGTTTGTTTTTTTTTTTTATGTATATACACTAGTGGAAAGTAACTCACACTCAAGTGCTGTACTTCAGTGCAATTTTGTACTTGTATTTTACTTGAGTGTTTTCATTTTAAGATTTTCATGTTATGCTTCCATTCTGCCACATTTCAGAAGCAAATAAGTCTTACAAAACGTATCATCTTTTAATAATATGATGATGACAATGACTAAAAACATATAAAGTACTCAAAATCCAATTAAGTAATATCCACACTGTAATATAACACCCTGAAAGGGATAGCTAGGTAGTTTGAGTTTTGATACTTGAGTATATTTTGCTGGTAATACTCATGCACTTTTATTTAAGTAAGACTTTAACTCATAAAGGAGTATTTTCTACATTGTTTTACTTGAGTAACAGATCTGAGTACTTTCTCTGTCACCGTATTCATATATGCACAGAATGGGTTTCAGTTGACACAATTTAGTGTGTGTTCATTAAAGCACAAACCAAGATATAACATTTTTTAGTTGCACTTCCTAGTTTCTCAAAGATCACATCAAAACTTGACACACAATATAAAGAATATCTACAGGAAGTTACACACCTGTCATCAAATGTGTCTACAGAGACACTTTCCTGTTTTGCTTTGACAAAGTATTGCTCCATTAAAAAAATGCTGGTTATTTAAAAGTGAACTATTTGCCACAAAATTTTGTGACAAACCAAGAATGAATAAATCTGAAATAAACATCTATCTCTTCATCCTCTTTGTCTTTAGCTTCTCCCTCTTCTCTCACGTTTCCCTAATCTATCATTTCATCCTTTGTGTAAAAACATCTGAAGCGCACACAGCTGCATCAGACGGCACAGTCAGTGACAACGAAGCCTCTGTTTTCTCTGGGCAAACACACACACATACACACACACTCTTGCAAACACATCCACACAGAGCAGTGAGAAGGAAACAGCTGAAGGATGTAATAGGGCAGATGAGGATCATGGGGTTGCAGTTTGGTTTGGGTCAGGTTGAATGTTTGGCAGCTGTGAGACAAAGACGCACTATTAAAACTGATCCACTCTCGCCTCCAGCTTGCTCTGCAGTCAAACTTGTTTTGTCAGTCAGTTTGCAGAAACATCGAGTTAGCGAACATCGAGTTAAATAAGCAGAAGCCTTGTGATTCTGCCAGCGCTCATTTTGCATGTATCATCACTTCCGGAAAATTAAAAAAAAACTTCACGCCTCTACATCTGATCATGAGGACAGCACTGCTGCCCTCATGATCTTGCTTCCTGTGCATGTACTTTGATCCAGTTGCAAACAAACATCTCTCTTTCTCTTTCTCCCTGCTTCTCTCACACACACAGGCAGGTTGTTTTGTTGATGTACTGGTTTCTACACATGTACACACACTGAGGCTTCATAGATACTTTGAGCCTTGTGGCTACAGATGGTCATCTTCCATCTCCTGCTGGGCCGTCCACATCCTCCAGTGGTAAACATATACCCGCTTAACACACACAGACACACACACATATGCACACATGCACACACAGAAAAGGTATGGCCATCTATAAATCACTCATACATCAGAGCCATATGCTCATACCTGTCTGTGAGGAAGAAGCCCAAACACAGGTGAGCGCCTCACATTCCAGCAGCCTGCAACCTGACAGATATACAGATGGAGAGAGAGAGAGAGAGAGCGAGAGACATAGAGAAAGAAGGCAGAAGGCTCAACACCCCTCTCTCTTTCCTACATCCAGCTGTGAGTGCCTCCCTCTCTTCTCCTCCCCCTCTCCTCCCCTCTCTTCCCCTTGGGATAGAGTGCTCACAGAGTGGCAGATGGGTGGAATGCATAATACATAGACTATTTGGGGGGCTGGGAGTGTGTGTGTGTGTGTGTGTGTAGTCAGTCCACGGGGAGTAGGCTGTAGAGTCATTATAGATCTAATGGTTGTGTTTTAGACGCTGTGCCGTGCCAATCTCATTTGAAGTGCAAAAGGCAAATGAGTGTGAAGCATTTCATTACTCATGCTCTGTGTGTGCACGCTCCCCGTCGGTTCATGCGAGGCAACAGATCAGTGATGCAGTCACAACTTTCTAACTGACATGTGAGTATATATATGTGAGTGTGTGTGTTTGTATGTGTGTATTTTGAAGGACATTTAAGGTGGAAGCAAAACAGACTGGATCTGAATCTTTTGTTCCCCACATTCACAATTCTTCTGCCTCCCTGCTCATGTGAACCGACTTTATTTCCCTAATTACTGTGATTACAGCAAGATGAGGGCTATGTATCATAATGTTGTATAATTAGTACTCAATTGTGAACTAACAAGGCCTCCTCAGGCATAGGTAATGGATTTTGGATAGACAAGCTGAGCTGAGGCATGACTAATACATCATGGGTAAGTATAATTAAAGACTCCTCTCTGGAGAAGGAGGTTCCCCTCACACACAGAAGAAGAAGTTTGAGTAACCATGCATGAGTCGGCATTGTTGTGAGAGAAGTTCATCTCATCCCTGTCATGAATAACAGCGAGGTCTCTCTTGGACCATTTACCTCCTTGGGATTTAATGGGGATATGTAAGATGTGTACCCAGAGCAGATAAAGGAAGCTTGTTAGCTGATGGAGGCAAAACCCACCACAGTGAGAGAGGCAAAGTCAGTTTACACAGAGAAATAGTGAAGGGGGGGGGGGGGGGTAAAAAAAAAGAAGGTAGAAAACAAAGTGCAAAAACAATGAAAACAAGACAGAACAAGAGAAAGCTGGCAGGTAGCAGTTCTCTGGAGATTCATTAGGCTTGTCAGAAATACTGGCTGTGAATACGCTTGCACAGCAAGCTCCTCTGTGGGCGCACACAAACGTACACAAACATACACACACCAGCGCAGGTTGCCGCAGGTGTATAGCGCTCTCATCTGCTGACAGGTAAGGATGAAAGCGCGATAGGGACTGTGGGATTTGGAGTCACACTGTGAAGACAGCAGGCTGCATGTCTCCAAATGGCTGGTGCGGGAATTAACATATCCTGACTGGCATTAAGTCCTGTGCTTTGTGGCACACGGCATCTCGAGTGATGAGTGAAATATTAATTTTGTGTAAATGTGAGTGAAAGAATTCTTTTTGATGCAACTTTAAAATTTCAATGAGTTTTTTTTGGGGGGGGCTGTAAACACAGAATGTTGTACAACACTTTAGAAACCATCTGTCCTGTGATAGTAAAGAGGAACTAAACTGTCACATCCCATCTTTGTGCTTTGACAGACATCTCAGCGTGCTGCACTCTGGTTTTACTGGAAAGCTCCCAGTTTGAAAGCACACAGGGTCTGTACTCCTGCCTTTAAAAGAAAGGCTCAGTGCTGACTTTGTCAATTTGTCTGGTTAAATAGGGCTTAAAATGCTGCTGAGTGAGTGCGTAATGAACTGAAACAGAAGGTAGCATTTTATATCACAAGTAAGCTGCTTGAACAGGAACCAATTTGTACATAAGAGACTCTCTTTCTCATCCTCTCCCTTTCTCTCTCTGAATAAATCAATGAGTGTATTATGGTTGTTTATTAAAGGTGAAAAGCTTAGGATGAAAAATGACTAACAGATGATGAAATGACCTGAAATGTATGATGCAAGCTGTGCAAGTGGAAGAGTCCTTTGTGTGTATGCGTGCATGATTACATGCATATGCATGTTCGTCTTGGCACAGGAGCACTGTGTGTCTGGGCTTTGGACAGTGTGTAAATCCCAGCGTTTAGGTGGAAAACAGAATCACCGTCTGATTCCCCAGCTGTTCCCGCAGCCGTTTCTCTGCCAGCCTGATCGCTCACAAAGAAGTGTTTACAGTACACAAACAAAGACAAACACGCACACAGACTTTCAAGCATGCAGACAAATACACAGGGAGAGCTCACTGTCAATGAATAGGAGTTTCTCTTTGCAGACAAGTGACCAGTGAGTGATGTGCCAGCTCCTAGATGCAGCCTCTCATCACAGAGAGGATCTCAGTGGGAGATGGAGCGAAACTCCACACCAGCAGCTGGAAGCTAGATGACTGTTCCATGTGTTCATGTCTCACTGGAGATCCATAAAGCCTGACGGTCACAGCCTGGGAACCAAGTGTGTGTGCGTGTGTGTGTGTGTGCTTGAAAAAGTTAGAAAGAGAAAGAAAGACAGAGCCAGAGAACCGCCTGTATGTATTCATCTGTTCCAGAGACGTATTGTGTTTCCTCTACACCCTACATCACACTACACAATATTTTTGCTCCTGTATAACGTCTTATAGCTGTAGTGGTCACATAAAAACACTCTCCCTCTCTTTAGGAAAGATGTTTTTCCTTACACAGTGACAGTGTAAGAAAGCGACAGTATTTATTTTCACCTCATTTTCTGTTGAAATGATCAGGATGGTACAGTGCATCTCTTTCTCTCCCCCTCCTCCGAAGGGGGACTCAGCTGTGGGCTCGGGATCATGGGACTTTGTTTCCGTGACAACCAGGCATCATCACTGAATGCTGACACTAAAATAACAGACTGAATAATTTAGACAGATCCATTTTTAAACAGCATGTCAATTCACATCACTGGCCACAGACACCCTGCTTGGCACCCTGCAGACATGCCCACCCAGGCCGAGTGGAAGGGTGGGGCACAGTGTCCAAAACTCATCTAACAACAGTATGGCTCTTTGAGCTCGAGTCATCTAGAAGAAGAAAAAAGTGAAAATGAGAGTAAGGTTGTCTCTTGAGCGAAAAAACCCCCCCTCTAAATTATTAAAATTAATATTTGCATAGTAAAAACATAATCGCAATACAGTAAAACCTCCGTTTAGTAGCAGGATATGTTTATATCTGTGGGACGCCAAGTCACATAATCTGATTTTAGATCTTGTTTATGTTCCACAGTACTGAACTGAAAATGTTCATTTGGTGTACATGTCACCAGAGATGAAATCAGCCCAGTTTAATTGGAAGTAGCATATGGCTCCATGACCAAAGTTCAAAAGACAACATCCATCAGGGATAATGTTCATGTCTAATTTTCTCATTTAACTCTGTTCAAGAAAAGACCACAGAAATTAGCATTGATGACTGACCATTTATCAGCATGACGCACTGGTGAAATATGATAATAAGTAGGTCTAATTAATTAAGACAGATTTCTTAGCATGTTATACCAAGAAGTAAAATATGGGCTAAATGAGAGTTCAACAACTGGGGCTAGCAAAGAAGTTAAAGGAAGACTGATTTCATGTAACATTTATTTTTTAAATGTGCTTATTTTTCAATATTTCCCTCACAGCTTCATATCACAATCAATTACTTATCATTTATTCCAGGAGAAATGAAAAAACTAACTCAAACGCTGCCTCTTTTCATCTCCCTCAGGTTTCTTCCAAATATTAGGAGGATCCTTTGTGTTTTTTTTACGACAAGCTCATGGAAAAACATGAGCTCAGGTGTGCAATTCAAATATCTGTGCAAAATCAAAGAAAGACACAAAGCAAAAACAGACACATGTTCACATGTCACACAGAGATCTAGCTGATGACTTATTCAGATGGAACCACGGGCTGTGAACCAAATATTTGCACACATGATTTATCCTGCTTTCTTCAAGGCCTGAGCGTTGAGAAATATTCAGACACCATTGTGTCTGCACGTGTCTGTGGAGCTGCAGAGTTCGTGTGTGTGTGCGTATGTGTATGTGTGTGTGTGTGTGCGCTGTCCCGTCATTTTACAAGCTCGTGTTCACACCCACACACACACGCCCAATCACCAGAGGGCTAAACGGAATAACGGAGCACAGGAGGTAAAGGGCCTTGCAGATGTTTCTTCTGCTCTGTGTCTCTTTGTCTCTGTCTCACTCACATTTTAGCAGTACATTGTCCTCCCTGCCTCTCTCTTACGTTGTGCTTTCATCATATTTCAAGCACAGTTTTTCAGAATCATAACAGCTAACATGCTTAACAGAAAAATAGCCATGCCTTGAAAACAACAGCCCACAAATTATTGCTTTAAAGCCACTTATGTAGGTTTAACAAGAGTGGGACTGTTGGTTAGAGACTGAGAAATCACAGTCAAAAATACTGTTTAATTTCTCATTCACATTGTATCTGTGGAAAAAAAAAAGGCAGTAGGTTTCAGCCCATGTGGACTTTAAATTCTGGATCCTACTCTTTCTTAACCATGAAATACAATAAAATGCAAATCGGATACATTTCCACAGTAAGACAATATTCATCCTGAGGCGTGTAGCTACCAGAACGAACACACCCACATCCACGAGGACAATGTCGTTTTGCAACATCGTGATCAATAATGTCCGTCACTATTTATCACATCAACAAAACCTCAAGAATAACCTTTGAATAACCTTTGTGCTGCTGAGAGAATTTTGCTGAAGTATCCAGTTTCAATTCTACATTTCTAATTCAGTGGATGATCGTAATTTACATAAAAACACCTTCCAGCTCTCTTTCTATCTCTCTTTTTTTCCTCTGACATGATATTTTGAATTTGACCTTATTTCTTGTGCTGGGGTTTTGGGAAAAGAATCCTCTTGATGCTCCCTGTCATCCCTTCAGACACACACACACACACACATGCCCCCACCAACCTTCAGGCATTGCACCTGGGTACAACACTCACACATGCAGACACATACAGATATACACACATACACAAATGCATGCATGGATACATTCCCCCACACACATACAAGGACAAAAACATACAAATGTATGCTGACACAAACCCACAAACTGTGTATTTCCACACTGCAACAGCCAATCAGATTGTTTGTTAAACTCAGTGTTTGGGCAGTATGTAGCTCCTAACAGCTGTTGTCAGGAGATCTCCCATTAGATCTGATAACAGCTAAACACCATGACCACCTGGGAAATTGCACACACACACAGACACACACACACACATAAGCACAGTGTGAAAACCACTGAGAGGCACACAGCAGGATTGATCTTCCTCAATGGTATTGATTAGCCCACCCCCAACTCAGAACTGTGTCAAGCCATTTACTTCCTAAAGTGCTTCGTCTCCTGCATGGAAGATGAAAATAATGACGCTGCAAGCTCCATCTCTCAGAGAAATTCTGCTGGCTGCAAAAGGGCAGGAAGTCCACAGGGAAACAGTTACCTCAGATGAAGGTCGCTCCGAGCCATTTGTTTTAACCCCTGCCCTGGTACTGCTGAATGTATGTGTGTGCGTGTGTGTATAATAGGCTCTGTGTAACTACTCTTTGGGCTTACGTCTCATGTGGCTGGTATGTGGGGGTATATGTGTAATGTGATCAGCTAGTCTGTCAAAAAAAAAAAGAAGCACAACTAACTGTGTGTCCTGAGTCCTAGTCTTTCAGAAATTTAGCATTTGGCGTGTACACACTAACACACGCGGACACACACTCGAATGCATGGCTGAGAGTAACATCAACTGAATTCTATTTATAGTTTTTACAGTTTGTTATTCTCCTAGGACAGGAGAGTTATTTTACATGATTTGTAAAAGCGTGACTTCTTTTCTTTTTGCAAAGCTACAAGGCGAAGATTCAGTATGATAATATCACGATGTAAGATTTACAAAGCTTAGAAAAGATTAATAAGCTGCTCTTTTTCATTTGGGACTTCCAGATTTCCCTACTTTTTTTTTTATCACAATTCTGTCTGGTACTGAGACAAAAATCCACATTTATCCATCTGAAACTGTTGGTTCTTTTTAAAGTCTGATTTCTTCTATAAAACACTGCAGCTAAAATAGGACAAATGAAAAGACTAGATTGTCTTACTGAGTGAATTATGAAGACTCAAATCCAGTGATATTCCTGTACAAAACCAAAATTACTATCTTTAGGGTTTTCTCGTGAAAGCACTACATCACTACCAAAACAGTCGTGAATTATATCACTGGCAGGAAAAAAAAACAGCTGTTTGAGCTATGATGAGGAGTCCCAACTGTCTGATTTACAGTAGGAGGGGCAGTTTCCAGACTTTTAAGTTTACCTCTTTTAACATTCAAAAACAACATCATCCTCTCTGGCAGACAATAAAAAAAATATTAAAAAAGAAAAAAGGAGAAAAATATGAGTCATAAAATACTGAACATAGAATCAAAAGTATGCTTTCTTTCAGTAATACATAGTGCAATGGAATAATTACATTACAATCACTAATCTCAGTCATGCTCCATTACTTCAAACATTTTGAGGAGCAGTTTGTTTAATGTCATATGAGGAGATTGATAGAGCATTGGTATCAGTTCGTGTAGCACAGGTTTGCTGAGGTTTGGGGCTGGAGGTGTGAGGGAGGCTGTTAGCATCTACCAAAAATGATGAAAAGCAATACACAGTAACTCAAAATTTGCCTTATTTGCATGTTGTTTGCTCTGTGCCGGCTTGTTAAACTTTAGCCAAGCCTGCATTCAGGAATCACCTGGTTTTGTGACGGGTATAGTATGAACCCAAGTGCAGTACAAAACAGGCAATGAACTGATGATCCGTTAATAGGTTTATTAACTGGCACACGAAACAGTTCACGGGCTGGGCAGGGGGCTTGGTCGAGGCAGGCAAAAGTTCAGTAATAGGGAGGCAGGCAGAATCAGACCAACAGTCCAGAGAGAGACAGGCTGAGCTCGTGGTCAAAACAGAAGGCAGAGGTAATTTACCGACATACAGACAAATCGAAATACTGTCACTCCACCAAGTGAGAGGTGCCATTAGGGTGCCATTTCATGACTGTAGTGTGCAGTATGGCAGCAGCAGAGTTGGCAGTCATTCTTTGGGAAAGTAATTGAACATAATGGATGTCAGCTTAGCTAACATCCTCCTCTCACCCACCTCCTCCACAGTGTCCAGCGGGCAGCCCAGGACAGAGCTGGCCCTCTTGACCAGCTTGTTCAGTCTCTTCCTGTCCCGGTCTGTGCTGCCCACTCCCCAGCAGACCACGGTATAATGGACAGTGGAGGCTACCACAGAGACATAGAATGTCTTTAGAAGAGGCCTGCACACTCCAAAGGAGCTCAGTCTCCTCAGAAGGTGGAGGCCACTTTGGCCCTTCTTCTACAGGGCATCAGTGTTGTGCGTCCAGTCCAGTTTATTGTTGAGGTTTGTTAAATTCTACCCTCAGTGAAAGCAGTAGAAAATTTAAGGTTCACCTCTTTGTGTGGTGTGTATCCTCCAAATTTACAGTCTATTTGGCACCAGATTTCCTTCCTAAGCTGCAGTGGAGATACAATAACAAAAAGAGGACATTTTGACGCCCATCTGATTTGTCTGACCCAAATAGCTGAGGTTTTATATTTTGTATTGGCTTTGGCTGAACGTTGGAATTTCTTTTTGCATAGTAGTAATTTTGTGAAGGGGTCTCTGTGGCCAGTGTGAACAGACACACAAACACCAGTGTAGACATTAGTAGACACGGGCACCTGTGAAGCATTTATCCTTACATTAACTGAAGATGGAGGAAGGTGGAGATGATTCTGTCTTTCTCATTTTCTTACCAAGTAATGGGTCATTTTCAGTCATAAATTTGTTGGTAGAGAAAAACTGATTTTTCGCTCCTCTTTTCCTGATGTTGTGTCAATGTGCTAATGTTCAGCTCCAGCAGTGCTGCAGACAGTCACAAGAGACACAACAATGCCTTGTCCATGTTCATTATTTTTTAAAATTGTCACAAGCTGTCTGATGGGCTTCCTGAAATTACCTGTGACTGTCATTTCTGGTCCTCTCTTCCTGACAGGAGGTGAAGTACTTCCAGTTTCCTGGAGAGCTGCTAATGAGGATGCTGAAGATGCTGATTCTCCCGCTCGTTGTGTCCAGGTAATGATGTCTATCTCCAGCACTTCATTATAATACAATTATCATTCATTATTAATATGATGATACATATATGAGCCTCACAGTTTGAACCCACTCACCTACATTTATTCTTCACTTTTTGTGCTGCACATAATTGGGTCAGCTTGTACACACGAGCAGGCTGTTCTCATCATTTAGATATAGCATTTAGACCTGTCACCTTTTCAGACATTGGGTAAAGAAAATGTTGCCTGTTCTGAAATATGTCGTGTCTGTGATCAGATTAGATTTTGCTCCCCACACATTTCTATTACGAATGGAACTGATCCTGTCTTGTTTGTTGGGCTCTCCAGTGCCCAGCCAGTTAATGACAGGAAGTTTAAGTGATATGTCGCCTCAGTATATACCTTAGTCCTGATAAAATAACTAACTTTTTCAGGTTTTTCAGTAATTGCCATTGTGTACCTATCAGGAGAACAGATCACACTAACATGCAGTGTGGCCATCAAAGTGAGGTGAAGCAATATGCTTCACTATGCTCCCATAATATTAAGCTATAGACCATGTGAAGTTCATAACTCATTATATTTACTGTAGATGTGTTTTGTTTTATCTTTAACTTACTGTGACAATTGTGTTGTTACAGTGTGTATGTATATATATA
>JBBMJY010000024.1:13582295-13598201 GCA_037833715.1 Toxotes lorentzi | reverse complement strand
ACACACACACACACACACACACACACACACACACACACACACACACACACACACACACACACACACACAAATACAGCACACTCAGCCACAGCCCAGCTTCCACCATAACAAAAGGGTCCAAGCTTTTTTAGCTTTTGGTATCTTTCCTATGTGTTTGTGGTGTTTCTGCATGTGTGTGTGTGTTTTTGGAGTTGGGTGGTTTCCCATCCGGAGCAGCCGTTGTGCTGCTTATCAAACAAAGCCTGTCTAAAGCTGTTCTAATCCTTTCCTATAGCTATCCCTGACTACACATATAGACACACACAGATTTCTGCACAGTTGCTGAAGTCCAGTGCTCAGCAACACATTTTGTCCTCTGTCAACCCCAACGGATAGAGGGAGAAAGAGATGGTGGGAAAGAAAGACTTGGCTATACATATATTCATACGCAAACACACACATACAAACACACACACACACATACGTACACAGAGTACATAGTTTCTTTAGGGTCTGGTGGCTACTACTGGTCTGCACAGCGGTGCACAAAGTTTGTGTGTGTGTGTGTGTGTGTGTGTGTGTGTGTGTGTGTGTGTGTGTGTGTGTGTGTGTGTGTGTGTGTGTGTTTGAGGGGGATTTTAACATCTGTGCTTAAGAACCCCATGTACCAAGTACCACCAAACCAGCACCCAACACATCTCTACCAGCCAAAACTCCACATGATCTATTTTTGATGCATAAATTTACTTCATTATGAAGGTCAAACAAACAAACAAACCTTGAGAGATCTCTTGACTTGATCTCAAAAATAATACAGACTAAATCAAAAGGTGTGGATGAAAAACTGCCTGTGGACTCACACTTGACGTGAGTCAATCAAATAGTCTGCTTCAGCCCATTTTAGCTGTGTGTAACTTGTAAGCCAAACACCGAGATGAACTTAATAATCTTTTTGAACTGCATACACATAAGTCTGTCAGTCTTCAGTGGTGAAATTTACACACTATAGGACAGAATAATAGTGTACTGCCAAATAACCAAGCTAAGATAATCTTAGTACTTCCTAAAATGATGTGTTGCACTGCCAACTACCTCCATAAACTAAATGATCAGGTTTGGTATTAGATTATAGATGGTTGCATAAATGGTCAACAGAACGAGCTTGGTCTGAGCAATACATACAATACACACTTGGGGCAAGGGCTGCCTGAGAAGTCAAGCTCTAGGAAATGAGTCCTCCCACCACTGCTACAAATAAGTCTGGTTGTGACAATTTATTGAGGATGTATTTGTATTTTACTTTAGCTCATGTACATTTTTGAAGTGAATTAATTTGCATGGTGATAGGTAAAACTGGTGGAGCTTCTTCCTGGTTGACCACTGTTTGAGCCCCTTGATTTCATCATTCAACCACTAAGTTCATGAGGCAGCCAAAATTTCAAAAACTTTGAAATGAACTTACCTTCACTCAACCCGTTTATAGAAACAGTTTTCTTCACTTTGATATTATTCACATTGTATCACCTTGATGGAGTGGAGAGTCCCCGGACTGCCTGACGCCTGATAACCAAGTCATATCTGGCTTTACATATAGCTGTATTTACTTTACCGTCAGCTGTTGTGTGCGTACGTTTGCAAATGCATGTGTGTAGTGAGGCTTGTGTGTCAGTCTCATTCACACTAAATGTGTGAATGAGACTGGAAGTGTGTCTACATCTCTGTTTGTCCACAGCTGTTTGCTGTGATATTTCCAGCTCTGGTTTGTGTGAACATGGCACCCTGTGACTTTGGTGATAATTGAAGCTTATATACCCACCCCCATGGAGGTCTGTTTGTGTGTGTGTGTGGTGAGTTTGCATACCTGTTCAACGGTGGTGCTCCCCATCGTTACACACTCACCATCAGGCCTGCATTGGGGCAGTGGTGGTGTGGAGGCATTGGGGAGCTCAACGTGCTCAAGGAAGGATTGGAAATTCTGAGTGAATTCTGAGTGGCCCAAAGTGCAGAATCAGAGGCTAACTAATACAGCTCATAAGTGACCAAACTGATCAGGGTGTTCAAGGACTGTCTTGATATTTGGAGGCTGTGGGTTCAAACTTCAGTTTGACTTCCAAAGGATAGACACAAAAGGTCTAAGAAACACTCCTGACATGGTCCTAAATAAGTGGCTCAAAGAGTCAGAGAAGTAAGTGTATGATCATTGTGATGCTCACTAAATTTTGAAGTCCAGACGAAAAAGACAAGAGCTCCAAGAAGTGAAGTTCAGCTGTGTCTGGTCAAATAGCTGAGGAAGTTGGAGGACCACTCTTGAGTTTTGAAATCTTGGGTTCAAACACTCAGAGGTTCTAATAAATGCTGGTCAAGTGTCTTTTTACAGCTAGTTCAGAGTGTTTTGAAGGACATGAGTTTGATCTTCACTAGGCCGTCTAAAACACCCAAAGACTCAAATGCTCCACTACATACAGCTCAGAAATGCCTCAGGATGTGAGAAGACTGCTCTGAAGTTTTGAGTTTGTGGGTTCAATCCTTGGTGAATTTTGAAGTCCAACTCACAGATGAAAGCCCTAAGGAGTCTAAGAAATGGACTTCAAGTGCCTTTAACCAAATAACTCAGTGTGTTAGAGCACTGCTTGGAAGTTCTGAGGATATGGAATTGATACTTAAATAAGGTGGTTCTCAAATTTTTTGCCCCCATTTAGAAGCTGAAAAAAGTTGTCCCACACCGCTCATGAAACTGCTATTTTGCGAGATTTTTAAAAATGTTTTTGCAATGAAACATGGGTAGTAAAGTTACCACTACATTACAATGAGCCTGCTACGTTAATGGCTGCTAAAATAGGGAGTGAATACACTAAATATAGTTATGAATAACATACTTGGTTTTTCTAAATGGAGTCGTGCTTTTGAGTCCCTTTCTGAGCCCCCTCTTTGTCACTACCCCTGTTTGATAGGTAGACATCGGCCAGGGTCACCTGCCAAGGTTACCCATTTGACTATTTTTAAAGGAAATTGACAAAAGCTTTGGTCAATAGTGTTTTTGGTTGACTGTCACTTTGTGTGTGTGTGTGTGCAGAATGTGTACCAATAGAGATAATTACCTCAAAATGTGTCTGCACTCTCAAATCATCACTTATGGAGATTGCATCAAAGATTAGTTCCATGCATTAATACACACACATACACACTCATACATATCTCTGTAACAAAGACACACACACATACAGTGAAGTAGAGGTGATGTGAGAAGGGCTGGGGCTGTTTGAAGAGCTGCTTCAGACACACACATCCCAAATAATTTCAGTATTTCAATGCATTTCAATGAAGAGTCCTCAATATGGGCGCAGCTGTTAAAGACACATACACATATATTACACTCTCAGAGCCGACCCTTCACTAAGTGTGTATAATGTGTGTGACCAAGAAGAGCTTGGCCACAAGCACGTCTTTGTTTCAAGACAAAGAGCAGGTCAAAAACATCATTAGTGGGAGGCTGCAGGACACACACACACACACTCACACTCACAGTCACACACACACACACACACACACACACACATACACACGCTGTTTTCCAGATGCTAATACTATCGCCAGCAGGGGTTCTGGGCCCCAGTGAGACTCTGAAGCAATCACTGAACTCACAGTAGGAAGACCATCACTTCTTTCCAGCACACACAGCAGCTGCATTTTTAGCCTAAAAAGGAGGATATTGAATTTTTATGAAAATATAAAAAGGACAAGCAGGGTCTGTGGCCATGGAGAGAAAAGAAAGAAAGAGAGACATTTTAAACACATCTATTGTACAGCTTGAACAAAGCCACAAAAAGGGGAGCCCTGTCTTTAACCTTGTCCTCATGAGTCAAGGCATAAATCTCTGTAAATTGTGTTTGTTCATACTAATCCAACCTTGGTGTGGTGTGGAACAGTGCAGTCAGCACCTATGTGCACATACCCTCACCCGCTCACACACACACACACGGTAACCTGACCTCTCTCCTCTCTGAACTCCTCTGAACTGACATCAGCTTCATCACGTAAAGCGCTGACATCAGAGTCCAGAATATCTAATTAAAAAAAAAAAAACACTTTTGTCTGGTTAAAAACACGTGTATTTGCTCTTTTGCCTCAGCTGCTGTTGGTGCGATGCCCTTGCAGCATATCGTCATACTGCAGATTCTAATTAGACGCTCTTACATTCGCACCCACTGTGTAAACTCGCCTCTCTCTCACTTTTCTTTTATTCAATATTTCCCTTGCGCAGTGCCGTGTGAGGCCAGAGGAATGTTCTGGTGTTGTTCTGGTGTCTGAGCTTGTATAAACACCCACACTGCACTGAGAAAGCAAAGGACAGTGGCTCAGACACATGCACACAAACCGAGGTTGTGCTACTGTGAGCACCACAGAGCGAAGCGTCAGGGCCGAGTGGAAAACCACAGGAGAGGAGCGATGACAAAGAGATGTTACACCTCACCCGTCCCTCCACCACCACCTCCCTCCACTCTCCTTCCCTCCCCCATTGTTCATTGCCAGGCATCAAGGTCGGACCGTGATAGAAATGAAGCACTGCTCCACCTCTCTCCTATCCACTCTACACACACACAATACACTCAGTCCTATAAACACACACAGGCTGATGAACACCCCGCTGCTGCAGCTCACTCCTCGCTGTGACATCATTAATACGACATACTGTCCACAATGACATCATTAATAAGAGCTGGGGTGCTGACTCTTCCTAAATGGCTCCCTAAATATGACAGGCTTGACATATTGTCCATGTGTGGTGATCCTGTGTTTGTGTGCAGGAGTGTGTATTCATGTCTAGCAGAGAGGCCTGTGCATATACTGGTGCCTGATTTATACTGCAGGCTGAAGTTTGCAGGGTGCCGGCAAATGTCAGCCAGAGCAGGCTCACTGTCTTTTTTTAAGCAATTAGGGGAACAGTTTCTGTCCCACCCAGTGACACATCCTCACACACCTAGATAAAAACACAGAAAGAAACACACACACACACAGAGCTGGTTTCCTGGTTGATGGCCTACACTGAGCTGAAGATGGATTCCGAATAATTAGTGAGATAATTGCCCAGGCAGGGGAGAAAGAGAAGATCAATGGCTGATCTTTGTGTGTGTGTGTGTGTGTGTGTGTGTGTGTGTGTGTACAGGGGTGGAAATGGAAGGGCAAACGTATGCATTGACGTGTACATTTATTTTGGACACTGCCGTTTAAAGTGTAAGAAACACAACACAACACTGACTAGCACAATACACCATTGGGATCAGTTATAATATGAAATGATGCACGTGCAACCAGAACTTCAGACAATGCCCTACATAAGAATGTATGGAGATAAAAATACATACGTAGCAGTATAAGTGATAGTGGGTGCTGGTGGTGTTATGGAAGTAAAAACTAAATGTGTTTTGAAGTCATGTGCACATAAAAGGCAATGCTACAGCGGAAGAGTGTTTCATCCTGTGTCTTTGTTCAGCCTGACATCAGTAAAAACAGACTTCCATTCCTTTGTTTGGCAGAGGGGAGAGATGGAAAAGAAAACTGAGAGATGCGGGGGTGGGGGGACTTGGGGGGGGGGGGGGCGTGGCAGGTCAGACTGCACCTGCCAAGCAACGGATATATTGTCATGGCAGGGCTTCTTCTTCCCCTCGTTGTGTCTTTTTCTGTCTCTGACACACACACACGGAGACACACAAATCTCTGACAAAAGCTTGATCAGAACCTCCTGCTTCCTCTTAAACTTCATCCAAAGCTTTGTCTCTCTCACACTCCCACTGCTCTCCTTCTGTGCTCCTCCTCTCCCCCCTCTTCCACCCGTCTCCTCCCATAGACAAAGGTGAGCACGCGTCAGACTGACAATCAGACTGGAGCTCAGAGCGTGCATATAATTAGCACACACACACACACACACACACACACACACACACACACACACACACACACACACACACACACATATACTTACTAGTCACCCACACCTTTCATGGAAGCCAAACAATGAGAATCACTGACATTCACCTCCATCATATTTATCTCCTGGCAGAATAGAAAAACGCAGTTGCCCGCTTCTATCTGGGTCTTTTCTTATCATTTTCTCTGTAGCATGCATTTACATTTCAGTCCTTTAGCACCCGGCCCCCTTTTCACAGTCCCTGAATTTAGAATCATTAATTTAGTATCTAGGCTACCAACAAAGGCAAACAACTGGGACAGCATCACTGTCTACACTATTAATAGAAGTTCCTCTGCTGTGTGTATTGTTAAGGCTTATTATAATATGCAAGAGAGGAAGAGCCTTACAGAGGAGGAAGAGAGGAGGAATAAGAGATGTATTAAAGACAGAGGGGGCAGCTGTGGGTGTAATGCTGTACCAGATAGGCAGTGGCAGGTCGAAGACCGGACTCATCACATCCCATCTCCATATGAAAGGAGCTCCGTGCCCCTCTAAACACTACGTATGCATTTGTAATGCAGCTCAAACATAGGACTGGGAATTCATCCACCACTACGTGTGTGTGTGTGTGTGTGTGTTTAAGCAGGTGCTCAGAGGACAAATAGTAATCAATCTGAATTCAACTGGTCCTGTTCCCACCTGGCACACTACGTATCCGCCGACACAAACATCATCGCTGAATAGTATGGGGTCATTTTTTGAGCATCCATCGAGCCATGTCGCGCAAATGACAAAGGAAAGGGAGCTGTGATAACTAGGTGTCCACCCCTCTAATTACAGCTAAACTGATGTTAAGCAGTGACGTTATGATGTCTAAATTAGCTTTTCACAGCATGCCACCTTCCCAGTTTGAGTTAAAAAAAAAAGAGCAGAACCTCCAGCAGCGCAGGCCTGTCTGTCTTTGTGTCTCCCTGCCGGTCGGTTGATCCATGATCTCAGACTGGAACGGTGCAGCTTACAGTAAAGCTGGCAGATGACTGACAGCTGAAGTCAGAAACATGAAATATGTTATGTTTCAGCACCTCCCGACAGACTACACCCTGGGGAAGGATAGTTAACTTTAATGGTTTGTTTAGTTTGGAGAGGTGTGCGTGTGTGTATGTGTGTGCATGCGTCGGAGTGTGTTTATTCTGAAGCGTGGGGGCATTAAAATTGCAATGGGGCTGTGTGGGCTGATGACTTCACGCACAGTTAATTGGCCAACTTGGTTATTTCCGCACAACATTTACTTCCACAACCAGACCTGGATCTACCACATACACACATATACAGAAGCACACAGCTGCTCAAAGCTAAATCTAAACATAGTCTGCTCGTGCCAGATGTTATTACTCCTCCAGTGGTTTAATACTCAGACAGGTAGCTTCCATGGGTATGTGTGTACTGCTGGACACTGTCACACAATCACTCAAAGTGCTTGAATGACAAGAAACCCCACTTTTTAGCCTGGAAAACACTTCTCACTAGAGACAATGACTTATAGACTATACTACCACCACAGCCAAATAGTTCCCTTCTTGCTTCCAACTCAGTTTTATGGTTACAAGTATCCTCCTGGGGAACTTTATTCATTCAGCTCCAAAGGCATGTAGCACATTTACTTCTCAAAATCTGAAATATTTTCTTCAAAATGACATATTTGAGTTTTAAACAGCGCTAGCAGTTTCACTGGAAGCTCTATCAGACTTGATGGGGGAAATTGCTTTTTCAGCAGTGTAATATAATATGCATGGGTGACTGTGTGCACATAAAGACAGAAAAAATGGCAACCACACACAGTGACAAAAATGAGAAATAACACCATTATGCCTTCTCGGCAAAACACAGAGGAATGGAATAATCTGCTAAACACATTAACTAAACATTACACTGTCACAAGGTGGTTGATATGCTATTAACTACTACCACTATTACTGAACTGTAGGGTCAGTGTGATCATCAGTAGGGGTCCTGCTGCTGCTGCAGAGTCCTTGAGGATTTACACACACCCACAGACACACACACATATACAGTTTATTAGCTGCTTGTGTTTTTGCCTTTTTATGACCATAAACAGATCTGTCAGAACAACAGAACACAACAGACTGGTAAATCCAGTTATCCTCCATCCACAGAGGAAATGACCAGGACCAGGCCATCTGTGAGTGAAGTGTGAGTAAGGCTGTGTATCTGTGTGTGTGTGTGTGTGTGTGTGTGTGTGTGTGTGTGTGTGTGTGTGTGTGTGTGTGTGTGTGTGTGTGTGTTTTAGAAAGCGAGTGAGAGCAGAATAGGGTGGGGATGAAGCAAAAAAAGAGAGTTTCGATGCTGATGCTCATGTGTTATTCATGAGAGTGCAGAGAATTTGTGAAATAAAAGCTCTTTCAAACATTAAGAAAAAGAGAGGACAGCAAAGTAAGGAAGAGTGGGGGGGGGGCAGTGAGGGTGAAAGTATGACTTCACTTGGCTTTTTGCTGTTTTATCTCTCTCCCTCCATCTTCTGCTTTCTCTTTTGTTTCCTTTCTGAGGCTGTCAGATGGAAGACAGCAATGTAAGGGACTGAAAGAGTCCCAGACATCCAGCAGAAGGAGAGCGGGGCAAGGGAAGAAAGGGAGGCAGATTGGGAGAATTTGAGGAAAGGAAAGGGATACAAGGGATACAAGATTGAAGTGATAGGAGAGGACTGAAGGAGTAATGGCAGGGGTGTAGATGGGCTAAACGAGGGCAGTGTAATGCCCCAGGTGCCACATCTCAGGATGAAGACGGCAGGAGAAACATGTGACTGTTTTCTCTCTGATCCACTGAAAGACAGTCTGACGGATTGGCATTTGAACAGTAAGCTGGCTCTATCAGTCTTCCGGAAGGCTTATAAATGGAGATAAACAATTACACAATGTTGTTCAAACACAAAGCATTTTAATATACAAATGCAGTGAAAAATACTTTTAAACCAGACCGTGCCTAACCAATTACAACCACTGAATGTGTTAATTGCTCCCTGTGCTGACAGAGCAATGGGGAGCGATGAATCTGTTTCTACCTGTGCATTAATTAAACTACCAGCCTTATTTTTGTAAAAGATGAAGGAATGATGCAGCATTAAAAAAAAAAAAGAAAGCTTTTCCAAGCAGTGTTTCCAAGCTTATCTTGTCCCATTTTTGAGCTGCAGTAATAAAAATGTGTAATTAATTAAATTCTTATTAGATTCCAGCAATTAATTTTTTCCCCCGCCATAATGGAATTTTTAATTGCAGTGATTGTTTCCAAGTGCTTGCCGCAGGGCACATGTTCATGATAAATGTTCTTTTTCAAGTTTTTCCACATATGAAAAAACTGGTCACTGCAATCGACTCACTGTGAAACACCCATCAGGCCAAATAAAGAGGTACTCCACTGACTTTACACATCAAAGAATGTTTACAGGTCTTGAGGATTACTGGGGGTCCAGAGAGAACTGTGCAAAATCTGAAAAAAAAGAAATCTATGTCTATGTCTATCACCAAAGTAAAACAACTAGTGTCAGTGACAGTGAATGAGAGCACCTGTTTGCACAACGGTGGCAAACAAAACAAAGTGTTTCAGTCTGTGTTTTTCCATCTCACTACCACCAACAAACTAAGTGCATTAAACCTGCATCTGGAGCGCAGCGAGAGTGTGTCTGTGAGGTCAGTCCCATAAAAGTACACCAGCAGGTGGCTGCTACAGTACATCACACAGCATTATGCATTCAGTCATACACACAGACACACACGCACACACCTACGTAAATACACACAACACCCATGCATGGCTGAGCTGATACATCCAGACGTCTGACTCCAGAGCTCATAGCCTCTGAGTGCTGCTCGTTTCCTCACCTCAGGTGGAGAAAGACAGAGAGACAGTGAGACTTCACCCTTTTCTCCCTTGAGTGTGTCATAATTCAGGTCAAATAAGCTGTTGTGTTAGACATAAGGGGCGGCCATAACAGATATTTACACCATTCATAAAACCACAGAAGTAGGACAGATGAATGTAGGAGCTGCAGGCTCACTCCCTCCAGATGTCTGTCTGATTAAGATGATATACTGTTATGCTGCTTGGTTCTGCCAGGAGGTTCGAGTGAGGACTTTACTACAAGCCCTCTGATTGGCTGGCCTCTGGGTGACCCAGAGCTGCTGGGAGTCTGACGAGAGCTACACATGGAGGAACATGATGCTCTGAGGTTACAGGAACTGCGTCTGAGTAGGTGGTTATGGGAGAGGCCTTTGCATCCTCTTACAGATGGACAAAAAAGCGGGTCAAGTGCCTGTCTGCCGTTGTTGCCATGTAGCGTGTTTGAAAAATGTGCATGTGCAGTTTTTCCTCTCACCTCAGTGCTTCCAGTTGCGCACCTCCTAAAGCTCTTTGCCGAAACACCGTCGCTCTTCTCCTCCTTCTACCTCCTAAAGCAGCTGGAAGTCCTGTGCACAGCAGTCCAGCATGACCTCACCAAACATTGAAAAGAAGTAAACACTGATCCACTGTTCAAACCATTTATCAGAGATCTTCAACAAAAAAAAAAACAACTTAAAGACATCAAGCTGAACATTTTTATTTTTAACGTGTTCCTGAGAGGCAACCAGAGCCCTGACAGTCTCGCTGACTGGTTTGTTTCAAATGCTGACAGGAAGCCTTTAAGTGCCTCAGCTGTACCAGAGGCCGTCAGTAAATCAGAGGAGATACTTATGAATATATATGTCAGAAAATATTTGACAGCACAGACACAAATGTCAGATTGGAGGAAGTGGCAGTGAATAATGACAATATGTCACAACAAACAGGATCATATTAGTGCCAATAGAACAGGCTTGGTCATATTTTATGACAGCTAAAGAAGAGTGAGGTGATGTGTGTGGGTGTACATGAATGATGGCCAAAGCAGGTGGTGTGGCTGTTAGATGGAGCAGGGAAGAAGGACCTTCATACCAATGCACATAATCAGTTCAGTCCTCCAGGCAAACAGAGGGACGAGATGTATTGATGCCACTGATCCAGAATACAGAAGTAACAAAGGACAGATGTGGGAGAAGTGAGATGAGATGCACCATTTCGGCCTCATTCCTTAGCCCTAAGGGAATCCAACCCATTCTTAGCATCTAAAACATAATAAATGTTTGGTCTGTAAGCCTGAAAAAAGAGGTTTAATGAGCAATTGTGAGAGGGGCAACAGTAGAATTTTTGGAATAAATAAAGGGAGAATTGAGTATTTAGCATAATTACTGATGGACACTGTGACTGAACAGACAAAGGAAAACCCAGACATGAAGAAACTGAAATTAAAAAAAAAAAAAAACTGAGACTGCAGCATTTTTGATAGCAGTATTTATTGATTTCTTGGAATTACAATCCAAGGACCACTTATCACTACAAAACATGTACTGCCACTTTCATGCTCAGCTGTGGCTCATGTAGCTGTGTTGCTGCTACAATGAGCATTGTTGCTTGGTTCTGAAATTGCAGCATTGAGAAGGTCAGTTACTGCCAGCTGAAAAATCATTTCTCACTGCAGAGAGTTCACCACACTGAATGATTCTTTTATAGGCACTGCATTAAGCGAGCAGCCTCTTTCTCCATTCACCTACAGGTGGACATCTCTATCGTTACACCCATCTGTCCACCTGACCATCCATCTCAACATCCATCTACCACTCATCCATCCATACATCCATGTAAACATTCATAGAATCAGTCCATCCATCCAGGCAGTGAGCTGCTCTCCCCTGGGAGAGGCTCAGCTGCCTCCTGTAGCCCTCAGAGGTGTTTTAATGGTGAGATTGAACTATAGGCTCCTCTGGCTCTCCTGAGACACAGACACACAGTCTCACATACACATCAAACACTGCATAAAATTGCATGTATATTAGCAGTGGTCACCTCACTAATGCCTCTACCTGCATTTCTGTTTCCCTCTCTTAAAATTTATACACCATTTCTTTATTCAAACACTTATTTCTACCTTCACATAAAACCTCTAATTTAACTCCCTGGTTATTCTTCTCTCCGTAGCATCCTTTCATGTCTTGTTCTTTCTTTTGTCTCTTATCTCTCTACCCTCCCACCCCCCACCCCTCTTTCACCTCTAGCCCGTTTTTCCTTCACTTTCACTCATTTCCGCATTTTCCTATTTTCAGTTGATAATGTCATGCTGCCCTGTGGCGAATGTCTTGTGTGAATGTGTGTTGGGTGAAGACAGGATGTGTGTGACAGAAAGAGACACAGTTAGGGAAAGAGGAAAAAAGTTAACTGTGATCAGCACAGATGGTAGGACACCTGCTCTGTAATGGCGTTTTCAAATGCTCCCTCTCTCTCTTTCATGCCCTTGTGTAGGCGCACAAACACACACACACGCTTCAGAGAGGCAAACCTGGGCACAACATGAAGGGACATGCTCCTCCTCCCATGGTGCAATGGAGGCAGAGTGACCGATGGGATGGGGGAAAATGGGAGTCAGATAAAACAACAATATGGAGCCATGGAGGTAGGTCCAAAAGGAGGGAAGAGGGGAGTCAGAGATGGAAAGAGACAGAGGGAGACAGACAGGGAGTGGTTCACACATTTGGCGTGTGAGACAAGCTGTGATAAGTCCAGCAGAGTGGCCTGTTGTGTGTTTGTCCGTGGTGAGTGTGGTCCTGTTACACTGAGAGAGAAGGTCGCTAGAGCTACAAGGCAAAGAGGGGGATATACATTGAGGCTAAGAGGCGTTTGCAGCCCACCTCAGGGGCTGTGGCTGGACCTGAGCCAGAGCTGGGTTTGAGATCCAGCATTTATTTAAATAAGCAGTCACAGAAAAGACTCCACATTGTTCTGTGAGGAAAGATGAAACACATCAAACATGTAACCTTGAGTGTGATGCAGTCAATAGCAATTCACAGTGTTTGGCTAATTTGGAGCAGGAAAAAAAATCCCTGTGACAGAAGTTGCAACTGGACTCGCCACATGCTGGAGGCTGATGCTCTCCCTCTGACCTTAACACACACCCAAGTGTCTGATTGTTTTGTAGAGATAATACCCAGGGCACAGTGAGGCCTTGCACTGTGTTCGCCTGCACGCCATGAATATTAATGATTAGTACAACATTTTGGGAAATATGCCTTTTTCCCTTCCTCAATAACACTGATACCATTCTATATCTGTGTATTAAATATGTAGCTGGAGGCAGCAGCTGATTAGCTTAACTCAGCATTAAGACAGAAAAGAGGGGGAAGGAGGGTAACAGAAGATAACAAAATCCGCCTCTTAAGTTCTGATCAACACGTGTATCTCATTTGTTTTATAGGAAAAAAAACCTGTGTAAAACATCAGGCTGCGGTTTTATAATCTTTTCATCAAACTCTCAGCAAGAAAACAAAAAAGGCTTGCTTCCCAAACTGTTGAACTTTTCCTTGAAGGACTTTTTCTGAACTGATATAACAGTAAACAGACTCCATTTACATTGGAATCTTGCTTGGTACATTTTAAAGTAGAGATTTTTGATTCAACATGTTAATAATTAAAGTTTGCATTTGCTTCAAGTAGAGAAAATATAAGGGGTCAGAGAAGGAGGCGCAGAGAATTTTCAAACAATACATTAGTTCTCAGACGAGTCGGGGCAATACAGCCTAGCAGGCAAACACACAGCAAAGCCCATCACAATGGTTCAAATGAGGCTCCTGACATCATGCATGTCAATGAGGAGGAGTTGTGGCATATAAAAACACACACAGAAAACCTGGTAACTCCCACCCACAATTACATGAGCACATCAGTATCTCATTTTACTCACTTACGAGCAGATTCACTACAACGTAGCCTACAGGTGTCATTAACGTTTCAAACATGGAAAATGATGCAAACACCGTGCCGCGCTGTGGGGGCAAGCAGCTCTGCTCATTTAACACACTACTCCAGCCGCTCAGACGGAACCGTTTCCTCATCTGTTGGTGTTCCACTATTTTACCAAAACAAACATCTTGTCAGCATCGTGCTCACTCACTCTCACATTTACATTAACACACACGCAGACATCTGTGGGGGCAGAGACAGACAAAAATAGCACATCTAATGCTGCTAAAGAAAACCAATTTCAGAAAAAATAACACATGCACACACACATCGACATCTCACACATGAAAGATGGTATCAATGAACATTTTCTGCTCTCATCATCTTTTCTGACCCTCTTGGATAGACCGTCCAGCCTTGTGCCCAGCAAAACCAATCTGCTCTTATTTCATTTCATCCAAATCAATTCTTTTGCTTGGGTGAACTGACCACAGTGTGTGTGTGTGTGTGTGTGTGTGTGTGTGTGTGTGTGTGTGTGTGTGTGTGTGTGTGTGTGTCTTTGTTGTGTGTGTGTGTGTATGTGTCCATCACACTCGGTGGAGGTCTATGTGCAGGGGCTCAGAATATGAGGTAATCAATCACATCATACTGCCTTAGATTAGAGCCACATCGATCTGCTCTCAAATCTGACAAACAGCCTGACCTAGAATGCATCCACTTGGACACGACACACACACACATACTTACAAACAGCATCTCTTCTCTTGCTGCATTTCCAGCACTCCACACAGCACCCCCCTCCCAGGGGTGTACACTACCACATACACACATACCAGGAATATTTACTGAGAACCGCAGTCTTCTCACAGAGCAGTCCCTGTGCAGTAAACATCCAAGGTGGGATGATTTTCCCTGTGGGTGGCTGTTCATTTGAATGCTCTTTCACTGCCCATCACCTCTGCTGCCCCAGTCCACGAAAGCAAACACTCCCCACCACAGTTTGACGTTCTCATCATTTTCAACAGACTCGGGAATGTCATACATATTTCGGTGTGTGCGCTTGTCTTCTCTCGACTGGCTACATGCACTCATTTCATTTATTAATGCTGTGTATCGTCCCAATCAATGGTCGGTGGTGTGATGAAGGTCCTTGCCTGAGGGGAGAGAGAGCAAATGGAAAAGGCTCTGAGATGTGCAGCGTGCACAGAATCATTAAGTCTGAGCTCAGGCCTGTGCGTGCATATGTATGTGTGTGTGTGTGTGTGTGTGTGTTGTGCTTAACAAGTAATCATTAGCATTAGATATGCAGTGAGGGTGTCAGAGTGTTATCCAGGTATTGTTTGAAGATCTCTAGCTGTCTACCCTGTAGTGCAGAGTGGAGAAAATCAAAGCCATGAACATCTAAAGTATGTGTCTATATAAGCGTGTGTGTCTGGGTGCGTGTGTGTCTGTAGGTTAGAAGCCTTCCCTTGCCATTCCACCACAGAACTGAGACAGAAATATACGCTCCAGGAATTTCTACAGACAAGTGTGAAAGTTTTCCACCAACTGTGATTTATAATGTGAAACATACATCAGAGAGTGCCGTTAATTTCAACATTTTTCCCATTTTTCATTAGTTGAAAAAAAAGTTTTTCAGAAATATTTCCACTCCATATGCTAAGCTAAGCTAACCAGTTGCTGGCTAGTTAGGTACATTTGAAAGTGTTGTCAATCTTTGCATCCAACTAACAAGAAAGTAAAATGTTTCCAAAATGATTGAATTATCTTTCAACAGAAACACAGTTTTGTCCCTGCAGATTGTGTGTGCTTAATATATACCAGTGTCTTCTCATGTGAAGTGGCTCAATCATGTCGAGTTATGTTATTTTTGTTTTGATTGACATACTGGAGCCTGAATCAGGTTTCCTACCTGATGTGTCATGGTGAGCAACAGTTGAACTGAACGAGACCCGCAGAGACGGTTGGGTGGATGAGCAGCCCATGAGGTTCTTCTGGAGGTGGGAGGATTGACCAATGAGAGAGCAGGAGTGATTGGGGGTGATTTACGTTCCTGACATCTTTAACCAAATTACCCGGCATCCCTTGCGGTGTGATTACTGTGATGCACAGTCTTGATGCTTGTGTGCAAAGTGTGTGTGTGTGTGTGTGTGTGTGTGTGTGTGTGTGTGTGTGTGTGTGTGTGTGTGTGTGTGTGTGTG
>JBBMJY010000024.1:13499326-13576396 GCA_037833715.1 Toxotes lorentzi | reverse complement strand
ACACACACACACACACACACACACACACACACACACACACACACACACACACACACACACACACACACACACCTGACCTTCAGATTTCACTGTGATGACGCAGTGTTTCCTGTATGATCAATTTAGGTACAGTTCTCTCATTGTGTGAGAAACTTGTCTTGGACACACAGATTACAATAAGAAAAAATGTCAATAGAGCAATCAACCATCAGATAAATTCTATCCAACACATATTCACAATAAATTACAATGTACAACATATTCAAACATTCACACACCCAAACATTTATTCACTCACTCAAAACATGTTTGCATCCACAAGTTCAAGTTTCACAGTGAGTTGGTGTGACAGTGTGACAGCATGCATGACACCAGGACCCTGAAACCGAAGCAGCTCCATGAAATTCAGCCATCATTCATTTTATTATTTACACCAGTGGCATGTCAAAATGTTACAAATATTCAGCACTGGCAGTAAAGAAATCCTGCACAACCCCTGCAGCCAACAATGCATACATACATTTATCAAGTCAGTTTAATTTAAACTAAAATCAGTAAAACGTTTTGATGAAAAACTCTTATGCAGCCACACAGATGTTCTCAGTAACTGGCTGATAAGAACATATTATGAACTTGCGTCGTACCATGCGTCGCTACGTCGAGATGACTCCAAACGTAAACCTGAAGTGACGTATGTTCCGTTCGCCGAACTTCCGCCTTCCACATGTGTTTACTGAAAATGTGCACAACCTAGTTGAAGAAATATTAGTATCAGCAGTCTATACACGGTAACCGTTTGAAACATGGGGAAGCTGAATGTCGTGGTGTTGAGATACTTGTCTCGAGATGACTTCCGAGTCCTCACAGCGGTAAGTCGCGCGCTAATTAAAGTCAGCTAAGCCTCAGCAGGGTTGTGCTAGGCTAGCTTTGTAATTAAATAGTCAACCCTGCATGTGCAGTAGATACACCAACAAACTGTAGAGCTCATTCGGGGGCTGTCAAACTGTTACCCGATGAGATGTCACAGTGGGTAAAATAAAGTTAGTGCATTAATTACAATACAAATGAACATATACAAATAATGTGTATAAATAAGTATGTCCTTACACGTTGAGGGGGATTATTTTGCTAACAACCGCAACTAGGTAATATTTATATTCATTATGGAGACATGATAACCAAGCAGGTACTGGCAGTTTTAGATACTGTATATCCATAGTTTTAGGATCTAGTATCAGTCATTAATGGAACCAGTAGCATCTTTCTTGCGATGTGTTTCCTTTCATATTACAGGAACAACTACAAACTGTTTAATCATACATTTGGGCTTGTAAATATTGTGTTGAAATGCCTCTTCAAAATACATTGCTAAAGGCAAAATCCCCGACCATGGTCTTAATAGTCAGTGCTTATTCCATGTTATCTTACAGTTTTACAGCAATTGTAACACTGAATTTCACAATCATATTCTTGTCCCGGCACTTTCTCCTCACACAGGTTGAGATGGGGATGAAGAACCATGAGATTGTTCCAGTGAGTCTCCTGTCATCCATTGCTAGCCTCAAACATGGGGGTTGCAACAAGACTCTCAGAGAACTTGTCAAGCACAAGCTTGTTGTCTATGAATGCACCAAGAGTAAGAAAACACACTATGATACTAGTGCAGATACACAAGTGCAGATATTAACAATATATGTAGATTATTTTCTAATGTGTTGTGTATATGTTGAGTTCAGCTGTGCAGGGCTACAGGTTGAACAATGGAGGATATGACTACCTTGCCCTGAAGACCTTGTGCTCTAGAGAAGTGATCATTTCAGTTGGCAACCAGATGGGAGTGGGTAAAGAGTCGGGTAAGGGAAAAAAAAAATCTTAAAGTTTTTATTATTATATTTTAATATTTGTGTATTCTTCCACATAATCACTTTTGTTTTACTGTAGTGATTTGTTTAAAATCAATGACATGATATAAATCCTTTT
This sequence comes from Toxotes lorentzi, assembly GCA_037833715.1. Classification (NCBI taxonomy): domain Eukaryota; kingdom Metazoa; phylum Chordata; class Actinopteri; family Toxotidae; genus Toxotes; species Toxotes lorentzi. Next base: position 13,574,416 of record JBBMJY010000024.1, on the reverse strand, counting down.
TTTAAATGTACAATATATGAATTAAATGATTAAACTTTTATACATAGTAATTCATAAATAGTTGGTCCGGTCCCTCAAATAAAAAGACAATTATTCTCAACACTTTTCTGTTCAAATCCCAATCAAAATGGAAGCTGTGAGGACAGTCCTTTCTTACCCACAACCGTAATGTAATGCTGAAAAGGCAACTGAACAGAAGCACACATAAAGAAATGGAACAAGACAGCACTTCTAATAATTCCTAAGATGTTCACATAAATGAGAATATGTTCTCTAACAGACTTCTAGCTGTCATTGCCAATCTTTCATGTCCTCAAACACAAACTTTTCTTTGTGTTCACCTCCTGTAGACATATATATTGTGGCAAGTCCAGATGGGGAGCAGTACGCGCTGAAGCTTCACAGACTGGGTCGTACCTCCTTCAGGAACCTAAAGAACAAGAGAGATTACCACAAACACAGGAAGAACATGTCCTGGCTCTACCTCTCACGCCTCTCTGCCATGAAGGAGTTTGCCTACATGAAGGTAAAGTAACAAATCAGAGAAAGTATGTAAGTTAAGTGGAATTGGAAGAAAACGTAACCAACCAATGCAGTGAGAATTCAGTTTCATCTGGTGCATCTTTTGAGTCATCTCCTGATTTTTCAGGCATTGTATGATCGAGGCTTTCCCGTTCCCAAACCTGTGGACTACAACAGACATGCTGTAGTGATGGAGCTCATCAATGGCTATCCACTGTATGTAAACAAGTCATTCTTCTTTCTTGCTTTAAGATATTAAAAAGTACAGTCTTTGTACTCTCTGTCCCTTATATAATTTGTTTATATTGTCTCTCTCTTCCAGGTGTCAGGTTCATGAGCTACAGGATCCACCAGCCCTGTATAATGAGTTCATGGAGCTCATTGTCAAACTGGCCAATCACGGCCTGATTCACGGAGACTTTAACGAGTTCAACCTTATGTTGGACGACCAGGACCACATAACTATGATCGACTTCCCTCAGATGGTGTCCACATCCCATCCTAATGCTGAATGGTAGGCGTCTCTGCCATAAAGTTGAAAATTAGTGAGTAAAATTAATAAAACAGACATAAGATCTACATGTTGTTCACCTCTCCAACTTTTGTTCCTAGGTATTTTGACCGAGATGTGAAATGCATTAGAGATTTCTTTGCAAAAAGGTTCAATTACGAGAGCGAACTCTTTCCAACCTTCAAAGACATCAGGTAACTGCCATCATTTTTCAGTTACAATAACACAGTAAGACACACATACACAATGAAAATTCCGCTGGATATTTACAATATACTTTTTCAGTGTGAACATTGAATTTGCTCTCCTGTTGTCTGCTTTGTTTTATCAAACACTTTGGGTTGTATGGTTTAGGTTTGTTTGTGATTCCTGCTCTCACCAAAAAACTAATTTCTGCACAGCTGAAGTGCAGGCATTTATATTGCATCTGTTTGAAAGATAATAGTTGAATGGCCAGTTAAATAAATCATCCAGCATTGAAAATCACATTTTGAGCTGGACTTTTTACTGATATTTTGTTGTCACTGTCACAGGCGGTCCTATTCTCTAGATGTTGAAGTCTCAGCTAGCGGCTTCACCAAAGATATGGAGAGAGATGGTGCATTGCTGCACCCAGCTGGACCTGAGGGAGAGGACGATGATGACGATGATGAAGAGGCAACAGATGAGGAAGCAGAAAGAGAAGAGGAGAGTCTGGACATGGAGGAATATAAACATGCAATGCTGGAGCTGGAGGGTCTGAAGGTCAGCGACACACGTGCAGACAGACAGGATGAGGAAGAGGACAAGAGTGAAAAAAGAGAAGAAGAGACTGAGGCTGTTCTTCGAAGTGATTACGAAACACAGAAAGACTTAGAGGAAGAGCTGAAGGAAGCAGAGGATGAGTGCCCAGAGCTGGAAGACCTTTCTGCCTCCAACAAAGAGTTCAAACCATTCAGGTAATGGAAAGTTAACACAATAAAAGCACCAAAATGAAGCATATTTGATAAGAGCATGAGTTTAAGTCTGAGTGCTGTGGTACTAAGCCAACAAAGAATTTCAGTTCTGTTAACTTGGGAGCCTGGTAGCTGAATTCCGGACACACAGATGTGTGAAAAATATAGCTTAATTTATGTCCAATTAAGCAGGGTTGTTAAATTACATGCAAATTACACAACAATGAATTTCTGTGCTTTGTAGTAAAAAATTGCTGTAATAGCATATTTTTTCCTGCAGAGACTCAGACAGCCTTCTGCACATGGCAGAACACAGGAGGAGGAGGACGGACAGTGAGGCCACAATGGGCAGCACAGGGAGCTGTTCTACCATACCACCAGTAAGTCAAATACAGACACACTCAGCTGTCTGCACCTATGAGTATTATACAGGAGTACAGGCTCCACTACAAAATATAAACACTCTGATTTGATCACTTAAACATATGACTGGACATTTCACCACCCACTGTAACAATCCTTGTACACAGTTCTGGGCAGAAACTGGAATATCCTGTAGGTTTTCTAAAGAGTGTTCACATGGTGTAGCAGTTAGTGAAAGAATATGACAGGTGACTCGTAGCTGAGCCAGTATGTCTACATAGTGTTGTGTCTGCCTTGCAGAGACAGACGGTCGGTACATTCATCTGTAGTAACCTGCTGTCTTCATTATCCTGTCTTCTGCAGGAGGTGGTCCGTCAGAAGGTGCGGAGGCAGCTCACCAAACAGCAGAAGGCAGCACAGAGGAGACGTCTGCAGAAGGGAGAGGCCAACTTGGTGACCAAATCCAGGAGGGAGAACCAAAATAACATCAAGTCTAGTATGGAGAGTGCCAGCTTCTGGGGATAATGGGGATAACTGCAGTGATGGACAGACAGAAATCATGTCAACATCCTTTTTGTGCTGCATGGGTTCCCCTGTTACTGTGTTCGAAGAGTTGTAAACACAGGATGGTTGATGGGAAAATCCAACAAGACAGCTCAGCTGCTCTGTACTGTTATGGAAAACTCAGAGAGAGAGATGACAAAACTCAGATCACACTGAAGTAGAAAACAGTGTGATCTTGTTCCCACTCCTCACTTTCAAGTATGAAGACGGGCCATTGTTCTGTTTGAACTATGTGGACTATTATGCATCACACATAGTATTTACATTAATGTGAATATAAAGAAGCGATTTGTATTGACAATTAAACCATTTATAAGTTACTGCTGAGGTGTGTTTTTGTCTGTCTGTGCAAAATAAATGGAACATCCTTCAACGGTTCAGTGTGCTTACCAAGTCAAGTTGGGTGCATTCTTTTAAACTGGTGCTTGCATATGATATATTAACCTACAACATTGCTACAACAGACAGAAAGGACTTACTTCCCAGTAAGTCCTTTGAAGTAAAGGACTTACTTCAAAGTCTCAAGTTGATTCTCAGTCTGGGTATACTGCTGACAGAGTGACTAACGTGGGTGTGGACTTAAGACTCAAACCGTATGCATTCACGGAGAGCTTTTATTTATGCGAAGAGGTCTCCGACTGTTATGGTTGTTTGAATAGTTCCCTCCTTCCACCATCCCAGCAGCCAATCAAAGAAGTAGAGACTGACAAAAGCATGTGTGCTCTACAACTATTATAACTATGAAAAGGTACAAGAAAAAGACACTTTTACCATTTCACTCTCTCTCACTGACATATTTTAACACACTGAGCAGGACGTGTAAAAGATGAGAGCATAGAGAACTTGAGAGCTGAGAAGTCTCTTCTTTCTCAGAACTTGGTTCATTTATGTGTAAGAGGCTTTCACAGAGCGGTTGAATTCAGACTTGAACAAAGGCCATTCATATTGAAGAGGGTGAATGGGGCTCACAGCCTGGGCTCACTGGGCTCAAATTAGTGTGTGAAGTCAAAAGTATCCCACCCCCCCACATCTTAGGCACTATGTGTTGGGCAGAATTGTTCCTATGATCACGGATACTGACGTAAAACAATCAGCTGGTTACGTGAACGTCTCGCAGGACACTTCATAGTGTTCCTGTTCCTCAAGATGTGTTGTCAGTGGTTCAACTTAGCAACGTGGTGCAGGTCTTCAACTGTCCAACTCTGTTCAGGGATTAGCCAGCTGCAAGACCCGAGGGGAGGGGCTCACAGCATTCCTGCCCTGCACCTCTGTGTGTGTGTGCATGTGTAGAAAGAGTGAAGGCCCCTCTGAGCTAATTGGCAGTGAGGGTGACAAAGTTGGTCTGGTTCAAAAGAGAAATCCTGGTGAGATGTTCACACAGGAGAGGAGGAGGAGGAGGGGAGCGAGGGAGTTTAGGAGGTGGAGAAAGAGAGAGTGGAGGGGCTTTCAGATTTTGAGTTTATTTCTTAAAATGTTCCCATCCTGAGCTGCGGTGGAGAAGGTGGTTGCTGATTTTTAAGGTGGTGGACCGTTTTGGTTTAAGTATGTGGGAGCTGAGAAAAGTGGAATGAAAGCATCTTGAAGTGGCTGTGGAAGTAAACACTGAGTGAGGATGAGTCAAGTGAGAGTTGAGGAGAACATCATGTCATACCTGTCGCAGAGTGAGACTGACACCAGCCCCAAAGACTGTGAGTAACTGAGAAACAACACATTTAATGTCAGTTTCCACGGGAAAGAGACACACATCTTTCTGCTTTAAATATCAGAATCGTAATGTTACAATTTACAGCTGTGTTTCCTGTAAAGTACAACACCTCAAACAAGTGTTGATCAAGTTATCCCTTGAATGTGAATTGTTTGGTAAACCGTGAAGGATACAGGAAACCTTAAAACCTATTTCAGGGCTAGAAAAAGTTCAAAGGGTTACAAAATACTGATTCGTTTAGGTTTTCAGGTGTTCCCCTTCAGTTCCTGTTTCTGCTTAAATAAACAGTGTCTGGGAATGTAGATTTAACAGATGTCTGACTTGTATATTTAGGTTAGCATTTACACATAATCTTACAAGTTTTCTCAGACTGAAAACTTCACCTCAGACGTCAGAATGTTTAATGCATCAGAAGGAAATCAAGACTGATGAGTCTCCTTTAGATAAATGCATGAATTTACACTCCAACTGTTTGCTTTCTGTCAAGGTCATGAATGTTTTCGGCACCGTCAGTCTTAATTTTGACATCCTTGTACATGTAGTGAACATGGTGGCCATGCTTCATAACTTCTGGGAGCAGAAACAGACGAGTCGGTCAAATGGTTCCTTCGGTGAATCATGTGGTCCTGGTGGGGACGCAGCCGTCCAGACTGAGAGCCTGCTGTTGTACGAGTCTGCACCCTCCCCCGGTCCTCCATACATCTGCTATGTAACCCTTCCTGGAGGAAGCTGCTTTGGTAATTATAAGGTGTGTTTGTCATCATTAGTGCTGTTTACATTTCAACATTCCGGCAGTGTAACATGCCTGTACTGCCTTCGTGAGTCAGAATGTACACTAATACATATACAAATACAAATACATACACTAATTATCCATAATATTCTATTAGAAATATCACCAATATGTAGAGAGTGCCCGTGGTAATCAGAAATAATAAGAGAAAAACTGCAAAGAGCATATAAACTGTAGCATCAGTTGAAAATGTAATAAACTAAAACCATTGCCGAATTGTATCACATGAGCTTCCAGATTCAGAGGTAGGTGCTTACAAGCAAAACTTGAAGGACATTCAGCTGGAATAAACGCACAGTCACACATTGCTTTTAGGATTATGTTAAATTGATGTTGTTCAGTTTAATCCCATGACGCTTCTCAATGGCCTAATTGTGACCTAGACAGCAGCCCCCCTAGCTCAGAGCAGGCATGTGATTGGTTATCTGTGAATGCCTCTAATGTCCTAATCTCATTGGTAATTTGAGTTCTGATCCCATGATTAGCTGCAGTGAAGTGTAAAATCATCAAAATGTAACTAAGAGTGGGCGCCCACTTATGAATAGGATTTATCGACCCAAGTCAGTCAACCCAAGGCTCACACACATCAGCAAACCCTGAAATCTATTTGAAGTTTCACATCGTTTGCCTCCCCTTTTGCACTTCTCCAGTCATTTTAACCCCTTATGTTCATCATCTCCTCCTCCTCAGGTGTGTGACACTCAGGCAGAAGCTCGGCGGGATGCAGCTCGCGTGGCTCTGATGAACTCTCTTGTGAACGAACTGCCATGTCGACGCATCAACCCTCAGTTCATCACTCAGAGTTTGCAGCAGGCGGCCAGAGACAGCGCTGTGAGTGTGAGACAGTGCCAAATGCACACTATTACATCTTATTACAAAGCAGGCTGTAGGGATGGCACACAAGAAGAGTAAGTCTCAACATGAATGTTGACCTGCATTGTTGTCTCTGTAAAGGTCTCAATAGAAGATGCATGTGATTCCAGCACCAGTATAGGAACCTACAGTTTGCTCCTTCACTCCTACGTGGGAAGGACGATGCTGGAGTTCCAGGTAAAACATAAAACTAGAGCCTACTTTGCAAACTGTTCTCCTTCGAGCTATGCTCATAAATCATGTGGGGTCATGTGGTTATTGTGTGAAAGGTCTGTTTAGTTAAAAGGATTCAGGCTATGTGAAATGCTTCTTTGCACTAAGGGGACCTTAAATAGGGTATTCATAATTGGACCCCAAATTAAAGCAATATCATTTGACATAATTGGGAATTATTTAGCCAAACACAATAAAATTTACAATCACTGAGTGGTAATTCCACCCTACATTGTTATCATTACACCCGTACTCTGTTTTTGCTAATTTATTCCCATCCTATCTCACTCTGAGTTAGACACTGACAAGGAGACTTGGTATGAAACACCTAATATTTCTACCTTTGTGTAAATAAGCATATGTCTGCAGACAGAGGGTTATTAGCAAAGGGAAATGGGTTCATTATCATTCCTGCTAAAGCGCGACTCATAGAGGTGGAGAGCTTCCAAGTAATACGCACACCTCCAAATGTGCACACATGTACATGTACACAGACACAGAGATTTTGTCACACACATACAAAAGCCTGCGCACACAGCCTCAGCCATGAGGTGTGCAGCTGTCAGTGCTTTGTATAATTTCTAAATGCAGTCAGTGCAGGAAGTGGCAAACAGTTTTGGTAGTCAGCAGAATCATAAACAAGTAGCATAGGGCAGAATTTGCGTGTCACATTTTTTGGTTTTGGTTTTATAAACCAGAGTGAAACCTACCTGCGGCGTAACGATTTGCAATATCTTTTCAAACCAATCATCCACTGTTAGGTGTGAGTTCAAGAAATATCCACATAATGTGTTATCTTTGTCAGACATACGTACACAGAGCTGGAAGTTAGGGTTTTTTATTCATGTCTTTACGTACGGTATTGCACAAGACTTTCTCTTTCTAAGTGTCACCCTCTAACCCACTTTCTCCCCTTCTCTTTCCCTCTGTAGGAGATGATGACAGTTTTCCAGCTGTTGCACTGGAACGGCACACTGAAAGCTTTGAGGGAGAGGCAGTGCTCGCGACAGGTACAGGTCATGCAAAGGACGTGTCTCAGCCTCGGTTACTGCAAACTCTGATAAAACATCTGTATCTTTGCCTCTACATAATGCTGGTTGTATATTTTCATTCCTCCTTCTTAGAGTGTGATTGCCTATTATTCTCAGCGAGGTCTTGATGAGTACATGCGCAGCAGCATGGCTCTGGATTGGCTCGGGCGGGAGCAGAGGTCACCGGGGCGGCTCGGGGAAGAACTCCAGGTGGCACAGAGGGAGCTGGTGCTGGCCCGACGTCGAGGCATAGAACTACGCTTCTACAAGGAAAAGACAGAGATCCTCAGTTTAGCTCTGAGTCAAGTGTACATTCACCACACACCTGAAGCCCTGAACCAGATGCAGAGTCACACGCACGAGCAACTTCCCCTACACACCTTATACAGCCAGGACACAGACGCCCAGATAACCCCTCCCTGAAGTCCTTCACCAACCCTTCATAAAAACACAAAGCAAACAGTCTGTCAAACCTCTGGCAAACAAATGGCCTCCAACAGTCCTCCACCGTGCTCACAGCAGACTTGTGTGCCTTTGAATAACTTTGAGTAGACTGATGCAGGAGATTGAGGCTGGATGATAAAAGCTATCATTTGACTCTACATGCGCTCAAAAACATGAGGCATCTGTTTGGGAGAACAGAACATATAAAGCATGGTCATGGTCTTCAGGTCTAGAGTCCTGTAATCACGAGAGCTACAAATATTGTGTTAATTTGTACACTCTAACCTTATTAACACTCTTTTATGAACATAGAACTAAGAGTTAAAGATGCGTGTAGTGTATTTGCAGCTTTAACCACAAGAAATACAGCATTCAAATGTTATAAATTAGCTGGTAGGAAATGTAGTTATACTGTAGCAGTGACCATGTATCCGTCTGTTTTTGTATGAAGAGCACTCTACTTAACGGCCTTACCTTTAATTAATGTTCAACTCTGGTGTTTTTGTGAAACGTTCGATTCCCGTATGCCTGGTTAAGGACAGGGAGTGAATGCATTTTAAAGGGAAATATTTCACTTATCATTGTAATATACATTTGTAAATAAATACTTTTTCCTTTATTTGTAACCTGTCTTTGCATACGTGTTCCTTTCTTTTGTGATTACCTTAGTTTTGATGAGGCACAATTTGTAAAGGGTTTATAAGCTGTAATTAATAGCTTTATTAATGGTTAATAAATCATTTACTAATGCTATAGATCAGTTATAAGTCCTTAAAAAGAACAGTGTTACGGTTGCCAGGTTGTGGAAAATCCTTTTCAAGCACAATTAAGCACACTTAATATCACATTTTTCCACTGCTGACGCTGGACACTGTATGGTTGCACACCATGTTTCTCACCATACACTGGAATAAATTTTCACCATTCTGTGTAAGGGAACAACACATATATTCAAGTGATGCTAACATCTTTAGTTTTCATTAAGACTAGAGTCAGCTGATACTGTTTTTCTTCCTTGGCAGAAAAATTAAAAAGTGGAGACAGAAATTGTCTGAATACAATTAAACTGAAGAAAAGCAGGAACAAACTCTCTAGTTTGTGTACACTGGATACTACATATGATTTTAATGGCTGTTCAGCGTTTGTAATTGTACCATTACTGAGCAGAAACTCACAGCCATGTTTTTACTGAAACATCTTATTTGAACATGGTGAGGCAAGAGAGTCTTCAAACAACAGAACAGGAACTTCTGAAATGTAATGAAAACAGGTCTTATCATCAACTTTTCTTTTTTTTTTCAGTACAATTGTACTTTTTTAGGTTTTGTACGTATATCAACAATTGGTAAAACTCTATCCATATGGTTATACCATAATAAGTCTTGGAAATATTAATAATGACTTAAAATGGACTTTGTTCCATTGGAAAGGCCTCACTAATGATTTAAAGAGCTAAAACGACAAGCAGAAAACCTGTCAACCTAAACTTCTGCTCCTTTAATGGCTTATAAGTGATCCATAAAACACTAGTTAATCATGTATTAACCATTACACAGCTCATTAAGTGCAGCCCATAAATAATGTAGTCACAAGCGTTGCCTTAGCATGCGCTGGTGCCAAGTTTGGCTTCGTTGGCTTTCCGTAGAGAGGTGGAGTAGTCACGTGTTCTAAGATTGCGATAACGGAGTTCCTGGAACAAACAAAACAAATGACAGCTGACCAGCGAACAGGGCTACCGCCGCATGTCACTCACTTCGATGTGCTGAAATCTTGTTTTGACAATGTGAGCGACAATACGGAAAACTTTGAGCCGCTTATGGATAAATTACTAAGGAGAAAGACAGCTTAAAACGCGAACACCTAGGCGTTAGCTTAGCTTAGCCTTGGCAGAACGTCTTCAGTTGTAGAGTTTAATGAGCTGTGACTGGTTTCATTTTCCTGAAATGTATTATCTGGATATTAAATATTGACTAAGGCACATGCTAGTTGTTGCCTTGCTATCTTCCGTTTGCGACTTTTCTCAACGGGCCATACAAGAGAGTGCTTTGTTTACAACCAGTGACAGTGTTTATCATGGCAGCACAGCCAGCCCCTAGCTGTTTATCACAGGAACGACTTCGCTAACTATTCCAGCTAACGGTGTTTGTGTGTGTATGTGTGTGTGTGTACAGTATACAGTATACATATGAGGACTGTTCGTTTCCACCAGGAGACACCTCGGTCAGCTGTATGTCAGTGTGATGTGAGTTGTGGGGAAAAAAGCTGAGGTGAGCTGTCACTAAAGATGGAGGCTGTAAGACCAAAGAAGACCAAGGCAAAAACCAGCGGGAAGTCTCAGGTGATTAAACCAAGACAGTCTTGAGATTTTCTTTTTCTCTTTGCTTTTGAGGTCACAGGTGGAAGGGGGTGGGGCCTATTCCAACAGGCACTGTTTTGATACCTGACAGGGCCCTTCAGACCATCAGAGTTAAACACACATACAGACACACAAATATATAAGTTAGAGTATCCAATCCAACATAGGTTTATGTCTTTAGAAACTGATAGTAAACTGGAAGGCCTGCAAAACATGGAAACTACAACCTGTTACACAAACACACTGTGTGAGACATAATATGTTAATGCATTAACAAATAAATGTTAATGCAACATTTACGATAATCTTTGCTCTTTAGTCGCACATCCTTTGTTACATGTAGAACATTACAGCACAGGCTGAGTTGTTAACCAAGGAAATTTAATTTAATTTTTTTTATTTATTGTCTTGTGTTTTCAGCTGGTCAGGAAGCAGAAGCAGGCAGATGAAGAAAAAAGAGCCACAGCCCCCTCAGCAGTCTGTGATGAGGCCTCCATTTCTGGCTTCACTGACATCCCCCTCAGTCTGCCGCATCAGGAGGCAGAGGAGGAAAAGCAGCAGGACCCTGTTCAGCCCCCTGAGACCACACCACAGCTGTCAGATCTGCCCTCTGAGAAACAGGAGACCTCTTCATCACAGACTTTATCCACATCTGTGTTAACTAAAACTTTACAGCCAACTCTCAGTTTATCAGCAGAGACGTCACAGGGTACAAAGCATCTGACGGAGTCAAAAAAGGAAAAAGAGGTGGATGACAGAGTGGCAGCTCAGGGGCCTGAGCCTAAAGCTGCTCCACACACCACTGAGTTGGGAAAAGACACACAATCATGGAATCAGCCTTGTGTTTCAACTCAGTTTCAGATCCCAAATGCCCCGAGTACCCCTGCACTCTACCCATCTGTTCCCACGCTTGAGGAGGGTCCTGTGATACAGCTCCATGAGCAAGCTGTGAAAAATAGTACAAAAGGACCTGCAGTGTTGGCGCTTCCTGAGCAGGAATCTTCTCCTCCAAGTTTGCAGCCTCTAGAGTCTGTAGCTGAACTTTCCAGGAGCAGACTTTACCCAGAATTACCCAAGACAGCTCCAGAACTTCAGGTACTCCTAAACACCAAGAGATAACATTAAGTGGTAAACGTATACTTGTTTGTACTGGAACACCACAGTAACCAGTAAGACGGAGTTATAATTATGAAGTCATTGCTTTATAAGTTCAGTGTTATTAAAAGATTGAGAAAATATATATGAATGTGATGGTTATGGTTGCTGTTTTGTGATGATAGAGGTTAAATTAATGTTTTCTGTTACTGAGATGGCTTATTGGACTGTTCTAGTTGAGTGAACAATAATTGTGTCTGTTTATTTGGCCATTGTATCCACATTATCAGTGATTTTCTTTCTAAAAAGAAGTTTCACCCCCTTGTATCAGTATATCAACATTATTTAGTCAAAAATATTGATATTTGATTTTATCAATATTCCTCAAGCCCACACTGCATTCATTGTAGTGTGGGTTTACATATACACATGTATTCATGTGGGGAATAATCTCACTCACCTCATGTTTTTCCCTGTGCAGCCGTTCACATTGGAGCAGCTGAGTGTCTGGGAGCCAGGTGGAGGTTTGCGTGCGTGGTTAGAAGGTGTTGAAGTGTGTGCGGCCCAGTTCTGTGCTCTGGCCCGACAAGAGAACCACGAACTGACGGAACTGCTGCAGAATTACTGGCGCTGCCGCAGACAGCTGACCCAGTCACACACACAGCTGCACACTCAGTCCTCTGATTGCAAGAGCACACAGAATCGTCTCTGGAGCTTCAGAGATGAACAGCTTACGCTTCAGGTGTGTTTTTTGGATCAATAAAGAAAAAAATTCACATAATAAAGAAAACTATAATGATCCTCTGCTGTTATTACACATTTAATGTAATTTCTTTCCCCACAGGGTGTGTGTGCAGACCAGTCTAAGGTGTGTGGATACCACCGCTTCCAGCAGGCAGATTTCAGTCAGGGTGTCCTGGCTGAGCTGAGGAGACTGTTTGAAGCTCGCAGTGAGCTGCTTTACCAGAAGGTGGCGCTGCACGCATACACTGCTCTGTTGTCACGCCTACAAGTGGAATCATACTTGTACCGTCTACTGAAAGGTGAGAGACTTTTACTTGTCCTGCAGTAGCCATAAAATGCCTTGAAACACACATCTGGGACCACATTACATTAGTATTACTGCACCAAAAAGAAGCTGGCACGAAGACAGTCTACACCAACCACTGCTTGTGAAGCTCCACTGTACAAAAACTGTCTGATGCGGGCCTAGGGGCAAGAGAAATTGTGTCAATGCATGGAATCGTCCCTGCTCTTTTACTGGCACCCAGACTTCAATGAGAGAAGATGCTGGAACAATATCTTTGCTTCTCTTATTAAAATGTATTTGTCCAGAGTCAAACACCCCTGTACCAGTAAAGGGCAGTAATAACATAATTGAACAATACTTCAACAATTGCACAAGTAATGGTGATATCCAGATAAATGTTAATGAAATGTGAATAATGACCCCAATCTTTAAGCCTGCTTTCCACTGCATCTGTGTGTTGCTTAGCAACCATTCTCCTAAATGTTACTGAAGAACTACATTGCTTGGTGGAAGAATAATTATTTGTTATCAAAAAATTATTGCTTTTTTGTTGTTGTTGTTGTGTGTTTATTTTATGAAAGCAGGTATATGTAGTAACTCTTTTATAATAATTTTTAATTGTTTTATAATAAAACAATAACCCACAAGGGGCGTTGTTAGGCATGTGTACTGTACCACTAATGTGAAGTGCATATATTTCATCAGCTTTGTCTTGTTTGTTTTTGTTTTCAGATTGTTCTGCCAGCCGAACAGAACCTTGTTCTTTCCAGCCCCTGAAAGAAGCCATAAGTGTCCTGTTCAGCTTCACGCGTAGAGTCCTCGATGACACCCAGTTCCAGACAGACATCCATCAATGGCTGGAGAGACTGGTATACACACACAAACCACTTTTCTTACTCCATCTTCCACTAGTCCAGGTATTTTGTTATTGTGTTTCCTCACAAGGTTGTGGTCCACTCTCCAGGTGGCAGTCTTGCTCCATGTTGGCGGGTTAGGAGAACACCTGTGTCTGCTCTGCCATCTTCTCTGCTGTCCTGCTGGGGTTGGCAAGTGGTCTGCGCCCTTCCTTCAGGTTAGTTAGGGACACAGTCTTTCCTTTTTTTTTGTTGTTTTATTGTTGTGACATATTGTTCATGTCAGTAGTTGTGCATGCAGATGACTGGAGTTTTCTTATTCTTATCTGCCCCAGATTCAGATTTGGGGGAACACCTGTGGAGTGCAACACTTTATGCAAGCTCTGGCCATCCTAATGTCGCCTGCCAGGTAAGCAAAGGAGCCCCTTTAGCAATGATTCTTTCTTTTATGTCTGTTTTCCATGAGAATCTAGGCCACCTTTGCAGGGTCCAATAAACTCACATCTCTAACCAGTGGCTTCTTCTGTTTTAATTCAGACACCGTGCAGAGTTTCTGAGCCATATGAAGCCATGTGAGAGCCAGAGCTCCTCAGCTTCTGGACCTGAGTCTGGCAACTGGACCCTGGTGGATGAAGGTGGAGAGGAGGTAATTGTACGAAGGCAATGATTGCATTTTATACAAAGAAACCCAACCCACATCACAGTTTAAAAACAGTACAATTATCTAAAGAAAATGAGACTTAGTTAATACGTAGGAAGATTTCCAGTGTACGTATACATGAGGTGGAAGAAAAAAAAAGCTGATAGTAAAGAAAAACACAAAAGGCAAATAACCATGGTGATTGTGTGAAAAAAAAAATTTTCCTACTAAATACAATATCTTTATTTCCTTCACTGGCTGTGATTTGCTGACATTTATAAACAACCAGTTTTATGTATTTCTAAAAGACATAAATGTCACTGAGGTTTGTAGATGTTGGTTTTAAATCAGAATGTCCTGGTCTTTGTTCTGATCTGCTGAGTCACATTTAAAGCTGCTGAAAACAGATGCCAAATGAACACCTATAACCATTTAAATATCAGTTTTAAAAGCATGGCTGCTCCCAGTACTGATTTGTTGCTTAGGAACCACTTTGTTTTGAAAACTTTCTAGAAACATATTATTTATGCAAGACAGTAACATTTTATTACTGTCATTTAATTATTATGATTAAAAAACATATTTTCCAACATCTAAATGTTAATACACATCTAATTACTCTTTTATATAAAAGGAAAATAGCCTCCACTTTGCGTTTTCCTTTAACAATTTTTAAGATTAATTAAATGTCATGATTTATTTTCTTAAATAAGTGCAATATCTAGCCATTTAACCTCTAACTGCATTGCCCTGCTGTCCTCTATGTCCAGGATGAGGATCCAGAGAGCAGCTGGTTGCTGCTCTGTGAGGAGGACCTGATATCCTTGCTGACCCAGTTCCCCTTCCAGCAGCTCTACTCACACATGCTGGGGATGAGCAAACAGGGTAAGAGAGTATGTCTGTCCTTCTGTCTGTTGGTTTGCATCACTCACTGAGTGAACTGACAGACCCCTCTGTTTCCAGGTGTGTATGATCCCCAGGCCTGCTCTAGTCAGAAGATGATGCGTGTGTTTGGTTTTGCTTCCTCTCTCATTGAAATTCTCGCTCTCGGCCTGCAAACCTACAACAGAGCACGATACAGACAGCTGGTCAAACGTATAGGACACATCATACGGTCAGTGCACCAATAATATAAGCAAAGAATACATGCTCACACTTCACTTCAAATTACATCACTGTTAACATCAGAATCTATAATATCCGTCATGCTTGTCTTCTCTCCTTTCTTCTCAGAATGACAGTGTGTTATGTCAGTGATCACTGGGCTCAGTATGTGAGTGTGACTTGTGCTGGTGGATCCAGCTCTCATGTACACTCTCTGTCTTTGGAAAAACTGCAACTGGAATATGATCACCTCTTTCTCAGAGCTGTTTTACATGTACTCAGAAACAAAAGGTGAGGAACTGGGCACAAGTTTCCATTGTAATTTGAGACTTTCCACTTAATGGAATTTTTGTATTAATTTGATTTGTGGTCCTTTCTCACAGGTTGGGCATTTGGTTGTTTATGTCTGAGATGCCTTATGGGACTTTGTCGAGCTCAATGCTGTGGAGGGTCCTTTATGTTATGCAGAGCGCAGAGACAGCAGGACCAGAAACACTCAGCACTGCTACTGACACACACTCCTGCATTCAGGCTCTCAGAGGTACCAGTAAACGCACTTAACCTGCACAAAATATTATCTCTAAAAACTTAAAAAAAAAAAAAAAAATCTAACTATAACATGCATTTTCACAATGCTTAGATGTCACCCCTTTCATTATCATATTGAAAACTGAATGTATCTTAAACACAAATTTTAGAATTGAACTTTTCTCAAACTACTTAAACTCAGTTTCACATTTCACAAGACAATTGGCAACTTTACTATACTTTAATATAAATAAGGGTATAAATAAGGGGAGTGGTGTCATTCTTCTGACAGTTGTCATCCTGATATTTTATGACTGTGTCTCTCACAGACCCAGAGCACCAGGACAGATTTGAGCAGTGGCTGTGTGAGGTGAACAGCTCTGACGGAATCTCTCTCCTCACTGCACTAGCACACATGGCTACACCAACTCAGCACTCTGACCCCACCTTCATTACCACAATAACTCTGCTGATTTACCAGGTATATTAAGGACATTTAGAATGCAGTACTAGAGGAGATGTGTATACGCAGTCAAAGAGAGTAGCATAAAGAAAAAGATAAAGTTAAAACACTGGTTAAAGATTCATTACCCTGGTCCCCTGGTTAGAAGTGAAATAGTACCTGCCTTGTTCTTTGACATCTCTCTCTTTATTTTGCCTCAGGTGTCTTATGTGAGTGTGTCTACCAGAGAAATATACTCTAAGGTGGGGAGAGAGTTGCTGGCTGCCATAGCCACAGCCCATCCCTATGTTATTTCTGTGCTGCTGGAGAGACTGAGAGAGACCATACAGACTGTAGGAATGGTTGGTATTTCTATTCTGTAAGGATGGTATGGCTTTAACTGCAAATAGTTCTGCATTCAGAGGAAGAAATATATTTACAAGTACAGATGTCAAAGTTACAGGTTTGTGTGTGTGTGTGTGTGTGTTAGGTGGCTCTATACTTGTGTAAAGAGCTTCCTCTGAGTCTGTGGCAGCCGCAGCCAGAGGAAATATGTGTGATCGGATCCTGGCTGCTCCAGCACCCTCTGTCTGCTGTGGAGAACAGGCTGGCCTGTGTCATTCTCGAGGGTCTGAACTGGGGTTACACACAGGTAGACGTGGATGCATAAAGAATGATCTTTTAAGAGATTTGACGTCGCAGTTGTGAGTTTGTAATTAAATGACTAAACCTGTTTCCTCTCACAGGATGGCTCCTTGGCCCTGTCTTCGTCTCTCCACAGTGAAGTGGCTCTGCTGGTGGCTGAAGCGTATCAGAAGTACCTTACTGACAAACCATACAGCGGTCTCATATCAGAGGGGATCAAACAGGTGACACATCCGCCCTTGAAACCACAGACATCTGATGTCACCCACTTTGGCTACATTTAAAATGCAAAATGACATCCTGTTTTCTATCTGTCTCGTGTTTCCTCCCCTCAGGTGTCTTACCTTGCCAGTGTCCTTCGTTTGGGCGTATCTCCTGAAGCTTCCTTTAGTCAATGGGCATGGCAACTGTTGCTAAGGCTGAAGCTCCATGGCAATGCCCAGAGCCCTAAAGGTGCCTGGTTGGGGCCTGCTATGGCGTCCAACCCTCCTCCAGAGCTTACACATACTCCCAGCATGCACTCTGTTCTTAGGGCTGTAAAAGCAGGCATACCAATTGGATGCTACCTGTCCATTGCCATGACAACAGTGGGACACAGGTTTGTACTCACATGTACAATCTAAATATTTATGGATAATTTGAATTTGAATTAAGTTAACCTCCATTTTACTCTCTCTGTGTTTTTCTAGCCTGGAACACTTTTGCACTGATGGAGTTGGGTTGTTTAAAAGTCTGATTCAGTCTCGCCATCTGAAAGCTGCTGTGCATCTGCTGGACAGCATCCTACCCCCAACTTACCCTCTCAGCTTCTACCTGCTCAACAACTCTCAGTAAGAAAGATACATCCTTGGCACACAGCCTATAAAAGACCAGAAGGGTATTTATTATAGCAGCCACTGTATCTCCAGCTCTTAAATTTATTTTTTGTCTATGCTGTTATCCCTCTGTTAATGCCAGGTTTGTAAGCTGTATCCAGCTGTTCTTGCAGTACGACAGTGTGTGTCCTCAAGGTGTGACACAGCAGGTCACTCACCGGGTAGCACCGCTCCTCACAGGAACCACCTACGGAGACAATGTCAGACTGCTAAACAGCGTTATTCAGGTTTGTCACAAAGACCTTTCATTATAAATATATATTTCAGTCATCACAGAGAATTTTTAATGTCCTGGATGTCCTGGATTGGAAGAAGTGTTGGAACATTTTGCAAAGTATTTACTTTATGTATGTAAGTAGGTCTCAGTATTATCATAAGGCAGCAGTCAAAAGAAAAAACATTCAGAGAAGATCCCAGGACTTTGTGCAGAAAATAAACTGCACCTTTCACTGCTGATGTAGGTTTTAGTCACCTAACATTTCCTCAATTTTTATAAAAAGCAAAAATATGTATCAGGGTTAGGGATATAAAGATGATACATATAAATGTATGTGTTCTATCTACCAGAGTCATGTGGTGGAGAGTTCACAACCCGGTCGTGTCGGCGCTGCAGCAGTGCTGGAGTTTTGGGTGGGAATTCTGACTCAGCAGAACCTCTGGTACCGAGACAAAACAGTCCTGTTCCTCATGGATCAGATCTGCTGTGCTGCATTCACACACCACCAGGAGGATTGTGTGCAGAAACTCCTGTACCAACAGCATAAGGTATTTGCTCAGTTTGGTTAGAGGTTTGCATAATTGAAGGACTCTCATGGGTCTCAAAGTTGCAGGTGTTTGATTTTAGCACCGTAAACTGCCTTTAGTAACATTATAAAGATAAATATTACATTAACATTTAATGGGTCCCACATTACAGAAAGAGGAAGAGCTTGGAGGTGAGGGGCTCTAAAAAGTCAACTTAAACCCATTAAGATTTCACCTTGGTACAGATTTTAATGCTGTGCAAGCAGCATCTAGTTTATGTACACTGATGGAACTGGTCTGCTATCATTAATTTTTGTATTCTGACAGCATAAATTAACTTAGCAACTTTGATTCAACAGTGAAAGTTTTTCATCATAACAGCCTGAGGAATTTATTACTACTCAAAAAGAAGGAACAGTCACAGTGATGCCACAATGTTTTTTTCCATTTACATACCTCATGCAGAATGCCTTGGGTTACCATGGAGATCGGGGTTTGCTCTCTTCTCTGGTTGGCTGGATTGCAGGAAATGCCACGCCTTCCTTCATAGAGGGCCAATCCCTGAGTGCAGAGGTAAGGGTCCCAAAAGCACCAACAGTATGAGCAAGTACTAAGGCTCATATCAGTAAAGCACTCAGTCCTGACAGACTTGTTTGTAGGTTTGGTTCGCCTGGCTGGTGCTGAATATGGAAGGCGCATTTGAGGAAGAGTCTCAGCTGAGACGCTGTGTTGAAAATGAGCTCCTGTCAGAGCCAAACATCTCCCCAGAACAAGCCTTAAAGGTACACACTCAAAAAGTTATACATTTGTTGATTACTGTTATGAAAAGCGAACATTCAGTATCACTTGACACTGAGAATGTACAGGACGTTTCAGAGTACAAGGGACAGTAAGTGGATGACAGACTGTTGCACCACTTCATATAATTTTGCACTGTACAACACTTGATTAAGCACACACTGAAGCTACAGAGTACTTGCAAAGCCAAAGAGCTACCTTTTGTGAGCTAAATACTCAGTATGTAGCTGCTGTTAACAGTGTGTCTGTGTCTGAGCCAGAAGGCGCAACAGAGGCTGAAGTTGCCGGTAGCCCCGTCTCTGCAGCGGCTGCAGGTGTACCGCTGGGCGTGTCAGGCTTTAGCCACACCCCCTGACCACCCACTCCTTCCTCTGGTCTGGCAGAAGTTCCTACAGCTCTACCTCAGACAGCCTGGGCCTGAGTATGGGTATGATGAAAGAACACACATAATACTATCCTTAGCCAGAGAAACCAGGAAATAGACAGAACCCATGTGCAGGTGCCATGTATATATTTGTGTATGTCATCCACCAGGCTGGCTGCAGGCGGATGTATCGGGCGAAGGTTCTTCCAGGTTTCATCTCAGGCCACTTTACTCAGAGAGCTGAGACAGAGGATACAAGAGGTGTCGGACTTCCACCATGCTGCCAGCCAGGCCCTCAGGGTGCCCCCACCACACACACCCTCAGACAGCCATGGCGATGAAACCACCGACAATCCCCGTCCCCTTTACCTCACCTCTCCTCAGCTGCACACGGAGCTGGTCAGGTAGGTCACTGATCCTTAACGGGCGTTTAAAACCATTCCTTCCTGTTGTTTGGTTGGTAGTACCAGATATTAGTATGTTTGCAGGCTCTCAAATCTCCGCTGATATTTTGTCTACAGATTGTTTGGCGTATTTGCCGTGTGGTTGGATGATGAGACTCTGCAGAAGCAGGAAGTGTACCTTCCCTCTCTTCCTGCAGAATATGAACCACACAGACTGGCCCAGGTCATGCAGCGGCATCAGGTTGGTGTCTCTTAGTGTTTGTCTTTTTGTTTGTTTGTATTTACAAGTACAAAATTTAAGTGTTACAGCAGGTTAGTCAAAGCTCTGGTGTGTTATTGTGTTATATCGTATTGAGCTTACATTTTAATGTGTGTTACCGTATTGTGCTGTAGGAGCTGTGGCTGGAGTATGTGGACCAGGAGCGTCTGCATTATGATGAGAGAGAGGTTTTGTCTCTGTGGGAGAAGGTGCAGTGTGAACCAACCTTCCTGCAGACCCAAAACCCTGGCTTCACTGACTACACCAGCCTTAACAATGGTACAAAATTATCAGTTTAGATCCAAAATATTATGTAAAGATAACTTCTGCATAGATTCAGGGGTAACTGAGCTCTGACTGAGCATGAACACATACAGTCATAAATATAGCAGTAGTTTATATACCATAGATATACGGTCTCAACAGGAATATTAATATTTCGTTTGCATGAAGATTTAAACTTTTTGATTAGTTTCTCAGTAGTTTGATGTTGTGCTCTGTGTGCAGCAAGGGAGCGTATCCTGTCCAACCTGCAGAAGCATCCTGTTCCCCGTCCAGCCCCACAGCTGCAGCAGCAGAAGGCACCAGTGGCTGAGGTACCCACTGCCTGCCTCACTGACTCTAAACCTGCTGCTGAACTGCTGCAGAAGGACCTCAGTCATCTGCAAGACCAGGCCAGGTATACAAAGATCATACAGTGTATATGTTTTACATGTACATGCTTTAGTATGTAGCTTTGTACATTAAAACATATGCAAGGCTAGAAACTGATTCTGAAATACTTCATCTTGGCGTCAGGATTGCAGTGGCACGTGAAGCCCAGCAGGTGGCGATGGAGCAGGAACTGCTGGAGAGCCTTCCTCTGCTGTATAAGAACCGACCAGAGCAAGTCACCATGGCCCTGGAGTGTAAAGGGAAGGGAGGGCTGCCATGCCAGGGACCTGCAAACATCACTGTCACAGTAAAACCTCAAAAGCTTCATACATGTCACATTGTGAGATACCACTATGAAGTCTTTGCCATGATCTGTTAATGTGTGTGTGTGTTCGTATAACTGTGTAGTGTGAGCGTGTCCAGAGACAGGAGGCAGTGCAGATTCAGATAACGTCGCTGCGCAGGGATATCAAGAAACTCCAAACCGACACCATGGCTCCTCCACCTCAGAGCCTGGCCCAGGCTGCTGTCCACACTGAGAACTTTATCACGTCAGTATGAACAGATTCTGCTAGCGAAAGAAAAAACATCATCTACATCACAATGAATATAAACGCAAACACATTTGGGAGGAAAAAGAGTCGAGTTTTTGATTAAAATAGTTTTGTGTTTTTTGACTGAATCATGGACTGTTTATGTGCTCAGGGCTCTGGTGAATATGTACAAGGCACAGAAATCACCTGCAGTCCAGCATGTTGGTGTGTCAGCCTTCTACCAGGTGGTCTCCTTTGTGTGTGAGGACACACTGCGACATCCCCCAACACGCCAGTACCTCTCCTCGTGTGTGGAGATACTGGGACAGGTGCGTACACACATTCACATAGCATTACAAGATTTATGTTACTCACTGGGGAGGTGCTGAATAATATATGTACAAACAATACCAGAAACAGAAAGAGGAGTTACAGATAAATAGGGCACAGATGTGACCATTTATATGGAACAAAGAAAAGGAGCAGGTTCACCTCATGTTGAACAACATGTGCATTGGATTAATTGATAAAATATTCTCATAAATTAAACTGTATTTGTGTGTAGGTGTTTATCCAGGGCAACGCAGAGGAGTGTGGCCGTGTCCTGAAGACCATCTTGGAGCAGCGGCGTCTTTGCCCTCTCATTTCCCCCTTCTTCACTCCTAATGCAGCAGCCAGTCAGCTCGTCTTTCTCTATCAAGACGTGGTGACATCCCTACACCTCGACAGTGCTGACGTCATTTTCATGCTGCTCACTAAGGTTAGTCCAGACACACATGCAAACACCCTGAAGAAATATATACTGTACATCCAGAGCAGCCCAGTCACAGCAGCCACTTCTGTACCTCTCCCTGCAGTTTGACTTGTCCCAGTGGCTGAACGAAGCCCATCCTGTGTTTTCGGAGAGAACACGTTTGCTGGAGTTGGTCCACGGAGCTCTCTGCGTCTGCGGCCGAGACCCGGAGCCCGAACTTCTCACGCCTTTTCACCTTTTCACCAAACACTGGACCTTGCTTTTACGCCACCATTTCCCTGATCATTACAGTGACTGCCTGCGTCTGCTTATGACCAGTAAGTGTGTGTGTGTGTGTGTGTGTGTGTGTGTGTGTGTGTGTGTGTGTGTGAATGTGTCGGTGTACAAATAATTAACTCAGGAAACCACAACTTGAATCATCATTTACTCAATCAAATCATCAAATTGCAGCTAGAACGTCAGTGATGCTGATAGAACATCACATAATGAATAGTTAAACCACATCAGACTAAACACTGGAACTGAATGAAAACTAACAGAGAGCAGAGAATTGTCTGAGAATAGCCAATCTATTCTCAGACAATGAAAAACTGCACAGCAGCTTTTCATTGTCTTTTTTGCTGCGTGTTGCCTGTTAGTGCACATAGGAGCAGGGGCTGCTCCTATGTCTTCTTGTTCCTCATTCAAATGATTCAGAGAAAACAGAGTCATTCTTCTCAAAGAATGACTCCTACTCATCTTCCCACCAGTAAAGGATTAAATGAATTAATGAATGTCATTAAAGTTAGCTGAATCATTCCATCAATCACAGATTCATATCTCAGTTGAGAGAGTGTGTCTACTGAGGGATTTATCGTGGCAGACTTTGGGTTTTTCTAATACAGCCCCATGAGATGGTTAAAAATAGAGCCAAATGCTAAATCGATCATCAAAAAACTAATACTGTATTTATATCAAGAATATTTAGTTTAAGTGTTTGATGCACAACTTCTTCAACAAACTAAGGCTTTTTTTTTTTTTTTTTAACCTCACCAGGCTCATCAAACCAGTTACTGAGTCCTGAGTGCTGGAAGGTGACTCTGCGAGTGCTGGGCTGTTTACCTCCATCCCGCAGCACCAAGAGCAAAGCTGAACAAACCCTCAGCGCTACTGATGCCCCCAGCCGTGCCGTCGGGCCCCAGGCCTCTTCCTACAGATCCCCCGTCAGCCTCTCTCCTCAGCAGGTAATTAATCATGACGATGTTGATATTAGACTCAGGCCCCCTTTATCTGATAGTAGCTACTTAAACATTCATTATTAATTCAACGATGCTGTGTTGTTTAATTGGTCGCTAACAGGTGGATGAGACAGTTGAATGGCTCAGTGATTACTTCCTGCGGAGCCGTATCAGCAAGCCAGACCTCCGCAGCTTCGGCCTCTACTCTGCCTGGACTCCTTACATCAGTTACGTGGTTACCTTCTGGGACCATTTGATTAATTGTCAGATCAGTGTGCAGCTCAGCAGCTGTGCCAGAGAGTCAATGGGCAGCAGCAAGATAATGAAAGGTAACCACCAAAGGTCGCCGTACATTGAAGGTAGTGATCATTTGTGGAGTTCAACCTTTTATTTTGTTACCAGTCGTTATGAAAGAGAAATGTCTCTTGCTCTCTCACAGCTCTGCACGACCTGCACAGTAAGACTGTGAAGTTATTTAAGCCTTGGATCTTTCCCGTGGACACTGATGATGGCGGGTGAGCATTGCACATCTTCAGCTCTCAGGCAGTCCAGCCTCTTTTGCAGGTGGAGAGCAGATGCTTATGGTGTTATAGCAGTTGCATTACCTAACTGAACCAACAGTGAGAGATTTCTTGATCTTTGAAGCACACTATACATTACTCAAAATAAAAAACAAACATGACACTGCTCAGAGAGAAAAGAGTACATTAGGTATTTACTTTCTAAGTTTACCATGTCAAAATAAAGTCTGTCATGTGGCCAGAAAAAAAAAGTAAATATCAGTGTCTCTTTGTCTCAGTAACCTCAAGTGTTACCCGTGGCTGGAGACTGATGCGAATGCGGCAGGACGTCTGGTTGGACTGTATGCTCAACTCACTGACACGCTGCATCACAGATTCAGAGGTGGGTCCCCAGCGTTGCTGTGCAACCACACAAGTGAGCGTTTAAGTGCTGCTATACTTTGTTGCCTGTACTGTTTGAGTTATTTATAACATGTGCGTTGCAGATCGTTTGCTCCCTGGTCAGAGAGGGGCTCTGTGGCTGTGTATGATGCAGTACTGTGAGAGCTGCACCTCACCCCGTACGCCCGAGTACCTTCTCTACCTGTACCACACACACCTCCGCAGCCTCCCCTGGAGACACCTGCACCCTGACACCCAGCTCATGGAGCAGCTCTTCAGTGTGAGACACTCTGCCCTCTAACCCCTGACCCTGCCAACCCTGATCTAGACATGCATGACACATGGGAGCTTGTTAATTTGAGACCTCTGTCCTTGGCCCCATGTCCTATTATTAGCTTCACTTCTTGTAATTATAGTCTCAACACCCTGTTCTTAAAAACAAGCTCCTGTCTCTCCAGACCCATATCTTGTTAACTATACATGTTAACAAATATATGTTGTTTTAATATAAATCAAATCCCAAAGACTGATAATTGTGCATGCTTATCTGTGAATGGTAAAACATACCACAAAAAGGTATAGAAATAACCAGGAGGAGGTAAAGGGAAGGAAAACCAGCTGATTTCCCATTTTGTCCATCATGTATTTAGTTGTAGTAGTAAAGTTAATCTTTTCGTCTCCTGGATTTATTTAATAATTTTTAACCAATTATCTGCTGTATCTATAACCATTTTTGCATTTGCAAGTCAGGTGTTTTCTAAAGACACCTGAGATACTGAGATACATTTCAACAGATTTATATCTAGTTTATTCTGATTACTTTCAAGCATTCGATTATCTATGTAGTCATAAACATGCAGCTTGTACAGTATAAAGCTTAATCAGAAGTAATAAGTATTCTGATTACAATCTGTTGAGACTCAAAAGGTTTGATTTGCTTGTAGTTCTGTGTTTCGACAGTACAGATTTTTGTTTATTATCTCACCTTGCTGTGCCTGCAGGTGGAGAGAGGAAGTCCCAAGAGCTGCTTCCTGTTTATGGGAGAAGTGTTATGTGAAGTTAACTGGGTGAGCGTCCTGAGTGATTACTTACAAACACCTCCCGCATCCACAACATATCCAACTTTACCAGACGCGGGCACTCAGAAGGAGTCACACACCATGTTAGTCTACCTGCTCTACATGCTGGTTTTTCTGGCAAAGGAGGATCAGCTCCTGAGTCAGCAGGTGAGTCCAGACTGGTTTAAGTTTAAGTTTTGACTTCAGAGTCAGACCTTTTTCCCCTTCTTTCATTCATTCTTCATTTTCGATTTCTCCGTTATCTGCAGGACTCCCCTCTGCTCAGTCTGTTGGTCCAGTCCACCTCTCTGCCGTGGCATCAGCTGGACCTGTCCTCATACCAAGGCATTCTGGGATATGTTAACACCCACTACCCTCCCTCTTTGTTGCTCAGTGTTGATTCTGCCCCTGGGCTGCTGCTGAAAATACTGCGTAGTGCTGCAGGGCTCCATCCGCGTCCTAATGAAGCACCACACCAGGTGAGAAAATACACTTTACTTTCTACAAATCTCAGAGCTATTAATGCATCATAAACCTCTTAAAGCCCACCTAGACTCCATTACAGCTACACTGGTTTAAACAAGCACTCCTTGTGTCAGCCCAGTTCAGGTTTCAGTACCAGAAATTTCATGATCTAACATCTTCACTGCTCATGATCTAACATTGAGAGGAGTGTAATTACAGATAAATGAATGAATGAAGACTCTTTTAGCTACTTACAACTGAGATTTTATGAGAGTCAATTTAAAAGGAGAATGGAGGCACAAGATATAATTGCCATTGAGCAGCTGGAAAAGATAGAGGATGTTAGCGAATATAAGAATATATTCATGAGTGCCTTATATCTGCACCTCCGCTCCCCCAGGCCAAACACATCTAGTGTAAAAGTGGGAGGCTTAGAACATCCACAATAAATTTAGACTTAAACAATTCAGTTTTCTTCGCCAGCTCTGTATCACTCAGCCAAACTGCATAAATGTAACACTTAGGTCCTTATGGATGTCGTTGATGTAGAGTAGAGGGAGGGAAACACTTGATAATGTTCCAAAGTAGGCAGGCTTTGGCAATATCTGTACAATACACTTCCAAGCCATACTGTACACAGGACTGCTCTGAGATCCAGCAACAAGCAGTTTCATTCTTACATTCTTAAAAAAAGCCTTACTGTCAAACATAGGTACCACTAATGATAGTATATTATAGTTTTGAAAATTCATGTATTTCTTTGCTGAAGTTGACGTATTTTACTTCAAGCGTTGGAATATCTTTTAAAGCATTAACACAATATATTATAAAGAGTTATATATTTATTCATGCATCTATTTCTGTATAGAATTAACCCAAACAAACTAAATCTCGGTTTCTGTCAGGAGGAGACTGTGAAGGCCGGAGCGTATGTGTGCTGGAGTGTGCAGTCGTTGGTGACTCTGGAGCAGGGAGGCAGCATCAGCCTCAGCAGCCTGGAGGCTCAGCTGGAGACACTTCTGGAGAACATTGTCACATTCAACCCACCAGGTGAGACGTCCTCACTGTCCTGTTTTAACACCACCCATAAGCGATCAGTTCTTGTCACTTATCCACTCTTCCGTTTTTTCCTCCGCAGAGACGGGTTTGGAGCAAAGGCACATGGCGTTCTGCGGCCTCTTCAGCGATGCTCTGGCTTTGCTGAACGGAGTGGGCGTCTCAACAGGCGAGGCACTCGCCGCTCATGTCATTACCTGGCTTGACAGGAAGGGGAGGGGTTTTCCTATTCTGCCTCTTCTCACAGCTTGCACCCGCTGTCTGGCATCGGTACGGCACATGACGCGCATCATGGAGGCATGCATCACAGCGTACTTCAACAATGGTAAGCATTGGGGTTTGTTATTAGCACCCACATCATTTAACTGAGGTTAACTTTTGTTTAGGGCTTATACAGTTTTACAGTAAGAGTAAAGTGCTCAGGTGCTGTCCTCTTGCAGATACCTTTGTACCTAGGTATGGATTATCATAATGTGTAAAAACTACTCTTGTTTTGCATGAAATAGATATTTAAGTCCAGAGATTGTTTGGTTTAGTCCTTTAAATTTCTCCCTTTACTTCAGTTTGGTGTTTTTGTTTCTCCATGTTCAGCTGAGGAGGAGTCCGTAGGTTGGGGTCCTGTGTTGGCATCGCTGCAGGTGCCTGAGCTCACAGTGGATGACTTCCTCTCTGAGAGCCACTCAGGAGGCAGCTTCCTGACGCTCTATGCCTTCATCCTGCAACGCCTCAACACAGAATACACAGCAGCCAATGAGAGAAGGACTCTGGCTCTAATTAACACATGGACCAATCAGGTCTTCCCCAGGTTTGTTGTTTTGATATGTCAGATTTAGTTTGATAATGTGTTGCAGTTTGAGTTTCAGTCGCACTGACCAGTATCTGTGCTGTGATGTGTTTTTGTCTGTCCAGTGGTCCAGGTGATGAAGCCAAACTGTTTCTTTGGTGGCACAAAGCGCTGAACCTGGCAGCAGAGCAGCTGCAGCCCCAGGCAGGCCAGACTGAAGTGTCAGGAGTCGTCATGGGTCTGTTGAAGTTGCAGACCAGGCTGCTTCAGATGGGAGAAGAAAGACTGAACTCGGGGCTGCTGGGAGCTATAGGCCTGGGGAAGAGGTCTCCTGTTTCTAATAGGTTTGCTCGCATGCATTTTATCAGCACATGAAAACACCTGTAGGCCAGATAGAGTAAATTGTTAATTTGCTGCTGCTGATTAACCAGCTGTTAATGTGTATCTACTGTACATCTAGGTTCAGGGTGGTGGTACGCAGTCTGGCAGCATTCCTGTCAGTCCAGGTCCCATCAGAGACCGAGCTTCGACTCCAGCCCACCAGTGACTTGCAGTTCTCTGCGAAAGCACAGCAAGTATGCAACAAAAACTGCAAATACAGTGTTTTCATTTTCCAGTCTATGATTATCTCCTAAAAATAACTTGTTTCTCTCGTGGTTTTTTTTTTTCTGCGAGTGCAGACGCTGGGGATGTTGGAGGCCATGCCCAGCAACAAGCAGTACGCTGAGTTAGAGGACTCTGTGAATAAGGCTCTCGAGTTCATCCGTTACCCAGGACACTGCCTCAGAGATGCGCCCCGACTTCTGGCCCTGCTAGCCAACCTCCTGTACCCTGACCTCAGATACCTGCATGTTATGCGTTAACATTGAATGAACCAGTCACTCATGCTGAATTTACACTTCAGTGGCAAAAACAGTGACAGTACACGTCTGCTCTGCGCAGACAAAATCTTGCTGGAGCACAAAGATTCCAAGTGGTGGCACTGGCAGTGAACTGCTTTTGCTGTTACATCAGCAAGAGCTATATGTCTTATCAGCGAGGGCTTTGTGCAACAGAAACTGACTGTTCATCGAAGAAAAACGACTTTTGACTGGTAATGTTCAATGAAGGAACATAAAACCAGTCTGGAGCATAAGAAGTGTTGTGTGCTAAACTCTGCCCTTTTCTCGCACTTTTCTTTCCCATGTTAATGCCTTGTTGCTTTTTTATGTAACTTGCCTGTTGGTTTTCAACGCCATTTGTTCTAGACTTGATTTGAGAGAACATTACACATATTTATTGACGCGGAATTCATGAATCAGAATTTAACTCTGGGCTTTAGGTGTCAGTTTCACACCTGCATGTGGAATCTAATAGCAAAAAAAACAAAGTTGAAGGGTCCACAAATTATTTAGAGGAAGTTGAAGGACAGATCTAATAGGCTTATAACTGCAGAAGTACCTTCTTAAAAGGGGGAGGAGGACAGACCAGGAAAGCTGCTTGGCTGGGTTCAATGACTGATAAAACTCCTGAGGTTTGCTGTTGGTGCTAGCATCAAGCTACGAGCTACAATATGAAATGTCTCAAACCAAGGTACTGTACGCATACAGATGAATACAGTGGCTGCCTGTATGAAGTGATCATGTTTAGGAACAGAACATTTGCCAGTATTAAGTTCATGTGCGGCCAAAAGTGCTTCGCTTGTTTCTGCCAAAGAGATGTTATTTTCATCTGCTCAGCTACTTAAACACTCTAGAAGATACACAAAGTACCACTTACAATCTGCAGCACCTCTTGGCTTCCATATAAAGTAGTATGTGCTGTGTGATACAAATTGCTAATGCCGCTGGTATTACTGAAAGAGCAGGGACGTAATGCTGTCGAAGCTTGTCTGTAACTGGACTTACATACACATTTGGTTGTATTTGACGATAAAGACAGTCCATAATTCAGACTGTACATCTAAGACAGATTTCACATTTCAATCACCCTCGTCAGGTTTACCTCTTCTGTTGCTCTGGGCCATCTCAATAATAATCACGCTGCACTTCTGCAGCCTGAAGCTCGCCTTATTGCCTGTGTTATGTGGTGGCTGTTAATGTCAAAAGCATTTCTTTTTTTTATGAGTCACTGATCAGGAATGGGTCTGTAGGGCTGCCCGTAGGGGGGGGGGCTATAGAGCCAGGCCGCACAAAAGAGACACGACTGTTCAATAAAGGGAGCTCAGCGTCTCACAGCTGGTATTTATCAATTCAGCTCTGCGGTCTGGGACCATATGTAATACATGGAGCCTCTGAGAGCAGGAGGACTGATCTAAACACCCTGGACAGTGTCACATGGGGAGACACCTAAGTAGGACACTGAATCGAGTTGTGATGACCAAGTGAGGGAGTGAAAGGAGTCTGGACAGCAATTAGGGACACAATACACTGTGTAGCCTCTATGACAAAACCTGAATCTGCATTCTCCATGCATAACGCTGCAGATGGTCATATTGAAATTAAAGCTTCCTTGTGTAAGAAGCCTGGTATGACAAGTGTGTACTGTGAGTAATTTGATTGGCATCCGCATCTTGTTCTCTGTATCTGTGTGAAGGTACAGCCCATGTGCACAGCTGAAAGAAGCTTTTTTTTTTTTTGTAACAAAGATTGTTCAGGACGAGGCTATAAATTGAGCTGTGCGCTTTGGTGTGCATGCGTGTGCACACATAACATCCAGCATCCTCATTTGACACCACCACGTCTGTCTGGGAGAAAACCTCTCCTCAGGCAACGGTGGTCTCTATGGTTACAGGAAGGGTAGAAGTGAGAGAGGAGGTGGAAAGGACGGGGTGTTCTGAGGCTGCGAGAGGGAGAGAAGAGGTGGGAGATGCTTACAGACGCTCGTTGCAGCCTCCTCTTCGCACTCAAAAACAACCTCCAGTGGGTTCTGTGAACCCCTCGTCTGTTACCTCTCGCCACTCAGCCTCCTCCCGTCTCTCGGCTCAGGTGGTGGAGTACACCTCAGCTGTTGAAATTTATGTGACAGTGTGCCCTCACATACAGACATTAGCCTCACTGGATATCTCATCCCATGTTCACTCACACAAGCACACGTGCTCAGAGGATCCATTGCTGAGACGGAGTATTCCTGCCAGACACATCACTGTCTGGCAGATTCCTGTGTCACCATGGAAACCCAGCATCAGGTCAGGAATAGTTGCTCCTAGACTGTTTCAGTGCACACTCAGCATCGGAGCAGCACGTGGATCAGCTCTCATCGGTCATCACTGGCAATTAGGGATGCAGACACAAAACAAACAGTGCGCAATTCCAGCAATGTGATTACAATCTCTGAAGCCTGACCAGTTATGCAAGAACTTCTGACAGTCATGAGTAAGAGCAGTTTTATAACCTATGTGCTCACTTGGCACACACACATGCAGATTTCAGATCCCGTTTCAACCGGATGTTTCCGTCAGTGCACTGCAGTCGATTTCAACGCGTTCCAGTCTCCATCACAGGCCAAGCAGAGGGGGCCCTGCATGGATAACACTCCACTGCTGACCAGTTGCTCTTCTGGGACAGCTGCACTAGACCCAAGAGCCCTCCCTGCTGCCAAAACACACACACACACACACACACACAGAGGAATGTCTCTCTTCATTCTCCTCCACAGCTCTGCAACACAGCAACTTCTCCGCATTCTTGCATTGTTTTGAATGTTTAAATACATGCATGTGTATGTCAGACAGACTCCTCCATTGAGACACCCACTTTTCTCGCACCTCCTCGCCGGTTCGGTGGGGACTGATGACTCAAGCTTAAATGAGTCCTTATTTCTCACTCTTTCACGCATTGACCTAGCAGAGCAGAAGCGCTTCTCCCCGCTGAGTGTACCTTCCTGTGCACTTAGCGGTAAAAGTCATCAATAATGATTCAGACCTCCACCGGCACTGTAATATACGCAATTCTTTAGAAAGACGGGTGGGCTGCTCGTTGAAGTTGCCCTGGACTGAGAACAGTGGTGAAGTCAGGGAGGAATGTTTGGCCTTCAGGATGTACTGCGCGTCTTCTCAGTCTGTTGAATGAGCCAAATCTCCCCCACAGCAAAGGACATTTTTTAAAAACTACTTAATGCTGGTTTATCTCTCGACTATGGGACTGATGATTCTAGGACTAAGAGGTTGGATTACCAACCTGTAAACGTGGGCAACTTTCCCAAGGTGTCAGACCTCCATGTGGCCTAATAGTTTCAGCCTTCCATGTCAGTTGGTCTGGAATATTTAAATATACACTAGTAAAGGATATAATCAGCTGACATGTTGAGGGGCCCTAAGGTGGATCCTGCTTCACTGCCTATTCCTGAGGCCTTAAAGAGGGTCCCTATGTTAACATCTAGGTTTTAGATTTTTACAGTTTTAGTTTTGTGTGAATGTGTTGAATATTCCTAAGATGTTTTGTGTTTAATAACCTAACCACCAAACTGGGTTATTTAGTTGGGTTATTTGGGGGGAATTGTTTCAACTTAAAGTGAGGACAAGGGTTAATGTTGGGGTTCATTTTAAGGTCTAGAGTTGATTTTCAGTGCCAGAGTGGTTGCTGCTGGAATTTTAGTTGGGATGAGGTCTGGTGTCAAGGTCGAGACATCAAACTAAGGTCAGTACAGAGTTAAAGGAAAGGGTTAAAGCTTTATTTTAGGTCTGGTGTTGAGAAAGTAGGAGTCTTCTACAGTAAATCTACAGTCTTCGCTAAGACAGAAGATCAAAATGCGTGTGTGTGTGGAGTCAACACATGACTCAGCTGTGTTTATTATACCCAATCAACCCAGACACGACTACAGGATCGCGCGCATAGGCTTCACGTGCACACGCATACAGTTTTTATCAGGTGCTTGTTCCTGTGTGCTCTCAGGACTAACCCCCCCACCCCGCCACCCCCAACCCCCCGCTCTCTCTTTCCAAATATGACCCTGTTTCCCTGCACAGTGGACCCCCACACCTCTGCCATGCCGCAGCAAAATCCCGCAGGAGGACAGAGTTTTGAAACAAAGGCACTGGTCAGTTCCTCATTCAAATTCCTCAGTTTAAACTTAATCCTGAGTGCGACTCGGTCTGAGAGCTGAGAGCGGACCTTAAACAAAGAGTTCTGCTGGCTGGGAGACAGAGACGGAGAGGGAGAGGGCTGGGTTTGCTCTCCCCGGTCTGCAAGCAGATTTTTAGACACCGACAGGACCCGGATCGGACTCAAACAAGGCAGCAGCTGCAGGTTCGGTAAGGAAAACAAATCTTTATATATATGTGTGTGTATGGAAATACATTTTTAAGCGAAAGCTGCCATAATTGCTGGCAGATTTTTACAGTGCAGGGAAGATCATGATCACGGGTGGGGAGTAGGCTTAAATTCTCCAACCATCATTAGGGAGAGTTGTTTGCAGCCTCTCATCACAGCTTCGAATCCAATAAGTTAACTAAGAATTTTTGTTTTATTTTATTTTTACATAATGCTATTGATGACAGTCACTGACAGAAGCAAAAAAGGGAAGGGGGGGGGGGGTGAACTTTTTTTTTTCTCAGCTTTGTTTTCTCCCAAATCTTGTCAGTAGCCCAGTGATCGTGCTCCTGTTTCGCCCGCACTGAACCCCGGCTGCAGCTCTGTGGTGGTGGATGTAGGTCTGTGGCTGTGTCGGGCCCGTCGTCCGAGGTTTTCCGCTGAAACGTCAGATGGATGCACCTCAGTATTCGGTCACCGGTTATTTCAGAGCACTGTGATCCTCCCGGCGTCCTGACGTCAATTTATAAGGACGCAGCGGTGCCGGGGCGGCAGGCAGATAACGAGGACTGAGGGAAAGAAAGACAGAGAGAGAGAGAGAGAGAGGGAAAGAAAGAAGGAGAGGGAAGCCGGACCATGCTGATTTGATATTCTACATTAATTGCTGAGCATTCTGGTAGGATTTTCTTTTTTTCCCCATTTCTTCCTTTCATTGTCTTCCTTTCTATTTCTCATTGCTCGTATAATGTTTCTGAACCTGGCTTTCTGTCACTAAGATGTCATTTTCATTGTATGGGCTACTGTGGAAAATATCTGAGGTTTATCAGTCGGTATATCCCAGTGGTTGATGCTGATTATAAATATAAAGTAGTGGTTTAAAATGTCGGAATTTAAGATTTTGTCTCTGTACTGTAATAGTGAACCGGTGTCTGTTTGTAGCAGCATAGAAGCAGCATGTTGTAATGATATAGATATAAATTAGACAGAAGCTCCGTGTGTGTGTGTGTGTGTGTCCTGTTCAGAGGCTCCGCAGTGTCTCAGTGAAAGGGTTCCCTCTGTCTGACAGGTTGTGTGTCTCTGCCCAGCCAGAGCTGGACGCTGATCAGTCAGTACCATCAGCCAATCAGTGAAGTCCGTTTGATTTACACAGCGCAAAATCAGATGATTTCAATATAAGTGCGTTTGAAATAAATGATTCCTGGTGTTGTTTATACCTGCCTGGCTGCGCTGGTAGGGAGAAGCCCTTTGATAAAGCAGATGAAGGGGATTCCTCTGCACTCTACCTGACTCTACATCACACCAGCACAGCAACCACATCCCCATAGCAACAGTTAGTGAAACCAGCACTCTGTGTTCCCATCTTCAGCTTTCACTAAATAGACTTTACATTAAAGCCCTGAAAGAGAGGACTTTGGGTGCACCTTACACCTATGCCAGGATATATATATATATATATATATATATATATATATATAGTTGC
The DNA here is from genome assembly GCA_037833715.1 of Toxotes lorentzi. NCBI lineage: Eukaryota > Metazoa > Chordata > Actinopteri > Toxotidae > Toxotes > Toxotes lorentzi. The sequence goes on along the minus strand of JBBMJY010000024.1, from coordinate 13,540,193 downwards.
TTGTTCTGACCCTAACAGTTAGCCTTCTATCTCACCAGTGAACGAACACGGCCGGAGCTGAATAAGGGAGGGGGGTCCCATTCCCGAGAGTGTATGCGTGTGCTCAGCTATGGGGAAGGACTACTACAAGATCCTGGGCATCCCCAAGGGCTCCAATGAGGAGGAGATCAAGAAGGCCTACCGGCGCATGGCGCTGCGCTTCCACCCTGACAAGAACAAGGATGCCAACGCAGAGGAGAAGTTCAAGGAGATCGCAGAGGCCTACGAGGTGCTCAGCGACCCCAAGAAAAGGGTCGTCTATGATCAGCTAGGAGAGGAAGGTGAGGAGGGGCTGGTGTGGGAGGGGGCTGGGGTGTCTGGGTTTGATCCTGTCCGTCTGCATGTGTCTGTGTAGGATCACTGAGTGAAAGCAGTCAGAGTGCAGGCAGAGCAGGCTTCAGCACTCTGTTAGTGAAGCCTTGTTAAAGAGGCGTTATGATGGATTAAGTTGTTATTGAAATAGCTCAGGAACAGACTCAGCATCTAATATCACAGCGGAGGACTTGGGTGGGCTTCAGTCACTGAAGTAATAATGCCGTGTCTCTTCCATGTTTTCATGTTTGTGTTTTTGGACAGGAATGTGCTCGGGATTGTCTATTGTTATCTTTAATGTCAACAACATTTATCAGCTCCAACACCTTATAGTCTACCTCAGCTGGTAGTGTAGTGTGTATAACTGTGTGTGTGTGTGTGTGTGTGTGTGTTAGCTGACAGACAGATGGCTTAAGATCATTATGTGGTTGAGATATGAATAGCAGTGACTGCTATAGTTTGCATTTGTGGGTGTTTTATGCATGTGTCTCTGTTGAAAAGGTGTGTGTGTGTGTGTGTTGGATGGAGTGACCTGGTATTTTATGAGTTGCTCCACCACCAGCACTGTTGGAAGATCAGTGATGCTGTGGGAATTTTCCCGCCCACAAGGGCTCCACTCTCTTCTCTCTGCTGTTACCCACACTCTTGGTTTTCTCTGAACAGGGTCCTGTGTCTGGCATCTGAGTTCATATTAATGTGCGTTTACAGCTGGTGGGTGTTTGAGTGTGTGTGTGGGCGTATGAAGTTTCACGTTCCTCTCTCTCACTTTTCTCTCTCAGGTTTGAAGACAGGAGGCAGCAGCTCCTCAGGTGCTCCTGGCAGCTCAACGTACCACTACACCTTCCACGGAGACCCCCATGCCACCTTCGCCTCCTTCTTCGGCGGCTCCAACCCCTTTGACATGTTTTTTGGCTCCAACCGCAGCCACAGCCGCTCCAACGGTTTCTCCTTCCACAATGATCACAGCAACGACGGCGAGCAGGATGTGGACATGGATGAGGATGACCCCTTTGCTCATTTTGGGAGACAGTTTGGTTTTCCAGGAGGGATGAACAACGGCTTCCCGGGGGAGGGTCGCAGAAGGAGGGGGGTGCCGTCAGAGCGCCTGGGCACCGGCCGAAAGCAGCAAGACCCTCCGGTGGTCCACGAGCTGAAGGTCTCGCTGGAAGAGATCTTCCACGGCTGCACCAAGCGCATGAAGATCACCCGCCGCAGGCTGAACCCAGATGGGCGGAGCATGAGGACGGAGGACAAGATCCTCAACATTGTCATCAAGAAGGGCTGGAAGGAGGGGACCAAGATCACCTTCCCAAAGGAGGGGGACGAGACCCCTGAGAACATTCCTGCCGACATAGCCTTTGTACTTAAAGACAAAGGTCACGTCCACTTCAAGAGAGACGGTTCCAATATCATTTATAGCTGCAAGATCAGTCTAAAAGAGGTGTGTCTGCCCATTTTCACCTAACCTCTCCCTCTTCTGTCTTGCTTTCTTCTTTTCTATCTATCTCCAGTCCTCTCTCTTTGTCACAGTTCTGCAGATAGATGAGTAGCTAATGTCGCTGAGGTTGGGAGTTTGATTCCCAGTGGACCAAACCAGACAGAATTTTAATGCATTCATGGAGCTGCAAAGTTTTAGATGAATATCCAAAAATAGCACACTTTTTTTCCACTTCCCCTCTTCATACCGTTCTTGTCACTCAGCATGGGCAAACAGTGGAGGAGGTGTGCCTGTAATTTAAGAGTAGGACTGTCATATAAAACATATTGAGGAATGAGTGTGTATTTGTGTGTGTGTGTGTGTGTTGCTGGAGGGCAAGATCAGTGAAAGCAAAGTCTCTGTCACTGCAGTGTGAAAGAAGCAGCAGGAATGTGTTGTCCTTGTGTGACCGGCACAGAGCCATCGTCCTCACTTTCTCTGCACTGCTGTATAAATACATATACACAAACACACATGCAGGCAGGCTCACAAAAAGCTGCACACAGGAACAGACATGCATGCAAGTGTACACGGTCTAGCATCTTCAAGCGTATTTTGCAAACACACTTGGTTAAAGATGGATTGTGGTGTGACAGTGGTGACGATCCAGGCTGCTATTACTGTGACTGGCAGGTCATTTAATTAGCTGCTCCTACGAGGGCAACGGGTCCAGCACAGCTCTGGTCTGTCTGTGAATTACACAGGCTTTAATGTTTCTAATGGCACTGCCACTCAGTGGCCTACTCTCCACATGGTCAGCTTAATGGCAGGTGTTCTCAAAGAGCTGGAGATGTCTCAACTCAAGCCAACTCTGAACAGTTTTCCTCTAGAAGCAGCACCAACTGGGAAACAAGGGTGCCTGCACACTGCACAAATAAGAAGACAACCTAGTTAATGAGAGCACATTAGAGTTTGTTGAGTCACATTAAGCAGGATCTTGATCAAACCGGCACAATGGTTAGGATTGCACTGCAGAACTCCCACAGCTAAAACCCTGTGCTCCTCCAGCAGCCAGATAAGAGACTTAAGTCTGAAGCAGCCAAAGACGGATGGGGGAGAGAAGTGAAGATGTGGGGGGCGGGGGGCGGTATCTGGGGAATATTAGGGAAGTGGGTCAGATGATTCAGTATCCAAAGCAAATAAGAGCTCATATTCCACTGCTCCACTCTTCTCTGCTTCCCTGAAGACATGATGCTAAATGCTGCAGTGAAACCACAGCACCAGCTCCATGCTGCACACCAGGCAACCTGCCACATGTAATATGGCAAATGCTATCAGTGCACCAGCAGCAGATAACCAGCCAACAAGATGGTTGTTTCCATTAGCAAAACAAACTCATTGTAAAAAGTATAAAAACAGACATGGAGGGCTGAGACTTAATGATACTTGGACTCATCATTGACATATTTAAACTGCTGTATGGTTCCTCTGCTATGTGGTTGCTCAGTTTTGTTTTCTGCCTGAAGCGTGCCCTGATGAACAGCTTTGTTTAGCGCCGCCAAGCTGTGGTTGACCACGCTGTAAACTCCTGGCTCGAGGCAACTTCCAGCCCTGCTGTGTCTTCACTGTGACAGCAGACAGACACAGTTAGGGGGCTTAGTGTGATTTTGACAAATTGATTTCCCTGAAACAGACCTATACCTGGATCTATAGGGTGGCTATTTCTGGCACTGACGATGCCTCTGCAGTGAGCTGGTATCATCTGTGGCAGTGCATTTCTAGCCCCTGTCACAGCCGCTCTCAGTTCAGCAGCAAAACCCATGTCCACACACACGTAGGTGCTAACTGTAGCTGTGGGGCTCCAAAGGCTAAGTGGCCAGCTTTTTACAGCTCCACCTCTGTTATCATTTAGAAAGGCGTGTGCAGCGTGTGCATTTTTTTTAGCAGCTAATGTGTTTTAGTCCTGTCAGTTTTAACAGATACAAGACGAGCATGTATTAAGGGACTGGGCTGACAGTCCACAGTCTAGTGAAGACACTTTTAGCTGGTCCATACTGAAAAAAAAAAGAAACATACCTGCTAGGGTTAGGTATGTAACGGTGGTGGTTATGTCAGGATATGGCCCTAGGGAATGAACATAAGTCTAGATAGATAGATGGTTCTTTATTGATTCCCCCCAGGGGTAAATTCAGAGCATTCTTACAAATCAAAGTGTATGTGTGTGTTTGTTTGTGTCAGTTTCTAGAACTGTGTTGTCTGAGCTGAGGCTTATGCAATCAGTGGGCCCTCAGATCAGCTGGCAGTGTGTGTCAATGAGCGTCATGGCAACCTGTCTCTGTGTGTAAGTCTTGTGTTAGTGAATGGAACTGTTCATTACAAGAGGATGAGCCACTAGTCTCCATCACAGTCACAGGCTAAGTCACCCCGTAACGTACGTAGGGGGTAACGGGAGGCTGATGTCATGGCTGGAAAACTCTGCGGCAGCTGCTGTGCCTGACCGAACTTCAACTGTCCACATGTCCCGTGTCCCTGTTAAAAAACCACCAGACAAGACAAGAAAATCCCCCTATCTTAATACAACATTACCCATGTAATGTCATAGACTGGGGTCTTAGAGGTAAAGCACAGGCCAATGCAGGCGAAATCTCTGTTACATCATGGGGGGCTGGTTGCCTTGAGATGAATGGTGTTAGGGGTTGGCGTGTTTTGGAAAAAAAACTGACATGGAGAATTGAACTAATGCTTCTCTTTCCATCCTCTCTCCTGATGTAGCATACAGCTTAAAGAATCTGATTTAAAACATGGCCAAGCATAGGTTCACAGTAAGAATTCCTTCCTAAATACAATATTCCTGTTATAACCAGCCTCCTTTGAAGTCTCGTGACTTCAGCTCCAGCTCCTAGTATCCGCCCCCTTAATCCTACACATGCCATTATGCAATTTCTCCACCTACAAAAAATTAACTTGCTCACATCAGCTGCATTTCTCCATTTAAACATACACATCTGTTATTTGTAGAACTGATTTTTAAGATTTTAGTGCTGATTTTTAGCCATGCTAGCAGTCTTTTTAGCCATGCTAACAGAAAATGGCAGACATTCATGGTGACTTTAGTTGTCCCCTGACTCTTCATCTAGTGCCATCATAAGGTCAAGATTTTAACAAATACCTGTACAACTAAAGACATGTTCATCCGCCTCAGCTGTACCTCGTATTTACTGCTAATTAGCTAATGTTAGCATGTTAACACGCTAGACAATGATGGTTAACAATGTATTTATACCTTTATACCTGCTAATTATGCTAGTATTTTCATTGTTAGCAAGGTTACATAAGCCTTTTTCTCAGCACAGCCTCACAGAAACGTCACCATGGCTGAAGAGTCTTTAGAGACAGGCTGGTTGTTCCGAGAACTCAAGTGGCAACAAATGCTGTGACCAATACTCCTACACTACAGTTTGTCACTATTATCAGTGTTTAACTACTTTTTGGGTCATGTTTGCCTTTATTAGAGAGTAAGAGCAAGAGGGAAGATAATATGAACAAAGGTCATCAACAAGAATCAAAACCAGGAACTTCACAACGACATGGTCTGCGTCCCAAAACCTTTGACAATCCTATCCTCCTATAAAACACCTACTTTTAATGTTCCTTTTTATATCTTCTTTTCTATACCTGGATAAGTTAATGTCTCAGGTTATTATTCTATTACTCTTTTTTTTCTAAATTCTTGACCTAAACCCTTTCAGTCCCAAAATTATAGATCATCCACAACGCAGGTTTCTTTCTCCACGCCTTTATAGTATTTATTCTGTGACCTTATTTTGCGTAGTAGAGCATTTTGTAACAGTTGCTTAGAAATGCAAGTTTGTTCGTCAGGATGTTCATTCACAGAGTTGTGGATTTAAATAGGTCTTTCTGTTCAGCGCAAATCTGGTGAGTGATGCTCACTGGAAAGCCTGTGAAGTCATGATAACCACAGGTCTCCGTGTTTAGTTTAGCGCTCTCTATGCTCTGACTGGATTCATCAGGCGCTGTGATAAGGAGGTGAGGCTTTGTGTGTGTGTTTGTGTGTGTGTGTGTGTGTGTGTGTGTGTGTGTGTGTGTGTGTGTGCGCGCGCTCTTTCCTTGTCCTGCCAGCCCATCTGACAAGCCCTCCAACTATTTACGAGCTCAGCCGATTCCTGCCTCACTTCATTAGCCCCAGCTATGAGACGGTTGCTAAAATTAGTCCCCTGTGCAATGTGTAGCCCCCCTCCAACACGGACACACACACACTACACACACAACTCCACCTACACACATACACAAAAGACCGGAAAACTTTTCCACTGCCAAGTCATGTTTTCCTAACGTCCCTGTTCCAAACGCTGCTCTGTAGACCCCACAGTGCTGTAGTCGAATCTAAAACAATTTGTCAGGAAGGCCTACTTTCTGTCTCTTTCTCTCACACACTTAACCACGCACATCTGATGAACACTCACACCGAAAACACAAGGATGACGTATTGAGGGAAGATAAACGAAAGTTTTTAGTTAATGGAAACATTAAGTCATCGGGATATCCACGGCCTTGGCATTTCATTCCTAATAAAGATATTAACCGTCTCAAATCTCCTCTCCTCTCCAGGCGTTGTGTGGCTGTACAGTTAGCATTCCCACGCTGGAAAACCGCATCATCTCTCTGCCCTGTCACGACATCATCAAGCCGGGGACGGTGAAGCGACTCAGAGGGGAGGGCCTGCCTTTCCCCAAGAACCCGTCACAGCGCGGTGACCTCATCGTGGAGTTTTCCGTCCGTTTTCCCGACAGGATCCCTCCTCAGTCCAGAGAGATTATCAGACAGCACCTCCCCCAGTCATAGGAAGACTCACCACCAACCCCTCCACCACCACACACTCCAGACTAAACCCAGAAAAGCAACACTTACTCCTTTATTCATTCTTCCCTTATATTCTGACCCTTCTTGTAGTTAACCTTCCCGTGTCTTGTGTTAATGCACACAGCATTAAACAAACGCTGTGGTTTGTAGGAACTTCACAGTGGGAGGATGGAGGAAGAATGCCAACACAAATGGCAGAATCAGGATGTAATTACTTGTGTTTGTTTTGTCTTTTGGCCCAAGCACACACACACACACACACACACACACACACACACACACACAAGCGCCCGAGCAGTGGAGCGGTGCTGAGGATGGGCTCAGCACAATCGTGGCTTTTACCGGAACTTCTTTTCTTAACTCTGTTTTTTACGGATTTATCAGTGGTTTTATATGCTGTCCAACTCTGATCCTTGTCTTTTTGTGATAGGATGAAGTGTGAGTATTTTTTAAAAGAAACAGTTTTTCCAGGATTTTCTTTTCCAAAGGAGGCTTCACATAGGATTATTTATTTTTACCTTGAGTGTACCAGCAGTTTCAGTGTGCTCAGTGCAAACCCCAGTTTAAACACAACTCTCCCACTGCCACCTGCTTTTCTCATGCTTTCAGTCTAATGAAGCATTGCGCTTGAAGTCTGTAGGCCGTTTACTGTTTAGTAAGATCTGTCCCCCCTATAATAAGTTGTAGTCTGTGCCACTGTGCACTTAAATAATACTAATACTAGCATATCTCAGCTGCATTGGAAAATCTGAGAATGACAATCACATACTGTAATAGCAGTGTAAGCTTGGATAATACAATCTGCATATAATATGGGTGCTTTCCCTTCTGAGCTCTGTGGCTGCCCTGAACCGAACAGCCTGGCTCGATATCCGAGGAACATTTAGGTGCCTTAGCCTGGTGTCATACCACATATATGAACATATACACACACACAGAGATCACACTCTAATATATACAACCAGCCATCTTAAGCGTACAACAGACAACGCCCTATGCTGTGTTAGACGTGACCACTGGGAGCTGGTGATCTTGGAAAAACATCAGATAAGCAATGTAAAATCAATCACTATATGGTACTGTATGTAATCAAGGATGTGTTTTTAGGAAGAGAGTTCATACAAGACTGATGAAGTTTGCCAACACATCCTGGTAAAGTGCCGTACAAGTAGAGGTTGGATTTCCCAGAGGAATGTAAGCATGAAGCTAATCTGAAGAAAACAGTTGATATTCCTCTAGGAAACCCAGCCTTGTTGTGTATATTCTGCTTTTCTCCAGTGCCATCTGAAGGCCATGTCTTGGTGCTACTGTGAGCAGTGCCAAAAATAGACCACCTCAGCGTCTACTTTTTGGTTTCCTCAGTTTGTGATTTGATAACTGCTTCTGTCCCTCTATAACATCTGTACATGAAACTACACGTCTGTTTTTTCAAGTAGAAAACCCTGTTTAGGAAGCAGGTTTTGTAATACTGCAGCTCTGTCTCAGCTGCAGGGGGCTCTCTAAGCTCTCTTCAGCTCTTCCTACTGTAGTTTACATCAAAGATCAGATGTATGTATGAGTATGGTTTATACAGACAGCCCTAGTAGGTCATATATATCACGTGTATGGGAAAATGTTTGAATGCAACATGTTGAAAAATGCACTTTTTATGTCATAAAAGATACTGAATACTATGAGATGATCGGAGAGACTTGAATGACTTGTCTGAGTGTGTGAGCGTCCTGCCTCTCGGAGCCTCAAGAGGACGCTGGACTGTGGCTACAACCAGAATGCACATGTGCTGCAGCTGCTGAAAGACTCACTGTCACTGCTTGTGTGCATTTGACAATATTTATGATCTTTTCGAAATGGAAACAAATAAACCAAATGTGTGAAGTTAATGGTTTGTGTCATTTGTCTTACAAGAGTGATCAGTGTCTGAGATGCTGGGGGACCAGGACACACCTGAATGCAGATGATCAGAAGTAATGTTACGATACAAAATTGTTAATAATATGTATGTAAACATAAAAACAAATCTGCTATCAGTTCTTAGAAACATATAAAACGAGCTGAGAAATGGTTTTCAGGATCCTGTGTGACAAAACATTTGTTATATATGTTTATATGTGTTTATGTGTGTTATTTTGGTAAGTACAGAGGAGTTTGGATGTTTTCCACCAGTCTGAGTTACAGATAAACAAATGAAGGCAGACTTTGACCTTGACCAGTTGAAATCCACATGGAGAGCAGCTGATCACCGGTCCATCTAACAGAGCGACCTCAGGTAGGGACTAAAGTTTTGACTGAAAACTAAAAAGACTTTTATTCTCCTCAGGTTTAATCTGCGCAGCATTTACTGACTGTGTTAGCGTCTTAGTCAATTACACAGTCTGCCCTGCGGCTGGATCAGGAGACAGTCAGGACAGGTGTTAAGAGACCTGCCCTGACCGTGACACAGTGGTTGATGAGCCAAGTGTGTGACACAGTGGTTGATGAGCCAAGTGTGTGTGTGTGTGTGTGCATCGATATAAGATATGGATATAGCGGACAATTAGTGAACCATGGGCAGGCTTTCTGAGATGTGCTGCAGTAAAACCACACTGTGACTAATGCCATATAGCTGCATTGGCTATTTTTGGCCATAGGGCTGGGTTCGCAGAGAGTTTATATTTCTACTGAAACATCCTTTTAAGCTCAGAAAGTGATTTTTTTAAAAAAAAGCAAATAAATATTTATAAAAAGCAGGTCACCAAGTGTTATTTTTCTGTTGCCTACATGTACCATGGATATGGTTTTGTGAAAGGCTTTTGCACATGTAGAGCACATGTACACATGAGCCCTGCTGTTGTGCAGGAGTTAATGAATTCAGATGTGAGTGATAATCAGTAACAGAGCATTAGGACTCAGTCATGATGACTGGACAGGCCACTGGGAAAGCTCCTACAAGTGAACTCCTCACACACTTCTTCCTCTGTCACTGTCTTATCTCCATCGGGTCCTCAGAGCGGGAACATGAGCACCTCTGTGACTCTCTCAACAGGGCAGAAGATGCCTATGGTCGGACTTGGCACATGGAAGAGTGCCCCAGGACAGGTAGAACTATTAACATTTACACAGCCTCTGTTTGATAACAATATATTAAAAAAATTTCTTCAAAAAGAGCGTATGGACGGCGTCTGCATCTGTGTGTTTCTCAGGTGAAGCAGGCTGTGCTGGCAGCTTTAGATTGCGGGTACAGGCACATCGACTGCGCCGCTGCTTATAGCAACGAACAGGAGGTCGGAGAGGCTCTGGCTCTGAGCGTCGGTCCTGGGAAAGTGAGAAACTCTGGTTATATTGATTTCAGTTCATTCTTGAGCTTAGAAGCAGCAGACTCAGCTCAAGGTCCATTTTCTCAGTTGTTTCTAGCTTTCATCCATATCCCCTCATCAGTAGCATTTTTAAAACTTCTCATCTTTGTGGTCTTTTGAGTTTAGCTTTTTACTTAAATCTTAAAAATGAAAACAGCAGCAAACAAAACAATCCCAAGGTCCAGGAACTTGATTGTTCCAGAGTTTTTTATTGGTACATAAAGTGCAATATTGTCTAAAGCTCCATGTGACTCTGACATATTGAACACCTGATAACTAGGTGAGTCAGTGTTTCTCATGTTTGTGAGTCCTTTAAATTTTCCACTTCAGGCTCTGCAGCGTGTGGAGGTGTTTGTGACTTCCAAACTGTGGAACACCAAGCACGACCCCGAGGATGTTGAAGAAGCATGCAGGACCAGCCTTGCCCACCTGGGTCTCTCCTACCTGGACCTTTACCTCATGCACTGGCCCATGGCGTTTCAGTGAGCTGCTTCACACACAATAAACTGATTTTGTCTCCCCCTGGTTGTCAGTGTGTGGCTCAGGATCAATGTGAAGGTGAAATTGCAGACACATTACCTGAGGCAGACTTCTGTGTGTTTACTCTTTAGGCGGGGGAAGGAGCTGATGCCTCGACGAGAAGATGGAAGTATCTGTTACTCTGACACACACTATAGACGCACTTGGACAGCCATGGAGAAGCTAGTGGACAAAGGTTTGGTCAAGGCTATAGGACTGTCCAACTTCAACGGCAGGCAGATGGACGACATCATCAGCATGGCCAGACACAAACCTGTGATAAACCAGGTACGATGTGGCTTTCTCATAGGCCAAAATAAATACATTTGATAAGGTTTTATTGACAGTTGTGAATGTGTAATCCAGGAATACGCTCAGAAAACTCACAAAATTGTGTGTATCATTGTGCCACAGGTGGAATGTCATCCTTACTTGTCTCAAGCAAACCTCCTGTCACACTGTCGGTCAGTGTGATGTCAGGTTAACGTAATCCAAATGGCATTCCTTTTTCTCTGAGCTTCATGTTCCTGTTGCATCAGTAACAGTGCTCTTACTTCTGCCTCAGGTCAGTGGCTGTCTGTGTGACAGCCTACAGTCCTCTGGGCAGCGGGGACAGACCCTGGGCCTCTCCTGATGAACCAAGTCTGCTGGAAGATCCTCGACTGGGAGCTATCGCCCAGAAATACCAGAAAACAACCGCACAGCTCATTCTCAGGTTAGGCAGGAAAACCTCAAAGGAACCCACAAATCAAAAGTCTGATGCCTTTCACAGCTACCTTAATTCTGTTGCGGATAACTTTGACACGTACATAAGTGAAATTTGTGATATCCAATGTGATATCCGTAGATGGCACGTTCAGAGGGGTGTCGTGTGTATCCCCAAAAGTGTGACGCCCTCCAGGATCCAGCAGAACTTGCAGGTGTTTGACTTTTCCCTGTCAGGAGACGACATGGAGCTGATTGAGTCCTTCGACCGCAACGAACGTTTCATCGTCCCATCAGTTGAGGCAAGTCGCTGATCTCATGACGCCTCACAAGACTGAGCAACCACTTGCTTATGTGTATGTGTAACAGCCGCCTCAGTCCAAAATGTTTATGATTGGATACTCATTGATTGACTTCAGGACGTTTTAGATCATATGATTCAGTGAATCTCTGATATCCACAGTGGAGTCTCCCTGTTTCTTAGAGAGGTGTACTCTGAGGTGTTTTGTGTCATGTGTAGTTATGGTCTTTTGTAAATGCTAACAGTGCAAGAAGGATTAATTTGTTGCTTTTCATCCACAGCGGGACGGTAAGAGAGTATGGAGAGATGCAGGACATCCTCACTTCCCCTTCCACGATCCTTACTGAGTCCACCCCCACAGGATGCAGCAGTTTGCTTTTAAGGAGTGCTGTCACGCGAACTGATGAAACCAAATTTTTGCATTAAGATTCAAATTTGATAGAATTATAATTTTTCTTTCTTTCTGGGATGAACAATATTTAAGTGACCACATTTGTCAAAAACACTGCTTTTAAGATGTTTTTCAACTTACAAGTATTTTCTTTGCCAGTGTGACACTGTGTGGTCAGTAACAGAATAGCCTCTTTTGTTTGTTTCAAAAAGACTGTTGCTGACCAAGACTGTTTCATGGGTTAATAGATACTGAATCACTGCTATAGCACTGCTTTAAATGCACCTGATCAATGATGAATTATATTAGGGCTGTCCCTACAGTCAAGTCATACATGTACATCACTGTATGAATAAAGATGAATTTTTAAACAGACACTGATGACCTCAGTTTCGTGAGATTTTATTTTCAACAACATAACCTTGACAAATTTGTAATACATTATAGGCTACTGTTTATTTAAAAAAAAAGAAAAAAAAAAAAGAGGAAGTCATTAGCAATATGTTTTTTTTCTTTTCTTTCTTAGAGTCTAGCATAGAATCCCATCACTAAAGCCATTCATGTTGGTTGTGATATACTGAGAATGAGGCCACTCAATAAAACCCCACCCACCCCATTGGAAAAAAACAAAACAAAACAAAAAGGAAAATCTGCATCAGTCACTCAACTTCCATTTCCAACGTCCCCTTACCCCAACCCACATCAAAGCCAGGGCAAACCAAGCGGCTACATGCTTTCTCCGAGGGAAATCATACAAAAAAAAAAAAAAAAAAAAAGGAACACATGAAAGAAGCACAAAGTCCTAAAAATGTGGAATCTGGTGAGAATTTGTACAGGTGTGATCCCGGTACTGACCACTGTGGGGCAGTGTACATTTATCCATAAAGGTCATCATCGTTATCTTCATTGAACACTGGACCACTACCAGTTCCTCCTGAGCCATGGCTTGGACCGCTGCCGCTTGTGGCACTGGAGGGAAACCTGAAGGACAAACAACAAAGTCAACAAATTTTTCTTTTAGAGTAGTCACCATCTTCCACTGTCAATGGGGAAATGCTTCTTCATATACGCATGTACAAGCAGATTATGTTCTAATGTCTCTTTAGACTCTAGAATGTCTCTTTCAGTTCCGATTCCACTCTGCTCCAGTATGGGCATCAATCTTATCAATGAATGTCATGAGAAAAAAAAAAACTAAAACAAAAGCTGCCTGTGTACAACACCGTGTACAAAGAGTTTAGACACACAACTACAGGTGTGTGCTAATACAATATGTTAAAAAACATACCTGAAGCTGCCAAAGCCACGGCTCTGCTGCAGTGTCTGAGCGAACATCTCATATTTGCGAATGTCATTGTCACTGACGGAGCGACGAGCGAATCGCATTGCCTCTTCAAAGTGGTCCTTCCTGATCTCTGGCACAGGATCGTCCTCTTCCACCTCCTAAAGAGAGAGAAAGTGTCAAACATGAAAAAGAGTGCAGATGCTCATCTAGACATGAAAAAGTAAACAAGGACAGAAAAAAAGCACTAACCATGGCTGACGGGTTGGTCTGCCTCTCCCTCTCTCTGCGGATCTCGTTCTCAATGCTCTCCCTGATGGCCAGCTTACACGCCCGCTGACAGATCTCTGTGAGATCAGCTCCAGAGAACCCATTGGTCATCTTGGCCAAGTAGTCCAAGTCCACATCCTGTCAAAGAAAAGAAATTTAAGCTTTTTGTTTCGATTCTCAGTTGTTTTTATTACCATTCTGTAACTTTGTCACATGACTACACAGGATCTTTAAAAGGATTTTTACTTTTTCTAATAAAAAAAAAATAATAATAATTTAATTTTCTTCTTGAGACTATGACATGGAAGAGTTTAGTTCATGACAGTATCTATCATTTTAAACTTGGCTAACAAAAATGCTACCTTAAGAGGTAAAATCTGACTTAAAATAAATGTATTCAACACTATCAGAAGCCCTTGAAATAATAAAAAGTCAGTTCTCCAAACTGACCACGCTACTAAAAAAATGTCTATGAAAATAGCGTGTCTTGTCACCTTGCTGATGGGACTCTTGCGGAGGTTGGCCTTCAGGATGCTGATCCTGCTCTTCTCGTCGGGCAGGGGGATGTAGATGAGCTGATCCAGACGGCCAGGTCTCAGGATGGCAGGGTCGATGATGTCTGGTCTGTTTGTGGCTCCGATGATGAAGACGTTCTTCTTGCTGGACATTCCATCCATCTCGGTCAGGATCTGGTTAATGACACGGTCGGCTGCTCCACCACCATCACCCACGTTGCCACCACGAGCCTTGGCTATGGAGTCCAGCTCATCGAAGAAGAGAACGCATGGGGCTGCTTGGCGAGCCTGGAAACATAACAAAAAATGATCTAACAAAACTATTCTGGAATTTATTCTGTACAGTGAAATTAGCTGAAAACACTGAAGCATGTGGCTGCTCTGCAGATTAAATGTACAACATTAAAATTCATTCTTCTTTGAACCCAAGTTCTGCTGCAAACAGAAAACTAAAAACATTCTTACCTTGTCAAAGATCTCTCTGACGTTGGCCTCTGACTCTCCAAACCACATGGTGAGCAGCTCAGGTCCTTTGATGGAGATGAAATTTGCCTGGCACTCATTGGCGATGGCTTTGGCCAGCAGAGTCTTACCACAACCAGGGGGACCATAGAAAAGCACACCTTTGGATGGGGTCATGCCAAATTTGAGGAACTTGTCTGGGTGCTCCACTGGGTACTGAAAAGAGGGAGAGGGGGAAAAAAACACAATATGAGCACAATCCTAATTATACAGTTTGATACATCAGTTTCAGACATGATCTCACTTTTGAACGACCTTCATACCTGCACCAACTCCTGAAGCTCCCTCTTGACATCGTCCAGACCTCCGATATCCTCCCAGGTGATGTTGGGGACCTCAACAACTGTCTCCCTCAGTGCTGATGGGTTGCTCTGGCTCAGGGCCCACTGCAGAAGAGCATAGAGTGAGTTAGTATTGATCCAGAAGACCTCTGTAGACTGTATGGCACCAGCTTACTGTCACACCATAGCAAAAACCATATTACAGGTCTTACCTTGAAGTCATCCATGGTGACTGCAAGTGAATTCATGACTTCAGCGTCAATGGTCTCATCCTCAAGGTCAATCAGGTCCATCTTCTTCCTGATGGCCTGCAGGGCAGCTTCAGAGCAGAGGGCAGCCAGATCTGCACCCACGTGTCCATGGGTCTCATTGGCTACCTATATAAAGATATACACCGCTCAGTATTTCTTAAAAAGCTATTCCTGCCCAGGCCCCAACTCAATGCTTATAACTCTGTAACACTACCTATGAAAATGAATCACATGTATATTTATTTATTTAAGCAGTGTGTGGTGAGGTGTCATGACTGTAGGACCTGTTCCAAGTCAACATCATCAGCCAGCTTCATGTTCTTGGTGTGAATCTGAAGAATCTCCAGTCTGCCAGTAGCGTCAGGGATGCCAATATCCACTTCCCTGTCGAAACGCCCTGGAGGCAAACACAAAGAAGTTCCAATGAAACAGATTAAGAGAAATTCAATACATAACAGACATTTCAAGAGCACCATGCGCAGGAACTTACTGTTTCCTCTCTACTGACGTGGCAGCAGAAGTAACATCTCAAACTGTAGTTACAAATTGCAAAAGTAGCCATCTATATTTTACCAAGCATCAGTATTTGATGAATAAGCCAGATCCCTTTCAGACCCTTTGTCAAAGCTGTCAGAAACATCCCATCATAAGCATTTAAAACTGTGCAAAGTCTTCTGAGAAACTAATGCACTGGTGAACTGCAGTCTGCAAAATAGACAGCAGTCAGCAGTTTTAATCAGTGATTTGACAACAGGCTTTAGTGAGCCATGCGAGCAGACATGTAACATTTCTTAGGTGCATAACACCACTGAAGTGATACTGCCGGTTAAAAATTACATTTGTATTTGAGATGAACACACCTTCCTGCTGCAGAAATCCACCACTAAAATAAATAAACGTTTTAAGAACCCAGGCTATATTTTAATGCAAAGCTAGTCAACAAGTAAACATATCTTCATTGCTTTATAAGTTTTAAATGTTTGGTCAAATAAATAATTAATTTAAAATGTTTCAATTAAAGAGTCAGGAATCATGTGATAGACACAACTGGCTTCAGTCATGATGGAAATGGTGCCAAAACAAGAGTGAAACCTGAGTAATAAAAATTACAGTTCACTAATTCATGCATAGACATTCACTGGATGTTTCTTCTAGGTCTCAGTAACTGTAGCCACTGAATATACTCTTAATACAGATAACTTACCAAATCTCCTGAGGGCTGGGTCGATGCTGTTGGGTCTGTTGGTGGCAGCCATGACGATGACATGAGCTCTCTGTTTCAGGCCGTCCATAAGAGTCAGCAGCTGAGAAACAATGCGCCTCTCCACCTCTCCATGAGTCTACAAACACAACATACATTGTTGACTGAACATAGCTTAGCTATATTTCAAATCAATGTGTGAACGATTACCGTTTAAAATGAAAAATTACACACATACACACACACACACACAAATGGGGGGGGAAAAAAAAAAAAAAAAAAAAAACATTTCAATCATTACACTTTTTGTGCGACTTCAAGACTTTCCAAGATCTGGATTATGATATCCATTTTCATTTATTACACTCAAAACACCCATAAAATCGGAGACACTACACTGTCACATTCAGCTATCCAATTAGTTTTCCTCTCTTCCCACTCACCTTCTCTCTCTTAGGAGCGATTGCGTCAAGCTCATCGATAAAGATGATGGCGGGAGCATTCTTCTCTGCTTCCTCGAAGGCCTTTCTCAGGTTACTCTCACTCTCTCCTGCCAGCTTGCTCATGATCTCAGGACCTAAAATAGAGAGCAAAACATTTTGATTTCAGAGGAAACCTTAACCTCACAGAATATACTATACCATCCAATATGAATCACAAGATAAACCACTGCACCATCAAAACATTCTAGTAATAGATAAACACACTAGAGTGTTTCATGCTTAATCCAATGCATCCAATACACAATACGCAAAACGAGTATTAACCATACAAGCCAATTGTTCTAACTGGGAATTGTTATTTCAAGAGATGAACTACCTCTCTTACAATAGAACTTAAATGTTAAGCTGCACTTCATGCAGCATGGTGATAAGATGTCTTGTGTGTGTAAAAAAATTGCATCTAAAATAAGGCTATATCTAAGTATCCATTAATAGCATTCTGATAAATAATTAATTTAAACAATCAAACAAAACTAACAGCAACCACAAGGCAATGCTGTCAGGGACAAATCCAATGTCATAAAAAAAAAAAAAAAGGCCCTGATAACTGTATAGAAAATAAATATAGGTGGATGTCCACACCATTAATCAGGAAGAAGAAAGCTCCAGTTTCATTGGCCACAGCTCTGGCAATCAAGGTCTTTCCAGTTCCAGGGGGTCCATATAGCAGGATTCCACGTGGGGGCTGAAAAAGGGGAAACAGCAAAATTGTAAAATCAGAACTTATTATAAAATTAAAAGCATTTGTAAGATAAATAATGAAAAACTAATTATCTTAATGAAACAAAAAGTCAAACAAAGCCAAAGGCAGCAAACCACATACATATCATTAGGTGGTGAGTTTACTTCTTGCTTTACTCTTATGATTAAACACGTGAAATGCACAGAGTGAGAGAGAAACTAAACTTAGCGTATCAGCATCAGTGTAGTCCTAAAGTGATTCAATAACGTCATCTGGCTAAAGCTAATCAATATTTGCCACTGGTCAGTCCTACACGAGCATGACTGTAGCATAGCCCCTACATGTTTTAAAATCAAGTCAAATCAATCATAAAAATAAAATCAACACTCGTTCCTCTGTGCAAAATAAGGTTGCCGTACCTTGACTCCTATGGCCTTGAAGAGTGCAGGGTGTCTAAGAGGCAGCTCCACCATCTCTTTGATCTGAGCCAACTGTTTCCTCACCCCTCCAATGTCATCATAGCCCACCTCATTCAGGGACTCTTCCTCATCCTGCATGTTTCAAGCAAAGACAAATTTCAACATGATTTATTTTTTGATAAAGGTTAACTGATGCACTGTACCTGCTACCCACCTCTCTCCTGATTGGTTCTCCCTCACAGTGGATGACTGTATCAGGAGCAACAATGCAGTAGGGGGAGGGATCAGTCTCCACCACCTTGAACTCCACAGCACGCATGCCACCCCTGACCAGGAAAATATCACCTTCACAAGGTACAAGACAACAATGTTTATTTTACCACTCTAACAGAGCTACTTGTTGACATACACCGAAACAGATTTGATCAGTCAGGGAAATTAAAATCTTTGCCCTAACAATTGAAATTGGTACTCACCTTTGCGGATTGGCCTGTAAGCCTCTAAGAAGTATGGCTTCAGGTAGACCTCAAACAGGTTGCCAGTAATTCCTTCTACTGTGTCATCTATTGGGAGGACATGGATCCTCTTTCCATACTTCACATCAGGACATGGCTGAATACTGAGGGAGACGGATAGATAGACTTAACACCACTCCTCTTTTAAAGGGCTCCTCTTTTTTTAGGTGTGCTGTTTTTTTTTCCCCCACCTGATGACATCACCCAGATGGACCCTCAGATTGTTGCGGACCACTCTGTTCATGCGAACCTTTTCATCAGAACAGGTGTCATCAGACAGCACGATGCACACAGTCTCCCGCCTCTTCTTTCCCTTCATCAGCACTGTGTCCCCACGGAAGAGCTGCAGCTCGTCCATCTTGGTCTTGAAACAATTTAATAAAGTTATTTCACTGATCACAGCATTATTTTACTTAAAATATCAAAATGAAAAATAGTATTCAAGCATTGCTGATCAATCACAACAAATCACAGGGTTGTGAATTTGTAGATGCATCAACCATGGATAAAACCTTATAAATGTTTACCTGAGAAAGAGAGACCACACTGTTGTCTTCATTGATGGATTCATCAACAATCAGTCTGTTGGGTCTGTTCTTCTGTTTAAGAATTGCAGTGGCTAGATCATCACTTTTGGGTCTATTGTGATGTGAAACGGATAAAAAAAAAAAATCAAACAACAGACTTCTTATTGTGCACCTTTGAGGTCTCATATAGCTTCACCAAGCTGCTCAAAGTCGTTTTTTGGGAACTTCACTAATCAACCATCATAAACCTGGCTCCTACAGTGCCCCATGAAACATTCAGGGTTTCAGGTTCCACAGCTTCCTGTGTTCAGGAGGCTATAAGATGAACTCTTTACCCACTTAATTCAAAATAAACCATTACTGAGATCGTTTTAAACACACCATGAAACTGTTATATAGATATCGAGCATAAATCAGTACTCAGGTGTGAATATCGATTTAAGGAATGAGCATTGAAAATTAACTTATAAACGATATGAAGCGTCGGTCAGTTCTAGTAATATTTTATTGTGTGTATGTCCCTATTATTAATATTAACACTAACTAAAAATGAATAATCAAGTGTGTATCTCTGCACCCCTCAGTGTAAACAGGTCGTTTACACAATATGCTAATTACAATGACCAAACGTTACATGTTCAAATTCTCACAATCCCACCTACGTTCAAAATAGTGTCAGAACCTAACCAGTACATTAAGGTTCAAAGAGCCACGGTTTTCCAGAAAACTGCCGGACCTGTTTTGCAGTTTCTCTTTCATGTTGTTAGCATGCTAATGATAGCCTTTAAGCTAACTGACTGGCGAGCAAGCGAGCCCAGATGACACAGCAAAAGAATTAGAAAAAAAAAACTTTGTTAGCTAGCAAGGTTGTCCCTTAAAAACACAAGCGTTACAACTCCGCCGTGACTTGAAATACATTAGCTGCCAATGTAACCGTTGGCTACTTTTTAATCAGATATGTTATTTGACGACTGTTTAGCTAACAGCGAAATACAGCTCATGTAAATTGTCGATCATTTTAAATGAATAGCCAGCCCTGTTAGCCTGCTAGCTTTGGTGCACCGTAGATTGGCTATTGACAGCTCGCCACGGAGTTAGCCATCTGGATGACTAGCGTTGTCTTTCATAAAAGCGCTACTCTATTATCTAAGTTTGTGCCGTTTGCCAAATACATTTGTGTTTGTTCCGTCCAAGCCTAGTCTCAAAACAGGATATTAGCCGGCGGATAGGCCAATTTGTCGGCGTGACTGTGGACGGCTTTGGCCTTGACACTGCTGCTAAGCTAACGTTAGCATTCAAACACGACAGCAATGACTGCGCTTTGTCGAGTCGCTGTCACACAGCTGGCTAGCTCAGTACCGTTAACTGGCCAACCACAACAGTTTAACAACTGTCAACAATTCGCCGGGATACTATCCAGCGGTCAGTGAATTTGCAATATTAGGTTATTCAACCAACGGACAAAAGTGCGGAGGCTGAAGTAACTGACCCCATTAGCTCTCCTGCTAGCAAACTCCGTAATGTGTTAGCAATCGAGCTAACTTTAATAAACTAGCGTATTCTGAGCTCACGTTAGCCATTTAAAGGGCATTTGCTAATAGCCATGTTCAGAAAAATTGATTTTAATGAGACCGAAATATATTTGCACTTACTCCCCTCCCGAGGCCATGGTCGTCCACCTGGATTACTATTAATAAATAAAGAAATTCTAGCTCAATGTTTAAGAGGCTTAACCGGTTCACGTATCTCAACGTTCTCCCTGATTTCACACGAAAGAGCAGCAGTTTCCGTGCTCTTCTTTACTGTTATACCATGAGCTGGATGCATCCTTCCTTCTGATAGGCTGGAGGCTGCCCGACAAATTCAACAACCAATGAAAGAATCTGGATACTGTCGTCATGGAGAATATTGTCGAACTTCAGCCAATTGCAAATGAGTAGGCTGTTCCTATTTTCATCAACTTTTCTCTTATTGGTCTGTCGCCAAACTGAAGCGATCCAATTGACGTTTACCGCGTTGATACTCAAGAATCGCAAAAACGCGATTTTTTTCATCTTATACAGTCTTATCGTCTTATATAGTAACATGTCACGTGCCTAAATAAATCAAAATATCCCTTTATTGATAGGAGAAATCCATAAAAAAAGTAGCAACGCAGTTTATGGTGTGTATCCTCTGAAGTAGTATGTACTGTACTTTGTAATGAAAACCATTGCTGTGGGTTGATTTGATAACTATGAGCTGGATGAATGAGAACTTGCACAGGCGTTGCTAATTATTAAAATAAAGGTCTGGATTACTCTTGCCTGCCCAACATACACCCCCCCCCCCCCCCCCCAACAGATCTGTTTAGATCTTCAATGATCAATCAGCTTCATAGCAGGTCCAGTTATTTTTCCTCATTTCACAGATAAGCCATGTTACACCTGTGTTCATTCTCAGTCTCAAACACCCCACGTCCTTACAAAATTTAACTTTATTTTACTGTCCCAGTAGATACATGTTAGTTGTGGGTATGGGTTTCAGTTCACAGGCCAGAGAAAGTTGATCCTGTTTGTTAAGTGATAGGGCATTCTTCTTTTGTCCCTCTCCAGGTTGACTAGGTAGGACCAAGTTCCTGTATTCTGCGCCGTAGCTCTGTGGAGTCTAACAGAGGGCCAGACTGGGTTTCATGTAGGTACACAGGAAAAGCCCTGCAATACAAAAAGCAAGGAGACAGTTAGGACAGTAACATCTTAATTCTGCTTAAATTTTATTTTCTTGGAAAAATATCCTGTTCAGACCAAATATACTTCATATATGTTGATTACACATCTTCAGATTGTATCTAGAACCTGGACACTGCAGTTCATATGTGGCATCTCAAATGCATTTTGAGTGATGACTTGCAATGACTTCCCTCTCTACATATAAGTTTGTCTGTGGGAAAATGCAACAACATTATGTGCTAGAAAAGTGTTGACAGCTGCTTTAAAAAGCTTGTGGGAAATCTTTAGACTAGGTAAATCTGTGATTTGCATCTGTGCTAACCCCACTCTAGACAGTGCATGGCCACATGAGTTCCTGACCAACTCTGAGAGTGGCTTGAACAATCAAAACCAAAACCAAAAACCGCAAAACTAAAGTAGGTTTTAGGTGCATTCACATAAGTATTCAGAGCTGCACAAATGTAACCAGGTGAGCAGAGATGCATTTTTGTGAACATGGCTGAAGTGTATATTTTAGTGAAGACAGGAAATTTAAGAATGACAGTGTCTTACTCCACTGAGGATTGTGTGGTAAAGCTCCAGGTCTTTTCCCAACACGCTGCTGCCTCCTGTCTCCTGCCAAGCCTCCACAGCACTTCACCACACCACAGCCCTGCACCCACACATTCTGAGACAGCACACACAGCATGATGATGTGTTCTAACAAAGGACCATACAAGCCCAGTACAGATTCACTACAGTTCTGTGGTACATTCATGTCAACGTCTACAGTTCTCTAACTCATACATGAAGGGAAATGTAGGTGTTGTTTGTAACAACCTCAAAAATAAGATGTGAAGATCACTGATACGGTTTAGGTTTCACATTTTTGTAACCAGCAACTCCTCATTAATGAAAAGAGATGATTTAAAGAAAATGAGCTTCACTTTAATCGTTCAAAAAATGCTTATCTGAACTCAAAACTTCTTTGGAGAAAATTCACAGGACATATTTGGAAAAAAAATTGTTGTATCATGTAGGTGTATATCCATGCATAGGCCTAAAGTGTCTGCCTATGACCACCACTGTGTACATCATTAACATACAAGTTTGTTATATACACCTGGGAATGACTGCAGGCTGAGCAGGAGGTCTCTCAGTGCCTCTCTCAGTTGGTCTGTCTGAGTGAAGCTGATACCCCTGCCAGCTAGCGAAAGCCCCTTCAGCCTTTGGAGGATACACAGATCTGTTCCCTGCTTGACAACCATGTCTGCACTGAGGACCTGTGGTTGGAAACCTGTAATGAACATCAACAGAATAAAATGCAAAAAGTAATGGTAGCTTGAGGTTGTGTAAAGAGGGCAATTTCTCTCCAAAGCCTCAGTAAAGTCAGGAAGGTACTCGCCTTTCTTTTTAACTCGGACCTTTACCAGCAGGTTGATACACCTGCAATGTAGAATACAGTCTTAAATCTTTTGTTGGTATATTAACATGATCATTTTATGACAGAAGAAAAGACAGTTCCTTCTCACAGACCTAGTGTAGTGAGTCACAGCTTGTTTCCAGTCTTTCAGGTGAGTGTGGCAGTGACCCTGCAGGAGGTAGGCAGCCCCTGCCCAGAGCAACATCGCCACCTTGTCTTCACCTTCCACATTCACATCCCTGATCTCAGCCTCACTCCTCTCCTCTGGATCTTCCAACACCAGCTTCTCTGGCAGCAGCTCCAGCGTCGTGCCAATGACTTCATTGCACAGCGCCATACAATCTGCAGGCCGCCGGGCCATGAGCAAGGCAGCGCCAGCCTCCAGGTAAAGCTCAGGCAACCTAGGGAGGGCAGTCGCTTCAGCATGGGCCTGAGACTGAGACATACAGCAAACAGATTTTTAACATCTTAAGAAATTATTCTTCCCTGGGAAAAGTACATTCTGACTTAAGACATATTAGTTTTTTTTATTATGCACAAAAAATATATCCAGAGCTCAATGTTAAATTATCTTGCATGTCTGTCAGTGTTTTCACTCTTACTCCATGTTCATCTTCTGAGTGAAGAGCAGCCAGCAGGTCCAGATAATGCTCCACACCCTCTGACACCCTGCAGAAACAGCAACCACACCCATTTAACAACTAAAGTCTGCGCTATGAGTCCACTATTCTCATCTCCATCCACGTTTTATGGTTTGGAGCAGAGATCGGGTGCCAGTAAAAGAAAGAGACAGAGACGCTGAGCTCCACGCTGGTCTTCTCACCTCCTGTGGAGGACACACTTCAGGGCCAAATCATGAAGGACAGAGAGGGCAGACGGAACTGCGAGCAGGCTGCTTAGTGATTGGCTGCAGAGCAGTAAGGACGGGGAGAGGAGATGGGTACTGGCCAGAGCAGGCACTGGAGCAGAGGGCAACATCAAAGTCTGCAGGACAAGAGAGGTTTTATGTTTCAATATGCAGGCCAACACTTACGCAAATATGTATCAGTGTCCAAAATTAACTTCTTGACTCACCTATTATCAGGGACTGTTTAAAAATAAAAATAATTTGTCTATGTCTAGAAGAATCATTTTACCAGCAATTTGCACCCTTTTCTGTCATCTACTCTGTATCTATGTACATGTACCTATGTATATGTACTGTATGTGTGTGTCACTCACCGAATGCAGCAAACAAAGAGCTTGTATCTCAGCCTGTATGTTGCCCAGGTGTCTGTAGATGAGCATGCTCTGGTACAGAGCACATGCACAACTGGAGTCAGTCTCCAGTGCCTTCCTGTAACACTGCACTGCCATCTGAGGACAGCTCTGAAGACAAATGGAAACACACACTTAATGCATGCAAATACCCAATGCTGTTAGGTCCATGTATGATGCATGCAAATTTTCTGTTTGTATGAGAAGTCTGACTGTGTACCATATGGGCGAGGCAGGAGCCTGAGAGGAAGTGTACGTATGCTACTAGAGATCTGGGAGCCGGCAGGGTGGAAGCTGACTGCAGATCAGAGAGTGCTTCTGAACTCTGACCCTCATTCAACCTTTCAGCACCTTAATGAAACACAGAGAGCAAAACACAGAATTAATTACTCACTGACAGAAACACAAGGAACGCAGCAGTTTGGATTCAGATATCTGAATAAGTGAGTCCTATAAGTGAGTTTGTCTGCCCCTACAATCTTTTGGTTGCATTCATCCAAAAAAAAGGGACTAGCTGTTTATACCACAATAAACATGTATAGAAAGCACAGTACAGAAATAAAAACATTAACTCTGCACTTAAACGTAATACAATCTTTTAGTGTGGCCACAACAAATTGAATCTTTCAATATGCATTAACAAAAACCACGAATGTAACTGACCTTGGCCAATGGAAGTACAGATCTGCAATAATTCAACAAGCCTTCTTGGGTCAGTCACCAGTAATGGGATGTCAGAGGTCTTTCCTCTTGTCTTGCTCCTCCCATCATCCCCAGCTTCACCACAAAGTATCTCAAACAGAAAGGACAGCTCCTCCTGCATCACAGGAAACAAATACAGTATAGTTTTACAGAACAGTTTTATTTTTCAATACTGTCATATGCACTGTAACAATAACAACTACATGATCACGCTTGCACTATCCCTCACAGGGAGGGACTGGACAATGTAGCTTGCTCACAGAAATACATCTAAAGTTTCATTGGCAGGGACATGAAATTCCTGTCCCTGCAGACACTGGGGAAAACTGCACTTAAATTGTTCTGAAGAAAATTGGTATTCCTGCATGTTTTCCTTCAAACAAAACAATAAAAAAAAAACATATTTAAATTCTCTGTAGGACAAGAGTAAAACACCTGATGGCAGTTAGTGTGAGGCATTTGTCTCAAAAATAACAAAGAAGGGCCATGAGATAAAAAAGGAAGGAGACAACAAGGCACCTTTGTCATTTAGCCTCCACATCTAAGGCTAAATGACACCTATCTTATTAGCCTACCAAACTAACCAAACTGGACTGAATGGGTAGATGCAACAGAGTTCCTTTAAACCACACAAAACAAAACATAAGGTGGGAACCCAATCTAAAAACAAGATCTTACCTTAAATTCCTGTATAGTTTTCAGCTGGCAGGTGGCCAACCATATAGCCCACTGCAGACAGAGAAGATGCAGTACACAGGGATTCAAAGGTGTGTTTCCAGCTGATTTGAGAACCTTTCTCCAAAATACAGGATGGTCTGAAGTAACAAGTTCATCTTCTGTCATCTGTAGAGCTGCAGGCAACGAGAGCACACTGTAAAAGTCAGAGCTCAGGAATCCTTTGAACTAACACGAACCTGGGTGTATGGCATTAGGTCCTTTGTCATCTAGATCAATGGTTTTGTCATCATTTCACAGCATAGGTGTACCTCTCTGTATGGCTTGTGTGAGGAGCAGCTCGGCTTCTGTGAACTGAGATAGAGCAGTAGAGAACGCACAGGCATTGTACACCACTGACAACTCCAAATGAGTTTGATCTGCAAGAGGAGGAACACCTGCAGGCGAGAAACATTGGAACAACGGAAAAGAGGGAGACAGAAGATGCATAAAGATAAGAGCTCAGCTCTCCACCTTGATAAATTAGGCCTTTGTATTATGAGGGAAGATGGAGCACCTTGGATTTTCCTTAAAAGTTTGTGAAACTCAGCCGAACAACATCTCAGATGGGTCCGGTTCTGAACTCGGCACAGGGTGTCCCCTCCTCCTTCCGGTTGCTGAAATGACCAAAATAACACAGTGTTAAATTTAGGTAATAACCGGCAGTGGAAAGTAAGCAAGTGCATTTACCTAAGTCCATTTTAGAGGTACTCCTGCTTTCCTTGTGTTTTCATTTTATGCTACTTCACACTGGTACTACACTGTTATTTTGAGGGAAATGTGTTCTCCATATTACTCCACAACATTGATTAGATGTAGCTGTAAGTTACCACTCAAAAAATGACTGTACACACAAATCATATGATCAGTTTTTCAAATTTGTTGATTTTTATTTAAGTAAAAACAAAAATGCGTTCTGCTGTATGTCACTAGATACCACATGTATAAATTTAACGTTAGCTAGGATCACATTATGGGTTTTTTTTTAGCTTTCTTCATCTAAACGGTTTAAGAAATGACAGTATTTTCCTATGTTACAGAAGCTAACATGGCATTACCCGCTGAAAAGACCAGACATTAAACTGCTGTCTCAACGTACCTTCCATTTATTTACCAACTGGTTGTTTTCCCGGACCCAATTATTTAATAAAGAGGTTGACGAATGCATTTTTATCAGATACTATATCGCTGTTTTATGAGAAAGGTAATGTTGTTTTGTTTGAACTTTCCCTCGTCTGTGAAACGAGAGCTAACAACACAGGAAGAAAGGAAACGCTCTTGGGTTTGGCTCATAGCAGCGAGGCTGTGCTGCCCCTTGTGGACAGACCTGGAAACGACACCGGCACTCTGCTGACTGTCCACCAGGTGGCGCCGTGACAGAGATCAGGTTCAGCTGTGTTCTGGAAACTTCAATCATTAAATTTCTCACACCCACCAAACTGTGAAGTGCTAATGCTGTTTGCTTTTGGTCATTAACTTTACAACACTCGCAATAAACCCACAGACACGCTTAGGCTCACGACTACACAGACTCTGCGTGATGGCTCCACTCCTTAAAAAATAAAAAAAAAAACAACCTTGGCCACAGTGCATGCTACCACAATCACATGCATACACAAGCACACATGTACACACACATACAAATCTGAAGCAAGTAAACACAAGCCAGGGCCTTAATTGTATTACAGCTGAGTCATCCTTGAGACTGCCAGGACAGCCATTTTTCTAGTTGTCCCTCACAAGGTGACTCTCTTTTCTCACCCAGTTCCACTCCTTTCCTCTCCTCTCATCCCCCTGTCTCTCTATCATCTCTCCATCAGTGCATTATCTTGTTCCCTGTTGTCTGCAACCTCCATTATCTACCTGTATAACAACCTCCCTGCTCCTCCTTTCTTTCAGCGTCTTAAGTCACTGAAAGCTCTAAATACACCACTATGGAAAAAACAAAGGAAGCTCCTGACATCCCCTGCTCCATAGCATACATTTGGGCTCTCGTAGCTGCAAAGGCATGCACACACGTAACATACAGCAGCGATATCCTCTATTCCAGTTCTCCTCGCCTTTCAATTCCTCTGAGACAGGCTTCACAGTTTTCTGACATTTTCCTCTGAATCGATACTGCTATTTTCCATCTCACTCTGCCTCTGTCTGTCCGTCCATTCCTTCAAGGACAAGGTCGCTTACATGGCAAGATCCTCCCATCTCCTTTCCCTCCCAATGTCATTTACAAGGCAAGACTTCAGACTTCTTTAAAAAGGTTTTAATAAAAAAGTTTGCTGTGATTAATCCACCCATGGCAACATCAAAGAACAGATTGTGCCCAAATTTGGCTGCTGACCTTTCATCATTTGGAGATCTTATTCTGCTCCATGTCTTAATTTGATTGATAAAATAGAAATAGTTTCAGGTGAATGGGTTGGTTTAGCAGATACTCGTGGTTTCTGGCCTGACTGGTTTGCTCCACACTATTTTAACCAAACCCTACTCACCACCCGCACTGCAAAAATGTATGATAGTAAAACCCCAAATGCGGCTGCTTTGTGATAGTTCTTCTGCAGAAACATTATAACGCACACTCTACTAAAAGTATGTGCCTTTTTAAAAATTGTAAGTAACAAGGTATTGACGAACATGAGCTGCTGAACATGAAATGCTCACACATCACAGCTGAATTCTGCCTACTCTGCTCTATGATCCTCATTTATAAAACATGAAGCTGGCGGAGGGAGGGGATGTGACGCATGTTATTTCTGTCCTGCATCCGAACACATGAGGTGTGGTGCAAAGCACATTGTGACTTCATCTTGTTCACAAACAGCACTAACAAAGTCCAATATGCATTTCAACCCATTACAGCTTTTTTAAAAAGCTGTAATGGGTTTCACCTTTGAAAGTGAGATTGAAGGACCTTAAACAGACAGGACGCACATGCTGGAGGACAGGTAAAGGGCTTTGGTGTCACACAGTCCCCTGGGTGTCACTGGGCTGACAACACACATGTTCACAAGGATGAAGAATGTCTGATACAGAGAAATGAATGTGTTCTGATCTGTCTGTTCTTCATTATACACCTCAAAGGAAAGGCATATACACACAGTTCTCCCTGCTCCTTTAAGGCATGCTGAGTAAACTCACTCACCCAGGGTTTGAGTAATCAATAGGTGCTGTACGTGCTCTTCAGAGCTGGTCCTCCTCTCGGAGCAGACATCCCTTTGGATCAGCAGAGACAGCCCAGTTTGGTTTTGTGTGAATGCTGTATCATCATAGCTCAGTGTGCTCACGCTGATGTGCATGCACTTTAAAGTGTTATGTTATGCTGCCGCCGTTTATGGTTTTTTATGTCAGTGCTGTCACGTGTCTGGCCTGCAACCACATTTGCACATCTGGAGATCAGTTACACTTCAGTAACAAAAAGAGGCAGAAAAAAAACGGAGAGATTAAAAGTTATGTTTGAAGTAAAAGGGCAGAAAGAAACCCTTTTTTTCTGTGTAGTAAGAGGCTGAAATAGAGAGAGAGAGAGAGAGTCTGTCAATGGCCCAGCAGTTGAGTTGAGTCCCAGGGGGGATGGCGTGGATCTGCAAACTCACACTGCAGCAGTAAAGCCACAGAGAGCATCAGCAGAACACACTGTACACCCACACAGTCGGTTCACACTTACTTCAGCCAGAGAAAACCCAAAATATGAATAAGTCTTCAAATGAAAAAAAAAAAAGATCCATCAGGGCTGTTTATGAAGAGAGAGAGCAATTGATAGAGTTGCAAATAGGCCTAAGTAGATGTCCGATAACACATAGGCTATGCAAACCCTTTCCCAGGTGTTTTTAGGCATGAAACACCCTAAGATATAAAGTGAAAAGTAATGCTTGATAAACATCTTACATGCTATAAAACCAATAATTCGGTTTTTTTTTTTTTTTGTTTTTTTTTTTGTTTTTTTTTTGTTTGGGGTTTTGTTTGCTTCAGTAAAATAAAGCACACCTTCAGTAAAAATACAACTCATCTACATGGTGCTACACTGATTATATTCCTGCGCAGGCAGTAGTTTTCTGAGGAAAAGATATCTCTTTAAATGGAGTGTGTCCTGGTGCTGACTAGTGAGTTTTCCCTCCCTCCTATAAAAGCCCGGCGCTCTCCCTCCTTCTGCAGTCAGTTCTCCTCTGGACCGGCCAACATGAGTTTCACGGTGGAGCACTACTTCGGGCCGACCTCGTACCGCAAGGCTCGGCCTGCCTCCGTGTCCTCCAGCGGGTTTCACTCCCAGCGCCGCCGCCTCACTTACAGCCAGCCGTCCTCCGCCGACAGCCTGGAGACCTTCAACGGGGATATGACGCGGAGGAGCGAGAAAGAGATTCTGCAGGCTCTGAACGACCGGTTCGCCGGCTACATCGACAAGGTGCGGAACCTAGAGATGCACAACCGCAACCTGGAGGCGGAAGCGGCAGCGCTGCGACAGAGCCAGGCCGGACGCGCCTCGGTTGGGGAGCACTACGAGCGAGAGCTGGGTGACCTGAGGGGTCTCCTGCAGCAGCTGACCGGGGAGAAGGCCCGCGCATCTCTAGAGCACGAGCACCTAGAGGAGGACATCCAGCACCTGCGAGTCAGGTTGGAGGACGAGGCGCGGAACAGGGAAGAGTTGGAGGCTGCCGCTCGAGCCATGAAAAAGTATGTGGAGGAGTGCCGGCTGGCGCGGCTGGAGCTGGACAAGAAGCACCGTGCCCTGGAGGAGGAGGCCTCTTTTCTGAAGAAGAACCACGAGGAAGAAGTGGCGGAGCTCCTCGCGCAGATTCAGAGCGCGGACGTGAGCTTCGACTTGCGAGAGGCGCTCAAGGTGGACGTCACCAGCGCACTGCGAGAGATCCGCGCGCAGCTGGATAGTCACGCATCCAAGAGCGCGACGCATGCAGAGGAATGGTTCAAAGGTGAGTTGGGTCAAAAAGGTAAAGTTTTTATTTAATAAAAAAAAACGCTTTTTTTTAACATTTAAAATCATAGAGAAACTTTGTTAGTGCACCACGTCCCTGTCCATGGTGCTGAAGTCTGAAGTTACATCCCAGGGATTTGCATTACATTTACTTGTAGTCCTATAACACTGCATGAGGCGAACAGTGGCTTGCAGTATTTTGCTCGATGACATATCACAGTTGCGAGGCCGCAACACTTAACACATCCCGCTGGTCGTATTTTTGTATGGTTATATTTTTGTATGAATTAATTACAGGCGAGTGAAGTAAATCAGTCTAAACAGAAAATACGGAACGATCAACATTGAAATATTATGAATGATGCGTTTTTCTGTGGGTGCATCGTTGCCGCAGAATGATCATTTTTACTTAAGGCACGCACTGCAGGCGTGAGATGGCACACAGACTGGAAGGAGACTGTGACTAATTTGCACTCTCACAGTGGGTGTGTTCTTGCTTGCGCCCCATGTGTGTTGCCAATGCGCCTCTGCTTACTGTGTTGATGGATCTTACCCCTGAACCTGAACCTCTACAAACAGAATAGACGTGTCAGGGTCACCGTGCGTGGCAGCCAGGTGATGTTTCTTCTTGCTTCATCCTCACTGCTGTCGTGATTGGAGTTTACCAAGGACATAGAAGTAATCTGAATTTTTTTTTCTAGTCGTTGAACCAAGGTAGTTACAGTAACTGACAATCTGCTTGAGTAGATGTAAGATCAGATCCACCACTGTGCTGTTGTCATGCTACACACAAAGGCCAAGAAGGGTTTCATGTAAACAGCAATTTAGTTGCATGACACACTACAGATACTCTGACCCTTGTAGCTCATTTACATGCTGACTTGATACAGGAAGCAAAAGGTGCAAACAGTATGACCTTCCCTGTGTGGTGTCCAGCTGACTGCAGCAATGAGGCTTATTCATGCTTGGACAAGGGAGGAAGCTGAGTCAGATGACTGACAGACAGATGGACACTGTCAAGGTCACTCAGTCTCCCAGTGGTGACTCACTGCTCTCTTGGGCCTTCAATACAGAAGACAGGTCAAATGTCTCAGGACAAAAAGAAAAAAAACCAATGTATGCCTATGGGCTGAATAAGAACGCTGAATGTCTCTGTACTTCAGGATATGCAGGTCACTTCAAACTGTTTTGGGACTTGGGCCAGCCAATGGTGTGACACAGCTTAAATTGCAAGTGATATCTAAATGCTATATATTTTTCTGTCTGCACATTCCTCTAGTCCGTATGGAGCGTCTGTCTGACGCTGCTAGGTCTAACCAGGATGCAATTCGTGGGACCCAGGAAGAGATTGCGGAGTATCGCCGCCAGCTCCAGAGTCGCACCATTGAGCTGGAGACTCTCCGAGGAACCAAGGACTCACTGGAGAGGCAGCGTATAGAGAGCGAAGACAGACACCACGATGACCTCAACTCACTACAGGCACAAACATCTCACTTATCTCTCATGGAGAAAACCAGCAGTCCATATTCATTGCATACACCGTCTGATACCATCAGCGTGATATTTGACCTGAAAGGCTGTGTGTTTTCACTTTACAGGAGACCATTAATCAATTGGACAATGAGCTGAAAACCACCAAATGGGAGATGGCCAGCCAGCTGAAGGACTACCAGGACCTGCTGAATGTGAAGATGGCTCTAGATATCGAGATAGCTGCTTATAGGTTGGTCAGAGTTTAAAACCACGTGAGGGTTTAATTATGTTGATCCTTATTGGCGTTTTCACTGACTGTGTATCTTTGTCTTTAAAACAGGAAATTACTGGAGGGAGAGGAGAACCGCTTTTTGTCAGGAGGAGGTCCATACACCTACCTGGAAGGCAGAATCTCTGCCCACCTGAAAGTGAAAGGAGAGGAGATCTCAGATACAGTCATTGTGGAAGAACAGACAGATGAGACCCAGGTGACAGAAGTGACAGAGGAGGCAGATGAGGAGGAAAAGAAGGAGGAGGAGGCAGGAGAGGAGGAAGAGGAAGGTGAGGAAACCAAAGAAGAGGAAGGAGAAGGTGAGGAGGGAGAGGAAAAGGAGGAGGAAGGAGAGGGAGAGAAAGAGGAAGAGGAAGAAAAGGGAGAGGAGGAGAAAGAGGAGGAAGGGGAGGAGAAGGGACAGGAAGAGGAGGCAGGTAAGGAAGAAGAGAAGTCAGAATCTCCAGAAAAGGCTGAATCGCCATCAAAGTCCCCTCAACCTAAATCTCCTGCTGTCAAATCACCAGAATCTAAATCTCCACAAAAATCACCTGAATCTAAATCACCAGCAGCCAAATCCCCTGCAGGAGATGAGTCAAAGTCACCTGTGTCAAAATCCCCACCCAGCAAATCACCTGAATCTAAATCTCCTCCAGCCAAGACCCCTGAAGCAAAGTCTCCAGAGAAAGAGAAGGCCAAGCCTGCCGCTGCCAAAGACACCCCTAAAGAGGAGAAAAAAGAGGAGAAGTCTCAGCCTGTCAAGGAGGAAAAGAAGGAGAAAGAGCAGCCTGTGAAGGAGGAGAAGAAGCAGGAGCCCAAGGAAAAGGAGCCCGACAGCAAAGCAGAGAAGGCAGATAAGCCTGATACAAAGAAAGAGAGCAAAGCAGAAGAAGCACCAAAGAAGGATGAAGCTTCAAAACCTGCTGCTCCCAGCAAGCCGGCAGAGGACAAACCTGCCCCCAAGTCTGAGGCTAAAGAGAGCACTCCCCCTGCTAAGGAGGAGAAATCCTCTGCTCCTAAATCAGAGAAGACCGAGCCTGAGGCAAAGCCTGCCCCCAAAGCAGAGCCCGAGAAAACAGAGGCCAAGAAGGAGGAGAAGAAGCCAGAGGAGAAGCCTGCACCCAAAGCAGAGCCCGAAAAACCAGAGAGCAAGAAAGAGGCGAAGAAACCAGAGGAGAAAAAGGAGACCGGTAAAGAAGAGAGCAAGGAGGTGAAGGAAGCAGGGAAGGCAGAGAAATCTTCTGGCACTGAGTCAAAGGAGAGCAAGGAGGAGAAGGCCAAGAAGTAAGCCTGAAAAGCTGTGCTTCAGGGCTAGAGTGGTGGAGATGCCAAAGAAGTACGAGGGAGGGAAGGGAAAGGAAGGAAGGGAGCAGTTCAGACTGGCACTGTAGTGTCCAAAACAAAGCAGGTAATGGTATGTAAGCAATAGTGATTTCTGTAGCAAATAACCCCCTGCTCCCTAGGTATGGCCATTACACACCCCTGATGCTTCTGATGTATGACTGTAGTGAATGCAGAATGCTCTAAACTCCTTATCTGAATGTGACACCTGCCCTTAATAAATAACAAGTGCATTTAAACTGAATCCCGCTGACAGGGAGGGAACTGCAGGGGCCTGCTGTACCTACACAAGCCTTCAAGGGTAGAGATGTCAAAACAACATCAAGCTAAAGATTGTGACAGATGTTGACTATAAAAATGTATATTTAAGGAGATACAAATGTCTATATTATATTTACAGATACATCATTAAGAAAGACTTGAATTTTGCTTGTCGTGCACCTTAATGCAGCTTCTCCTGACAGGTGAACTGCAGTGTCTGGTCTGCAATGCTAGGACAATGATGACTGTGCTATGTATAAACTGCTGAGAATATGCAATATGAAACAGTAAATAAAGAATGAAAAATCAAACACCAGGAGTCTTTATTTGTGGGGTTTTCTTCATCTGTTCAAGCGAAGAAAATCTATAGCACACCGACTTTAAGTGAAGATTGATATAAGAGAGAGGTGTCAATAATAATCAAAGCCTACAAAGTGTGAGGCCCAAAGGTAAAAGCTGCGTGTAACTGCACTGCATTGCGGCTAAGGAGGGGGGGGGGGTTGTACCCATCCACAGCAGCCACCGCGCCCTTCCTCACGACCCACAGACCACGTTCATGTATAAATCAGGAGCAGTGCTGCTTGCTTGCACAGAAAAGACTCACTCCCACCACCCTTATATCCCGGCTCATTGCAAGAAGTTCACACACAACAGCAATCTCTTTATAATCCTTATACAGTCCGGGTCAAAATTTAATGGCACAAATGCAAATAAATGCAAATGAAACAATTTTTGTGTAAGCGGATTATTTTAAGAAAATGAGGTTAATGAACAAATTAAAAGAAAAACAAAACTTAATAGCATAATAGTGAAGTAATACAAACACAAATTGTACACAATTACTGGCACCCTTTTTAATGAACCTCATTATAATTCCAAGGGCTACAAGGAAATCCGCAAAGATATTAAAATCCCTGTCTGCCAAGGTTGGGTAATGTTCTATAGACAGATGAAACGATGGACTGTTTTAAAACATGTAAGCAATGAGTCCAGACCTAAATCCCACTGAAAACCTTTGGACAGGGCTGAAATCTGCCATTGCAAAAAGGACTCCTGTAAACTTAAAAAGAACTTGAAGAGGCCGCCATTGTTTTCCAAAGGTTCTGTAGCCAAGTATTAGTGAGGGGTACCAATAATTTTGTCAGGGGTTACATTTTGTGTTTGTATTTTTTTCACTGGTATGCAAGTTTATTTTTCTTTGGGTCTGTAACCTTAAGACACTTTAAAAATTTATTCCAGTTTTACAAAATTAGTTCATTCTGAATTATGTACTTAAAATTCAGGGTGGCCAATAATTTTGACCAGGACTGTACATCTCCCACATTTGTGCCTTTATTAAATCATAATTACCATAATTACCAGATTAAACACGCTTTCACTTTTGAAACCATAGAAAAATTAATGCAGAAATACAAATCCTGCCAGTCATTTTTTGGTCATGGCCTCCAGTAATATTTGAGCTATAAATAGGTTTCAGCAATCCTGAAAAGGCAGCTACATTTTAATAGGAATTACTAATGAGGACTGCAGCTGGTGACAAAACCCATGCATCATAAGAATCCATGTCTATTTAAAAGCAGCTAACCATTACATTTAAGCCTTTGAACCTCTTTCTTTTGATACAGTACTGACATTGGACACATTGTGGCTGACATTGGAAGGGTTTCTCTCCTGGCATGTTTTCAGGCTTCTCACATCATATCTCCTCTAATCCCAATCATATTGCATCTGATAGATGTACTCCGTAATTTTACATTTCAATTAATATTTAATGAACTTAACCACACTTTTAATTACATCAGTTCAACTATGACTGCCCTTAATGCAACCATGCCACCATGTCAGGTGAGACTCTCTACCTGACTTTATTTTTTTTAGCTCTATTCTGAGTTTGAATAGAGCAATAATTTCTCAATAATTAGTTTAAGCCCTTCGAGAGTGGAAAAGATCACATCTAACAATGTCCTCTTTTACAATTACTACTAATAATTCTACTTTGAATACATTCTATAAAAAGTTTCTATAAAACTTTTTATATCTTGAGGAAAAGCATCAAGTAAAAGATCCTGACTGCAGTGCTCTTTTCGCCACGACACAAAAAATCCTCAGCCCCACATATGACATACTAATCACTGCCAAAGGCCTTGTCTCAAAAACAGACAGTCCCTCTTCATTCTAATTACAAGCGTCCTTATGAGGTATCAGGTTGCATCTTTCAGGATTTGTATCCTAAACAAGAACCTGTTTTACTATTACTGCCACTAGAATAATAAATGAGAGGTCAAAGGCTAACTGTAAACAATACACCAAATATCATGTTCCACAGACATGATTCTCTGTGGAAATGACTCAGCTCGCGCCAGCACTGAACCACAATGGCATGCTAATCAGCTAGTGCAGACGACACCTATAAATAGAGCAGCACGGAGAGGTGAGGGGAGAGAGGAAGGCACAGAGATAAAACAGGAAAATCTGGAGAGCACAAAAAAGCCTGGGTGCAACCAGAGCCTTAAACAGAACCAGATCCACACGCATTCAAGAAAATAACAGTGTTCTTTTATTTTCATACCAGTATAAAGATTTTAAAAAGGGATACAGATGTGTGTCTAAGTCACAAAGGTAAAATTGAAGGAGTTAGAGCTGTGATGTAGCGCAGGGAGAAGTTTAGCGATGACTGAAGAAGCCCTGAGGATGGTTGTACTTGAATGGCTTCAGACGATTTGGACCCCTGAAATTCAAAGAGGCAGAGATGTCAGATGTAGTTCTAATTGGTGTGTCATTGACCAAATGTGTGTAAAAAGTTTACTAACTCCTTTCTGTAATTGTGTACCTGACAGTGCGCAAGCACATCTTTTCGCGGGGGAACTCTCGTGGTCCCTCCACGCTGTCATCTTGCCCCTCGGTCTCCAAATACACATCCAGGCAGACGCACAGGCGTGAAATCTGATTGGTCAGGAGCTGGTGTCCTGGACGCGGTCCCTGTAGTTCATTTTTGAACACGTTGACCTCACTCTCCATGGCCTAAAAAAGAAAAAGATAAGTCAGAGTGTGAAAAATCATGTGTGTCGTCACTAGCAGGACTAGACAAAAAATGAGCTCGTGCAGCAACGGAGCGCAAGTTTCTGGGCCATAAATGACCGTTACTGAAATGTTCATACCCGAATGTTGTCATCAGTGCGCCCACTGCGCTCTCCCTTCCAGCTGAGAGAGAGAGAGAAAAGAGGAGAGATCTCTGGGTAACGGGGACTCAGGACCACTGCGGCATTGAGGCGAGCTGAGAGCAAGAGACACGAGAGACAGCTTGTTAATAAAAACTATTTCAAATCAAGTAATCTGCAATGGCCAGCTCTATCCGCAATGATTGTATCTACCTGTGCCTCTTTCGACCACTCCCATGAAGTACAGATCACTCTCCTTTGCAAGCCCAGCCTCAGTCACATAATGCGTATACGGCAGATCCTTAAAAAGGAAGAGAAATATCCCAGTGAGACGTGTGCCACATCAGGTGCCTGTTTGAATGAATACTTTCAGTACAGGTGATTCTGAATATCTGTAAAAGTGTGTTTGTGGGTGTGTACCATGTACTCCTGGTGAGTGATAGTGGTCCAGCGAGCTAAACGGGAGATGATCTTGGCAGGAAAGAGGTGCTGACACTCACTGGAGACCGGGATGATGCTGTGCTCTGAGGGCAGGAGCGCAAACAATCTCAGTCCAAATCTACCATCTGTTCATTAAGAGCATTTTATGTGAAAAGCTGCTAACAAATAAAGTACCTAAAGAAGCAAACTGCTTGTGCAAAGCTAAGCGGGACTGGACTCGTCCCCTCAGCAGCTTCATGGTGCTCTCCATGTGGCTGGCACTCAGGGAACTGCCCACACGCACACCCTGGAAAAAAGGTGAACACAACATGATGGGGCTGTACCGCTCAGAGACTATGCTCTGCTGGGACGACACTCAACGTGAACACACACCTCTGAAGTGTCACTGGGAAAATGTAGTCCTCCAAGACTCTGAACCCACATGTAGGGATGGCCCAGCTCCTCCACATAATCAGCAAAGGTAACAATCCTAAAAGGAAATGATGGGTTAATTCTGCTGGGATTTTGTTAAATTCAACATCTTCTTCTTTACTTTCACTACCTAACATCCTCACCCGACTTTGTCAAACTGGTAGCGATTAGCTGGATTGGGTGTTTCCCGTCCCTGATCGCTGGTGTAGAGACAGCTGAGTAGAGTGTCTGATTTCAGTAGGTCCCTGCAAAAGAAGACATCAACAGGTTTTCCTTTCAGTGACACGGAGAGGGAAATGAACACACACACACACACACACACACACACACACACACACACACACACACACACACACACCCTGCACTGATGGCTGTGTTCAGGTCTGTGGAGGTGGAGACCTTGGTCTTGACTGTCATAATGTTCAGATTCATCAGGTAGTAGAAGTAGAGATGGAGGATGCTGCCATCTGTGGAGACAAGGCAGATAACAATGGCGATGAACTAATCCATTACCAGCTTAATTCAATATTCTCTCAACCACCCTCTTTCATTTATTCTACCAGTAAACGTCCCCCTAGGGTTTACTTTACACTGCAGAGCATTAGAGGGCAATAACAAGGTGGACGAAAGCAGCACCCAGGGGATACATACTATGCTGATGGTCATCTTTCACGCTCCACACACTACAGTTCGAGTGAACTCAGTGACACTCACAGACACCTACACTGCCCGAGTTTTGCTTTAACTGCAGTAAAATGACTGCTGCAGCTGGCAGCAGTGAGGATACCTGAGGAGAGGGAAGGTACAAGAAATACAAAGAAGAATCGGAGAAAGACTGGTGATGAGGAAATGTGCTTACAGCTGGTTGTATGTGCTGCAGACCCGTGATGCTGCAAGCGTCTCTCTTACAACGCCCCTTTCCCTCCCTCCCTCCTCCTCCTCTCTTAGGTAGAGTTAAGCCTGCAATGCAGGTCTCCCCATAATCTGTTACTATTCCTTTTATCGCCAGCAGAGGGAACACAAGGGTCAAGTGGTGTCATGTCATCATAGCATAGTGGGTCAAGCTTTCTTTCGTAAGCGAAAGGAAGAGAGGTATAAAATTACGACCCTACACTGTATATACACGGTCGCATTACAAGGAACGTGACACAGATGAACTGTAAATATTTGAGCTTAAACATATACTGTGTAAAGACAGTAAATGTATAGGCCTGTTTCGCACCTTCTTTGACATTCAAAGACATCAAGCATGCAGAATGCGTTACCTTTACACTTGAGGTCTAAGCCGAGAGATAGAGGGTGCCTTTTCAGCATCTCCCGTCTTTTGTCATCCAGCTGGCCACCTGTAGTTGGCCTTCTCCTCTTCTGTGAAATAACAGACAACAAAAAGCAATTGAGACAGAAGGAGGAAAGCAAAGCAAAATAAAGCGCATGTTTATGGCATATAAAATAAATTAGAGAAACAATCTGCATTGAATTTCAGATGCTTACAGGAGAAACATGATTGTGACTTAGCATCTCAAGCATTTTGGCCATCTAGTATTACTGATAAAGGGAGGAAGAGAAGGGCTGAAAGCAGTGAAGGACTGAAAATGAAGAGACTGTTTTAAATGAGTTGTCATATGCAGACGGCCAGACAGAGGTTGCAATCAAATATTCCTACATCATATATATAGATATACACACACTTTTTTTTTCACTCCACATCTAAAGAAACATCCAGACATAAAGTCTAAAAACAAGCACTGGTTTGGTGCTGAGTGTGTGTACCTAAAGTGGGCTCAGGTTTCAGTCTCGCTGAATATTTCTCAGAATCCTGCCGCTGGCACTCATCTAGAGCAGGAAGCGATCGATAGATGCTGCTCCACAACCTGCCAATGTGTGACAGCTAGGGCTTCAGGGACAGCTAGTATGTCTAGTGCAGAGATGGGTATATTAAGAAATCTCTGCACTCACTGACCTCAGGTTATGTGTGTGTGTGTGCTTTGGCATAGAACCAGGTTTGAAACCCACCGTTTTCTCTTGCTCCTCCTCTGCATCTGAATCGCTCTCATCATCTGGATGATAATATGACAACAAATGATTTTATGTTTCTTAAGTTGAGAATGCATCTTCATATATATCGTCTATAAATACTGAACAACAGAAAAAAATGAAGTGGTTAACAAAGCTGCATGTTTGTGTGCTTATATGAATAAGTGCCCATGCTGTGTATGTACCCTGGGAATCATCTGGGGGTTTGGACAAGGCCTTGGCCTCATCCACATCACCACTGATTGACACATTGAGGTTTTTGTCTGAAACGAAAACAAAAATAAACCACTGGCAATCGGGACTTGTATCTCAATAAGAAAAACTCTATTTTTGTCTTGAAACGTAGGATATTCTCTGATGATTACTGACCACAGGCTTGACCGTAGGCATTGGCTTGAACAAACAGGACATACAGAGGTGGAGGGAGATGTCGGGCAATCTCAGTCTGTTTTTGAGTCTGTTCAAAAGGCATGGACAGGCAGTCCTGCACTGGGAGAGATGCCTGAGAAAGAAGACAAAGCAACTTGACATTTGGGACTTGACAGTTTCCTTTAAAAATAATCGTCAAATAAATCAAAGAGTTGACATCGTAACTAATAGACTAACAACCCATTTTCAAGGACAAAACCTTGATAATGTGGCAGCCAGACAGTTGTTATACCTGCATGATGGCATTCAGTCCTGGCTGTAAACTTCTCAGATGCTCCTTCTTCACCTCAATGCTCTTCTGGATATTCTCCTTTGTGGCCTGTGACTCCTTGTATTGTTCTGCCAACCTAAATCCAAACACAAACTTTTAACAACAAATGCACTGGTTTGTGCATTTGTAGCATCTGTACATACACTTAATGCATCTGTATAGTATTCACCTGTATAGTATGTTCATAATACCTATTTAACTGTACATT